>OU426988.1:161515575-162715575 GCA_911387755.1 Chrysotoxum bicinctum
TGCAGACTTCTCCCCAGGCTAGTGCGTGAAATGTTGAGCTGTTTAGATTGATGGCGAGTTGATGTTAGTGAATTGAGTCACACACTCTCGACTATTTCGGCTCGATTCTCGTCTATGCGCACCTTACGACGACGGAGACCATCATGAGTGTTGTCAACTAGCATACCAGTCTCACGAACTATCCGCACAAACTTGGGTACAGCAGAAGCGGTGGGTGCTTCTTTTCGACCAATGCTTCTTTTCAAAAAACGCACGGTTTGGGCTACACAGCACTCACGTTGGAAACAAGTTATCAATATTTATCAACGTTGTTCAAGAGTAAAGCGACTCATTTTGTTTTGCGGAGGTATGATACTGACTTTCTATCAAGATTTCAAGCGGGAAACAGCTGTCAGTGGCAAAACAAGCAAAACACACTATGATTTAAAAAAAAAAATCACTGGGTACTGTACTTGTGCAAATTTTTGCTCTTTCCGAACTCAATGAAGACAGAGCTGCAACTGGAATAGATGCAGATGGAGCTGGAAGAGCTTACCAACTTTTAACTTTTACGTGCAACACTTTTGACGTTTCAAAATTTAACTAATAAAACCACTCGATGCCGGTTTACAAAAAGTTGAAGTTGAAACTCCCTTCAAATCCTCATATAATGACTTTGTTTGATAAGTTTTCAAAGGATATAAATCAGCTGATCCAAATGTTTGAAGTCTGTATAGCAGCATTGCATTCACGAAAAAAATATCACGTACAACACATTTTGAAAGTTATTTCAGCTGCAGTTTCAGTTCAAGTTGTAGCACTTCATTCTGTTCAGCCAGTCACATAAATGCTTATGTTGAACTTAAATGTTCAAGTTTCGTTTCAACAAATAGGCCTTAATGCGATGAAATTAATTAATTTTTATTTTTTTTATAAAATTAACCTTTGCATTACAACGTTAAATGAATCAAGTCATAATTATGGCTTCCGATTGCGAGGGATCATACATTATGTACGTATAGTTACTCGTATTTTTATTGTGCTGTGTTAATTTTTTTGTTTTTCATTAAGGCAATTGAGAATGAGTGTTAATAATTCTGGGTTAAAACTAGAATATGATATGCAATTACATAGCAAGTCGCGTGACTATATTGCATGTCTCATTGCACTTAGAAACAATATCCAATCCATAGGTTAATTGAAACAAGCCGATAGAATCAAAACTCCTAATAACAGTACAAATTGATTAGTAACTTTGTCGTCCGACCGACGAGGCGACGACACGACGTGTTTATATCTTTTCGAATTTTCATTCACAGCCTGGAAATTCATAATTTCATTAACACGAGAATGAATGAATTAAGTCACATTCATATGGGTATTTTATGTTGCATTTGGAAGGAATATTTGGTCTTGAATTCGTTGGAATAGTTTATTGGCTCAACAGCTCATGGAGCTCCACATCCAAAGCTCCATACCCAAAAAAAAACACTTTTCTTTTGTTTTTAGAAGGCAGCAGTAAAGCTTCGATCCCAGATCTTCATTGTGGCAGTTCAACACACTGGCCATAATGTTACAGTCTTCGAGCATATAAAACTACTTATATAAATTTTAGAACTTTATTTTCGACCATCGACCTCTTGCAATAGGGGTGCGTTGCGCTTATGCGACAGAAGACAGAATTGAGTTTTGGAAGCATTATATTCTACGGGGCTTATGCAGGGACAATGCTTTCAAGATCAGAATTAAATGAGCTTATTGTACGCTGCCGTTGTAGATTCACATCCGAAGAAAAACGACATCGACATGAATCTGGAAACGAATATAAGAAGCTGGGATTACTGTCGACAGCAAAACAATTTAATGGATTAACAGATTCAGACAAAAGATCATTAAAGAATATCCGAAAAGAGTCGGAGACAAACCAGAACCTTGTGGCACACCAGCATTAATTTTATGAATTTCAAACTTAAAGCCATCAAATACAATTTGTATTGAGCAGTTAAAGGGGTTTTTTCTAATCCTTCAAGGAAGATATTCATCAATGCCAAATGCACGCATTTTCGATAAGAGTTAAGAGAGCTTGATGCCAAACTCTATCAAATGCTTTTAAAATATCAAGTGCAATAATCTTACTTTCTCCAAAACGATGTAAGGATTTGTTCCACTGTTCGGTGAAATAATCTATCAGATCACCTATTGCTATGAAAGCCATACTGCCGGTCATTTAGAAGCTTTCGTTCCTCAAGATATTTCTTAAGCTGAAAATTGGTCAGCATTTCCATGACCTTTGGAAAGAAGGGAATGTGTTCAAAGGTGTGTCTACCGCTTTCCCTTTACAGTATACATATTGAGCTATATTTCATATGGAGCGCAGCTGTTATTATACCGTCTGGTTAAGCAGATTTGGTTCGAAGCTGTTGATCGCCCATTTCAGTTTGTCCTTTGTAATCAAACTTTTTGGATAAGTTAACTGGAAAAAACCTGAAAAGCAGGTTAAACGATTCTTCGTTAAAGTCGTTCGATGAGCCATTAGTGTTTTTCAAGCAGCTGTGTGTAACTGTATTTGTTGAGAGGATTTTTCTTTGTATAAAACTTCGGAAGCATTCTAGGTTCATTAAGTATCATCACAGACCATCTTATGTTAGTCTCTCTTTTCCTCTGGCAGAAACTTTAACCAAACCTAATCTTGATTGGTCTGGATAGCAATCCGCCTGTTTTTACTTGGCTTGTTACGTTGGTCATGGTCAACCTACATAGTCGTGTCAATTTATTTGGGATGCCGAATTCTCTCATGGCTTTGTAAAGTTTTACCCTGGCTATGCTATCATAGGCGGCCTTAAAGTCTATAAACAGATGGTATGTTGGAATGTTAAATTCTAGAAACTTTTCCATGGCCTGCCTAAGGGTAAAGATCTGACCAGTTGTTGATTTGCCTGGAATGAAACCACACTGATATTGTCCGATGACGGTTTTAGCGTATGGGGTTATCCGGTCTTGTAGGATAGAGGAGAGTATCTTATAGGCGGTACTCAACAACGTGATACCTCTATAATTGCTGCACGTTGTGACATCTCCCTTCTTATGTAGGGCCCATATTACACCTTTTCGCCAGTCTTCTGGCATTTCTTCCTGCTCCCATACGTGTACTATAATATCATGAATTGCTTGACGTAAGGCTGGCCCTCCGTGATGGAATAATTCGGCTGGTATGCCATCGGCTCCCGGGGCTTTGTTCTGTTTAATCCGGCCTATAGCCTTCTCAACCTCTTCTATATGCTTGGTAGCGGCAACATAGGGTATTCTTCGTGAAGTAGTGGAGCCTCCACTTCTGCAGTGAGCTGACCATTTAGCAATTCATTAAAGTACACTTCCCATCGCTCAAGTATGCTTTCAGGATCGGTGATCAGATTTCCCTCTCCGTCCTTGCAGTATGTGCAGCGTGGTGTGTACTGTCTGTGAAGCCGTTTTTCTGTTCTTCTGAGCTCTTTATATTCCTCGCGTGCCCGTGTTCTATGAGATTGTTGCATTGCTCGGTACGCAACATTCTTACGTTCAGTCGCTAGCTTGCATTCATCATCAAACCAGTCGTTCCGATTTTTACGACTGCTGCCTAAGATGGAGTTGGCAGTACTAATGACAATATTCTTAAGACGTGTCCACTTCTCATTTACGCCCAGCATACTGGCTCCAGGACTTACTCTCCCTAAATCAAGTGATTCTAGGGCGAGTCCTAACGCATTACCAAAGGTGTTACTGGTGTTTTCATTGCGCAGGGCAGCCGTGTTGATTCGAACCCGATCGGCGGATGCAATACGTCTTCGCAAGCCAATCCGCCCTCGGAAAACCATACCAACAATATAGTGATCCGAGTCGATATTGGCACCTCGGTACGTTCGTACCGTCATCAAGTTCGAGTAGTGGCGACGGTCTATCAACACGTGGTCTATTTGGTTACGAGTGACTCCATCAGGTGATACCCAGGTGGCTTTGTAGATATCTTTACGCGGGAACCTGGTACTCGCAACGACCATGTTTTTCGATGCTGCCAATTCTAAGACTCGAAGTCCATTGTCATTAGTGTTCTCATGCAAACTATGGGTGCCTGCGTAATGCCTGAATACCGGCTCCCGACCTATTTTTGCGTTCAAATCCCTAAGGACGATTTTAACATCATACCTTGGACAAGCATTGAGGGCCCTCCGACTTGTTCGTAGTAAGTCTCTTTTTCTTCGTCTGAGGAGTGAGGACTCCTCCGTAGGTCCGTGAACGTTAATGAGAAATGAGGCTGATGTTCGTAAATTTGCCTCGCACGCGAAGCGTGCATAGCCTTTCGCTTATAGCGTTAAAGCCGATGATAGTACACTTCATTTTTCACTGACTAGGAAGCCTACCCCGAGCACATGGTGTTTTTTATGACAGCTGTAATATACGTCATATTCTTTCTTCTGTAAAACACCATTTCCTGTTCATCTGATTTCTTGGAGAGCTGTTATGTCATCTTTATATTTTGAAAGGGCATCGGCTAGCTGCTGAGCAGCTCGAGCTCTAAGAGCGATCGTACGCTCCATAAGAAAATTCGTAAATCGTTTTTCCGTTTTCTTTGCGTGGGTTGTCGTCGTGTGATCAGTACGTTTCCGCCGCTTGTTGACGGTCTCGTAAATCTTTTAGTTTTACGGGACAGGGAATTAACCTGTTGCCAACCTGAGGAACCAGCCTGATCATATTAGCCAAACCTTTTTTAAAAGGCTTGTTTCTAGCGGCCGCCGCCGCGGAGAGGCTATGAAAACACTTCCACCAGTCCCGAATAGTTACGGCACGTGCATGCTTTCGTATGCTACATGTTGTTCCCCCTATTCGTCAGAAATCAGTGTTTTTTTACACTATCGAAACTTTTGATAGCTCCCAGATTTGATGCAACTGGAAGTTTCTATATTTCAATCAGTGGTATTGTGGGTGTTGATGCATCTACTGTCTGCCTCATAGTTAAAAGAGTAACTTCTTAAGGCCGAGATTTGTAAAAATACCTAGAAGGGAGGATGAAATATTGGCAACTCAAAAACATTTTTATCAGTTGGAAAGCTTGCCTGAGGTAGTTTAGCTCTTCGAAGTGAAACAAAAAGCTATTTTTATAAAATAAATTCAAGGTTTTATTTAAACTTAAATTTATAACAAGCTAAGTTGTAAGTTGATCTGGTGATGTGATGTGTGGGAATTCGTAAACGGTACCTATACATTTTAATCCGCAAGAGGATTATCTTATTTACTTACATAAGTTTTGCACTTCTTCATTTATTTATTTTCAGTGTTGCAGTGATGCTATACATTACTCCCTCCCTAGTGTGAGGGCAGGGTAAGCGCAGTTTAATAGTTTGAAGACGTAATTATAGAGACGTGGTTTCTTGATCAACTAAAACGAATGCAGCTTTGAGACGGTCGATTGAAATTTTTTGGACGGAACCGTAGATGATGACTATTGTTCAGACATCAAGCTACTTGACCCACATACCATCAGCATAAATCTTCATCGCCACAATTGACGTCGCAGCCAAGCCACTGACTCAACATAATTCTACGATGGAATATCTCTTTGGGTCACCAACCTAATCGTCGGCCAGCCACCACATTCCATCACCAGATACCTTCATGCAACCCCTATACCGAACGTTGACACTGACATCGGACTGAAGATTATCATATTCGAAGTGCATGCAAATATGAATACATGTGTGTATCTATATCCCATAGACTGGAGCATACCTTGTGACTGCGGATACCAGATACTGAATTTGCCTTGCATAAATAAGGCACAGAGGACAAGCAGTTGATAATAGTCGATTTAATTCCGAGAAAATAAACATCGATCGATGGCATTATCACTCAAGCAACTTGTGATGGGAATATCTGGACTGGGCATCATAATGCTGGTGTACGGTTGGCTAAGTAAAGCGTGGGCATGGTATCAACTACTGGATTCCATGCATACGAGTATATGGGATTTCTGATGACGGAGCAGAATTATCTATCACTACTTCACGGAGCTGAGCTGGTGGACAAATTGAGTTTTGTTGTGTCCCTCGTCGAGTGCGGTCATCTCGTCAGCGCGTTATTATTATTATTACTGTAAATAAAGACTTATAAAAAAACCCAACTGTTTGTGTTCGGCAAAGTGCCCTTTAGTTATTAATTTTTCAGATCAGCGACCCCCTGAAGATTTGGCGATTATCCCAAACAACTATAAAATACTTTTTGTATTTTTTTTAATACCAGTAATGGTCCATTGTATGGCGGCTGAAGAGGCTTTCGTACTGCATCTACACGAATAAAAAC
This sequence comes from Chrysotoxum bicinctum, assembly GCA_911387755.1. Lineage (NCBI taxonomy): Eukaryota > Metazoa > Arthropoda > Insecta > Diptera > Syrphidae > Chrysotoxum > Chrysotoxum bicinctum. The sequence goes on from OU426988.1 coordinate 161,521,885, forward strand.
ATGCGTACAAGTATCCAAGGATGGTTGAGTAAAAAAGAATATGGATAAACTATGATCAGTGTATTATCGCCTCTAGGCACATCAGACCACTGTGTCATATCTGCGAATTTCTCGTGTCCGAAAACCTCAGTTAAAGAGAAAACCCCCAAGAGAACTGTTTGGCAATACGAGAAAGCCAACTGGGACGGTCTCAATGATTTCTTCAGAAACTTTAACTGGTCATTATGCTTCCTCGATAGTGACGTGAACTCCAGTGCAGATATGATTACAAATTTAATTCTCATCGGAATGAGAGATTATATCCCGCATAGGGAAAAATCTATCAAACCGAAAGAGAACACATGGTTTGATTTGAGCTGTACGGAGGTTATCAGGGTCAGAGAAGTAAGTTTCCAATGTTATAAAGCCAACCCTACTGAGGAACACCGGAATAAGTTCAAACAAGCTAAAAAGACCTGCAATGATCATATTCGTAAGACTAAGTTCTTACATGACCAACAAATTAGGCAAAAAATACTACAATGTCCCAAGGGCAGTAAAAATTTCTGGTCATTTGTAAAAAATATTCGAAATACTACTTCGTCCTCGGTCCCAACGCTCGTTAATGACACTCCCTATGTCAGCTCACAAGATAAAGCCAATTTGTTTGCAGCACACTTTGCTGCTAATTCGACGCTGGCTGCCAGAGAGTGTTATGACTCCTCCTGTGCTTGAGAACACAAACTTTTCCATGGGACGAATATTTTTTCGTACTCGTACAGTTGCAAGAGTCCTGAAAGATCTTGACATACACAAATCCGCTGGCCCGGATAGTATTCTTCCCATTGTTTGGAAGAGGTGTTCTTCAACGCTGGCAAAACCTGCGTAAGCTTTTCTATCTATTCTATTCCTCTGGACTCTTTCCGAGTAGATGGAAAACAGCATTTGTCCAGCCTATCCCTAAAAAAGGTGAATCTTCTTCCCCCTCTAATAATCGTCCAATTGCACCTACGTCCCTTCTTTCCAAGGTCATGGAAACACTGATAAGTAATCAGCTCAAGAAATATCTCGAAAAACGAAAGCTTCTTAATGACCGGCAGTATGGCTTTCGTAGCAATAGGTCCACTGGTGATCTGATGGTATCTCTCCGAACAGAACATCGAACATCGTTTTGGAGAAAGTAAGATTATTGCGCTTGATACGTATTTCAAAAGCATTTGATAGAGTTTGGCATCAAGCTGTCTTATCGAAAATGCGTACATTTGGCATTGATGAATCTCTTCTTCGTTGGATTAGAAATTACCTTTCAGGGCGCTTAATACAAGATGGTCTCAAGTCTGAAATTCATAAAATAAATGCTGGTGTTTTGCTGATGATAGTACCCTCAGCTCTTCATATTCGTTTGAAGATTCACTTCCTTGTTCTTCGGAAGTGGAACTTGAACGGCAGCGTATGATAGCTCACTAAATTCTGATCTTGACAGCATTGCCCATTGGGGAATAAAAAACCGTGTAGAATTTAATGCTTCAAAAATCCAATGCTGTCTTCTATCGTTAATGCGAAATCCTCCCCTTTTGCCGCTATCCATTAGTGGCACTTGCATTGAGGAAACTGATCAACTCTCTGTGCTCGGTATGTGCATTACAGACCACCTTGTGTGAAATGACCACATATTCGACGTAGCCAAAAACGCTGCCAAATTCGTAGGATTCCTTCGTTGCAAGAAATTTTTTACCCCTTCTGATCTGGCTGTAATCTATAAGGCTTATATTCGTCCAAAGCTCGAATACAATTCCTATATTTGGGCAGGTGCTCCAATAACACACTTGAGTCTCTTGGATAGAATCCAAAAAAGAGCTTTAAAAATGATAGGTGATAGAAGTATAACAGAAACATTTGAATCTCTCGAGCACCGTCGCAATGTTTCTTGGCTTTCATTATTTTACCGTTACTTCTATAAACAGTGTTCTAGCGAAATAGCCAGTTGCATTCCTCCCCTTAAACAATTTACCCGTAATACTCGTGCTTTTAGGAATGCTCATCAGTTTACCCTTGAGCCCAATTTCGGACGTACTGTGAAATACAGAGATTCTTTCTTTAGCCGGACTACACGAATGTGGAATGCTCTACCTAGCTCTATTTTTCCTTCCCATTGTAATTTTCAAAAATTTAAAACTAATGTGCATCGGCATCTCCTTTTATACCCTTCCTTGTTTTCCTAACGCTCGTACTGTGTTAATCATTTTAAGGGTAGTAATAACCCCTTGAGTGCGCGCTAATTATAAAAAAAAAATAATAATAAGAACAAAAAATGTTATTTAGAGATGTTTTGGAGTACGGAAACACTGGTTTACTGTTTTAAGCATTGGAATGCGTTCTAATTTGGACCTAGGACCTAGTTTTAGATGTTATAATAGCGACCGCAGTATTGCATAACACGGCTATCGAATAAAAAAAAGGAGAAGCACCAGAAGATCCTGAAGTATGTTTTGTACTTGTACTTTAAGGAATAAACATGAGCCTACGCTGGCTCCCAACTTCAAATGCTCTGTCAAGCACGGAGATTCTTCCTCCAAAGTTCCATTACGAATGTTAAATGATTTACCCATATCCAATGTGTATAGGTGTCTCCTTACTTAACCTTTTCCTGTCTTTCTATCGTTTGGTAGTTCCTTTACACCAAACTGCTCAACTAGCTGGCAAAAAAAGATCGCAAATAGCGGACGTCGCTGGGCTTTTACATCTTTCAATACCACGTACTCAATATGTATGTGGCTTAATTAAAAGATAAGTGACCTCAACTCTAAAAAGTATTTTCTTTAACGTCCTTATGGATGTAGCATTTATCAAAATCAAAAATTTGTAGACTTTCCGGTAAGAACTATACAGACGCTTTGGTTTTACGAAAAATCTATGTAACTGGCAAATTTTGAGAATCTGTACCTTTGCCTACCCTTCCAACTCAGGGACTCGAATACTCCCGCAACAATTCAATTAAGAACAACATCCTTAAATTAACTCAACAACTAACAGCTAACTAAATATTCTGTAGCACGAAAGTTTTTTTGTGTATAGAACTCAATTTTGCCAATTCATAACCCACTATCCTTCACCACAACCCCCAAGAACATAATCATAAGCTTTCTTGATTGTATACTACTTCTTCCAGTTAGACGCAGCGAGGCACCTCCTTCTAATTTATTATCAAACCACACCACATTCTTCATCTAGCTCATTTTAATTTTGTTCTTCGAAAAATGAAAAACGAGAAACAAAAATCTTTCTCAGGGATAGAACCATTTGAAACTCTAATTCGCTTAGCATGAATAGAGTTTCGCCGAAAACTCTATCGTTTGGGTTTCATGCAGCTGTTAGGGAAGTGTATAACAGTTTTTTTTTTTGCATCACTATTTTTTGGCAGCCACTCCTTTTTGCAGTATCTATCTACCCATCATCTACCTACGGATAAATGCAACTGCTCCACCAAGCACCAACCACCGGGGTATGCAAGTCTTCCCTGTTCTTTTGAAAAATCTTTGACTAGAAAAGTTTTCACCCTTAATTACTTTTTTAGAGACGATGCTCTCTCAGAGCTGTAGGTAACTATACAAACTGTCGTGTTTTGAAATAGAAAGGATAACAAAATCAACCAACTCGGTCGTACGTGTTTGCTGCTTTATCTTAGAGTTTCTGAGGAACAGGATAAGCTCTGGATTTTAAGAATAATTTTATACTTACCAAGATCTTGGATGGCTTATAACTCAGTCGGTGCAGGCTCATTCATCATCATCGGCTCGACAACCGGGTTCCGGTCCTGGCCTCTTTCAACAAGTCTCTCCACCTATCCCGGTCTCTAGCCGACGCCATCCAGTTGCGCACCCCAAGGCTTCGGGCGTCCTGGTCTACGCCATCTCTCCAGCGCAAGCATGGTCTACCACGCTGTCGTCTATCATAGAATGTACCACAAAGAACTTTCCGAGCAGGTTCCTCTTCGCTCATGCAAGCTAGGTGCTCTGCCCACCGGAGTCTATCGAGCTTAATTTTTGTCACGATATCTGCTTCAAGGTAGATTGCGTACAGTTCGTGATTGTACCGTCTCCGGAATCGTCCTTCCTCACATATGGGGCCAACAATTCTCCTTGAGACTTTTCTCTCGAACGCAGCTAAGAGGTCGGAGTGCCTTTTGCTAAGCACCCAAGTCTCGGATCCATATGTGAGTACTGGCAGGACCATGGTCCTGTACAGCAGCAGTTTTGAAGTTATGGTGAGATTTCTGGATTTGAAGAGCTTTGACAGACCATAGTAGGCTCTGTTGGATTTGAGAAGCCGCCCGCGTATTTCTTCTTCTATATTGTTATTGGCTGCTACTATTGACCCAAGGTATTTAAAGGATTGCACCACTTCAAATTCGTGCTCCACAACCTTGATTGTTTGACCAACTGTTCCTCTCGCATTCGACGCCACCATGTACTTTGTTTTACCTTCACTAATGTGCAGCCCCAGATTTTGTGCCGCCTGCTCGATCTGGATGAAGGAATCGTGTACAGCTTGTTCGGTTCTTCCGATGATGTCGATGTCGTCTGCGTAAGCCAGTGACTGGCTGGACCTGTTAACGATGCTCCCTTTTGTTGCCGTGCCTGAGTCACGGATTGCTTTCTCCAACGCCAGGTTGAAGAGGAGGCAGGCCAAACCGTCCCCTTGTCGGAGTCCATTAAAGATGTTGATTGGTCTGGATAGCAATCCGGCTATTTTTACTTGGCTTGTTACGTTGGTCATGGTCAACCTACATAGTCGTGTCAATTTATTTGGGATGCCGAATTCTCTCATGGCTTTGTAAAGTTCTACCCTGGCTATGCTATCATAGGCGGCCTTAAACAGATGGTATGTTGGGATGTTAAATTCTAGAAACTTTTCCATCGCCTGCCTAAGGGAAAAGTTGTTGATTTGCCTGGAATGAAACCACACTGATATTGTCCGATGACGGTTTTAGCGTATGGGGTTATCCGGTCTTGTAGGATAGAGGAGAGTATCTTATAGGCGGTACTCAACAACGTGATACCTCTATAATTGCTGCACGTTGTGACATCTCCCTTCTTATGTATGGGGCATATTAAACCTTTCCGCCAGTCTTCTGGCATTTCTTCTTGCTCCCATACCTGTACTATAATATCATGAATTGCCATCACGGCCCGCCGCCGTGATGGAATAATTCGGCTGGTATGCCATCGGCTCCCGGGGCTTTGTTCTGTTTAAGCCGGCCTATAGCTTTCTCAACCTCTTCTATGCTTGGTGGCGGCAACATAGAGTATTCTTCTTGAAGTAGTGGACCCTCTACTTCTGCAGTGAGCTGACCATTTAGCAATTTATTAAAGTACACTTCCCATCGCTCCAGTATGCTTTCAGGATCGGTGATCAGATTTCCCTCTCCGTCCTTGCAGTATGTGCAGCGTGGTGTGTACTGCGTCATGTTTCGGACGGATTGGTAGAACTTCCGCGCCTGGTGCGGACCTCGCTCTCGGCTGTTTTCTATTTCACAGATTAGGTTCTTCTCCCAGGCTGATTTCTTTTGTCTGTGAAGCCGTTTTTCTGTTCTTCTGAGCTCTTTATATTCCTCTTCGCGTGCCCCCGTTCTATAAGATTGTTGCATTGCTCGGTACGCAACATTCTTACGTTCAGTCGCTAGCTTGCATTCATCATCAAACCAGTCGTTCCGATTTTTACGACTGCTGCCTAAGATGGAGTTGGCAGTACCAATGACAGTAATCTTAAGGCGTGTCCACTTCTCAATTACGCCCAGCATACTGGCTCCAGGACTTACTCTCCCTAAATCAAGTGATTCTAGGGCGAGTCCTAACGCATTACCAAAGGTGTTACTGGTGTTTTCATTGCGCAGGGCAGCCGTGTTGATTCGAACCCGATCGGCGGATGCAATACGTCTTCGCAAGCCAATCCGCCCTCGGAAAACCATACCAACAATATAGTGATCCGAGTCGATATTGGCACCTCGGTACGTTCGTACCGTCATCAAGTTCGAGTAGTGGCGACGGTCTATCAACACGTGGTCTATTTGGTTACGAGTTACTCCATCAGGTGATACCCAGGTGGCTTTGTAGATATCTTTACGCGGGAACCTGGTACTCCCAACGACCATGTTTTTCGATGCTACCAATTCTAAGACTCGAAGTCCGTTGTCATTAGTGTTCTCATGCAAACTATGGATGCCTGCGTAATGCCTGAATACAGGCTCCCGACCTATTTTTGCGTTCAAATCCCCAAGGATGATTTTAACATCATACCTTGGACAGACATTGAGGGCCCACTCGACTTGTTCGTAGTAAGTCTCTTTTTCTTCGTCTGAGGACTCCTCCGTAGGTCCGTGAACGTTAATGAGGCTGATGTTAGTAAATTTGCCTCGCACGCGAAGGGTGCATAGCATTTCGCTTATAGCGTTAAAGCCGATGATGGTAGACTTCATTTTTTCGCTGACTAGGAAGCCTACCCCGAGCACATGGTGTTTTGTATGACAGCTGTAGTATATGTCATATTCTTTCTTCTGTAGAACACCATTCCCTGTCCATCTGATTTCTTGGAGAGCTGTTATGTCAGCTTTATATTTTGACAGGGCATCGGCTAGCTGCTGAGCAGCTCGAGCTCTATAGAGCGATCGTACGTTCCATAAGAAAATTCGTAAATCGTTTTTCCAGGCTCATTGCTCTCTGTATTATTTCTAAATATTTGGTACCGAATGTTATTAGCAGATTTTAAGTTTATGTTGGTTCTGTCGCTTTAGAAAACATGCGCTTAGACAGATCACTGTAGAGTTCTGCAACAACGGGTTCTTAAAGTCTTTTCTTATTTTTAAAAGTCAAACATTTTTCAACTCCAAACATTGCCGTTTAGATACGTATTTCAACTAAAATAACATATTCCAACATATATCCATTATCCATATAATGCATATAGAAAATCAAGTGACCTGGTAAGAATTATGAAAAACATTCAAACAAATGTTAACGAACTAATCTGATATAACGTGACTAAGCACCATTTAAACTATACCTTAAAACCATTTCTTACCTCTGACTCCTATCTGTGGTAAATACCTATACTAATAATGTATTATGGCCTCAAGGCACATCAGACCAATATGTCATAACGCAAATTGTTCATGTCAAACTAACCTAGTTAGAGAAATAAAATGCACGACTGGGTCCCACTAACTTGGTTTTATGTAATAAATTTAGATGAATATGTAGATAGAGAGATTTTTGTTTAGTAATTAACACAAAAAATATTACATAATAAATAATAATATATAAGATATAAGAGAAAAAAAAAAGCTATAAAATTATTTCCTTAAATTTGAATTTGTGCAAGAACAAAAACCTTTAAAGTTTCTAAAATTTTAATTTGCTTTATACATATTTCAAATTTAAAATCCGAAAGTCGTTAATGTCTTTATTTATTTTTTTATCAAAATAAAGGTTCAAAATTAAACGAAAGAAATAATGTGTAGTAAAATTACAGGTACCGTTTTTGAGACAATTTATATAGTAGTATCAAGTCTAACGATTAGGAAATCAAGCACGTTCTTTCTTCCTTTAAGAATGCCATTAATTGTTTTTTTTTTATATATTTTGCACGCACTAAAGGGATTTTTGACAACCCTTAAATACCGATACACATTGGTTTGGAATGTCTGAATATCACAATGGGAGGGAAATATAGAGTCGGGTAAGGCATTCCACATTCGTGTAGTGCCGCTAAAGAATGAATCTCTGAATTTAACAGTAAATCCGAAGTTGGGCTCAAGGGTAAACTGATGAGCATTTCCTGAAGCGCGAGTGTTACGGTGTTACGGAATGCAACTGGCATTCTATCCAAAAGACTCAAGTGGGTTATTGGAGCAGTTGCCCAAATATGGGAATTATACTCGAGTTTTCCACGAATATAGGCTTTATAGATTACAGTCAAATCAGAAGGGGTGAAAAATTTCTTGTATCGTCGAAGGAAACCTAAGCACTCAGCAGCGTTTTTGGCGACATCGAATATGTGGTCATTCCACACAAGGTAGTCTGTGATGCACATACCGAGAACTGAGAGTTGTTCGGTTTCCTCAATGCAAGTGCCATTAATGGATAGCGGCATGGGGGGTGGATTTCTCTTTAACGACAGGAGAAAACATTGAGTTTTTGAAGCATTAAATTCTAAGCGGTTTTTTGTTCCCCATTTGACAATACTGTCAGAACAGAATTAAATGAGCTTATCATACGCTGCCGTTCCAGAAACGAATATGAGAAGCTGCGCGCCGTCAGCAAAACAATTTATTGGATTAGAAGTTTCAGACAGAAGATCATTGATGAATATCAGAAAGAGAGTCGGAGACAAAACGGAGCCATGTGGCACCACAGCATTTATTTTATGAACTTGAGACTTAAATCCGTCCAAGACAACTTATATTAAATAAGCTGTTCAAAAGGTAGTTTCTAATCCAACGAAGAAGAGATTTATCAATACCAAATGCACGCATTTTCGATAGAAGGCCTTGATGCCAAACTCTATCAAATGCTTTTGAAATATCAAGTGCAATAATCTAACTTTCTCCAAAACGTGGTGTCATTGTTCGGTGAGATATACCATCAGATCACCAGTGGACCTATTGCTACGAAAACCATACTCCCGGTCATTGAGAAGCTTTCATTCTGCAAGATATTTCTTGAGCTGATAATTTATCAGGGTTTCCATGACCTTGGAAAGAAGGAACGTAAGTGCAATTGGACGTTAGTTAGAGCTGGAGGAGGATTGGCCTAGGGGCGATAATAGGATCAGAGGTAAGAAACAAGTCTACGGTGCTCGCGGATTGACCTGCAATGTCAGTAATTCGAGTAGGTTCGTTAACGTTCTGAGCAGTGGCGGCTGGTGGGTTGTTGAACAGGTGGTGCACTTTACTTGCTCACTAAGTAGGTATTAAGATTAAAAATCGCAAAAAAATAACAATTTACATGTATATGTCGAATTTTTATTATTTTGTATAATTGCTCGAAGAATTTCGACCATGTATAAAACTGACACACTTATTACATTTAGCAAGGAATCATGTTTTCTTATTTTTTCACTTAAATGCGTCAAATCGTGAATTCAGGTAACTTTATCTTAAAAAGATTTATTACTGTCTTTAATATACCTAATCACTGTTAATTTTATCCCACACAGTACAGAATCGAACCAAAACCAAAATAAAAAACAATTACTAACCTAACTCCTACAAACCTACACTATTTAACCAGTCACGGGTAGAGCGAAACAACATAACATATTCGCAGGCGCAGCGCATTCTAGTCAAACATCGGTTGCTGTAGTTAATTTTCGGTTCTCGTGCGCTGCACGAAAGCAGGCTAATTTCCCGATACATTTCAATGAAATATCTTTTGTCTCACGCGTCAGGGATACTTGCTTGTAACTCATACAAGTTATATTAGCAGTCCTCGTGCGCTCGCCGAAGCGCACGAGAATTTTTACTTACAGGGAAAGTAAGTCTTAATAGTAAAGCAAAGCGCTTACATTGTTTCGTCATAATTGGAAATTTTACTTGTTTGTGTTCTTGTATGTTTAAAAAATAAATATTAATATGGGAATCTAAAAATAAAGATGCAGTAATATTTTGTAATTTTTAAATCTTTTGAATTGGTGGTTCAGCGCACGAGCGCACTTAAGGTACAGCCGCCACTGGTTCTGAGTCATGTTGTTTAACTCAGAAGAAATCTCGACATACCTTCCTTATAATCATAATATATGTAATAAACTATAAATAAGTAGTAAACTATAATACAACATTCTATTACTAATATTTGAGATTTGCTTAAACATACATGTATATACCCTTATATTTAAATAAAATTAAAGTTATTCTCCCTCATCTTGATTTAAAAAAAAAAACACACACAGAATTTGGTTTTCGAATTTTGAGTTTTGAAAAAAGTTGAAATTTTTTAAAAAGTGCATATAAATGGTTTTTAAAATTTTAATAAACAACATTATTTAAACTTTAAAAGTGGAAGATTTAAAATGAAATCGACAAGCCTCAAAGAAAATCGGCCAATCCGCTTAGGCTTTAGTCATATTGACAGACAGAAGTGCCAGATCCACTCATTTCGTCTTCTCTATCATAAAACAAATAGGAGAGGTATAATTTCTTTTCCACTTTTTTCAAAAAATGAGTTAAATATGGGAAAGTGTTCCTTAAAAGGGTCGTTATCTACGTATTTAACAAAAACATATCAAAACTCATTACCTCATTACTTGGTCGTTCAAAGTTTTTTTTGTTTTACTAAAAATTCATCACAGTGGAAAAAATCTCGAATTTTATTTTTCTTAAGAATGCATAACATATCATATAAGGCCTATAAATCACCAGTCAAAATCCCTAAGAGAACCGTTTGGTTATTCGAAAAATCCAACTGGAACGATTTCAAAAATTTTTTCGGGAACCTTAACTGGTCACCATTAAATGAGTAATTTTACACCCAGCGAAATATCTATTGAACCAAGAGATGGTACATTTGATTCGAAGTTCAGAAGGTCAGAGATGTTAGTTTCCGATTGCACAAAGACAAACTTGCTGAAGAAAGGAATGTTAACATGACCAACAATTAAGCAAAAACTACTACAATGTCGCAAGGGTAGTACAAATTTTTAGGCATTTATACAAAATATACGAAATACTACTTCGTCCTCAGTTCTTACTTTCGTCTTCAATGACACTCCTTTTGTCAGCTGACTAGCAAACCAAATTGCTTGCAGCACATTTTGGTCTTAATTCGACGATAAAGTGTCATGATTTACGACTCCTCTTGTGCTTTTTATGGGACAAATTTCCTTTCGCACTATCACATTTGCAAATGTACTAAAAGGTCATGAAAGATAATGGAAACTCCGAAAAATTATCAGCTCAAGAAATATCTTGAAGAATGAAAGCTTCTCAATGACCGGCAGTATCGCTTTCGTAGCAACTGGTGATCTGATGGTTGATATTTCAAAAGCATTTGATACAGTCAACATATCTAAAAACCTGTGAGTTTATTTTTAATGAATTTCTTCTTCTACGTAGAAAAAACCACATTTTGAACCACTTAACGTAATAAGTATGTTATTCATACAATTAATACTGGTGGGCCCCAGATTTCTGTTAGGACTCTGAATCTCTTTCAAATATTCTTCAATGATCTCTTGTCAGAAACTTCTAAGCCATTAATTTTTTTGCTGACTACTGTACTCTGGGCTCATTATATTATACAACTTCAGACTTACTGTCAGATTCAGAGATTCATTCTTTAGCCGCACTACACGAATGTGAACACAGATCCGTATGGTTCTATTTTCAATCACTCTTCTGCATAGATCCGGCTAAGTTTGAGCGATGGCTTGTGTTTTGTTCACATTAAGGACATCGTTCAATTGCAGTTTATTCGCATATACCTGCGAGTTCAGGAAACCCCACAAGAAAAAGTCTAGCGCGGTCAAATCCCATGGCCTTGGTGGCCAATTCACATCACCTCTGCAAGATATAACCTTAATAACCTTACCCCTGAAAGTGTTTTTGCAGAATGTCAATCGTGGCGTCCACTCTATGGCACGTAGCGCCGGCCGGCGCCGCCGTCCTGCTGGAACCACATGCTGTTCAATTAGGCCATGAGAATTTCGTTATCATAGTTCTGTAGCGCTCGTCTTTGAAAGTTGTAACGTACTCTCGAGATGTTGTCGAGTGGGGGATGAGAACAAAAATTCCAAACCCCTAAAACCACCCACTCGGTAAACTACCAGAAGGCTTTAGAGCTTACATGGACTCTAAGACTGTCCTCTAGCAAAAGTGGATGGGTGTCTAGTCTTGCCACTGAGCAGGAAACTAGACGGCCGTCACGTTTAATCATGCCGTTAAAATTGTACAAAAAAAATATTCGCGAAGCTGATAAGTGTCTTGGTGTAGTGATGATACTATTTGTTATCCTTATTAGAGTGAGGAGAGCTAAGATGGTATTGCCCTCCGAGGATATTCCACCCCAATATCAAACGGCTATGTTCTATGAGCAGAACCATGCGACACATCCTGTTTACTAAGTCCTCTATCTTTATAGTATGTAACCCCAAAAGAAACCAGAAAACCAAATTCATGTTTTCATTGCATCGTTTTCGTCATCGCCATAGCTCATTCTCGTCAGAGCCACATCCACCAGAAACTAAAAACCTAAACCATTACCATGGTTTGTAATTTAAACTTCAAAAATCAAAAAAATAAAACTTCCATTAGATTTAACTCAAACATTTAAACTTCCGTCGAAAAAGAAATAAACGTATCTTCAACCGAGAGGATTACAAATGAACCAATTATTCAAAATCAATAAAAAAGATGTTCGTCGTTTTCAAAAGATATACTTTTTATACTAAAAATTTTATTTAAGAAAAAAATTTAAGACTGTAATATACCAATAACAATAAAAAAAAAACTTAAGGTTCAAAACAGAATGGGAAATATTTAAATCAGAATTTGTACTTAGATATTCTATGTGTGAACAAATCATTCAATTATATATGAATAAGATTTGCGTACAAAGATATCACCAACGAAAATATTCTAACACTTAAGGCTCGGTCAAACAGAACGCGTTTTCAACGCCGCGTTAAGATTTTTTAACGCGACGGTAAGATTATTTTGACACGACGCGACGTTGCAACCGCCGCGTTAGAGGACGTCAAACAGAGAGCAATGAACAAACAAAACAATCATTCCTTAACAAAAATAATGTCAAGCAGCTCAGAGGAATTATTGCTTCTATTTGCAATTCTCGTAAAAGAAAAAGAATTTGGGTACATGCAGAGGCGTATTTAAGGATTTGGCGCCCCGGGCTGATAAATTTTGCCGCCCTTTAGAACAATGAAAATAAAGTAATAAAAAATAATAATAAAAAAAAAAAACAAAAAAATGCATAATATTTGATGTTTGCAATTTTTTTTTGTGTGTATATTCATTACAAAAATTCATTAACAATAGATTCGTTATCTTAATTTCTTGTCATTTCAGAATCTATATTTAATAAAGCTAAACTATTAAGGCGCTAGTGCGAGACATTAAATATGTACGTTTTTATTCGTTTCAATACGGAAAATGATCTTTCTGCACTACAATTCGTCGCTGCAGTAGAGCTGTGTCAATCAGTATCTATTCGATTTTTTCGATCATCGAAAAGTATTGATGATCGAAATCACAAATTTTCATTTTAATCGATCCCAATCTCAATCATTTAGATGATTCTCGTTTCTCGATTTTCTATTTCAACCTCAATCATTTCAATGAGTCTCGATCTTTAATATCAGTTAACTCGATTAACCATGATTTACTCGATTCGATTTGGTTGATTGTCAATTTTTGATTGTCATTTTGAATATAGATTTCTCTATATCATATCAAAAAAGAAATATAAGAGAGCGATTGTCAAAACGACAATCAATTAATTTAGTGATCACTTTACTCTTACGCAATACGGGCCCAGGATCTGGTATGTTTACTGTGGGAATTGAACTAGTAATGAGACTTATCGAATAAAAACTTTCGACTTACATATGCGATAGTATCTAAAAGTTAATTTATTCGATAGTACCAAGTCATTCAGTAAATATTAGTCCTAAAATTGATCTTTGAGGGAGCAACATATGAAATTTCTTTATCTTGAATTTTTGGACGCTTTTTAATCAATGAATGGACATAGTAGCCATCATTCGATGTCATTTGGCAATTTATGGCTTACAATATAGAGTATTTTGTGAAAGCCTCAACTCAATCTTATCATCGAAATCGAAATGAAAATCGAATCGGAACAGTATTGAACCATTTGAGTGAAATGAAAATGATCGATCGATTCAAATGATCGCATCATTTTCGTTATCGATTGTTCAACGATTCGATCATTTGAAATGAATGATTTACACATCTCTACACTGCAGTGCACAAGTATATTCTAAAAGCAACCTCAGCATATAAAAATTCTTCCTCCCATTCTTTTTCTCTTATATGAAGGTTAAGCTGCCTTAAACTCATATTTTGAGAGTTGTTTTGCTCCAAAAAATGTTTAAGTAAGACACACTCTTCTTGAAAATCTTCTCCAAGATCAACCGGGTATAATATCTGAAGAGAGTAATGAAACCATTTGTTTTTGCTTCATAGCATGAATTTCTTCTCTTCAGCGCACTCAATAATTGGTCGCACATAGGAATGAAAGTATTAATTTTAAAATTTTCACGACCACAAAAAAGAACCTCCCTACGCGACACTCATCATCTCGTTTTTTCCTAATTCGACTAAAGTTTTGCGCCAATAGTTTTTAAAATAACACCTATCCTTTTATTTATCCATCATTATAAACTTTTGTACAAAAACCAATCATTATATTGTTTCTTAAGTCGTTCAAAACTGACGAAGGGAAGGGCATTTGTATATATAGGGACACGAGTCAGCCAAAACTAAAAAAGAAAATGAGGCGTGATTTGCTAGGTATATAAAGATTAAAAATGTGTGTGTGACCTTATATCTAGAATCCGACTTGATGGATTTTTATATATTTTTTTTTTAACAAAAAGGGACTTTTTGTAGATGGCTTAGAAACAAAAAACTAAGATCCGTTCTAGCCCATTTTTGTAGAGCTACATAGCAACAAGTTCAATCGCTTCAAAAAAATATTATAAATTGGCCAATTGCTAGGGGCGGCTTGCGCCCTTCTGCTTGAATGTTTTGAAAGTTCAATCGCTTCAAAATAATATTACAAATTGGCCAAGCGCAAGCCGCCCCTAGCAGCCTTTCCGCCCCGGGCTGTAGCCCTTTTAGCCCTAGGGTAAATACGCCCCTGGGTACATGCCAATTAACAAAAAAAAGAGAAGAAAATGGCGAATATCACCGGCTGTGCCGGGAGCTAGGGTAAAACAACTCGAAGGCCAACAAACAGAAGACTTACCAATGCGGAATTTATGATAAGAGACAAATTTCTCTCATATTTCAATCATAATAATTAAATATGTATGTAAGACAATCTTCTTATACGATTTATCATCACCCATATCGTATAGACAAGGGTAATTTCTCACCAATTCAATTAATTTTTCCATCTTGAAAAAATTAAAAATTTCTTTGACTGCCGCAGCGTTAGAAATAATCTGTAATTTCACACAACGTCGCGCTACACCGCCGCGTTGCAACGCCATGGTGAATTCAACGCGGCGGCGTCAAAAACGCGTTCAGTGTGACATGGGACATGTATTGTAATGTAATACAAGACGGTGTTCACATTGGACTCACTCCGCCGACTTATTTTGACGTCTCTGTGTTTTTTCTCGTTCGCACTTCATGGTAAGAAAGAGACGGCAAAGTGAGGCAGGATTTTTAAAACAAATTGAAAATTAATGGATTTTTTTTTGACATTTGTCTTGGTGACATAATATGACAGACGAAGATACAGTGTATCACAAAAGTAAGTAAGCACTCAATAAAAAAAAATATAATCAAACACTATTTGGAAAATAAATCGAAGTGCGAGAATGGTAAAATTGTTAACAAAAGTCCATCTACTCGTACTATACACAAAATAATAACCAAATAAAATAACATTTGAAGTTTGAAAAATGACCCTCGATCAATGACAATGACAAGCAGGAATGCCATATAATTGTTAGGAAAGTGAAGAGGAATCCCAAAGTAAGCCCATCAAAGATTTCAGCAGAAATAACCAAATAAAACAGGTAAGTCATATAACCCTCAAACTATTCGACGAGTGCTCTACCAATTCGGTTATGGTCGAAGTATTAGAAAGAAACCTTACATAAGTAAAATAAATAAATAAAAAACACATGAATCTAAATAAGCAGAATTTTAGAACACAGTTGTTTTATTTGAAATGTTACTTTTTAGTTCGAAATACATATCAATTATAGATAAAAATATTAAGTTTTTTTCTTAACATTACTATCGATTGTTTGAAGGAAATGATCTTTAAACTAAGAGGTGCTTACTTACTTTTGTAATTCACTGTATATTTGTAGTGGCATAGCAAATGGCCAACAATTATGACAACTACAAGACGTCAAAGTGAGTCTGGAGTGTTCACACTACTTTTGTGTCTGAACACGACAGGGTGGCCTTACGTCAAAATAAATCGGTTGAGTAAGTCCAATGTGAACAGCGTCCAACGCTTCGATTGAACGCGGCGGTGAAACGCGGCCTAAAAACGCGTTCTGTTTGACCGAGCCTTTAGGAGTAGGATTTTTTTTTTCTTTTCTAGGTTTAAGCTTTTTCTTTTTTTTTCTTTCTTGTTTTCTTTTCAATCAAAAATTCTTTCGTTTGATTGATACGTATGTAATAGATTAGGTAACAATTAAGTTAAATTCAATTAAAATATTCGTTCGTTCAAATTAATATAATGTAATATTCAGTGGCGGATTCACCAGCAGGCTGAGTAGGCTTGAGCCTAGGGCGGCAGATTTTAGGGGCGGCAAATTTGAAAACCGATATTTTTTTCTTAGCCGTCTTACAGAAATCTTTTCAATTTTTCTAATATCTCTCTAGAAGTCCACAAGACACCTTTCCGATGACTTTTCCTTCTTTTTTTTTCATTGTACATTCAACGATACCGCAAACTTCTATATTATACGGTAAGACACCCAGTTCACGGCCCAACCAGAAATCGGCCGTTGCCCACACTTTCTATCAGTGAAATGAGAGCGAAATTGCGGAAAATATATTTCACGCTCTTCCCACTCCCACTACGTACTCATACAAGTCCGGACGTATTGGTGATTGCGGTATTGGTGTGGTAGATCTGAATAAAAAATTGTTGCAAATAAAAATGTTTTGTTGGAGATATTCTTCGTTTTGAATGGATCAAAAGATTTAAAAATAATAATCGAATTTTATCAATTTTAATCTTATGTGTTGACTATACTCTATACTATATCTACTGACCCAATGTCAGCGTAGAACGACACTACTTCCTCGTTATCCATGATTAAGTTGTCATCCAGAGTTTCTATCACACTGAGGTACCCCGGTTCGGGATGTCGTTGTTCTATGGTCATAAGCTGGGGCCCTATTTTGTATTACGAAACGAGCGGCAAGTCAACGATACTGAGGAATACGATAGTCACGAAAAAGAGCGATTAAGTAAAATGAAAAAGTCGTACAAAAGATGTTGCCAAACTTAACCGAAAAAAACATTTTTTTTTTGAAGCGCAACCAACTTCTCGACTATTAGGAATGTCAACAATAATTGACATACATAAATAAATGAAAAAAAAATATAAATGAAGAAACGATAAAACGAAAGTTAAACGATAGGTATATGGCAGTCGTTAGAACTAACGAGTATCGTTAAAATTAAACGATTCTCGTTAAACATAATCGCATTTCAACGATAACGAAGTAATTTCAACGATAAAGCGCGGAACAGATTGAACCAGCAACAGCACCGTCAACAGCAACAGCGGCCGCCATTAATTTAATTTGCTTGTTCAACACACATTAGAACAGCAACAGCAACGCCAACAGCGTCGTTAGGCCAAAGTCCTAAATTTGCTGTTGCTGGTGCAGTGTTGTCAACTTTCCCACTGCAATATTCAGTGGCACCACAATGAAAAGCTTTTTTTCCATATGAAATGTCAAGCAGATGAAATGACGTTGCTGGTGGCAATGTGTTTGAGAAATGTTTGCTGGTCAGCGTGCTGTTTGCTGTTGACGATGCTGATGCTGTTGCTAGTTTAATCTGTTTCGCGCATAATCGTTTTACAAAATAGGGCCCCTGATTCGGGTGGTCGATGATGTTCCCCATTAGTTTCTTCGTTGAATGAACTAGATATTTGCCCAGTGGGATTAAATTCGCTTCTGTGTAGAGATGCTCGTTCCTGTAGTGTTTTTGTCGTTGACGGTCGAAGTAAAGTCCAGTGCAGATCCTCAGTACCTTCCTTTCGAAGGTTTGGGTTCCTTCGATTCCTCGAATCTTTTTTTTCCGAACGGATGGAGAAAAGATGAAACCAAATTCTGAATCATTGGAAATTCCATCTTCGTTTCTGCGAAAACAGAATTTGCAGAACGTTTATCCTAACTTGGACAAAGCTCTTCGTAGGGCATTATATACTCCAGCGACAAATTGTTTGGGTGAGAGAAGCTTTTCTTATCTAAAAAGGGTACAAAATTATCTGAGATCGACCTTAATTCAAGAAAAATTAAGGCTTTAGATTGTGTATAGAGCCAGAATTAATGAACAAGAAACAAGATCACTTACGGCGACATTATTGATGATTTTTCCAACAAAAAGATAATCTAGGAACTGACAATTCACAATTGTAGAGGTAAGGGCGGCAAAAATTCAACAGCCTATACTTGGGAAATGTGTAAATCCACCACTGGTAATATTTAAAAAAAATTACTTACCACATAAATTGCATTATTAGCATACTTGATTTTAAATTGGTGTATTTTTGTTGTTTGCTATTATAATTTATAGTTGCTCAATTCCTCCTGATAGTGTGCACAGCTTTGCAGGAATGAATGTTGTTGTTGTTTTGTTACTTTGTAACTTTTTTGATTGAAACTTGATAAAAACAATACAGAAATTTGAACGAATTGAATCTACAAGGTCAAATTATAATAAACTTTAATAATGAAAAAAAAAATTGTTTTGTTTTTAAAAAGAAAGAAAGATATGTTGTATGTACATATGTACTTAGCTTTTTTTTTATAAATTGTATGATGATGATTATGATTTTTTTTTTTCAGCACAGGGCCCTCATCGCGTAATTTTTAAGACGATCGTCGTCCAAACGATTGTCGAAGTCGAACACGACGTCGTCAAAAGTTTGCTTCGTGTAAAGTTTCAATAAAATGTCATTTGGGATGTCTGGTTGTAAAAATCAAACTAAAGTTTTCGTTGGAAGTGAGAGAGGGTGCGATGCATTCCTTATGTTGATTTCCTTTACACATAAGAAATCAATTTCTGTATGAAGATTTCGGTTAATCGACAGATTTTACGTTCCTTCACACCAAAAAAATCGATTTTTTTTTTACAGAGATCAAAATCTTCGAATCCTTATTTGAAGGTGGATTTATGTATACGAAATGCGCACACCAAAAGAAAACAAATTATCCCGGATCGAAATCCCTAGTGTTAAATAAAGGAAATCGAAATTAGTGTCCTTCGCATTCGCATTTATTCGATAGTTTCGCTTTCATTTAATTCGCTCTCATTATCATCAAAAAATAACAAATTGTAATGTAGTAACATTTTTTTAAATTAATTTAAATTAAAAAAAAAAAAACTTTCAAAAAATCCACAAAATGTATGAGACGATTGTAAAATAGCAATCGTTCAATCGCAATCGTTCAGTCGACCATATTTGACAGTTCAACAAGTTACATGAAGCTAAAGTTGAACCGTCTTAACGACATCGACCAGACGATTCAAGTTTGTATGTGTTACACGAAGCAGTTCAATCGTTCAAACGACGTCGTCAAACTATCGTCGTCTTAGGCTAGGACCGCACTTGCGATTTTTCGTCGAGGCGATTAAAAAGTCGTAGTCGCTACAAATTATTGTCATGCACGCACTTGCGATTTTTTTGCCGCGCGATTATTTAATCGCGAAAAATAAAACACACTACTTTTTATGTGAGTGCACGCATTTGCTACAAATAAGTGGCGACAGAAAAATCGCTTGAAAAAATAGAACTTGTTTCATTTTTATAATCGCTACGATTTTTAAGTCGCATGTGCGTGCATTCAGATTTAAGGCCATGTGTCTTACTTTTTGCGACTAAAATATCGTGGATTAAAAATCGCAAGTGCGTGCATGCCAATTTCTCTTTGCGACTACGATTTTTAAGTCGTAGTAATTTAAATCGCAAGTGTGGGCATTTCCATTTGAGTACATGTGTTTCATTTAAGTTTACGACAATCGCATCGCAAGAAAAATGAAACAAATTGCGACTTTTAAATCGTCATGATTTGTTGGTAGCAAGTGCGTTCATTCTCATTTAAATTCATGTGTTCTATTTTTGCGACTAAAAAATCGTGCGATTGAAATCGCAAGTGCGGTCCTAGCCTTACGCGATGAAGGCCGTGAATAGCTGGCCGTAAGTTTTTTCTGGATTGTAGGTTTTTAAATATTTTCCTGGATTCTTCTAGGATGTATTTTTGGTGCATTTTGATTGTATGGATGATT
The DNA here is from genome assembly GCA_911387755.1 of Chrysotoxum bicinctum. Lineage (NCBI taxonomy): Eukaryota > Metazoa > Arthropoda > Insecta > Diptera > Syrphidae > Chrysotoxum > Chrysotoxum bicinctum. Next base: position 161,542,113 of record OU426988.1, read on the forward strand.
TTGGATGTTTTTTGTTGTTTGTATGTGTGATGCTTTTTTGTAGACCTTATTTTTTTTTATATAGATCACATGGGTTGTTAAAAAAAAGGTGTCAAGATGAAGATTTTGGCGATAGTATGGTTCATCGATGGTGTTCTTTTTTGTAGCTCTTGGAATCTTTGATGTTATAAAGATCGTGATGTGGCTGAGTCGTAGCTCGTAGGAGCACGATGCCGTGTAGGCCGGCAAACGAAGCACAAACACTTTTTTTCCACAGATCAGCGGCTTTTTGGAGACTTAAAAAAGTCTGATTTAATGGATTGGATTTGCTTTGAAATCAATCGATTTTGGGCACCTTGAGCACCTGATTAAAAATAACACAAGGACTTAATTTCGAGCACATGTAGTGTAGATACATAAGGAGCACGGATCATAAAAAAAAGCTCACCTTGAAATTTTTGTTCTAATGCTTAGAAAATACGAGCACCAAATTAATTACTTCTGGGAACTTGATCACTTCTGGGATTTTTATAATTTCTCTACCTTGAGCACCTGGTAGGTAGATAATTAGGTATTAGGACAGAGGTTCTTGAACGAATTCATTAAAAATCTCACCTTAATTATTTCAAAATGTATGAAGTTATATTTTTATTCTCAAAATAAATATTTTATATATTTTTTTTTTCACTTAAAAAAACTTGTAAAAAAAAACTAGAAAAATAACTTTTAATTTTAATAATTTTGCTCGTCACTATCACGTCTTAGAGAATCGAAAAAAAACACAAAAAAATGGCTTTGACGCAAGTATTTATACCCTTTGCAAGGCTGAGAGATTTCCTCACACATACACTCAAAAAAAACCATCATGGACGAAATTTTTGGGTTTCCGATTATCGTTTTCTCAATGGATTTTGACCACAAAAATACAAATTATACGTCAAATTAAATTTCAGAATTTTTGAAAAATAGGTGTTTTATTTAAAAATTAATCTAGTTAAAATCCAATTTTTGACATATTTTTAATCATGTCGATTACAGAATTCGGCGAATGAGCTAAGGTGACAGTTTCAATCAATTTCCAAACATTTACTATTACTGAATCCGACGAATGAAAGTTGAACGAATGTCGGTAACATTCTCTGCACCACCGACATTCTGTTCAACTTATCTGGTATTACTGAATTCGAAACCCATTCGCACTCCATACAAATTCTATTATTTTACATTCGCGCCAATTTCAAGACGAATCTGAAGTAATTTTCTTAGCTAAACGGAAAAAAAACAATAATAAACAATGGAAAATACAAAAATGTAAGTTAAAAGTTTATCAAAATGAATGTTTAAGTGTTTGCTTAACAAAATTTTATAGAAAACGAACAACTAATCGAGATCAATTCCGAGAAATGGTGGAAATTATGAAAACACAGCCGGACATAGCGAGAAATCTGACGAAAAAGTCTCCTGAACAGCAGCAAGATTTTTGGGGGCGACTTCAAAATACGCTTAATGCCATTGGTCCACCATTCAAGGAGATTTCTGAATGGAGAAAAGTAAACAAAACAAATGTATGATTTATATGACACTAATTTTATTTTTCATTTGTATACAGGTTTGGTCCGACTACAAATCGTCTATTAAAAAAAAACTAGTGCAAAACAAAAAATCTTTAAACAAAACTGGTGGCGGAGAACACGATCAACAAGTTTTAACGCCAATAGAAGAAGATGTAATAAAGTTAATTTGCATGCAAGATTCCGTTGAAGGTTTATCAGGAACTCAAGCATGTGGGCTGCCAAAAAAAAGAAAAACTTTGCAACATTCCCAAATGGATTCTCTACCCAGCTGTTCCAATCAACAAGATGTTTCCAATTCTTTCGAATTCATTGAAGAAGATGAAATCAATGAAAATCTGTCATCTGCTTCACCGAAAAGGCGCGTATCTAAGTCAAACCAAATGCAGCTGCTTAAAGAACAGATTCAGATTCAAAATAATCATTACAATACCAATCAGGAGCAAGCAAAAGAGCTAAATGAAAATGTTTTGAAAATGCGTGTATCCTTGGAGCGATTAGAAGAACGAGAAGAAAAAAGAAATGAAATTCTTCAATCAATCCTTGAAGAATCCAAAAGGCACCAAAAGCAATTGGAGGAAATTTTATTGCTTAAAGAAGCTAGCAACTCTGTTTCGGAGTTCTCAATTTAACTGTTTTTTATTTTTTAATTTAGTTGACTTGAAGTCTTATTTTTTTTAAGATATAATTTTTTGTTTTTTTAGTTGTAAGTAAGCTGAGAATGAAGCCTGAATCAATTTTGTTTACAAAACTAAGAATAAATGTTATGTACTATGTACATAAAATGTAGGTATATGTATTACGCAGTATCCGAACTTTAACTATCTGTTAAAGTTCTTTAACTTTAACTTAAAGTGTTCCTATTTTTCGTTTTTGTTTGTTCTAAGTTTTATTTTTTTAATTTATCTTTAAATTTTCTGGAAGAAATAAAATTCCAAAACATGAATTCAATCGTTGATTTTTATTTTAAACTTTCAATTATGTTAACATAATTGAATATTATGTAAATAAAATGTATTTAAAAACTCGATAACTTATTGTTTGAATGCATTTATTCAAAGCTAAAAATTTGATAACATTGAATTCCTCATTTGGTTGGCCTCTTGTAAGTATATTTGTTCAGTCGTTTGTTCCTCGTCCAACTCATTTTCTTCTTCTTCTTCTTCTTCTTCTTCTTCTTCTTCTTCATTTGAATTAAATATGAAATCATCGTGCACTTTAAAATGTATTCTGATGTTGTGAAGAGCTGCTGCGACATTAATAATCTGCACACATTTTTTTGGTGAATAATGTAGTTGTCGAGCACCCAGGCAGCATCGACACCAATTCTTCCACACACCAAAAGTTCGTTCTACAATATTACGTCCACTGCTATGACTTTTATTGAACCGGCTCTTTTGGGTGTTCACACCAGCATTTCTAAATGGTGTTATTAGCCAAGGTGACAAAGGGTAACCAGCATCTCCTGGAAACAAAATGTAAAGACTATTATTACTTGTTCATAAAGGTTTTAACAATAAATATATGTACTTACCAAGCAATCGTGTGTTTCTGTCCCCATTATCATACAAATTTTTAAAATATAAGAAACTTTCACTGTTTCTCCATATAAATGAATCGTGGCTAGAGCCCGGATATCTGGCGTCGACATATCGAATCCTTTGCATGTGGTCACATATCTGAAAAAATTAAAAAAAAAATCACTAACCATAATCAGTTAATTATTAATAATTAGTTTTACAATCATGGCATTGAGGCTAAAAAATCCTTTCCGATTCAGAAAGAGGTGAGCATTGTCCCCAGTAGGTTTAAATATTTTGATGTGTGTCCCATCAATACACATAACCACACCAGGAATCTTACATTTTCTATAAAAATATGTTCTAGCCTCACGCTTTTCCTCATCCGTCATTTGCAAGTTTATCCACTTTGGCACTAAATGTTCTTCCAAAATCCCAAAAACTTCTGAGAGAACAACTGAAAAAGTACTCTGAGCCAAGCAAACGTTGAAATCTTGACCCACTCCGTGTTGATAACCGCCCTCAGCAAGGAATCTGCAACAAGCCGCCAACTTTACCTCCGGAGTTAAGGATGATGATTTTACCGTTGGGGGTAGTTTCCTCTTCAGCTCACCCAAAACATATTTAAAAGCTGGCTTATTAAGTCTAAAATGTTTAACAAATCTAAAAAAAGAAATAGCAAATAAGGTTATCCTGAAAAGTAAAAAAAAATATACTTATGTTTTGAGACATACTTCGCATCTCAAATCTAGTCCTTTTGGCAGTCTGGCCTCGAAAATTTAAGAAAAAGGCAATTGAATCCATCTTTTTTTGTTCGTTTATAAATATATAAATTAAATTATTTCACTTTATCACTTTTTGTTTACACTTTTTATTGACTTATATGACATTTAAATGTCAGAAACTGACAATGTCGATAAGAAAGTTCATAAATGATATGGTATTTAAGAAATCGACAATGTAGTTCATCCGGCGAATTTCATAATTGAGTTTTACAGCGAATGCGAATTCAGTCAACTCACCGGGAGTTAAATTCTGCGAATTCTGTAATTGACATGAATATTTATTTTTGCATGTAAGTGTAAGTTTTTCGATTCACAAATTTCTAATTTCGAACTCTCTCTCAGATAGATTTTTCCTTGAAAATTATCTCGATTTTTTTGTTTGTTTTACGAAATCTCTTAACACCACTAACAATAAGTTTTGTTTTCTCTACCGACTTTTCAGAGTGTCTCGTGGTGCAATGGGTAGAGACACTAAACCCATCCCCGACCCATCCGGTTCGACTCCTGGTGTGAGCACCAATATCTCTTTTTTTAATTTTCTCATTTTTTTTCAATATATTTTTTTTTCGAAATTTTTGATCTTATTTTTTTTTTCAATTTTATAAAAAACACAACTTAAACAAAAACGATCCTAAACAAGCTTGGAGGAAGTGTAGAGTATCCTTAAGATTTTGTATAGATTTTAAATAATTCTACCCAATATCAATTTAAGCTTAGCTTATTCTTTGCTCCTATGCATATGCAACAGTTCTTTAATTTTGTGTTCTTTATGTTCTTAACATAAGTTTAACAGAGCTCTACCCAATCACAGGTTCTTAAACTATTTTCCCTCATATCATACACAGCCAGCAGCGATGTTATAAAAACCTAACAAGGATAGCGAAAAACAGAAGGCATAGAATGATTTTAAAACCAACACTATGACAGAAATTCATGAGTTTAAGAAGGCGGTGTAAATACGACAGATTTCTTACAAAGTGACCGCCTCACCAAAGTCGTTTTCGAAAAATTACAATGACAATTTTGCTTATTAACACGGCTTTTCATAAAAAAGTGCGTCTTGTCGCTAAAGATGATCTTTCGGTCAAAATTGGGTTCCCTTCTTAACGCTCCGAAAGTCAGTGATGTGAAAAAACGGGCGTTGTCTATGGTCAAAAACTTCAAGCTTCTGGGTCAGTTGGATCTTGTACGGGTTTATGTCCAAGTTTATGAGCTAAATTCGCAAGGTTGAAGTTGGTGAGTTCTTATGCACGGCCAGGTATCGACTGCCTACATTCTACAAAAAAACTCAATTTTAAAAATTTTTGACTCATACAAAACAATAAAATGTAGTATAATCCTTATTTTATAGGTAATAAGCGCGGATATAATTTCTGTAACTTCAAAAATCAATCAATGGAAAATCACATACAATTTAGTTAACAAATTATACATATTTTTATTGATCTAACAAAAATTACTGCCGATGGCGCCATCTACTACATGAGATATAAACGATGACATTTCACTCTGACCAAAATCTACGAACAAACCCCATTTGGTTTTAGGTTATTTTTTCCAAATTATTCGGACAGCTCATGTCCTTAAACTTATGTAACGTTTGATTAAAATCCTTCTCTTTAACGAACTATGCCATCAATTACTAGTTAGTTTCTATGAGACAAATGAAAGGAATATATTGAAAACACGAAAAACAATCATCTATCAAAGAGAACTCTTTACTTTATAGCCACTTAAAAAAATACCGAATGTCGAATTCATTTCATTTTAAAATCCACTTCCTTCCTTTGCAATTAGTTTTATCATTGATTTGAATTTTCAGTTGAATGAGTCAAGCCAGAGGCGTATTTAAGGATTTGGCGCCCCGGGCTGATAAATTTTGCCGCCCTTTAGAACAATGAAAATAAAGTAATAAAAAATAATAATAAAAAAAAAAAACAAAAAAATGCATAATATTTGATGTTTGCAATTTTTTTTTGTGTGTATATTCATTACAAAAATTCATTAACAATAGATTCGTTATCTTAATTTCTTGTCATTTCAGAATCTATATTTAATAAAGCTAAACTATTAAGGCGCTAGTGCGAGACATTAAATATGTACGTTTTTATTCGTTTCAATACGGAAAATGATCTTTCTGCACTACAATTCGTCGCTGCAGTAGAGCTGTGTCAATCAGTATCTATTCGATTTTTTCGATCATCGAAAAGTATTGATGATCGAAATCACAAATTTTCATTTTAATCGATCCCAATCTCAATCATTTAGATGATTCTCGTTTCTCGATTTTCTATTTCAACCTCAATCATTTCAATGAGTCTCGATCTTTAATATCAGTTAACTCGATTAACCATGATTTACTCGATTCGATTTGGTTGATTGTCAATTTTTGATTGTCATTTTGAATATAGATTTCTCTATATCATATCAAAAAAGAAATATAAGAGAGCGATTGTCAAAACGACAATCAATTAATTTAGTGATCACTTTACTCTTACGCAATACGGGCCCAGGATCTGGTATGTTTACTGTGGGAATTGAACTAGTAATGAGACTTATCGAATAAAAACTTTCGACTTACATATGCGATAGTATCTAAAAGTTAATTTATTCGATAGTACCAAGTCATTCAGTAAATATTAGTCCTAAAATTGATCTTTGAGGGAGCAACATATGAAATTTCTTTATCTTGAATTTTTGGACGCTTTTTAATCAATGAATGGACATAGTAGCCATCATTCGATGTCATTTGGCAATTTATGGCTTACAATATAGAGTATTTTGTGAAAGCCTCAACTCAATCTTATCATCGAAATCGAAATGAAAATCGAATCGGAACAGTATTGAACCATTTGAGTGAAATGAAAATGATCGATCGATTCAAATGATCGCATCATTTTCGTTATCGATTGTTCAACGATTCGATCATTTGAAATGAATGATTTACACATCTCTACACTGCAGTGCACAAGTATATTCTAAAAGCAACCTCAGCATATAAAAATTCTTCCTCCCATTCTTTTTCTCTTATATGAAGGTTAAGCTGCCTTAAACTCATATTTTGAGAGTTGTTTTGCTCCAAAAAATGTTTAAGTAAGACACACTCTTCTTGAAAATCTTCTCCAAGATCAACCGGGTATAATATCTGAAGAGAGTAATGAAACCATTTGTTTTTGCTTCATAGCATGAATTTCTTCTCTTCAGCGCACTCAATAATTGGTCGCACATAGGAATGAAAGTATTAATTTTAAAATTTTCACGACCACAAAAAAGAACCTCCCTACGCGACACTCATCATCTCGTTTTTTCCTAATTCGACTAAAGTTTTGCGCCAATAGTTTTTAAAATAACACCTATCCTTTTATTTATCCATCATTATAAACTTTTGTACAAAAACCAATCATTATATTGTTTCTTAAGTCGTTCAAAACTGACGAAGGGAAGGGCATTTGTATATATAGGGACACGAGTCAGCCAAAACTAAAAAAGAAAATGAGGCGTGATTTGCTAGGTATATAAAGATTAAAAATGTGTGTGTGACCTTATATCTAGAATCCGACTTGATGGATTTTTATATATTTTTTTTTTAACAAAAAGGGACTTTTTGTAGATGGCTTAGAAACAAAAAACTAAGATCCGTTCTAGCCCATTTTTGTAGAGCTACATAGCAACAAGTTCAATCGCTTCAAAAAAATATTATAAATTGGCCAATTGCTAGGGGCGGCTTGCGCCCTTCTGCTTGAATGTTTTGAAAGTTCAATCGCTTCAAAATAATATTACAAATTGGCCAAGCGCAAGCCGCCCCTAGCAGCCTTTCCGCCCCGGGCTGTAGCCCTTTTAGCCCTAGGGTAAATACGCCCCTGGGTACATGCCAATTAACAAAAAAAAGAGAAGAAAATGGCGAATATCACCGGCTGTGCCGGGAGCTAGGGTAAAACAACTCGAAGGCCAACAAACAGAAGACTTACCAATGCGGAATTTATGATAAGAGACAAATTTCTCTCATATTTCAATCATAATAATTAAATATGTATGTAAGACAATCTTCTTATACGATTTATCATCACCCATATCGTATAGACAAGGGTAATTTCTCACCAATTCAATTAATTTTTCCATCTTGAAAAAATTAAAAATTTCTTTGACTGCCGCAGCGTTAGAAATAATCTGTAATTTCACACAACGTCGCGCTACACCGCCGCGTTGCAACGCCATGGTGAATTCAACGCGGCGGCGTCAAAAACGCGTTCAGTGTGACATGGGACATGTATTGTAATGTAATACAAGACGGTGTTCACATTGGACTCACTCCGCCGACTTATTTTGACGTCTCTGTGTTTTTTCTCGTTCGCACTTCATGGTAAGAAAGAGACGGCAAAGTGAGGCAGGATTTTTAAAACAAATTGAAAATTAATGGATTTTTTTTTGACATTTGTCTTGGTGACATAATATGACAGACGAAGATACAGTGTATCACAAAAGTAAGTAAGCACTCAATAAAAAAAAATATAATCAAACACTATTTGGAAAATAAATCGAAGTGCGAGAATGGTAAAATTGTTAACAAAAGTCCATCTACTCGTACTATACACAAAATAATAACCAAATAAAATAACATTTGAAGTTTGAAAAATGACCCTCGATCAATGACAATGACAAGCAGGAATGCCATATAATTGTTAGGAAAGTGAAGAGGAATCCCAAAGTAAGCCCATCAAAGATTTCAGCAGAAATAACCAAATAAAACAGGTAAGTCATATAACCCTCAAACTATTCGACGAGTGCTCTACCAATTCGGTTATGGTCGAAGTATTAGAAAGAAACCTTACATAAGTAAAATAAATAAATAAAAAACACATGAATCTAAATAAGCAGAATTTTAGAACACAGTTGTTTTATTTGAAATGTTACTTTTTAGTTCGAAATACATATCAATTATAGATAAAAATATTAAGTTTTTTTCTTAACATTACTATCGATTGTTTGAAGGAAATGATCTTTAAACTAAGAGGTGCTTACTTACTTTTGTAATTCACTGTATATTTGTAGTGGCATAGCAAATGGCCAACAATTATGACAACTACAAGACGTCAAAGTGAGTCTGGAGTGTTCACACTACTTTTGTGTCTGAACACGACAGGGTGGCCTTACGTCAAAATAAATCGGTTGAGTAAGTCCAATGTGAACAGCGTCCAACGCTTCGATTGAACGCGGCGGTGAAACGCGGCCTAAAAACGCGTTCTGTTTGACCGAGCCTTTAGGAGTAGGATTTTTTTTTTCTTTTCTAGGTTTAAGCTTTTTCTTTTTTTTTCTTTCTTGTTTTCTTTTCAATCAAAAATTCTTTCGTTTGATTGATACGTATGTAATAGATTAGGTAACAATTAAGTTAAATTCAATTAAAATATTCGTTCGTTCAAATTAATATAATGTAATATTCAGTGGCGGATTCACCAGCAGGCTGAGTAGGCTTGAGCCTAGGGCGGCAGATTTTAGGGGCGGCAAATTTGAAAACCGATATTTTTTTCTTAGCCGTCTTACAGAAATCTTTTCAATTTTTCTAATATCTCTCTAGAAGTCCACAAGACACCTTTCCGATGACTTTTCCTTCTTTTTTTTTCATTGTACATTCAACGATACCGCAAACTTCTATATTATACGGTAAGACACCCAGTTCACGGCCCAACCAGAAATCGGCCGTTGCCCACACTTTCTATCAGTGAAATGAGAGCGAAATTGCGGAAAATATATTTCACGCTCTTCCCACTCCCACTACGTACTCATACAAGTCCGGACGTATTGGTGATTGCGGTATTGGTGTGGTAGATCTGAATAAAAAATTGTTGCAAATAAAAATGTTTTGTTGGAGATATTCTTCGTTTTGAATGGATCAAAAGATTTAAAAATAATAATCGAATTTTATCAATTTTAATCTTATGTGTTGACTATACTCTATACTATATCTACTGACCCAATGTCAGCGTAGAACGACACTACTTCCTCGTTATCCATGATTAAGTTGTCATCCAGAGTTTCTATCACACTGAGGTACCCCGGTTCGGGATGTCGTTGTTCTATGGTCATAAGCTGGGGCCCTATTTTGTATTACGAAACGAGCGGCAAGTCAACGATACTGAGGAATACGATAGTCACGAAAAAGAGCGATTAAGTAAAATGAAAAAGTCGTACAAAAGATGTTGCCAAACTTAACCGAAAAAAACATTTTTTTTTTGAAGCGCAACCAACTTCTCGACTATTAGGAATGTCAACAATAATTGACATACATAAATAAATGAAAAAAAAATATAAATGAAGAAACGATAAAACGAAAGTTAAACGATAGGTATATGGCAGTCGTTAGAACTAACGAGTATCGTTAAAATTAAACGATTCTCGTTAAACATAATCGCATTTCAACGATAACGAAGTAATTTCAACGATAAAGCGCGGAACAGATTGAACCAGCAACAGCACCGTCAACAGCAACAGCGGCCGCCATTAATTTAATTTGCTTGTTCAACACACATTAGAACAGCAACAGCAACGCCAACAGCGTCGTTAGGCCAAAGTCCTAAATTTGCTGTTGCTGGTGCAGTGTTGTCAACTTTCCCACTGCAATATTCAGTGGCACCACAATGAAAAGCTTTTTTTCCATATGAAATGTCAAGCAGATGAAATGACGTTGCTGGTGGCAATGTGTTTGAGAAATGTTTGCTGGTCAGCGTGCTGTTTGCTGTTGACGATGCTGATGCTGTTGCTAGTTTAATCTGTTTCGCGCATAATCGTTTTACAAAATAGGGCCCCTGATTCGGGTGGTCGATGATGTTCCCCATTAGTTTCTTCGTTGAATGAACTAGATATTTGCCCAGTGGGATTAAATTCGCTTCTGTGTAGAGATGCTCGTTCCTGTAGTGTTTTTGTCGTTGACGGTCGAAGTAAAGTCCAGTGCAGATCCTCAGTACCTTCCTTTCGAAGGTTTGGGTTCCTTCGATTCCTCGAATCTTTTTTTTCCGAACGGATGGAGAAAAGATGAAACCAAATTCTGAATCATTGGAAATTCCATCTTCGTTTCTGCGAAAACAGAATTTGCAGAACGTTTATCCTAACTTGGACAAAGCTCTTCGTAGGGCATTATATACTCCAGCGACAAATTGTTTGGGTGAGAGAAGCTTTTCTTATCTAAAAAGGGTACAAAATTATCTGAGATCGACCTTAATTCAAGAAAAATTAAGGCTTTAGATTGTGTATAGAGCCAGAATTAATGAACAAGAAACAAGATCACTTACGGCGACATTATTGATGATTTTTCCAACAAAAAGATAATCTAGGAACTGACAATTCACAATTGTAGAGGTAAGGGCGGCAAAAATTCAACAGCCTATACTTGGGAAATGTGTAAATCCACCACTGGTAATATTTAAAAAAAATTACTTACCACATAAATTGCATTATTAGCATACTTGATTTTAAATTGGTGTATTTTTGTTGTTTGCTATTATAATTTATAGTTGCTCAATTCCTCCTGATAGTGTGCACAGCTTTGCAGGAATGAATGTTGTTGTTGTTTTGTTACTTTGTAACTTTTTTGATTGAAACTTGATAAAAACAATACAGAAATTTGAACGAATTGAATCTACAAGGTCAAATTATAATAAACTTTAATAATGAAAAAAAAAATTGTTTTGTTTTTAAAAAGAAAGAAAGATATGTTGTATGTACATATGTACTTAGCTTTTTTTTTATAAATTGTATGATGATGATTATGATTTTTTTTTTTCAGCACAGGGCCCTCATCGCGTAATTTTTAAGACGATCGTCGTCCAAACGATTGTCGAAGTCGAACACGACGTCGTCAAAAGTTTGCTTCGTGTAAAGTTTCAATAAAATGTCATTTGGGATGTCTGGTTGTAAAAATCAAACTAAAGTTTTCGTTGGAAGTGAGAGAGGGTGCGATGCATTCCTTATGTTGATTTCCTTTACACATAAGAAATCAATTTCTGTATGAAGATTTCGGTTAATCGACAGATTTTACGTTCCTTCACACCAAAAAAATCGATTTTTTTTTTACAGAGATCAAAATCTTCGAATCCTTATTTGAAGGTGGATTTATGTATACGAAATGCGCACACCAAAAGAAAACAAATTATCCCGGATCGAAATCCCTAGTGTTAAATAAAGGAAATCGAAATTAGTGTCCTTCGCATTCGCATTTATTCGATAGTTTCGCTTTCATTTAATTCGCTCTCATTATCATCAAAAAATAACAAATTGTAATGTAGTAACATTTTTTTAAATTAATTTAAATTAAAAAAAAAAAAACTTTCAAAAAATCCACAAAATGTATGAGACGATTGTAAAATAGCAATCGTTCAATCGCAATCGTTCAGTCGACCATATTTGACAGTTCAACAAGTTACATGAAGCTAAAGTTGAACCGTCTTAACGACATCGACCAGACGATTCAAGTTTGTATGTGTTACACGAAGCAGTTCAATCGTTCAAACGACGTCGTCAAACTATCGTCGTCTTAGGCTAGGACCGCACTTGCGATTTTTCGTCGAGGCGATTAAAAAGTCGTAGTCGCTACAAATTATTGTCATGCACGCACTTGCGATTTTTTTGCCGCGCGATTATTTAATCGCGAAAAATAAAACACACTACTTTTTATGTGAGTGCACGCATTTGCTACAAATAAGTGGCGACAGAAAAATCGCTTGAAAAAATAGAACTTGTTTCATTTTTATAATCGCTACGATTTTTAAGTCGCATGTGCGTGCATTCAGATTTAAGGCCATGTGTCTTACTTTTTGCGACTAAAATATCGTGGATTAAAAATCGCAAGTGCGTGCATGCCAATTTCTCTTTGCGACTACGATTTTTAAGTCGTAGTAATTTAAATCGCAAGTGTGGGCATTTCCATTTGAGTACATGTGTTTCATTTAAGTTTACGACAATCGCATCGCAAGAAAAATGAAACAAATTGCGACTTTTAAATCGTCATGATTTGTTGGTAGCAAGTGCGTTCATTCTCATTTAAATTCATGTGTTCTATTTTTGCGACTAAAAAATCGTGCGATTGAAATCGCAAGTGCGGTCCTAGCCTTACGCGATGAAGGCCGTGAATAGCTGGCCGTAAGTTTTTTCTGGATTGTAGGTTTTTAAATATTTTCCTGGATTCTTCTAGGATGTATTTTTGGTGCATTTTGATTGTATGGATGATTTTGGATGTTTTTTGTTGTTTGTATGTGTGATGCTTTTTTGTAGACCTTATTTTTTTTTATATAGATCACATGGGTTGTTAAAAAAAAGGTGTCAAGATGAAGATTTTGGCGATAGTATGGTTCATCGATGGTGTTCTTTTTTGTAGCTCTTGGAATCTTTGATGTTATAAAGATCGTGATGTGGCTGAGTCGTAGCTCGTAGGAGCACGATGCCGTGTAGGCCGGCAAACGAAGCACAAACACTTTTTTTCCACAGATCAGCGGCTTTTTGGAGACTTAAAAAAGTCTGATTTAATGGATTGGATTTGCTTTGAAATCAATCGATTTTGGGCACCTTGAGCACCTGATTAAAAATAACACAAGGACTTAATTTCGAGCACATGTAGTGTAGATACATAAGGAGCACGGATCATAAAAAAAAGCTCACCTTGAAATTTTTGTTCTAATGCTTAGAAAATACGAGCACCAAATTAATTACTTCTGGGAACTTGATCACTTCTGGGATTTTTATAATTTCTCTACCTTGAGCACCTGGTAGGTAGATAATTAGGTATTAGGACAGAGGTTCTTGAACGAATTCATTAAAAATCTCACCTTAATTATTTCAAAATGTATGAAGTTATATTTTTATTCTCAAAATAAATATTTTATATATTTTTTTTTTCACTTAAAAAAACTTGTAAAAAAAAACTAGAAAAATAACTTTTAATTTTAATAATTTTGCTCGTCACTATCACGTCTTAGAGAATCGAAAAAAAACACAAAAAAATGGCTTTGACGCAAGTATTTATACCCTTTGCAAGGCTGAGAGATTTCCTCACACATACACTCAAAAAAAACCATCATGGACGAAATTTTTGGGTTTCCGATTATCGTTTTCTCAATGGATTTTGACCACAAAAATACAAATTATACGTCAAATTAAATTTCAGAATTTTTGAAAAATAGGTGTTTTATTTAAAAATTAATCTAGTTAAAATCCAATTTTTGACATATTTTTAATCATGTCGATTACAGAATTCGGCGAATGAGCTAAGGTGACAGTTTCAATCAATTTCCAAACATTTACTATTACTGAATCCGACGAATGAAAGTTGAACGAATGTCGGTAACATTCTCTGCACCACCGACATTCTGTTCAACTTATCTGGTATTACTGAATTCGAAACCCATTCGCACTCCATACAAATTCTATTATTTTACATTCGCGCCAATTTCAAGACGAATCTGAAGTAATTTTCTTAGCTAAACGGAAAAAAACAATAATAAACAATGGAAAATACAAAAATGTAAGTTAAAAGTTTATCAAAATGAATGTTTAAGTGTTTGCTTAACAAAATTTTATAGAAAACGAACAACTAATCGAGATCAATTCCGAGAAATGGTGGAAATTATGAAAACACAGCCGGACATAGCGAGAAATCTGACGAAAAAGTCTCCTGAACAGCAGCAAGATTTTTGGGGGCGACTTCAAAATACGCTTAATGCCATTGGTCCACCATTCAAGGAGATTTCTGAATGGAGAAAAGTAAACAAAACAAATGTATGATTTATATGACACTAATTTTATTTTTCATTTGTATACAGGTTTGGTCCGACTACAAATCGTCTATTAAAAAAAAACTAGTGCAAAACAAAAAATCTTTAAACAAAACTGGTGGCGGAGAACACGATCAACAAGTTTTAACGCCAATAGAAGAAGATGTAATAAAGTTAATTTGCATGCAAGATTCCGTTGAAGGTTTATCAGGAACTCAAGCATGTGGGCTGCCAAAAAAAAGAAAAACTTTGCAACATTCCCAAATGGATTCTCTACCCAGCTGTTCCAATCAACAAGATGTTTCCAATTCTTTCGAATTCATTGAAGAAGATGAAAACAATTAAAATCTGTCATCAGCTTCACCGAAAAGGCGCGTATCTAAGTCAAACCAAATGCAGCTGCTTAAAGAACAGATTCAGATTCAAAATAATCATTACAATACCAATCAGGAGCAAGCAAAAGAGCTAAATGAAAATGTTT
This sequence comes from Chrysotoxum bicinctum, assembly GCA_911387755.1. Lineage (NCBI taxonomy): Eukaryota > Metazoa > Arthropoda > Insecta > Diptera > Syrphidae > Chrysotoxum > Chrysotoxum bicinctum. The sequence continues at coordinate 161,557,206 of OU426988.1, forward strand.
TGAAAATGCGTGTATCCTTGGAGCGATTAGAAGAACGAGAAGAAAAAAGAAATGAAATTCTTCAATCAATCCTTGAAGAATCCAAAAGGCACCAAAAGCAATTGGAGGAAATTTTATTGCTTAAAGAAGCTAGCAACTCTGTTTCGGAGTTCTCAATTTAACTGTTTTTTATTTTTTAATTTAGTTGACTTGAAGTCTTATTTTTTTTAAGATATAATTTTTTGTTTTTTTAGTTGTAAGTAAGCTGAGAATGAAGCCTGAATCAATTTTGTTTACAAAACTAAGAATAAATGTTATGTACTATGTACATAAAATGTAGGTATATGTATTACGCAGTATCCGAACTTTAACTATCTGTTAAAGTTCTTTAACTTTAACTTAAAGTGTTCCTATTTTTCGTTTTTGTTTGTTCTAAGTTTTATTTTTTTAATTTATCTTTAAATTTTCTGGAAGAAATAAAATTCCAAAACATGAATTCAATCGTTGATTTTTATTTTAAACTTTCAATTATGTTAACATAATTGAATATTATGTAAATAAAATGTATTTAAAAACTCGATAACTTATTGTTTGAATGCATTTATTCAAAGCTAAAAATTTGATAACATTGAATTCCTCATTTGGTTGGCCTCTTGTAAGTATATTTGTTCAGTCGTTTGTTCCTCGTCCAACTCATTTTCTTCTTCTTCTTCTTCTTCTTCTTCTTCTTCTTCTTCATTTGAATTAAATATGAAATCATCGTGCACTTTAAAATGTATTCTGATGTTGTGAAGAGCTGCTGCGACATTAATTATCTGCACACATTTTTTTGGTGAATAATGTAGTTGTCGAGCACCCAGGCAGCATCGACACCAATTCTTCCACACACCAAAAGTTCGTTCTACAATATTACGTCCACTGCTATGACTTTTATTGAACCGGCTCTTTTGGGTGTTCACACCAGCATTTCTAAATGGTGTTATTAGCCAAGGTGACAAAGGGTAACCAGCATCTCCTGGAAACAAAATGTAAAGACTATTATTACTTGTTCATAAAGGTTTTAACAATAAATATATGTACTTACCAAGCAATCGTGTGTTTCTGTCCCCATTATCATACAAATTTTTAAAATATAAGAAACTTTCACTGTTTCTCCATATAAATGAATCGTGGCTAGAGCCCGGATATCTGGCGTCGACATATCGAATCCTTTGCATGTGGTCACATATCTGAAAAAATTAAAAAAAAAATCACTAACCATAATCAGTTAATTATTAATAATTAGTTTTACAATCATGGCATTGAGGCTAAAAAATCCTTTCCGATTCAGAAAGAGGTGAGCATTGTCCCCAGTAGGTTTAAATATTTTGATGTGTGTCCCATCAATACACATAACCACACCAGGAATCTTACATTTTCTATAAAAATATGTTCTAGCCTCACGCTTTTCCTCATCCGTCATTTGCAAGTTTATCCACTTTGGCACTAAATGTTCTTCCAAAATCCCAAAAACTTCTGAGAGAACAACTGAAAAAGTACTCTGAGCCAAGCAAACGTTGAAATCTTGACCCACTCCGTGTTGATAACCGCCCTCAGCAAGGAATCTGCAACAAGCCGCCAACTTTACCTCCGGAGTTAAGGATGATGATTTTACCGTTGGGGGTAGTTTCCTCTTCAGCTCACCCAAAACATATTTAAAAGCTGGCTTATTAAGTCTAAAATGTTTAACAAATCTAAAAAAAGAAATAGCAAATAAGGTTATCCTGAAAAGTAAAAAAAAATATACTTATGTTTTGAGACATACTTCGCATCTCAAATCTAGTCCTTTTGGCAGTCTGGCCTCGAAAATTTAAGAAAAAGGCAATTGAATCCATCTTTTTTTGTTCGTTTATAAATATATAAATTAAATTATTTCACTTTATCACTTTTTGTTTACACTTTTTATTGACTTATATGACATTTAAATGTCAGAAACTGACAATGTCGATAAGAAAGTTCATAAATGATATGGTATTTAAGAAATCGACAATGTAGTTCATCCGGCGAATTTCATAATTGAGTTTTACAGCGAATGCGAATTCAGTCAACTCACCGGGAGTTAAATTCTGCGAATTCTGTAATTGACATGAATATTTATTTTTGCATGTAAGTGTAAGTTTTTCGATTCACAAATTTCTAATTTCGAACTCTCTCTCAGATAGATTTTTCCTTGAAAATTATCTCGATTTTTTTGTTTGTTTTACGAAATCTCTTAACACCACTAACAATAAGTTTTGTTTTCTCTACCGACTTTTCAGAGTGTCTCGTGGTGCAATGGGTAGAGACACTAAACCCATCCCCGACCCATCCGGTTCGACTCCTGGTGTGAGCACCAATATCTCTTTTTTTAATTTTCTCATTTTTTTTCAATATATTTTTTTTTCGAAATTTTTGATCTTATTTTTTTTTTCAATTTTATAAAAAACACAACTTAAACAAAAACGATCCTAAACAAGCTTGGAGGAAGTGTAGAGTATCCTTAAGATTTTGTATAGATTTTAAATAATTCTACCCAATATCAATTTAAGCTTAGCTTATTCTTTGCTCCTATGCATATGCAACAGTTCTTTAATTTTGTGTTCTTTATGTTCTTAACATAAGTTTAACAGAGCTCTACCCAATCACAGGTTCTTAAACTATTTTCCCTCATATCATACACAGCCAGCAGCGATGTTATAAAAACCTAACAAGGATAGCGAAAAACAGAAGGCATAGAATGATTTTAAAACCAACACTATGACAGAAATTCATGAGTTTAAGAAGGCGGTGTAAATACGACAGATTTCTTACAAAGTGACCGCCTCACCAAAGTCGTTTTCGAAAAATTACAATGACAATTTTGCTTATTAACACGGCTTTTCATAAAAAAGTGCGTCTTGTCGCTAAAGATGATCTTTCGGTCAAAATTGGGTTCCCTTCTTAACGCTCCGAAAGTCAGTGATGTGAAAAAACGGGCGTTGTCTATGGTCAAAAACTTCAAGCTTCTGGGTCAGTTGGATCTTGTACGGGTTTATGTCCAAGTTTATGAGCTAAATTCGCAAGGTTGAAGTTGGTGAGTTCTTATGCACGGCCAGGTATCGACTGCCTACATTCTACAAAAAAACTCAATTTTAAAAATTTTTGACTCATACAAAACAATAAAATGTAGTATAATCCTTATTTTATAGGTAATAAGCGCGGATATAATTTCTGTAACTTCAAAAATCAATCAATGGAAAATCACATACAATTTAGTTAACAAATTATACATATTTTTATTGATCTAACAAAAATTACTGCCGATGGCGCCATCTACTACATGAGATATAAACGATGACATTTCACTCTGACCAAAATCTACGAACAAACCCCATTTGGTTTTAGGTTATTTTTTCCAAATTATTCGGACAGCTCATGTCCTTAAACTTATGTAACGTTTGATTAAAATCCTTCTCTTTAACGAACTATGCCATCAATTACTAGTTAGTTTCTATGAGACAAATGAAAGGAATATATTGAAAACACGAAAAACAATCATCTATCAAAGAGAACTCTTTACTTTATAGCCACTTAAAAAAATACCGAATGTCGAATTCATTTCATTTTAAAATCCACTTCCTTCCTTTGCAATTAGTTTTATCATTGATTTGAATTTTCAGTTGAATGAGTCAAGCTATTGAATATCTAACAAATCCATTGATGAATATTAAGTATTCATGTCCCTGTCTAATTTGATATTGTTCCACTGATTTTAGGTTTTATATTTACAATCGATGGATATTGTTTCTACATATTTACATACTGTATACAAAACACGATTGTACCTTTTCGAATTGAATTGTTAAATAGAATTTCTATTGCATTTTCAAGTGCACCTTTACCACATTCCACTTAAAAGTATTGTTTATGTATTTATTTTATTTTACAGTTGAAAGAGTTCCATTCGTTTAATATGAGGAAATTAATTTTGAGTATTCTTCTCGAGTTTCAAAATTAATATCGTACAATGCTGCATTCCTACATACTCGTATATACCCAAAATAAAATTATTTCCAATAAATCGCATAGTTTTTAAGGTCGGATACTTTTGCATAAGCACTCGTTGAAAGAAATAAAATGCACGACTGAGTCGCACGAACTTGTTCCTATGCAATAGACTAAGAATTTCACAAATGAATGGCGCAAAATTTTAAACAACCTATTATTAAGGTATTAGTATAATACTACTTAACACTTCCCTAACTTTATAGTAGTTTACTAACTCATCCTTAATTTTAAACATTTTCTAACTAGTACTAAAAGATTTTTCTTAATAAATTGCTTCTGAACACACCTAAAACAATGACATCTTGTGTAAAAAAGTAAGTACACGAACCTTTTTTGATGTTTGCAAATGTCAAAGAGTCATATGAAGCCAGCACGATACTAAAAATATAAAGTACGTATTCGATGATTTTAACTTTAATAAAAGGGTAGAGAAAGTGTGATACTATATTCGATTAAAATTTGCAAATTCGTTGTTTTAACCTAGGATCATACTAAAACAGCTTTAGCATCGTACTAATTCAATTAACATTTCGCGCCAATGTTATTAGAGAAAAACTGTTCATATGGCATAAAATTAATTTCTTAAATGACTAAAACAACTTCTTTAGTAGTTGGAGGTAAAAATACAATGCCATGAGATTCAAGTAAATATAGGTTTAAGCAAGAACAAAAATTATAAGTGGTTTCTTAAAAAAATAATAATTAATTTATAATAATTTTTAAAACATTTTTAAGAAAAAATTTTGGCACGCCAATTTAAAGTTTTTATTATTATTCGAATAAAAATTAAATTTACAAAAAAAATATTGAGCCTTTTTCCAGATATTGAATATTCCCAAAAAAAAAATTATTTTTTTTTTTCAAAACTCAAAAAAATATTTTTCTTAAAGTTTTGAAATGCAATATTTTTAAACTTTTTAGAAGCTTCTCCCTAAAAAATTTCATTAAAATTCGTTGTGCCGATAATGAGAAATTCAAAATTTTAAAAAATCGTTCTGTGGTAGGTACAGTCAGTAATATATTGTTTTCAAATTTTTTTTTATTAAATTATACATCTTAAAATTAATCGAAAGAAAAAAATTTAAACTGAATTCTCGGAACCGTTTTCGAGAAAAATACGATTTTCGAAAACGATTTGTATGGAGGGTACCGTTATTTTTAGGTAAATTAAAGTTTTTTTTTCACATTGTAGATTATTTTAAGAAACTTTTCTATATCAAGTTTTAAATTTTTTTTAAAAACCAAAAAAAAAATGTATTGAAAATTTGAATACACAATAATATTCAAACTGCTAGGGAGCCTTAACATAAAAAAAAACTGATCAAAATCAGTCGTACCGTTCTTGAGAAAATCAAAAACAAAAAAAATGGTTCCTAAGCGGGTACCAAACATAATAATAATATAATAATTTTTTGGAAAAAAAAAAACATCCGGGGTCTTGGCCTTCGCTATAATCGTAATGTCAACTTTGATCAAAATCTCGAGTTCGATTTTTTTTAAGAATGCATAACTTGCTTTATAGTATGTACTTACCTATAAGTCGCAAGTAAAAATAATGGAATGAACAAGAAACATTATTTCGTCAGCTGACAAGTAAAACTGACTAAGTACGTTTAGAGTTTATTGTAGATAATGAGGTTTTAATGCATAATTTAGTATAGTATCTTATTAGTAAATCGATGCTATTTTAACTTAAAAAATAATTTCATTTTTAAAACAGACCTCACCTTTTTATTTATTTATTTATTTGAATCAAGCTAATTAATATCTAGCGTACAAAAATATTACTTAGAATTAAGAGTTTATAAATTATACAATATTATAGAATATTTTTTTAAAACCATTATTTGATACATCACAAAAATTTATTAATAAATTATGATTGACGTTATACAAATTAAACATGTTATTCAATGGTGAATTCTGCTCATAGTTGGTACGATAGTGTTTTATGTAAATTGGGTCACGAAAACCTCTTAGATTTCGATTTGAAACATTAAAATTAACACGACACAAAAGGTTTAAAGCATCGATATTACCATCAATAAGATTAACAATAAAAACAAAACATAAATAAGAACGTCTGCGCTCCAGACTGGGTAAATCTATGAGTTTTAAACGGCTGCTATATGAAGGAAGATTCAATGGATTCTGCCAGCCTAAGCCTCTAAGAGCAAATTTTAGGAATCTTTTTTGAATTTGTTCAATTCTTATTTTGTGACAACTGTAGTACGGGGTCCATACCTGGCAAGCATACTCTATAATGCCCCAAATACCGAAGTTTTAGAGAATATGCGAAATAAATCACTTGATGAATTGCTGAATTTGCAACCATGGAGGGAGATAATGAAAAACAGAACTGTGATTTACTCTGTTTATTTAAAAAAAAATATTAAGTTTCTTAATATAATTTTTTAATCTCATTTATCATTCCAAGGCTCTGGTAAGCGTTCAGGATGTTCCAAATTAATTGTAGCTCGGGGTGGGCTTCCTAGTCAGCGAAAAAATGAAGTCTACCATCATCGGCTTTAACGCTATAAGCGAAAGGCTATGCACCCTTCGCGTGCGAGGCAAATTTACGAACATCAGCCTCATTGACGTTCACGGACCTACGGAGGAGTCCTCAGACGAAGAAAAAGAGACTTACTACGAACAAGTCGAGAGGGCCCTTAATGCCTGTCCAAGGTATGATGTTAAAATCGTCCTTGGGGATTTGAACGCAAAAATAGGTCGGGAGCCGGTATTCAGGCATTACGCAGGCACCCATAGTTTGCATGAGAACACTAATGACAATGGACTTCGAGTCTTAGAATTGGCAGCATCGAAAAACATGGTCGTTGCGAGTACCAGGTTCCCGCGTAAAGATATCTACAAAGCCACCTGGGTATCACCTGATGGAGTCACTCGTAACCAAATAGACCACGTGTTGATAGACCGTCGCCACTACTCGAACTTGATGACGGTACGAACGTACCGAGGTGCCAATATCGACTCGGATCACTATCTTGTTGGTATGGTTTTCCGAGGGCGGATTGCCTTGCGAAGACGCATTGCATCCGCCGATCAGGTTCGAATCAACACGGCTGCCCTGCGCAATGAAAACACCAGTAACACCTTTGGTAATGCGTTAGGACTCGCCCTAGAATCACTTGATTTAGGGAGAGTAAGTCCTGGAGCCAGTATGCTGGGCGTAAATGAGAAGTGGACACGCCTTAAGAATATTGTCATTAGTACTGCCAACTCCATCTTAGGCAGCAGTCGTAAAAATCGGAACGACTGGTTTGATGATGAATGCAAGCTAGCGACTGAACGTAAGAATGTTGCGTACCGAGCAATGCAACAATCTCATAGAACGCGGGCACGCGAAGAGGAATATAAAGAGCTCAGAAGAATAGAAAAACGGCTACACAGACAAAAAAAATCAGCCTGGGAGAAGAACCTAATCTGTGAAATAGAAAATAGCCGAGAGCAAGGTCCGCACCAGGCGCGGAAGTTCTACCAAACCGTTCGAAACATGACGCAGTACACACCACGCTGCACATACTGCAAGGACGGAGAGGGAAATCTGATCACCGATCCTGAAAGCATACTGGAGCGATGGGAAGTGTACTTTAATGAATTGCTAAATGGTCAGCTCACTGCAGAAGTGGAGGCTCCACTACTTCAAGAAGAATACTCTATGTTGCCGCCACAAAGCATATAAGAGGTTGAGAAGGCTATAGGCCGGCTTAAACAGAACAAAGCCCCGGGAGCCGATGGCATACCAGCCGAATTATTCCATCACGGCGGGCCAGCCCTACGTCAAGCAATTCATGATATTATAGTACACGTATGGGAGCAGGAAGAAATGCCAGAAGACTGGTGAAAAGGTTTAATATGCCCCATACATAAGAAGGGAGATGTCACAACGTGCAGCAATTATAGAGGTATCACGTTGTTGAGTACCGCCTATAAGATACTCTCCTCTATCCTACAAGACCGGATAACCCCATACGCTAAAACCGTTATCGGACAATATCAGTGTGGTTTCATTCCAGGCAAATCAACAACTGATCAGATATTTACCCTTAGGCAGGCGATGGAAAAATGTCTAGAATTTAACATCCCAACATACCATCTGTTTATAGACTTTAAGGCCGCCTATGATAGCATAGCCAGGGTAGAACTTTACAAAGCCATGAGAGAATTCGGCATCCCAAATAAATTGACACGACTATGTAGGTTGACCATGACCAACGTAACAAGCCAAGTAAAAATAGCCGGATTGCTATCCAGACCAATCAACATCTTTAATGGACTCCGACAAGGGGACGGTTTGGCCTGCCTCCTCTTCAACCTGGCGTTGGAGAAAGCAATCCGTGACTCTGGCACGGCAACAAGAGGGACCATCGTCAACAGGTCCAGCCAGTTACTGGCTTACGCAGACGACATCGACATCATCGGAAGAACCGAACAAGCTGTACACGATTCCTTCATCCAGATCGAGCAGGCGGCACAAAATCTGGGGCTGCACATTAGTGAAGGTAAAACAAAGTACATGGTGGCGTCGAATGCGAGAGGAACAGTTGGTCAAACAATCAAGGTAGTGGAGCACGAATTTGAAGTGGTGCAATCCTTTAAATACCTTGGGTCAATAGTAGCAGCCGATAACAATATAGAAGAAGAAATACGCGGGCGGCTTCTCAAATCCAACAGAGCCTACTATAGTCTGTCAAAGCTCTTCAAATCCAGAAATCTCACCATAACTTCAAAACTGCTGCTGTACAGGACCATGGTCCTGCCAGTACTCACATATGGATCCGAGACTTGGGTGCTTAGCAAAAGGCACTCCGACCTCTTAGCTGCGTTCGAGAGAAAAGTCTTAAGGAGAATTGTTGGCCCCGTATGTGAGGAAGGACGATTCCGGAGACGGTACAATCATGAACTGTACGCAATCTACCTTGAAGCAGATATCGTGACAAAAATTAAGCTCGGTAGACTCCGGTGGGCAGGGCACCTAGCTCGCATGAGCGAAGAGGAACCTGCTCGGAAAGTTCTTTGTGGTACATTCTATATTCTATGGTAGACGACAGCGTGGTAGACCATGCTTGCGCTGGAGAGATGGCGTAGACCAGGACGCCCGAAGCCTTGGGGTGCGCAACTGGATGGCGTCGGCTAGAGACCGGGATAGGTGGAGAGACTTGTTGAAAGAGGCCAGGACCGGAACCCGGTTGTCGAGCCGATGATGATGATGATGATGATGATGATGATGAACTTTTATACTATGGAAGTATTTCTTCTGGAATCAGACCAGCATCGCAAAGTTTAAGAGTTTAAGAAGATCGATTTTCTTTACTGATGAAATCGGTAAATGACCGACGTATGCTTATTTCAATGTGACTACTTTATTTCGGCGCCCTCTTCCAGACACATTCAAATTTGTATATTCAGAAGTTATACATACATAAAATATGGTTCCAGAATATTCATTTTCGAATTTTAGGCACTTAGTATTCATCCACAACACCTTTTCACCCCACTCGTTTTTGTTTCAATTTTTTATTGTGGAACCAGCTAATTCTTGCAGGTTTTAAAAGTCTGAGAAGGAGAACTTTGAAGATGAACTTAGTATTTATTTTTGTTTATACCATTTTTTCATGATCTGATTTAAAAATATCTACTAATTAAAAAATGTTTGCACTCTGTTAAGATGGCTTGTTGGTTTCTGTTCTGACCTAAGCTATGGCCCCGATTGCCGTTGTCGATTGCCAATCGAATCGAAACTTTTCGATTGTTTCGATTGGTTTTCATATTTTGTATTGTGTAACTCAATCGATCGTACAATGTACTATTGTGAATGAACCCACAGAATATTGCTATTATTTCAAATTTGACAGTTCTATGATGTGTTAGCTTTCGAAATCATTTTTTGTTTTTCTGGATTTATTTTTGTAATATAAATTAAAATAGTTTATTTACATTTTAAAATGAGTGGAATAGAGTTATGGTTTAGCGTTTAGCGATAGTAACACACATACCGACGTCTTGAAATTACCAGAAAAAGAAGACATATCAGAGACATATCTAAACCTTTGGTATACACATACACATATTTGCTTTTTTAAATAGTTTCGCTTAATTAATTGCTTAATTGCTAATATTTTAAGATTCTGTGCTCATGGATCTTACCAAGTTAGTGTTGGTAATTAATTTTGTATTGACCTTGCACAATCCAAAGTGTCTTAAGTGCTAAAGGAAAAGCTCTCAGTTCTAGAAACGCATATTTGCAAATTCTAGCTTCGGGCTAGAATTCATATTTATGAAAAAGTGGAATACCAGGTAGGGTAGGCTGTATTGACAGTACCCATTATGTATAATGTATATTATCAAGATAGTGTCTCAAAAAAAAGCAATTCAGCACGCATATTACAATCGTTAGCGAATTTCTCTCATCTTTGCTTTAGATGGCTCTTAGCAGAAACCATCTTCGCGATGTCCAGATTTCCCTACATCAATCCAACCAAAATTTCTATTTGCCTTTTCTTCGTTATCACTTTCGACCTGCATTTAATAGATATTTGAATGTTTTGTCCTCAAAATAATTAATTAATTATAACAAACTTACATTTTGTTCACAAGAAAAACTTCTGGACTTTATCTTCTATACGCGTCGATCAGAAAATGACAATCGAAAAGAAACGACTGTGAAATCGAAAAGTTTCGATCGCAATCGACATTCGCAATATGAAATAGAGTAATCGACGATCGATGATCGAAAAAGGTCGATCATCGATTACAAAATCGACAACCGCAATATGGCCCTATCTCATTGCTCCGTCGCGTCGCTTGCCATTCAGTTCATACCAAAGTGTAGCTTTAACATCTTACTTATTCTTGTGCCATTGTTTTTAATTAATACATAAACATGAAACGTGAAAAAAGTGTGTAAATCAACTTCGCTGATCATGATCAACAACTTTGATTAAGGCCCTATAACTTTGACTATCAGTGAAATGAATCACATGGAAGAACATCTTGTACAACATTGTTCGATAACCATCAATGTTGAACCAATGTTCTATCATGTGAACGCAAATGTTGCATGGTTTTCAAAATATTTTGAAAGCCTGGGTGGCTCGTCTAACCAACCAACCAGTGTGAACAGTTGACAACTTTGTTATTTTTGTTCATTCGGTAAATTGTCTCGGCCATAAAACATTCAACGGAAAAATGGCATCTAAGCCGAATAATGAGTATTGGAAAAATTTTTTTGAACTTTATAATTAGAAATTTACCATAATTGTGGAAAATAAAAAGGGAAATTTATAAACATAAGAATTTAAAATTAAAATCATATCAAAAACTCCAAACAAAATATAAAGAAGTGGAAGAAAATGCAAGTTTCATTCTTTTTTCCTCTTCAAGAATATTGTTCATAATTGAGGCATTGAGAGCAGAAGTTGCGTAACCCTCATTTGTTTCAATTTTGACTTTATAATCCAAAATGGTCAAAAATAAATTTTCTTCCAACGCAGAAATGAAGTAAATTATATTTGCTCATAAATCAATGCAAAAATGCTGAAACATTGTTTCTGTACGGAACTTTTCCTAGAGCAGAAATGGTGTAACCCACTTGGGAAAAATAGAAACCGTCCGTTTTGTGCCAATATACTGTTTCTCATAGTGACTATCTTGTCAATCAAATCGATCACAAAATTCTTATGAGTGGGCAGGCTTATTTATACCTTGTGACCAAGACTTTGGTCTTATCGAAAAGCAGAAAAAGTATTTTAAAGACATTTTTGGCCCTATGAATTGGCAGAGGGTTATAGCAGCTGCTAGAAAGAAGGATCCATTTCAAATAATTGTTATGGATGAATCTATGATGTTTTTGACGAAAAAATTGGAAAAGAATATAACAAATCGGAAAATTAATGTAAATAAAGGGAAGGTGTAATGGCTTAAAATTCAATGGCTACAATTTCTGAAAAAGACACCTTTCAATATTTTTTACAAGTACAGTAATAACGAAGGCGTGCTTTTTGATACTGTGATTTTGAAAAAAAGAACGCATGCACTCATCACAGATCTCGAACTATTGTTTCCAAAATGGAATGCCGTAAGTGAAGCAAAAAAGAAAAACTTATTGGAGTTACTTAATTTTATCCCACCGAATTACCACGAATTTTATAAAAAATTGAAAACTGTTTCTATGGACAGAGACGTCGTTGGGCTGGTTGAGTACGTAAATGACGAAGAAGAATGAAAGTACCTATCATAGTAGTGTAAACTTAAACTTAACTTTCTAACTATTTTGTACTTAAAAGCGATAATAAATTTGTTTTTTTCATAACCTGTTTTTCAAATTATTGGCGTAACCAACTTTCTTTTTTAACTTTATTCCAATATCCAAGAAACAATAGTGGTGTAACCCACATAAAATCCAGTAATTAATAATTTAAAGAGAAGATTAAGGTCTTAAAAATAAGATATCCCACAAGTTATGCCATAACTGAAGTTTATTAACCATTATTTTAAATAGGAAGACAATAACAAAGATTTCTTTTTCGTTAACTTTTTAAACCGTGATTTTCTCAATAAGTGCATATTGGGGTTACGCCACTTCTGCTCTCAATGCCTCAATTATGGCTGCCAAAATTTGTACGGCCATACTGCTTCCGTTCACTTCTAAGATATAAAAATAATGATGTTTGACAACATATTCCCATAGAACCATAATAGTGAACTGTCAGATGTGTTTTGTCTGCGGTTACTGGTCATTATTTTAGCTTGTGGAATTTATTAATTCTAAAGGTATCTATTGTTTTTATTGTTTTGTTTTGTTTTTTTTGTGAAACTGTAAACTGAATTGCTCAGATATGAAACATTGCTTCTCCCTGTCTCGTGATGAAAAAAAAGTACACAAATTATTTTGAAATTATTTTCAATACAAATGAGACTCTAGAGTCTAGACGTCAATATTTAGACGGACAGATTATATCAAAGACTATGTTGATAGGTTAAAATGTTGATCAACAATGTCAATACACAATGCTGATTTGCATAGATTTTAGATTTTTTTAAATAAGGAATTTTCAACTTGTTTTATATACAATTTCACTTAAAACTAACTAAGATATTACTAAATTAAATCATGACCCCTCAACCATAGGGACCCTACGTTCTTCTTTTGGCTTACAACATCATATTAATGTTTTCTCAATCTAATCCATGATTTTTTTTAGTATTGGCAGTAATGAAAGACAAGACCAAATGCGACTGTACTCTAGAGATGCAAATGTTTATGTTATAATTCTATTACTTAGCATTCTTAAAGCTCTATTTTTAATTCTATTCAATAAATTGGGTTATTAGGATAAGGACGTGAATCTGGAAATTAATTGAAAATGCTGAGAATACTAGCATCCGAAAATAACTTAATGTATAAGAAGTTTCAGACAAAAGATCATAGATGAATATGAGAAAGGGAGTCCGAGTGAAAACGAAACTCTGTGGCACACCATCAGCATTTGTTTTATAAATATTAGACTTGAAGCCGTCCAACACAGCTTGGGTAGAGCGGTTCGAAAGGAAAAAAAAAAAATATGCTTTTGAAATATCAAGTGCCATAATCCATGAAGCTGAAGATCGCTGCATCGAAATTTATGTTTTCATTTAGGATAGCAGATCTCGATAAGTATCAAAGATATTGGAATATTTTAAACGCCAAAATGTTGGGCGCAAATTTTTCTAGGGGCGATGTCCGTTACTTTTTACTTGCGACTTATAGGTACTATAAGGCAAGTTATGCATTCGTAAAAAAAATCGAACTCGATATTTTGATCAAAGTTGACATTAGATACGATGATAGCGAAGACTAAAAAAGTGGGTCTCGCAATTCTGTCTGTCTGTCTGTCTATCTGTCTGTCTGTCTGTCTGTCTGTCTGTCTGTCTGTTCGACTACAGGCTAAACGACTCGGCCGATTTTCTTTATACTTGGTACATATCATTTTTAATTTTTTCCACCCACACGTTTTTTTCTTTTTTTTTTTAAGACCAAAAATAACGGTACCGCCCATACGAATTTTTTTCGAAATTTTATAAACATTTTTTTTCTCAAAAACTGTTCAACAGATTTTAAAAATAAAGATACAGAAAATTTCACTTAATTAAATCTAGGTACTGGTTGAAAAAAATTTTCCGAAAAATTGTTATTGAGGGTACCCCCCATGGAACCATTTTTTTTGTTTTTGATTTTCTCAAAAACGGTTCAACCGATTTTGATCATTTTTTTTTATGCTAAAACTCCCCAAAAACATAAATAGAATTCTGTACTCAAATTTTCAAAAAAAAATTTTTTGGATTTTTAAAAAAAACTTCAAAAATCTTTTTTCAAAACTCAATATTTCGAAAACCCCATGCTAGATTTTTTTTAAACTTGATAAATAAAAGTTTCTCAATATGATCTACAAAATGTGAAACAAAATTTTTTATTTTATTTAAAAATAAAGGTACCTACCATACAAATGCTAAAAAATTAAAAAAAATGGTTTTCAAAAATCGTATTTTTTTCGAAAACGGCACCTAGAATTTTGATAAAATTTTTTTTCTTTCAATTAATTTTTACGATATTTAATTTAATAAAAAAAAATTTAAAATTAAGATATTACAGCTTGTACCTACCATAGAACCATTTTTTCGAATTTTGAATTTCTCATTATCCACATAACGGATCTTAATGAAATTTTTTATAGAGAAGCTTCTAAAAAGTCTAAAACACATTGCATTCCAAAACTTTAAAATAAATATTTTTTGAATTTTTGAAAAAAAAATCTATTTTTTTCTTATTTTTGAAAATTCGATATCTCCGAAACGGGTCAATATTTCTTTTCGTAAATTTAATTTTTATTCGAACAATAATAAAGACTTTAAATTAGCGTACCAAAATTTTTTCTTAAAAAGCTTTTAAAAAGTTTGTATATAAAAGCTTCTTTTAAAGAAACCACTACAAGGACTTATAATTTTTGTTATTGCATAAATTCATATTTGCATGGTATTCTCTTACTACTAAAAGAATTTAAAAATTAATTTTATCCTTTTGAACAATTTTCTCTAATAACATTCGTTTTTAAAATTCCCAGTCGATTACATAGGAGCAAGTTCGTGCGACCCAGTCGTGCATTTTATTTTAAATTGTATCTCGTTATATTTTATTTTAGTGAGTTTTAAAACTTTTAAGACAAAAAAATTTTTAGGAGAGGATATAGACCGCAATAATTTTTTTAGAAATAAAATTAATATGACCCAATGTAGAATATACGTTTCTCTAGGGGCGATGTTTCTCCTTTTTTTTATTTTTTTTTTATTAAGCTTATTTAACCATGATTTAACCATGAAATTAACAAAAAAGAACAAAAAGTTTGGACCCTTATAACTTTGGATTGACTAATCGTAGGTAAAAAATCGGTACATGAAAAAAATTGGAATTACCAAACTCTAGGGGCGATGTTTTTTCTTTTTTTTTATTTTTTTGTCTATTAAAGTTTTTTAAACATGAAAGTTAAAAATAAAAAAAAAAAGTTTAGACCCTTATAACTTTGGATCACCTAATCGTAGGTATAAGAACATATCTTATAATATCTATCTAATTATTATAATAGTTATTCTATAAAGTATATTCATTCTGGAATTTTCTTTTTCTTTGTCTTTGCTGAAATTTTGTTTTTTGTTTGTATAACAATTAATTTTTTCTTTATATAATTCCAATTTTGTATGATTATCAGAATTATTAAAACTTGAATCGAAAAAATAAAAATTCATATGAAGTAAATATTATAATTTTGATAATATACAATTATTAATATAATGCAATAAAAAATATAAAAATATTACAAATACTGAACATCTTAACTAACTAACACAAAACGTAGATATCTATTTTCCTTTTTGTTGCAATTTGTTGCTAGACAACAAATGACTCAAGAACATGAAATAAAACAAAAAGAAAAAACATCGCCTTTAGAGTTTGGAAATTCTAATTTTTCCATGTACCGTTCTTATACCTACGATTAGTTGATCCAAAGTTATAAGGGTCTAAACTTTTTTTTTTTATTTTTAACTTTCATGTTTAAAAAACTTTAATAGACAAAAAAATAAAAAAAAGAAAAAACATCGCCCCTAGAGTTTGGAAATTCTAATTTTTTCATGTACCGATTTTTTACCTACGATTAGTCAATCCAAAGTTATAAGGGTCCAAACTTTTTGTTTTTTTTGTTAGTTTCATGGTTAAATCATGGTTAAATAAGCTTAATAAAAAAAAAATTAAAAAAAAGGAGAAACATCGCCCCTAGAGCAACCTATATTCTACATTGGGTCATATTTATTTTATTTCTAAAAAAATTATTGCGGTCTATATCCTCTCCTAAAAATTTTTTTGTCTTAAAAGTTTTAAAACTCACTAAAATAAAATATAACGAGATACAATTTAAAAAAAGTAACGGACATCGCCCCTAGGAAAATTTGCGCCCAACATTTTGGCGTTTAAAATATTCCAATATCTTTGATACTTATCGAGATCTGCTATCCTAAATGAAAACATAAATTTCGATGCAGCGATCTTCAGCTTCATGGAATGGAAGGATTTGTGCCATTGTTTGGTGAGATATCAGATCACCAGTGGTCATACTTCTACGAAAGCCATACTGCCGGTCATTGAAAAGTTCTAGTTCTTCAAGACATTTCTTTCTCAACGTTTCCATGAGCTTGGAAGTACAATTCGATGATAGTTACATGGGAAAGAACATTTCCCTTTTTTGGGACAAGTGCTTTTTTCCCTTCACTCGGAAAGAGACCAGTAGATTAGGTGAGAAGAACACTTCTGCAGAACTATTAGAGGGATACTATCCTGGCCAGTGGATTTGTTCACATCGAGATCTTTCAGTACTCTTGCAACTATAGGACTGCCAAAGAAGATTTTCTCATAAAATCGTTTATGCTCTCAAGGCCAGGAGGGAGGAGGCGGGATAAGTCGTGTCCCTATCTTGTAACGTCGAATTAACACCAAAATGTGCTGCAAGAAATTTGCATTTTTCTTGTAAGCTGACATAAGGAGTGTCATTGAAAACTAGCGTAGGAACCGAAGACAAAGTAGTATTTCGTACATTTTTTACAAGTGAACAAACAAATTTTGCTAACTTTGGGATATTGTAGTATTTTTTACCTTAATTGTTGGTCATGCAAAAATTTGTTTCGTCGATTATTATCATCGCAGTTCCTTCTAGCTTGTTTGAAGAAATTTCGGTTTTCAGATAGGATTACCTTAATTAGATCGAAACTTTATGTCCCTGACCATAATAACCTCTACAGCTCGAATAAAACTATGAATTCTCATAGAAACTGAAAGTTTATTGGTCCAAGTTCGACTACTGTGTTAAATTATTAAACAGAATTACATAATTTTCATTTTTACTTGCGACTTATAGGTACTATAAGGCAAGTTATGCATTCGAAAAAAAAATTGAACTCGAGATTTTGATCAAAGTTGACATTACAATGATAGCGAAGGCTAAAAAAGTGGGTCTCGCAATTCTGTCTGTCTGTCTGTCGCTTCGACTACAGCCTAAACGGCTCGGCCGATTTTCTTTAAACTTGGTAGATATGAGTTTTGATTTTTACCCCCACACGTTTTTTTTTTTTTTTAAGACCAAAAAAAACGGTACCTGCCATACGATTTTTTTTCGAAATTTTATAAATATTTTTTTTTCTCAAAAACTGTTCGACAGATTTAAAAAATAAAAACACAAAAAAATTTCATTTAGTTAAGGCTAGGTAATGCTTGAAAAAAATGTTCCGAAAAATGGTTATTGAGGGTACCCCCATGGAACCATTTTTTTTGTTTTTGATTTTCTCAAAAACGATACAACCGATTTTGATCATTTTTTTTTTTGCGAAGGCTCTTCAAAAATTTAAATAGAATTGTGTATTCAAATTTTTAAAAAAAAAAATTTTTTTTCAAAACTCAATATTTCGAAAACCCTATGCTAGATTTTTCTTAAACATGATAAATAAAAGTTTCTTAATATAATCTACAAGATGTGAGAAAAAAAATTTCATTTTACCTTACAATAAAGGTACCTACCATACAAATGCTACAAAATTTAAAAAAAATGGTTTTCAAAAATCGTATTTTTCTCGAAAACGGCAACTAGAATTTTGATAATTTTTTTTTCTTTCAATTAATTTTTATGATCTTTAATTTATTAAAAAAAATTGAAATTAAGATATTACAGCTTGTACCTACCATAGAACCATTTTTTCGAATTTTGAATTTCTCATTATCCACATAACGGTTCTTAATGAAATTTTTTATAGAGAAGCTTCTAAAAAGTCTAAAACACATTGCATTTCAAAACTTTAAAATAAATATTTTTTGAATTTTTGAAAAAAAAAATCTATTTTTTTCTTTTTTTGAAAATTCGATATCTCAGAAACGGCTCAATATTTTTTTTTAAATTTAATTTTTATTTGAACAATAATAAAAACTTTAAATTGGTGTACCAAAATTTTTTCTTAAAAATCTTTTAAAAATTTTGTATATAAAAGCTTTTTTTAAGAAACCACTAAAATGACTTATGATTTTTGTTCTTGCATAAATTCATATTTGCATAGCATTCTGTTTTCGTCTCTTTTTATTAAAAGAATTTAAAAAATTAATTTGATCCTTATGAATAGTTTTCTCTAATAACATTCGTTTTTAAAATCCCTAGTCTATTACATAGGAGCAAGTTCGTGCGACCCAGTCGTGCATTTTATTTTTTTTTTAAATGGGGGACTTGATTAGTGTCCAATTTGACCTTAGACTATTAATAATAATAATTAATAATTCTGAGCTTACATAACCACAATCATGCAATATTTTCGGAAATGAGAGGGCTTAGTTCTTCAGAGAAATCCAATCCTCACATATAACCTCGAGATCAATTATATTAATTTCAATCTTCATGACAATAGCTTTTTCGTTTTTCAGGACTTTTCCTGTCCTGTCAGTATTATACGAGAATCCATTGCCTCAAGCTTTCTTCCATTAGATCAAATCTAATAAAGAGTAGTTGATCCAACTCAATAAACTAATTGCATTCATTTCCGAAGTTTTCACTTTAAACAGACAAAGGGTTATGATCCATGAACCTAGCCTTGGTTCGTATATATAAGGATGGACTATCTATAGTGCTGCAACTGCATCAGTTAATTGGTTAATTGATTAAATCCTATTAACGAATCGATTAGCAACATTTTCAAAACCGTCTATGATTCAAAGCTTTATAGATCGAAATTCAAGAGTTATTAGTTTGTATTTCAAAGAACTGAAATACGACAAAGTTTTATGTGAAGGCAAATGTAAAATCAGAGGGAGAGGGTTTAATTCATATAAGCACTATCAAAGTATTCAGGAAATTCGATTTCCTGCTGGCAATGATGATGGTCAAAGCAATTGAAATTATAAACTCCGAGCTAATGGAATTACAAGGAAAGGATTTATTTGACAGGCAATTAGAAGGCATAGCATTTGCATAATTGAAGGTCTGTTTCGAGAAGAACAGACGATTTACAATTTATGCTCTGTTTCTGGGTAAAAGAAGAGAAATACTTAAGGGCAAAAAGACATTTTCAGTGACTCACTGGTAAAAGAGTAGATAAAATGTGAAATAAATATGCATAAAATTGTATAATTATACTATACAATATTGAATCCACTTAATTGCAGAAAATGTATTTTAGTTAGGCGTAAATATCAGTTAACAATATTGCAATCCATTGTATATCATATTTACACAGAAAAACCAGATTTGAATTAAAACATGAAATGTCAAATTTAATATTAGTGTTCAGTGTCAGAATGACAATGGGAAATGCTTCCTGTGCTGTACAACGGTCGGTAACGAACTGAACGACTCCATATATGTCAATTGCGACTTAGACAATACGTACACTTTTTGAAGTTTTCCACAAGTGGAATTTTAAACTTAGTTTTATAAAAAGAGCTAGCGTAATAAGGTCTGAGAGTGGACAATCTTGCAGCAAAAAAGACCCAAGTGTTGATGCTTATACATATAACACCAGTATTTAAAGAAAAAAATTAATTTTCTGGAGAAATTGAGGTTGTTCTGTTTGATAAGATAAGACCTCGAAATTACTTTCGTTAACCCATATGGAAAATTAAGTTGTATCAATGGGTCTTTTTAAAGGTTTATCTAATCTTACTGTACATATTTTATTTTGTACTTGCAGAAAGCTTGTATTTCTAGATATAGAAGGTGCTTTTGACAACGTCAACACATCTACGATCACATATTCACTGTCGTATCTGAAGGTAGACGGGTTGCTTTGTGAAATGATTAATCATAATACTGACTTACACGGTTGTCAATTCAAAACTGGGCGGCTTTTCTGCTATAGAAGATCTGTCAGTAGAGGTGCAACGTAAGGCGGTGTTCTTTCTACCCTTCTTTGGAAGTTGGTAGTAAATGAGCGGCTGACATGCCTGGCAGTGGAGACTTATAGACAGAGGCGTATTTAAGGATTTAGCGCCCCGGGCTGATAAATTTTGCCGCACTTTAGAACAATGAAAATAATAATAAAAAACACAAAATGCGTAATATTTGATGTTTTCAATTTTTTGTGTGTGTATATTCATTACAACATTCATTAACAATAGATTCGTTATCTAAATTTTTTGTGACATCAGCTTCTATATTTAATAAAGCTAAACTATTAAGGCGCTAATGTGAGACCTTAAATAGGTTTTTACTCGTTTCAATACGGAAAACGATCTTTCCGCACTACAATTCGTCACTGCAACTGCAGTGCACAAGTATATTCTTAATGCTTCCTTCATTTTTTTTCTCCTATATGAAGGTTAAGCTGCCTTAAACTCATATTTTCAGAGCAGTTTTGCTCGAGAAAATGTTTAAGTAAGACACACTCTTCTTGAAAATCTTCCCCAAGATCAACCGGGTATAGCTTCTGAAGAGTGGTTGCATTTTTTCGAATTGCTTCTTCACTCATGTGACCAAGCTTAGATACAAAAATAAAACCATTTGTTTTTGCTTCATAGGATGAATTTCTTCTCTTCAGCGCACTCAATAAATGGTCGCAAATAGGAATGAATGTATTTATTTTGAAATTTTTACGACCACAAAAAAGAACCTTCCTTCGCGACACTCATCATCTCGTTTTTTCATCTTGACGATTCTTTTTTGGTCCATTTTGTTATTTTCAGATTTTTTGCTTTTTCCCATCTCTTCAGAAACATCAAAGTATTCTCGTTTTTCTCTCACAAACGGTATGAGTGCCTCGTAGAGCCTGGACACAGTTTCAACGTCTGTATCAACACCTTGAATTTTTTTTGAAACGATATTGAATTGCTTGAGTATAGAACCCCAAAATTAAGACAATATTTCTGTCTCAAGGGACTTCAATTGGGAAAAGCGAGCACGATAGTAAAAAGATAAAATAGGTATTCGACGATTTTAACTTTAGTAAAATGTTAGAGATAGCATGATGCTAAATTTGATTAAAATTTTGCGCCAATAGTTTTTAAAATAATACCTTTCCTTTTATTTATCCATCATTATAAACTATTGTACATAAAACAATCATTATATTGTTTCTTAAGTCGTTCGAAACTATTGACGAAGGGAAGGGTATTTGTATATAGGGACACGAGTCAGCCAAAACTAAAAAAAATTGAGGCATGATTTGCTAGGTGTATAAAGATTAAAATTTTGTGTGTGACCTTATGTCTAGAATCCGGCTTGATGGATTTTAATACATTTTTTTTAATAAAAAGGGACTTTTTGTAGATGGCTTGGAAAAAAATTAAGATCCGTTCTAGCCCATTTTTGTAGAGCTACATAGCAACAAGTGTTTTTTTTTGAGATAATAATGTTTTCGTTTCATTGGAATTTGTTCCAAAGAATAGGTACATATCTGTAAATTTTTTACTATGAATTTTCATTATAAAAATCGTTTATAAAGAATAAGAATAGTAACTGGTGAAAAAAGTGAGTGACATGTTACAGTGAACTCTCTCACAGCCGGACACTCACGGCATTGAAAAAATTGTCATGCTTGAAAAACTCAAATAATCGCATTTTTTTTAAATCTTTGCATTTTTTGTTTATCCTTCAAAAATATTGTAAATTAGACAATTATTGTTATGGGTGGCATGCACCGTTTTGCCTGCATCTTTTGAAAGTTCAATCGCTTCAAAAAAAAATATTATAAATTGGCCAAGCGCAAGCCGCCCCTAGCAGCATTGCCGCCCCGGGCTGCAGCCCTTTTAGCCCTAGGGTAAATACGCCCCTGCTTATAGATTAATTGCTCATACGCGGTGTGGCCTGGGAGTTAACCCTCGCAAAATGGTAATTGTCATATTCTCTTGAAAATATGAAATTGCTTATGTAGATCCTCCATCTATCGAAAACATTCCACTAGCTTTCTCAGACGAAGCAATTATTTTCGATACAAAATAAGACTGTAAGCCTTCTATACAAACAAATAAAATGCACGACTGGGTCGCAGGGACTTGCTCCTAGACGAGGAATTTTAAAAACGAATGTTATTAGAGAAAACTGTTCATAAGGATAAAATGATTTTTTTTTAATTCTTTAAGTAGTAAGAGATAAAAACAGATTGATATGCAAATATGAATTTATGCAGGAACAAAAATTATAAGTGTTTGTAGTGGTTCCTTAAAAAAATAAGCTTTTATGTAAAAAATTTTTAAAACATTTTTAAGAAAAAATTTTGGTACGCCAACCTTAAGTTTTTATTATTATACGAATAAAAGTCTAATTTCCAAAAAATCGAATTTTTCAAAAAAAAAAAATACTTTTTTTTCTAAAAATTGAAAAAATATTTTTTCTTAAAACCCTTCAGTGCACACCTCAAAAAAAATCACACCATTGCACACGTGGGGCCTGAGAGGCCCGTAAACACAATTTTATGAGCAAATGTAGAAATAATTGAGGAAACTAAAATTTTATACATTCATTTATAATATTTATTCAAAATCAATCTTAAAACTAATAAAAACAGAGAATAAAACATAAATATTTTGTACATTAATATCAAATAGAGCAAGTTGGGCAACAATAGTGCGCATGTTGGAGGCAAATGCATTTGCCGCATTTGTCGCAGAAGTATCGACTCTTCCTTCGTTTTGTACAGAATGCACAATCTTTTCTGGTACTTACATAATTGGAAAACGCTATTTCTGCAACAGGCAGCAATCCAGCAAATTTTCTCGCATTTGAACGAGTTTCTAGTGGCAAATGATTGTTTGAAGCACGATCCTTCAAATGGTCTTTTACAAGTTGCATCCCAAGTTCTTTCAAAAATATCCTTCTTTTTACTGGGTTGGGTTGTTGAGAGTTAAAAATAACTGCTGCACTTATCCCAGCAACATTTAGAATTCCATAAAAAACTACCATTGGCCACCGTCTAGTATTCCTTGCAACACTGTATTCTCCACATAGTTGATCTACTGTGTCCACTCCACCCTTTGAAGCATTGTAAAATGTTATCATATCGGGTTTTCTTAGTTCACCTGTAGCTTCATCCAATTTGTCATCATGATGCATTGTGGACGCAAGGAGGACACATTTATTTTTTTTCGGAACATAAGATAGTATGGTAATGTCCTCTTGAAAGCCAAATATAGTAGAACAAAGTTGTCTATTTTTTGGGTTTGTGAAATCTACCGGAAGTACCCGTTTATTCTTTCTCATTGTACCAACTATAGTGAGTTTATAATTTGCCAGCATCTTTTTCATTATTTCATATCCAGTGAACCAGTTGTCCATAGTCACGTTTCTTCCCGTGTTATAGATGGGAACACACATTCTCTCCACAATATCATCTGTCTTATTACTTAGTTTATATGGCCCATCAGGTTGAGAACCAGCGTAAATCTCCATATTGATGGAGTAAAAGGTCCTGGCGTCAACTAAAGCAAAAACTTTCAAGCCATATTTTGCCGGTTTGTTAGCAATATACATTCTAAAACTGCAGCGTCCTCTAAAAGCCCAAAGCATTTCATCAAGAGTTGTATACTCACTTACCGTGTAAGCAGATTTGGAGTTTTCAACGAATTTTTCAAAAAAAGTTCTAACAGGAGCAATTTTGTCGAGTTCACGTCTTTCTTGTCTTGTATTGATGTTGTCAAATCTAATACACTTTAGTAAAAAGCGAAATCTATTTTGTCCCATTGTAGAGGGGAAAATAGGCAATCCATTTCCGTCAGTTGCCCAGAACTCACAAACATTCATCTTACTACCGTGTTTGACTCCTGCGATATACAGCAAACCAATAAGAGCCTTTAATTCCACCAAGCTGGTTTGCTTTCGCCTGTAATTTGGTTCTTCATTTTGCGTCAGATTTCGTATGAATATGTTTGTGTCTGTAACAATTGAGTTCAACATGTTTTCATCGATTAGTTTTAGCCAACTTTCCATGGGTGATTGAACTCCTCGCGCATATTGTTTTACCCCAGGTAAATGAATGACAATATTATGTCTTCTTGTGCGAACGTTTGGTGCACTGCTATTTTTTCTCCATCTTGTGCCATCTTTTCCAACAAAAAATTGAGTCGATTCTTCGGAAACCGCTCCATCCCCTTGCATTTCATCCTCATCTTCGACAATTTCTTGCTCTGAATCAGAATCGTGTTCACTTACATCCACAAAGTCCGGGTCAGCAACAGAGTCATCATTATCATCATAAAAATCGGCGTCAAGATCTTCATCAAAAACTCCATCTTCCAGCAGATTCATGAGATCCCTTTCGAAATCACCCATTCTCCTTTAGATTTACAAAAAAAACTTATTTTCCCTGCAAGTGACATAAAAATACACAATAATTTACCTGGTGAATAAAATTTCACAGCTTTTCAAACTAAATTTCACGAGATAAACGAAACGAACCCAAAAAGAAAACAACCTTCTCTCACTAATATCCATAAAATACTAAAGAAAACCCACGAAAATAATCCGAAAACAGAATAAAGATATGCCGTTTTGTATCTGAGAATAAAAAAAAACAGTAACGTGAATGTATACCTTGGGCCTATTAGGCCCGAAGCTCTATTTAGTTAAAATCTACTGAACTTATTACAGTTATTTTTGTGTTCGAGGATACATATCGACGTTGTAGGAAGGTAGATGAAAGATTATTTTATTTCCAAAGACGGTTCCAATTTTATACGTATTTTAATTTTCACTTGGGCCTGTCAGGCCCCACGTGTGCACTGCAGGGTTAAGTTTTTAAATGCAATGTTTTTTAAACTTTTTAGGAGCTTTTTTATAAAAAATTTCATTAAAATCCGTTAAGTCGATAATGAGAAATTCAAAATTCGAAAAAATCGTTCTATGGTAGGTACAGTCAGTAATATCTAGATTTCAATTTTTTTTTTATTAAATTATAAATCGTAAAGATTAATCACAAGAAAAAAATTTTAGCAAAATTCTCGGAACCGTTTTCGAGAAAAATGCGATTTTCGAAAACCATTTTTTAAAATTTGTATGGAAGGTACCGTTAGTTTTAAATAAAACAAAATTTTTTTTCTCAAATCTTGTAGATTATATTAAGAAACTTTTATTTGCCAAGTTTGAAAAAAATCGAGCATGGGGTTTTCGAAATATTGAGATTCCAAAAAAAAATTTTGATTTTTTTTTAAATCCAAAAAATTAAAAATTGAAAATTTGAATATGTAATTATATTTAAACTTTGGAGGAGCTTTGGCATAAAAAAAATTATTAAAATCGGCTGTACCGTTTTCGAGCAAATCAAAAACAAAAAAATGGACCCAGGGGGGCTACCGAAAATAACAATTTTTTGTAAAATTGTTTTCAACCATTAGCTAGTTTTAACCAAATGAAATTTTTGGAATTTTTTTTAAAAATTCTGTGGGACAGTTTTTGAGAAAAAAAAATATTTATAAAATTTCGAAAAAAAATCGTATGGCAGGTACCGTTATTTTTGGTCTTAAAAAAAATAGAAAAAAACGTCCGGGGGTAAAAAATTAAAACCCATATCTATCAAGTTTGAAGAAAATCGGCTGAGCCGTTTAGGCTGTAGTCGAACCGACAGACAGACAGACAGACAGACAGAATTGCGAGACCCAGTTTTTTGGTCTTCGCTATCATCGTAATGTCAACTTTGATCAAAATCTCGAGTTCGATTTTTTTTACGAATGCATAACTTGCCTTACAGTACCTATAAGTCGCAAGTAAAAACTGTCCATAAGGATAAAATTATCATCATTTTTTAAATTCTTTTAGTAGTAAGAGACAAAAACTGAAAAAAAAACAAAAATGCTATGCAAATATGAATTTATGCCAGAACAAAAATTATAAGTCATTGTAGTGGTTTCTTAATAAAATAAGGTTTTATATATAAAATTTTTAAAATATTTAAAAAAAACTTGGTACGTCAACTTTAGGTTTTTATTATTGTACGAATAAAAATTAAATTTCCAAAAAAAATATTGGCCCATTTTTGAAATATCGAATTTTCAAAACAAAAATGATTTTTTTTTTTTAATTCAAAAAATATTTTTTTTTAAGTTTTGAAATGCAATGTTTCTTAAACCTTTTAGAAGCTTCTCTTTAAAAATTTCATTAAAATCCGTTATGTCGATAATGAGAAATTAAAAATTTTAAAAGATCGTTCTATGGTACTGTACCTACCAGTAATATCTTGTTTTCAAAAGTTTTTGTAATAAATTATAGATCTTAAAAATTAATCGAAAGAAAAAAAATTTAAGGAAAATTCTCGGAACCGTTTTCGAGAAAAATAGAAAACCAATGCTTCGAAAGCCACGTGCTCATTTTTTTTTTTTTTTTTTTTTTGAAGCTTGACAAATCACAGATAATTTTTTCTGTATACAACAACTACAGACTACTTTAATTATCTTGGTATTATCTTCACATTACCGAACTTTCCAACTCCCTTTATCAACGCTATTTAATACAAACCCAAGGCAATTTTATTAAAAACCCTAAATCCTTCTTCCGGTTTGTCAATTTTAAACGAAAATCCGAGAGTTATCCTCTATCTCCCTCTTTCAATAACGAAACTTCAAACGAACCACAAACAATCAACAAATTTCTTGCTACTTTTTTTTCAAACAATCTTTTATTAATGACTTCTGATTGTAATTATTTGAATCATTTATCGAAATTCTTCTTAGGTCCATTTCTACCTCAAATCATTGACCCATATCTCATCGAAAATATGCTAAATCAATGCGATGGTAGATATCCCCACCATATTTTTCACAAAATGCTCTCCCACACTCTCCCTCTTTTAAAAATATTCAGTTTATCCCATTACTCAAGGAGAATTCCCTAAGTTATGAAAGACCTCTTTCTTAAATCTTAACCTGAATACACAAAAAGGGCCAAAGTCTGCAGTTACAAACTATCGTCCAATTCCTAAGCTTTCACAAAGGCTTTGTCAAAGGTAGGTCAACAACGACTAACCTCGTTGAATTATAAGCCCTTGTCCTCTCAGCCTTAGAGAACGAAAAGGAAGTTGACGTTTTCTTAACCGATTTTAGCAAGGCCCTTAAAAAAATTTCACATAAGCATATTTCAATCAAACTGAACCTTTGATCTTGAGAGAGATTTTTTCTCACATGAAAAACCATTCCTAAACAAAGTTTGATTCATATCTACCTTCTCAGACAATCTCTAAGCTACTTCCGGGGTCCCACAAGGTAGCCACTTAGGACATCTTTTTTTTATTCTTACTATTAACAATATTTAAATGGCCATCAAATATTCCCATATCTGACTCTAGGTCGAAGATACAAAGTTTTTCATGACAATTTTTTAGATACATGATTCTTCTCTTCTTCATCCTCTCTTCTTGATCCCAACGCATCCAATCTCCTCCCCGTCTCTACCTTCTCCATTATAACCCCATATAAGCTGCTGAATCGATTTGCGACCTTGGTGTTTTTGTGATAGAGAGCTCAAATTTCTCGCACATATTGACGAGATTATTCTTAAGTCAAACTCTGAACAAGGCTTTGTGAAACGATGGTCCGAAGAATTCTCAGACCCCTTCGTGACCGCATCTTTATACTTAACGTTGTTTCCTATGTTTTACGGAATATCCCTTTGATTCTACCTCCATTTCGAGACCGACTTATCTATTAATAAACTTGAATACGACAATCTCTTCATTCAACGACTACTTATCTCTTTCAATACTAATTCCCGTAATCTAAGAAACCCTCGTCTTTTCTATCCTCATTTTTTTTTTAAGATTCTCTTTGAACTTTATTTAAATATACGATCAAGGTCGTGCAACCCAGTCGAGCGATTGAATTTAAATCCAAACTGATCGTGTTGTATTGGACGATAAGCTGAACGACAGACTTAATCCCAACAATGGAATGGTGGAATACGAGTATGTCAACTTAACGAAGGCAGTAAACAATTATTTTATACAAATAGTAAAGATAACAACTGTAATTCTTAAAGTAAAGAGAGTCAAGATTTTTAATTCATAGAAAAATTTTAAATTAGCGAGAACATAATTGTTTTCTTTTTCCTCATTTTTCAGCACGACAATATTTAATTACGTATAAAGAAAAATATCTATAGAAATGTACTTTGAATGCCTTAAATGACCTAAGCAATGAAAATGTTTTTTTGATTTGGAGATGTTCCTTATCAAATATACTCATTATACCTATGTGTTGAATTTCTCTTATCAAAAATATAAACAGCTGCATTTGATTCAAAAATTTTTAAATTTCTAATCACCTACTATTACTTGATTAGGTACAATTTCAAAAAGATTAAAATGTGCTTCCTAAAAAAATTGGGGTCAATTATTTTCAATGAAGATAGAAAGTAATTTCTGTTTAAGTGGAGTGATTGAATTAAATTCAATTAAAAGCTCAAGTGACCTCAACTCCAAGGTGCGTTTCGCCCAGGTACGACAGAAATTACTTTCTATCTTCATTGATTTAATAGTCTGACCACGGACATTATTATTCTAGGTGTCTGAATTTAACCAAATTCCCCTAGAAAAATAAAATTCACAGTCTATTAAAGCTGTAAATTTTATAAGAGTCGGTAAACATCGACCAATATTTGCGTCTTAGAAGGGTACGGCAGCATCTAACTGATGAGACCACTGTCGTACCTGGGCGAAACGCACCTTGGAGTTGAGGTCACTTGAGCTTTTAATTGAAGTCAATTATTTTCTAGAGGGAAAAGTTGAAACTATGTAGACCGGATGCTAGCAAGCTCATTTGAGCTGCAAAAACAAGTTCAAATGTGAAATTAGTAGATAAGAATATTTGAATATTAAATAGAGTCAGATATATATAACATAAGATTTTATCATTAATAATACCTGGTCTTGGAGTTGACAAACTTTTTTTTTAAAACAAAACTGAAAAATGGTTTGAGGTACAATCAAAACATTTACATATGTATGGCACGTTTCCAGCGATCAAATCTTTGAACTCAATTTTATTCACTGCACATTTTGACAGAAACAGCCGGCTTGCTTGCGAGAGCCAATAATTTAACGTAATTCCGTAAAAAAGGAGTCTAAAGGTGTTAAATCACACGACCTAGGCGGCCATGTCGACCATATATTGATAAATCACGTTCATCGAATTGAGTTTTCAATATGTCTAAGTCGATTGTTAAAACCGCTACAGTGTGGATTGTGACACTGTTATATTGAAAATATGTACATATCATTGATGTCTGGCCTTCGGGATATGCTATCATCAACCAAGAAATAACGTTACAACATGTCTCAGTAGCGATCTCCATTGACTGTAACGGGACGTTCATTTTCAACTACGAAAAAAAACGGCACTGTAACACCATCGAAGTGTTGATTTTTGAAGCACCTCAGGGTTTTTACCTGATTAACATCGCATAGTCTGTTTTTTGAAGAAGCCAGTTAGCCAAAACTCCGCATCATCACTGAAGATGATTTCGGGATGAAATTGAGCATCTTCTTCCAACATTTCTAGAACCCAATACGAAGACTTACGTTACTTCATAAAATCGAGTGGCTTAAGTTGTTCAAGTAACTTCAACTAGGTATTCTGGCACACCATGCACGACGGACGGAAGAACGGCAGCAATGTTCTCCGACGTTGCACTAATCCGTTGTCTCAATGGCACGGCAATTGCAATATACAGCAGTCAAGATTTTTACTCAAATTTGTTCATCAGACCTATCTAGTCCGCAGATCGCGCTAAATTTAATATCCCATACAAAATTCTCTCCAAAATTTAGCCAAGCTAAAATTATATCATGCATTTTAGCCGAGAGGTACGCTGCTCATCAAAATTTCTCTTCGAACTGTACATAACTAATCTGTCAAAATTTGGCACACGAAATAATTGTTTGGCACATTTATTCTCGAACCAAATTTTAATTTGAAATGGAAGAATATTTGGTGACGGAAGTCTTACAAGATTTTCCACAACAAAAATCACTCATAATTCATAATTCTTAAAAAAATCATACTTTAAGTCAAATGATTTGAAATCTTTGAAAAATTTCATTTAGAAAACAGCTGATTTCTATGACACATTCTCCACAAGGTTCTTATGTCAAAATTCATCTTGCATTTTAGCTGATGTTTGGAGAAAAATGTGGGAGATAAAATTTAGCGCGATCTGCGTACAAGGCTGTAAGGGTGCGTTTACAATGAAAGTTTAAGGTTAATGTTAATGGAAGATAAGTGAAAAATAATTTCACTTAAGCGGAGTTCGGATAAGTGAAAAAAAATTTCACTTAAGCGGATTTAAAAATTCCATTAAGCGGAGATTTAATGCTAGATAGAATATTGTTTTTATCTTTTGAACTTGCCTTGACAGAAGTTAAATAGAACAACGATTAATCGATTCAATTTTTTTTTTACTTAAAGTTTTTTTTCAATGAAAAATATTAAAAATTAACTGAAAATGTGTTTCAGTTATCCGGGTTTTTCGCTTAAGCGAGTTTCACTTAAGCGGATTGCTTTAAGGGAAATTGGTCGGAAAATACTTGGGGATGAAAAAAGTGTTTCAGGTAAGCGGGGTTTTCTCTTAAGCGGGTTTCTCTTAAGCGGTTTTTACTGTACTATAAAGCAAGTTATGCATTCGTAAACAATTTTCAGAAATATGGTGGTTATTAGAGGTACCCCGAGTGAAACCATTTATTTTGTTTTTGATTTTCTCAAAAAGGGTAGAACCGATTTTGATAATTTTTTGTATGCTGAAGCTTCCCAAAAGTTTAAATATTATTGTGTATTCAAATTTTTACAAAAAAAAACTTTTTAGAGTTTAACAAAAAATTTCAAAACTCAATAGTTCGAAAACTAAATTCTATGTTTTTTTTTTAAACTTGATAAATAAAATTTTCATAATATAATCTACAAGATGTGAGAAAAAAAAAACAATTATCTTACATACAAATAACGGTAAATTGAAAGGTAAGTCACACTTTAACGTCAAGTTTTTTGCCCAACTTAATTTGACATTTCTTTGTTTCAGTGTTTGACAAATTCAACCATGAAGATGTACAAAATTGAGAAGCGCGTTAAGATTGTTGAAGCCTTTTACGAAAATGGGTGTTCAAATCAAAATGCATTTCGTTCACTTCGTGATTTTTGATTTTTTTGGTCAGCATAATCGACCAAATGTGTCCACTATCGCTAAAATTTTGCGCAAATTTGAGCGAACCGGGTCTGTAGGAAATGTGAAAACACTTGTGCATGCTCGCCCAGTTCGTTCTGCGATAGTGTGGCAGAAGAGCCGTCAACCTCGACTCGTCGTCGTGCCCAACAATAATTGAACACAGCGTTACCACTTCCGGAAAAAAGGTCGAAGTAGATTTGAAGAAAAAAGTGAAGTAAATTGAGAAAAATCGAAGTAGATTTCAAAATGGCTTTTTACTTCCTTTTAGAAAAAATGTTGCATAGAAATTTTTTTTTCTTAAATGAATATTACCTATTAAATATTTAAAATTGTCAATACATTTCTTTTATTTTAAAGAAATTTCGCATAAAATTACTCATTTGTGTATTTGTATTGTGTTGCCGTTCTCCTATTTTATGGTAATTATGAGGTTACATACTACTACTTAGAGTGCAATAGAGAAAAAGAAGTAGATTTTGGCTTTATTTTGTAAAATTGAAGTAGATTGAAACAGAGTTTTTTAAAATGAAGTAGATTTTAGTATTTTGCTGATGGTGCGAAGTAGGAAGTAGATTTTAAAATATTTTGAAAAAAAGAAGTTAATCTACATACTTCATTTGAAGTAAAGTGGTACCACTGATTGAACACCTCACGAACATCACTGATGCGAATTTTGAATAAAGATTTGAATTAACACGCTTACAAGGTTTAATTGACTCAAGAGCATCAAGTCTACTGACCATTTCAAGCGTGTCGTCAATACGCCGAATGGTTGTTTGAACAGATAGAAGTGAATGGTGACTTTACAAAGAAAATCATCTTCAGCGACGAGCCACCTTTCACCTCAGTGGATTCGTCAACATGTACTCGTAGAATTGCCGCATTTGGGCAAATGAAAATCCACGAGTGATTGTAGAAAAGCCGATGCGTCCACAAAGAGTGACTGTTTGGTGCGGTTTATATTCTTCTTCGAAAATGAGGTCGGCCAAGCAGTTACCGTGAATGGTGTTCGCTATTGCGAGATGATAACGGACTTCTTGTGGCCAGAAATTAAGAATATGGACCTGGATGATATGTGCTTCCAATAGGATGGTGCCACTGGCCACACAGCCAACGAAACAATGGCTCTTTTGCGCGAGATATTCAATGGCCGTGTTATCTCACGTCGTCGGTCGTGGCGATGTTAATTGGCCGCCACGATCATGTGGTTTGACACCGTTGGAATTTTTTCTTCGGGCATACAGTAAAACCCGATTAAGAGAAAACCGCTTAAGAGAAAAACCCGCTTACCAGAAACACTTTTTTCATCCCCAAGTATTTTCCGACCGATTTCCCTTAAAACACTCCGCTTAAGTGAAACCCGCTTAAGCGAAAAATCCGTATAACTGAAACATATTATCAGTTAATTTTTAATGTTTTCCATTAAAAAAAACTCTCTTAAGTGAAAAAAAAATTGAATCGAATAGAACAAAAATTTGCTAATTTTCGTTTTTCAATAAATTATTTTTGTGTTACTCGTATTTAATCGTTGGTTTATTTAACTTCTTTCAAGGCAAGTCCAAAAGATAAAAACAATATTGTTTCTAGCATTTAATCTGCGCTTAATGGAATTTTTAAATCTGCTTAGGCGAAATTTTTTTTTGCACTTATCCGAACTCCGCTTAAGTGAAATTGTTTTTTACCTAAGCGGGGTTCGTTTAAGTGAAAAACCCGCTTAAGTGAAAGAAAGACTGTGACATTTTGCCGTTTCTCTTAAGCGGGTTTTACTGTATTTAAAAGAAAAAGTGTAAGTCAATAAGGCAAGAACAATATTCAAGAGCTTAAGGATGAGATAATTCGACACATTAACGACATTGAACCTCAATTATGTCTCAGAGTCATTGAAAATATGAACCATCGGATAGAGGTATGTAATCGAAGCCGTTGCGAGCATTTGGTCGATGTTTTACATATAATTGTCATAGATCTTTCTATCATAATAAAAAATATTAAGATCATTCTCTGAAAACTTTTTGTTTTATAAACAATTAACATCGTGCCTTTTTGTTGGACCACCCTTTAGTACTGACTGTACCTACCATAGAACCATTTTTTTAAATTTTGAATTTATTATTATCGATATAACGGAATGAAATTTTTTATAAAGAAGCTTCTAAGAAGTTTGAGAAATATTGCATTTCAAAGCTAAAAAACAAGTATTTTTTTAATTTTAGGAAAAAAAAATATTTTTAAATTCGGTATCTCAAAAACGGCTCAATATTTTTGTTGGAAATTTAGTTTTTCTTAAGAAACCACTACAACGGCTTATAATTTTTGTTCTTCCATAAGCTAATATTTGCTTGAATAACATCGCACTGCTAAAACTCATTTTCTAAATTTTCCGTCCTTTACAGAAGATCAAGTTCGTGCGACGCAGTCATGCATTTTAGTTTCATATTCTTTAATTTAAAACAAGATTTTAGGTAAATCATTTAATATTTTAAGCAGTGTTGTAAAAAAAAAGTATAGTTTCTTCAAAATTAATGTTGCAATTTTTAATACACATACAAGCAGAAAAATTTTAGCTGCCCTTTTAAAAGTTTGAAGTAAAAGCGATAAGTGAGCTTTATTGATTAGACTATATACTAGAGATGCCGCGAATATTCGGCCACTATTCGGTATTCGGCCTATTCAAATTGGGAAACAGTTTTGTATTTGCTGACCACCACTTGTAAGGGTCTGCCATCCGAATTTGGCGAAAAGTTCTTAAAAAAATCTATTTTGTTTTCAATGGCTGTTTTTTCAACATCTTTGTCATTTTGTCTATAGCAACTTCCTCAGAAGTACCCCTTGGAATAATGGTTAGTGCGTTGGACTGTCATGCGGAAGGTCTCGAGTTCGATTCTCAGCCGCTGCAAGAAAGTTTTTTTCAGGGGTGTACTGCCTCTTGCGAGGAATTGACAAATTCTCCAAGAGTATCTCTTGTCATGGAAAGTGCTGCTCATTAGCCGTTCGGAATCGGCAGAAAATTGTAGGTCCCCTCCGTTCCTGGTAACACGCACACAGGAATTTTTGAGAGTTGTAAGTCACTAGGTCCCGGTTCACTTCGAGCGGTTGCACCACTAAATTTATTTATTTTTAACTTCCTCAGAACAATCTCTGAAACTGTTGTGCCTCGTCAAAAGTCACGGCCGGCGAGTGTGGCCGAATATTCGATATTCGGTATTCGGCCGAGTCCGCTGTTCTTGAGAGTATGCAGAAGAATCCTAGGCAGTCAATTTTACGCTGGGCACAAGGATTCGGCCTTCCGCGGTCCATAACTTGGTAAATTGTGCTTCATAACCCAGGCTTACACCCGTACAAACTTAAACTGACTAATTTGTTATCTTCACAAATGACAAGTTGTCATAATTTCTGCCATTTTTTTCTGACGAGCAATTGGGTAGTCCTTTAATTCGCGTTTAGTTTTGGACGATTTAGGTTTTTATTTGCACTGTTGAGGTGCATTTCAAGATAGTTATACTTTTAAAATTAAATAGACAAAATTTTTGAATTATTAGATTTTTGAAATTTATTTCGTGACAGTGATGTCTTGATATCAAGTTATCAGAAGTAAGTACAAATTTGAGGGGAAAAAGAATAAAGTACTGAGTCAGGATTGCAGAATTTAACTAGCCCCTATCATTATCATTTGATTATATCAGTTGAATTTTTGTTTACGAATTGTGTCAAAACTAGGAGAAACGCCTTCTCTACTCTTATTTTCAATACTCGATTGTAAAAATCGACTAACCCCCAGTTCCACAGTGAAAGTTTAAGCTTAAGTTCAGAGCCTGAACGGTATTCAAGAGAAACAAAAGTTTCAGATATGAGAGTTATACTTAAGTTTTGGGCGGATATATGCCTTATTGAATATAGATAGTAACCAGATCATCAGAGAGGAAAATTAATTTCTTGCATCGTTTAAGAAGACCTAAACATGAGTTATGCGCTACGTTTTTGGCAACGTCAAACATATGATCATTCCATAGCTTAGCATAAGCTGCCGGTTGGGAGTCTGGAAACGAATATGAAAAGCTGAAGGTGCTGTCGTTAGCGAAACAATGAAGTGGATTAGAAGTTTCGGTCAAAAGATCATTTATGAAGATAACGAAGAGTGTTGGAGACAAAACAGAGCCTTGGGGCACACCAGCATTTATTTTATCAATATCAGACTTGAAAACTGCCATTACAACTTGTATTGTATTGAATAAGCGACTGTTCGATACCAAATGCACACATTTTCGATAAAAGAGCTTCATGTCAAACCCTAGCAAATGCTTTAGAAACATCAAGTGCAATTACCTTTGTTTCTAAAAAATGATGTAAGGATTGGTTCCACTTTTCGGTGAGATACGCCATCAGATCACCAGTAGATCTTTTGCTACGAAAATAATACTGTTGCTCATTTAGGAACTTTAGTTCTTCGAGATATTGCTTAAGCTGATTGTTGATCAGAGTTTCCATGACCTTAGAAAGAACGGACGTTAGTGTAATTTGTCGGTAATTTGTCGTACCCAGAATAAAAGTTTTCATTCCATTGAGAATAAGGCATGTTATCATATCAGTACTGGAATCTATGTCACTATCGAGTTAAAGTTTCGAAAAAAAAGGTTATTTAGACCGTCCCAATTGGCTTTCCAATATTTCCAAACGGTTCTCTTTGGAGTTTTTTCTTTAACTGTGTTTGTGGAGTATGAGAAATTTGCTAATACTCGTATGATGGAGTGGTCTGACATGCCTATAGAAGTTCTAATACACTAATAGCGTATTTATCAGGGTCAGATGTGAGGAACAGATCAAGCGTATTTGCGAAATTACCTTCAACGTCAAGAATGTCGAAGCCAGGAAGAATTATTAACATTGAAATCGCCGGTATTAATGATTTCAGTGCGAGGAAAATGGATAACTATTCTTAATTATGGAGTCAGATAGCACATCGAATTGGTTAAAAGTCAGATTGCTATTTAAGCTCGAGCTCTTACAAATAAAAAAACTGTGTATGATGTGCTTACAAACAATAATACGGAGCAGTTTTTGAGAACAAAAATATTTTCCAGGATTTCGAGACAAGTATGGCAGGAACCGT
This sequence comes from Chrysotoxum bicinctum, assembly GCA_911387755.1. NCBI lineage: Eukaryota > Metazoa > Arthropoda > Insecta > Diptera > Syrphidae > Chrysotoxum > Chrysotoxum bicinctum. The sequence goes on from OU426988.1 coordinate 161,594,064, forward strand.
TATTTTTGGTCTTTAATAAAAACTAAAAAATGATATCTAGCCAATCGGCCAAGCCATTCAGACTGTAGTCGAACAGACAGACAGAATTGCGAGGACAACATTTAACTTCTTCCCTATCATCGTAATGGAAAGTCTGATCAAAATTTTTAGTTGGATTTTGTTTTCGAAGCGTAAAACTTGCCGTAGAAAATCAACATATGTATATATCACAAGATATATTGAAGGTCGATCACGATAATTGGCAACAGTATTAATTTTTGATCTTATTGTTCCTGAAAAAATTCTTCTAAAAATACCAAAGAGATTTGGCGTATTTTCCTTCCTAGTGCTTTTCATCAATTCTACCTCTACCTCTTTGGTGTACACTAGTTCCCATTAAAATCATTCATTAGTTCTCACAGAATCATGAAATAATTTTAAATTCCATTCAAGCACATTCTTAGCATATTTTAAAACATATTTTTTGCAGACACTATATATTTAATTATCTGACCTTAAACGAGATTATGAATACCAAATATTGATTCAAAATAGATGCTCTACCTAACTGCATGTCCGCGCCAAGAGTATAAAAATAATTCATCATCAGATCTGAACTCAAGTGTTTCGGTAGCTATAGTGATTATTCGTCAACGATCCAAAAAAAAAATGGAAAATAACTTTCGAATTGAACAAATCGAAACAACAAAAGGTGCAAGTGTAACTCCGAAAGGATTTATAAAAGTTTTTACAAACACCAATGACTATCTGCCAGTGGATATAGATGTCAAAAATAGATATGCAGTTTTTTGTGCAGAAGGTGAACAATATTTGGAAGAACTTCAAAATTTCGAAGTTCGAAAAGATGACGTTTGGGTTCTTACAATGCCAAAAAGTGGCACAACATGGATGTTGGAGATGGTTTGGATGTTGGTCAATGATTTCGACTACGAAACAGCCAAAAAAACCGATCAGAGGGATCGCTGTCATTATTTGGAGTAAGTAACTGAAATATTAAAATTTATCTGAAATAACATTTTAATTTGCTAGTTGTTTTATTAAGTGTGTCTTGTGTTCCTTAAACTTCTGTTATGTAAATAATTTGATTTGAATTGTGTAAGAGTGTTGCAAATGAATAACAGATGTTTTTTGTATTACACATAATGGCGCAAAATTAAAAAAAAAAAAAAATAAGTAAACAGGCCTTTTTTGAAGTTTCTAAATGTCAAAGTGTCATTTGAAGTTATCACGATACTATAAAAATAAAATAGGTATGCGATGATTTTAGCATTTATAAAAGGGTAGTAAGGGAAAGTAAGATGATTTGAAAAAGGTCGTAGATGATGTGAGAAATCTGGGCTATAGGAGTAGACTCAGTTCAGGATATTTACTAAGCAGAAGTGAATCAGTGACAAACCGGTTGGTATATACATATATGATTCCACTCCAAGGCAAGGAAAAATTCTTTCACCTTAAATATCACTCTTACGGAGCGAACAGGGAAACAGCGGTAGAAATATTATTCCACCCTTTAGGATCTTCTAAGTGTAAATTATACTTGGCCCAAAATCCGAGTACGAGTAATAGTTAACTGGAAAAAGCATCAGACAAATTGGACTACAATAAAAATGATGGTCGCTTATAGCAAAGACGAAAATTCTGGCAATTGACAGCTTGTCATTTGTGTTCTTTTGAAATTTCTGATTTGAATTTCTTCAAGAACATTTCCACTTAATATTTTACTGCTAGTGGTTGCATCAGGTTTGTGTTCTTAATGTCAATGGAACAGTAATAAAATGGAACGAATAGTAAAATAAATAAACATTTAAAAAATGTTTCTCTAGGAAAATTGTGTTTTCGTACCGTTTTTATATTTCAAACTGTATGATAACGCAATAAATTTTCCAAAAGAAAATGTTTCCTGATGTCTTTTTATAATTGCTAGCTATGTACAGTGACGAGCAAAAGTGATCAAATGTTTTCGCTTGCTTGAAACATTGATTTAAAGTAAGAGTTTTTAATAGAATTAAAATCTTTTTTTTTATTTTTTTTTCATTTTTATTTCATTTATTTAACTAAATTTTATTATTTATAATAACTTTTTCAAAAAATATTCCATTAGTTTTTAGACTTGTCCAATTATGCACGTTTAAAATCAATGTTTCCATAAACCTTTATTTTTAATTACTTGGGAGCAACGCTTTGCCATAATTTCCACCAAATTATGGAGAAATTGCTCTGGAGTACAGCCACATTCCAGCTCCATTCGTTGCCAAAGCTGCTGCCCCAACCGTCGCTTCACAATTGACCATACATTTTCAATTGGGTTGAGGTCAGGGCTTTGTACTGGCCATATCATCGCCCTAAACTGCTGATTTCTCAGCCATTCCGAGACAATTTTCGACTTGTATTTTGGATCTCCGTCCTGCCGTTCTTTCACAATCATTGAAGCCTGTTGATGCAGTAAAAGGTGGTAAATTTGTCTTCAAAATGTCCAAATATTTTTCTTTTTGCATGGTGCCATCGATTTCCACCAAATGACCAACCGAGTTCCACGAGAAACAGCCCCAAGTCATCACCGAAATTCCTCTATGTTTCACGGTCTTTTTAACTTGATGTTGTTGAAGTGGTTCTCCAGGACGTGACCAATAAAAAGATCTAGATACCATCCATTCCTATACTATTGACCTTCTTATCGTCCGACAAAATGACTTTTTTCCATTGATCAATGGTCCAGTGTTTGTGCTTTTTAGCAAAAGCTAACCTGGCTTTAATATTTTTCGCTGAAAGCAGAGGCTCTTCGGTTTCTCTTTAGCGTGTTACCCAATTCTTTTGAGTGCCCGGCGTGCAGTCCATTCACTAACTGGCTTGTCTATGTTTTGGGCTGCCTTCTTAGGTGTTTTGGACCCACAACTTCTCAACTCTCTTTCCATTCTTCTAGTTTTCAAATCAGAAAGAAGTCGTTTCCGTCCTTTTTTCATTGTTTTTTTTTATTATTAAGCACAGAAGTTTTTGAATTTTTCAAGATTTTGGACACTTCACGCGATGATTCACCACTTTTTAGTAAAAAATAGCGCGGTCGACGGTATTTTTACAAATTTTTTTCATTTTGACAATAATCAGCTTTACACGTTTTAAAATGAACGATTTACCCACATCAAACTATCAACAAATAATATGATCTTAACTGTTACTTGTTAAATAACAGTAAAACAAAGAAAGTACAATAGAGAGGAACATCTCTCAATGAACAAACGATGTTAAATCTCTTGAAACTAAAACGTGCATAATTGGACAAAACTAGAAAGTTATTCACCCATATTTCTAAGCTATCTGCTATTCCTAAGCTTTTTGAGAAAATAGTAACTCAAAGTCTTTATTTTTCGGTTAAAGAATTTTTGTCCCCTTATCAACATGGGTTTGTAAAAGGAAAGTCTACTTGTACGAACTTAAGCCTATTTACAAATTTTTGTATAAATTCTTTAGAAAATGGAAAACAAGTAGATGTCCTTTATACTGATTTTGTTAAGGCATTTGATCGTGTGCATCATGGTCTTCTTTTGCAAAAGTTAAAAAGATTGGGTATAAACATAGCTTTTATAAAGTGGTTAAATTCCTATTTATCAAACAGAAAGCAGGTTGTAAAAGTATATGGTTGCACTTCTGTACTTATAGACGCAGTATCGGGTCTTCCCCAAGGGAGTCATTTGGGCCCGCTACTTTTTATATTATTCACCAATGATTTACCCTCGGTATTAAAGTATTGTAACTGTCTTATATACGCCAACGATGTGAAATTATTTCTTGCAACATCTTTACCAGTGGACTGTGCACTTTTGCAACTGAACATTAACAACTTTTTGGAATGGTGCAATTATAATCATTTAGAATTGAACTTTTCCAAGTGTAAAATATTTAGTGCAACAAGATCAACATCTCTTATTGTTCATGATTACAATTTCTGTAATGTTAAGCTCCTAAGAGTTAATGCCACTAAAGATCTTGGAGTGCATTTTGATTTAAAGTTTGATTTTCGATCTCACATTGATTTTGTTGTCTCTAAAGGTAACTCCTTGCTAGGTTTTTTAAAACGGAACTCAAGCGATTTTAAAGATGCATATACATTGAAAATCTTATTTATGGCTTTAGTTTTACCCGTTTTAGAATACTGCTGCGTTGTATGGTCGCCTTTCTATGAAAATAATATATTAAGAATAGAAAGAGTTCAAAAAAGATTTACCAATTATGCGTTGAGGAAGCTCAACTGGAATGATTCATTACCTGATTATAAATCAAGATGCTCACTTATCGATTTAAAATCGCTTGAATGTCGTAGGCATGTGCAATGTATTTTATTTGTTAAAGATGTTTTGGATAATCGTGTATCTTGTTCTGAATTGCTGTCATTAATGTCTTTCTATACCCCAACTCGTGTTCTTCGAAATAGAAATGCATTATTCTCTGTTTCTTCTCATAGAACGAATTATGGATTGAATGAACCCATAACGCGATCTCTTAGAACTGTTAACTTGGTATGCAATGAAATCGACCTTTCAATGAATAGAGATCTATTGAAAAAGAAATGTCTGCAATTATTTATGTAATTAATCTAAAAGCTTTGTAAATGTATGTGTTAAAAAATTAAGATTATGTGATATAATATGTATGTATTTAAATGACAAAAGTGCATGTTTTATGTATAACTTGGACACTAGATGTTTAACTTTAACTTTTGTAATCAGCAGATCTTTGATCAATTGATGATGAAATAAATAAATAAATATTCTGAAACTCGTATTTATGACTCGTATTCGACTACAGTCGTAGGAACGCGATGTTTTTCGTTTCCCGATATTAGTACAAGTGAAGTCGAATGTTCGACTGCTGAAATAACAACATACGACTGTAGTCGAATACGAGTCATAAATACGAGTTTCAGAATATGGGTGATTATTATTTTTTTATACATAATAAAAATGTGAGTTAAATAAACAAAATAAAAAAAAATAAAAAAAGATTTTAATTTTTCAAAAAAGCGAAATCATTTGACCACTTTTACTCATCACTGTATATATCATCGACGCAAGCAGGAGGACATGTACGGTGGCCCCGTTTCTTTCTTTTAAAACAAAAAGTTTTTCTTTTTGAAGAAAATTCATGAACAGCTAATTTTGGAAACATTAGGAATCATTAAATTTCGATTTTTTTTTTCAATTTCTCACGTCCTACCTCTTGTTGTATTTCTATCACGACTAGCGTTGCCAGACGTCCCGGTTTACCCGGGACGTCCCGTATTTCAGACATAAATTCATCTGTCCCGCCGGGACAGCTTTTTTCCCGTGTTGTGACTCAAACTCGCAAAATAATGCCTAATGTAGATACCTCAATATCTTCCATTGATAAGGAACTATCCCTGCATTGTGATTTAACCTTCAGAAATTGCTTTTAAAATTTCAATCAATCAAACCTAACTTAATGAAGAATGTATTTTTGCAAACTGACATCTTTCATTAAAATTGACAAAAGAAAAATATTTGCAAATGACAAATGACAAAAACGTCTCTTAATTAGTAATTATTAATAAACGAATTTATTTATTTTGATCTACAGGCATATTATGATTTTAACTTGCGACTTATGGCTACTATAAGGCAAGTTATGCATTCGTAAAAAAAATCGAACTGTAGATTGTGATCAAAGTTGACATTAGGATGATAGCGAAGACCAAAAAAGTGGGTCTCGCAATTCTGTCTGTTTGCCTTTTCGACTACAGCCTAAACGGCTCGGCCGATTTTCTTTAATCTTGGTAGATATCATTTTTAAATTCCACCCCCCCCCCCCCCACAAACACGTTTTTTTTTTACTTTTTTTTAAGACCAAAAATAAATTGTACTTGCCATTCGAATTTTTTTCCAAATTTTATAAATATTTTTTTTTTAAACTGTCCCACAGAATTAAAAAAAAAACTCATAAAATTTCATTGAGTAAGCTAAGTAATGATTGACAAAATTTTTCCAAAATATGTTTATTTTTGTTAGTTTTTTGATTTTCTCGAAAACGGTACAACTGATTCAAATCGTTTTTTTTATGCTGAAGTTCCCCCAAAGTTTGAATATCATTACATATTCAAATTTTCAATTTTTATTTTTTGGATGTTAAAAAAAATTTCAATTTTTTTTTTATTTGGCAACTCAATATTTTTAAAACCACATGCTTGATTTGTATCAAACTTGATAAATAAAAGTTTCTTAATATAGTCTATACAACGTTTGAGAAAAAAAAATTTGTTTTACCAAAAAATAACGGTACCCACCATACAAATGTTAAGAAATGGTTTTCAAAAATCGAATTTTTCTCGAAAACGGTTTCGAGAATTTTGATAACATTTTTTTCTTTCGTCTAATTTTTACTATCTATAATTCAATAAAAAAATTGAAATTAATATAATACTGACTGCACCTACCATAGAACGATTTTTTCGAATTTTCAATTTCTCTTTATAGGCATAACGGATTTTATTTAAATTTTCTTCTAACAAGTTTAAAAAACATTGCATTTCAAAGCCTTACAAAAAAATTTTTTTTTAATTAAAAATAAAAAAAATTACATAAGTTTTTCCTTTGAAAATTCAATATCTCAAAAACGGTTTAGTATTTTTTTTGGAAATTTAATTTTAATTCGGTTAGCAATACAAATTTTGAGTTGGCGTATCAAAATATTTTCTTAAAAATGTTTTAAAAATTTTGTATATAAAAGCTTATTTCTTTAAAAAACCACCGCAAAGACTTATAATTTTTGTTCTTGCATAAACCAATATTTGCTTGAATCACATGGCATCCTATTTTTACCTCCACTTACTAACAAAGTTGTTTAAGTCATTTAAAAATTTGAATTTTAGGCTTATGAACAGTTTTTCCCTAGTAACATTCATTTTTGAAATTCTTAATCTTTTACATAAGAGCAAGTTCGTGCGACCCAGTCCTGTATTTTATTTTATTTTATTTTATTTTGTCCCGGGCAATATGTTGAAATCCCGGGATTTTTCATTATTTTAGCCATTTGTCCCGCCGAGGTGTAAGAAAAATCTGGCAACCCTAATCACGACCCAGTGTGAACAGTAAAAATGGCAATTGAAATATAAAATATGACATTTTGATAATTTTCGAAATATATGGCTGAAAACACACCGCATAAAGCAAAACATGTTTTTTTGTTTCGTGAAACAAGAGAACATTGTTTCTTATGAGACTAAACACACCAAAGAAAACGAAACAAAACACATGTTTTTGTTTTGAAGTGTTACGATGGTGGTTGTCGAAAATACTTGTTATTGTATACGAGCAACACACACCGAATGCAACAAAACTGTTTCGAACAAGGGTCGTTGACGATAATTGCATAGTTTTTTTTGGCGCAACGCACACCAAATGAAACAAAACATAAAAACAAAAGCGAAACAGAAAAACATGTTTCGTTGCCGATAGCTGATCTATTGTTTTTTGCAAAACAAAATTTTAACTCCGTTGTTTTTATTTTCTTCTTTCGTTGCACTTTACAGATTTATTTGCTTCTACGTTTACTCTGTGCGCAAATTTTAAATAAATATGAAATATGTAGATGGAGAGAAGTTAATTTTTACTTGCGACTTATAGCAGGTACTATAAGGCAAGTTATGCATTCGTAAAAAAAATCGAACTCGAGATTTCGATCAAAGTTGACATAACGAGGATAGCGAAGACTAAAAAAGTGGGTCTCGCAATGCAATTCTGTCTGTCTGTCTGTCTGTTCGACTACAGCCTAAACGGCTGGGGCGATTTTCTTTAAACTTGGTAGATATCATTTTTAATTTTTTCCCCCACACGTTTTTTTCTTTTTTTTTAAGACCAAAAATAACGGTACCCGCCATACAAATTTTTTTCAAAATTTTATATTCATTTTTTTTTCTCAAAAACTGTTCGACAGATTTTAAAAATAAAAATACAGAAAAATTTCATTTAATTAAAGCTAGGTAATGGTTGAAAAAAAATTTTACGGAAAATGGTTATTGAGGGTACCCCCCATGGAACCATTTTTTTTGTTTTTGATTTTCTCAAAAACAGTTCAACCGATTTTGATCATTTTTTTTGCTAAAGCTCCCCAAAAGCATAAATAGAATTGTGTAAGTACACAAATTTTCAAAAAAAAATTTTTTGGATTTTTAAAAAAAAAATCAAAATTTTTTTTTCAAAACTCAATATTTCGAAAACCCCATGCTAGATTTTTTTAAACTTGATATATAAAAGTTTCTCAATATAGTCTACAAAATGTGAGAAAAAAATTTTTATTAGGTACCTACCATACAAATGCTAAAAAATTAAAAAAAAAATGGTTTTCAAAAATCGTATTTTTCTCGAAAACGGCACCTAGAATTTTGATAAAATTTTTTTTCTTTCAATTAATTTTTACGATCTTTAATTTAATAAAAAAAAATTTGAAATTAAGATATTACAGCTTGTACCTACCATAGAACCATTTTTTCGAATTTTGAATTTCTCATTATCCACATAACGGATCTTAATGAAAATTTTTATAGAGAAGCTTCTAAAAAGTCTAAAACACATTGCATTTCAAAACTTTAAAATAAATATTTCTTTAATTTTTGAAAAAAAAAATCTATTTTTTTCTTTTTTTTGAAAATTCGATATCTCCGAAACGGGTCAATATTTCTTTTCGTAAATTTAATCAGACCAAAAAACATAAATGTTAAAAAAAGAGCCAAGTTCTTCTTTACAAAAACCTTTGTGTAACAAGTCAGCCGTGAAAAGTACTGAGATCTAAAAGTACGCCAAGTTCTTATTACTTCATGAAGGTTTAACACCGAATATTTAAAGTAGAATAATATTGAAACAGCTACAATGTAATAGAGAAATTTTATTATTTAATGACTACTGACTAAAATTTGGTGGGCTTACTTGGCACGTTTTTTCTTATGCCCAATTCAAAAGGTTTTGAAAACTTGACCAGTAAGTCCATCAAATTTTAGTCAGTAGTCATTAAATAATAAAATTTCTCTATTACATTGTAGCTGTTTCAATATTATTCTACTTTAAATATTCGGTGTTAAACCTTCATGAAGTAATAAGAACTTGGCGTACTTTTAGATCTCAGTACTTTTCTCGGCTGACTTGTTACACAACGGTTTTTGTATAGAAGAACTTGGCTCTTTTTTTAACATTTATGTTTTTTGGTCTGATCTCACTCCTTTTTGCAAAGATTTTAATATTTTGCCATGTCAAAATCTCGAAAGATACGGAAGGATAGAAGGGTGGACCCTACCTAGTAAAATCAACTTAGTTTATAGCTTCCTATTTCTTTTGGTATATTTTCTTTTTGTTAATGGTTGTTTTTATTTGCGCTTCAATTATTTCTTCTTATCCTGGCAAGATACCTAACAGTAACAAACCTACCTTAATTACAGCAATCGGAAGTGTTCCATATAAATTAAACATTTTCTCAGTAAGTTGGCGGATACCACGCCCTTGCATGGAAAACCTCGATTTTTATTGTTGGTCCTTTATATGCGACTTGAGCCCTACCGTTCTACAAAATTTCATTGGTCTACTCCAATCGGAAGTGCGCCATATATAATTTACATCAGCTCTGAGGAACTGGGCGGATACCACGCCCCTGAATGGAAAACCGCTACTTTTATATTTTTTTCTTTGTATGCAATTTAAGCCCTACCACTTTACCAAATTTCATCGTTTTACAGCAGTCGGAAGTGCTCCATTCAACCAACACCAATTTGGAGAACGTGGGCGGATACCACGCCCCCTGAAAGGAAAACCTTGGTGTTTATTTTTGGTTCTTTATATGCAATATAAGCCCTACTGGTTCACCAAATTTTATCGTTTTTCAGCAGTCGGAAGTGCTCCATTCAACCAACACCAATTCGGAGAAAGTGGGTGGATCCCACGCCCCCTGAATGGAAAATTTCAAATTTTCGATTTTCCTCTGGTTGCATGACAAGACCTACCGTTGTGCAAAATAACAAGGTTCTACGATGTCGGGAAGTGCTCCATAATTTTGATGATCTGTCAGTCAGTCAGTCAGTCAGTCAGTCAGTCAGTTACGGTTTTTGTGATTTTTGAGGCCTTATATCTCAGGAACTGCTTATGCTAGAAAATTGAAATTTGGTGAGGCGCCTGTGCCTGACTAGCTTAGCAAATATTCGGAATTTGAAGTTTCTGACTTTAATGGTACTGAAGATAGGGAGGGGTCAAAAATCGCCTGAGTTTGTTCCTGTAAAAAAGGGTGTAGTGCCAGAACTTGGCTGGGCACTACCGTGCCCTTTGATTTTTATTCGAACAATAATAAAAACTTTAAATTATCGTACGAAAATTTTTTCTTAAAAAGCTTTTAAAAAGTTTGTATATAAAAGCTTCTTTTAAAGAAACCACTACAGACTACAAGGACTTATAATTTTTGTTCTTGCATAAATTCATATTTGCATAGCATTCTGTTACTACTAAAAGAATTTAAAAATTAATTTTGTCATTATGAACAATTTTCTCTAATAACATTCGTTTTTAAAATTCCTAGTCGATTACATAGGAGCAAGTTCGTGCGACCCAGTCGTGCATTTTATTTTTATTAAGGCAAGAAGCCCTATCTATAATTATAAAGATAAGGAACATGCCAATAAACTTACTATTGATAAGCTGTGGATTGCTACTTCCTACTATGACATTTGAAGATTGGCAAGATTAAAAGTTTTCTCTTTTCTTATAAATAAAAACATAATGTCTGTTTTGTAAACACAAAATTGTTATTTGTGTTTACTTGCCGTACAGTTATAATCTTTCAGCCGGAGTTAAGCTTTTACGATAGTTCGTATTTTGTTTCATTTCAACGCACACCAAACGAAACAAAAAAACAAAACGTTTTGTTTTGTTTTATTCTGTTTCGCTTGGTGTGTGTTCAAATAAAAAATGTTTTTTTGACTATCAAATAAAAAACGTTTTGCTTTATCCGGTGTGTTTTCAGCCTAAGAAGTTTGAGTTTTATCGATGATGTCGATTTTGATGATGATTCTACGGCGAATAGATGTTGATTTTAGTAGTTTATGTAGAATCCAGCCATTGACACGTCCATTTTGATTATATTTTTTTTGTTCCCTTACTTTATTGTTTAATTTAATTATGTATTTCATCAGCTACCGAGTTTCTTATTACAGATTGTTTAAATCTTACTTTATCTACCTAATATTATTTTTATTTGTATTATATTTAACTATGTGCTTATGAAGCCGAAAATTTTTAATTAATCCTTTTGAAAGAAGGGTATGGTATGAGTAAGTTTTCCACCCACTTTCTCGTGTGATTCTCAATCGGAAACTCTTTTGAACCTTGAAATATCCTTAATATAGTTTTACGAGTTTTGGGGTGGCATTACCAGACCACTGACTGGTGCAAATTGATTTCCATTTGCATCTACATCAGAGGATGAACCCTCACTTTTCATACTTATATTATCAGCATGCTTTCTTTTTAAGTGGTCTTCGTAAATTGAAAGTTTTTCCAGAGAGTTTATACCTACTCTTGGCCACAAAAATTGCATGTGCGAAATTACCTTTTGTTGTTGAAAATCTCCAAGGCGGAGATTGGTTTTTCGATCTACGAGTATACCGTGAATGTACAAGCAGAAGGCACTAAGTCAATTTTTTAGGATTTTTACATTTTAATGCAAAGTGATCAAGAATGGTGATATCTTTGTACTCCAATCACCTCCTAAGTGATTATTCATCGTTAAACATGAATTTTTTGAGGTTTTGTTTTGAACTAAGTCAGTTAAATAATTTTTAATACTGCTAAAAGGCACTAAGTTGACTTAGTGCCTTTTGGCTGTCATAGAAAAAGTTACAATATGCTATAATGATACAGCAAGAAGGCATTAAAGTGACTTAGTGCGTTTTAGCTGTCATCAAAACCAGGAATCCTTCAGTTCAAATACAATTTCGCGGACAATTTTAGAACAACGAACGTAATAAAAAATTTACAAAGAAGAATAAACGCTGTTCAAAAGTATCTTTCTCTAACACAAAGGCCTTAATTGTATCAAGAACCTCCTAAAATAAGGGCAGACAAAAAAAAAAGAGTGGTTTCTGAAGTTTTCCATTCTTGGTTTGAATCTTTGCCCTCGCAAAAAAATAAAATAAAACTTTTAAATATTTCATTAAGAAAAAATTGTTTTTTAATTTGTATTTTTAGTTATAATTACATATGTAATTGCATTATCTTTTCTGCTAAACAGCACTAAGTCAGCATATTTTGTAGTTCTAATGCAATATTTTCGAATTGGTTTGGCGAAAACTAAAATTTTTGATTAGAAACTTAAGTCATAATATCAATAGAGCTTTTCACGTAATCAGATGTAAAATTAAAATCGGTATTGAATTTTCACGACTAAACATTAAATATCAATTTACTCAAAACTATGTTTTTTGACTTAGTGCCTTATGCTTGTACACCCACGATAACTTACTTTTACAAATAAATAAACCACAAAAAGGTGAAACTTCGAACACAAAACAAATGTCAAACATGACACATGTGAACATGAACATACTCTGCCGATGTGGGTCTTTCACTATTAAAGCGGTGAACTGAATTGTTAAAAAGAGAACTATGTTCATGTCTCATTTCTCTCATTTCTAAACAACTTTTTTCGCAAACAACAAAACAAATCAACTGGACGGGCTATCGACGTTTTCTCTAAACTATTGATAGTCCAACAGTTTAAAACAATCGATTATTCGTTTAATCGTTTTATCGATTTTTTTATCACTACGGATCAGCGTTGCCGATGTGGCACGATCGTGTCATTTTGACACGGAAATTTTCTCGTGGCACCGTGGCACGAAAAGTTTCAATATGGCACGTTTTTTTTCATTATTTTACCTAAAAAGCGTTTAAGATAATTGACCCAACCTTTTTAAAAAATAATCCAAACATACAAAGTATTTTGCCACACTTCAATATTTTGGTATCAGAATTTTCTCATCTATTAGAGTGCGAGAAAGATGTTCTTTTTGGCGAAATAAGAAAAAAAAATTGAGATTGAAAGTATTTTTCTTGAAGATTCAAAAACGTTCTAGGTTAAGTTGTGCAAATTAAAAAACAGTATTGACGAAGGAAGGTTCATTAAATTTCAAAATCTATGTTGATTCTTCTTAGCTTGCCTCACGGAAGTGCATCAGCAGAGCGAGTGCTTTCAAGGATAAATAATATTAAAACAAACAACAAAAACAGACTGTCATACAAAACAATTAATGCTATAATGTCATATATAATGAAATTATTAAGCCTAATAATTGTCAAAATTTTAAACCTCCAGCTAATTTATTTATTTAACTTATTATAACAAAGCTTTATTACGTCTTTATATTTTTGAATAATAAGAATAGGTATTCATCATGTGATGTGAAATAGGTAGTTACATACTCGTAATACATACTTATTACTTATTATGAAATTGCCAAAAACTACTGTTTCTGGAAAATATCTACATATACACTAATAGAGGAAGAGATTTTTTGATTGTTATTTGTTTTTAATAGTATTTAATTAAAATTTATTTTAAGGAATAACATATGTTTTTTTCATATGGCACGAAAATGTCACGAATGGCACGTTTTTTTAAAGAGTGTGGCACGAAAAATTTTTTTTGGCGGCAACGCTGCTACGGATAGTTAATATTTCGTGCTAAAACGATGAAGACTTACTTTTTTACACGAAATGTCATTGTTTTAGGTGTGTTCAGAAGAAAATTATTAAGAAAATTCTTTTAGTACGATACTAGTTAGAAAATGTATAAAATTAAGAATGAGTTAGTAAACTACTTTCAAGTACGCAAATTGTTAAGTAGTATCATACTAATGCCTTAATTAAAGGCTGTTTAAAATTTTGCGCGTATATTTTTAAAACCACGTAATACCCATTTTTAATAACGATATAATATACGAGTAGTTACTTTATGGTAAGTTATGCATTGATAAATCGAACTCGAAATTTTCATCACATTTGACATAACATTACAAGAACTTGCTCTAATGTTTAAGATACTTGAATTTTGGAATCCTTGTTATTCTTACATAATATTAAGAATTTGTCCTGCATCTTACAGTTAGTATTAAGAAATTGTTAATTATCAAGCTTGAAAAAATATCGAGAATATGGTTTTCGAAATACTGAGTTTAAAAAAAAAATTAAATTGTATTTTTTAAATTAAAAAAAAAATGAAAAATTTGAAAGGAAAATTATATCCAAATTTTTTAGAAGCCTAAGAATGAAAAAAACTTATCAAAATCCGTTTAACAGTTTTTGCTAAAATCGATAAAATCTGATCTGATCATAATCTCGAGTTCGAGAGTAAAAATTAATTATGTATGTATATAGTATATATTTTTTGATTATTGCATTGCATTTAAAAAAAATACAGTGAATTATTATAATTTTATATTTAATTAATTTTTGCTCTTGCATACATTAATATTTGCTGTAGAAATCACATGACATCTTGTGTTTAGCTCTAAATATTAAATTTTTCTCTATTTTCTCCATTAATTTTTACTTGTGATATATGTATGTAGGTACTATAGGGCAAGTTCTGCATTTGGAAAAAAAATCGAACTCGAGATTTTGATCAAAGTTGACATTACGATGATAGCGAAGACGAAAAAAGTGGGTCCGACAATTCCGTCTGTCTGTCTGTCTGTCTGTATGTCTGTATGTCTGTACCTCGAACTAGAGCCTAAACTACTGGAGGTATTTTCTTCAAACTTGGTAGTTAAGGGTCTTCGGTGATTCCCTAGAGGAGAAATTGAAATTTTTTATTTAGCTCCAAAACTAACGGTACCCCCCATACACCCGTAATGCAAAATCTTATTTATCTCGAAAACGGCTCTAACGATTTTGATAACAAAAATTGAGTGTGATATTATGGACATGGACTAAATTTTGGTGAAAAAAAAATTTGGGGGGAAATGTTATTAGGGGTACCTGTCATAGAACGGTCTGTCTGTATGTCTGTATGTCTGTACCTCGAACTAGAGCCTAAACTACTGGAGGTATTTTCTTCAAACTTGGTAGTTAAGGGTCTTCGGTGATTCCCTAGAGGAGAAATTGAAATTTTTTATTTAGCTCCAAAACTAACGGTACCCCCCATACACCCGTAATGCAAAATCTTATTTATCTCGAAAACGGCTCTAAAGATTTTGATAACAAAAATTGAGTGTGATATTATGGACATGGACTAAATTTTGGTGAAAAAAAAATTTGGGGGGAAATGTTATTAGGGGTACCTGTCATAGAACGGTCTGTCTGTATGTCTGTATGTCTGTACCTCGAACTAGAGCCTAAACTACTGGAGGTATTTTCTTCAAACTTGGTAGTTAAGGGTCTTCGGTGATTCCCTAGAGGAGAAATTGAAATTTTTTATTTAGCTCCAAAACTAACGGTACCCCCCATACACCCGTAATGCAAAATCTTATTTATCTCGAAAACGGCTCTAACGATTTTGATAACAAAAATTGAGTGTGATATTATGGACATGGACTAAATTTTGGTGAAAAAAAAATTTGGGGGGAAATGTTATTAGGGGTACCTGTCATAGAACGGTTTTTTTGATTTTCGAATTTCTCACCAACGGCTCTAACGATTTTAACCAAAATTTTTATGCAGAAGCTGCTTTGCATTTTAAAAAATATAAACTAAAAATTTTTCCGAAAAAATAGTTTTTGGATTTTTAAAAAAATTATACATTTTTTTTTTTGAAAATTCAATATCTTGAAAACCGATACACGATTAAATTTTTAAATTACGTTTTAAAATGTATTTTATTAAATACTAGCAATTTGCATATCAATTTTTTTTTATAAAAATTTTAAGGAAAATTTAGTATACACAAAAAACATGTTTCAGTGTGTCTGTATGTCTGTACCTCTCACTACAGCCTAAACCCTTGG
This sequence comes from Chrysotoxum bicinctum, assembly GCA_911387755.1. Lineage (NCBI taxonomy): Eukaryota > Metazoa > Arthropoda > Insecta > Diptera > Syrphidae > Chrysotoxum > Chrysotoxum bicinctum. Next base: position 161,610,046 of record OU426988.1, read on the forward strand.
GCCTATTTCTTTCAATCTCTGTAGTTAAGGGTCTTCGGTGATTCCCTAGAGGAGAAATTGAATTTTTTTTTTTAGCTCCAAAACTAAGGGTACACCCCATACACCCGTAATGCAAAATCTTATTTATCTCGAAAACGGCTCTAACGATTTTTATAAAAAAAAATAAGTGTGATATTATGGACATGGACTACATTTTGGTCAAACAAAATTTTGGGGCAAAATGTTTTTAGGGGTACCTGCCATACACCCGTTTTTTTTGATTTTCGACTTTCTCATTAACGGCTCTAAGAATTTTAACCCAAAATTTTTAGCAGGAGTCCCCTTAAGTTTAAAATAATATTGTATAAAAAAATATTCGAACAAATATTTATTGGGTTTTAAAAAAAAAAAAAAAAAAATTTAAATCAATATCTTCAAAACCTATGAACGATTATTTTCTGAAATTATTTCCTAAAACCAATATTATTAAATACTTAAAATTCGCATCCCATTTTTTTCTTGAAAAATTTTAAAGAAATTTCTTATATAAAAAATTTATTTAATAATAAAACGATTTTTTAAGGTTTATTTGCATAAATTCATACTTTTCCGGAAACCAGACGGCAATTTTATGCATTTGAACATTATTATCTCATTAAATCCATGTTTTCTATTTATAAAATGTATCTTAAATTCCAAAGTACGTTTACATAAGAGCAAGTTCGTGCGATCCAGTCGTGCATTTTATTTAAATTGTGCGTCTCTTAAACATTTTAGCAAATTTGTGCCTATCACATTTTAATACATCTAATGACGGTGTTCACATTGGACTCACTCCGCCCACTTATTTTGACGTGTCTGTGTTTTTTCTCATTCGCACCTCCCTTAAGAAAGAGCTGAGAAAGTGGGGCAGGATTTTTAAAACAAATTGATAATTAATTAATTTTTTTGACATTTGTTTTGGTGACATATGACATGACAGTCAACACCGTTATTTATTTATTTATTATTTGTTAGTGTTTTGAGTTGAAATTCATTTTAAATATTATTAAATTTTATAAACATTGCCAATTATGAGAACTACAAGACGTAAAAGTGAGTTTGGAGTGTTCACACTACTTTTGTGTCTGAACATGACAGGGTGGCTTTGCGTCAAAATAAATCGGTTGAGTATGTGAACACCATCAATAGGTGCAACAATCAACTTTTTTCGTTAGTGACGCTATTTGGAAACGTCACTTGCATCAACAATGCAATTGCAAGACGTTGTTAAATACCAATTGCTAAAGTCAACTGTTCGGAAACCCAAAACGAAATTCGCTGACATTGACGACAAAAATATTGATAAGCCAGAAAGCGTGTTCGTAAACGTCAAATGCGTTTGCAAGAGATGCATCTAGATGCGTGCGATTTTTCGAATAACGTAAGTGCAAAAGTAAAAAAAAATCAAAAGATGAGACGGAAAAAAAACTGACCTGTGTCGCGTGAGTAAAATTTTCGGTACAACAATTTGACGGTTCTTTTTCTCTTGTCCGTTTTTTCTTTTATTCTGCTTCGTATGATTTCGTTGTGCGAGGAGTAAACTTCAATGTAACGCATAGAAATTATGTAGATACTTCTTTTTGATTGCTTCTTTATTTCAAAGAGCACACACACTGACCAACACCGAAATGAAAAATAAAGAGAACTGTCAAATTGGATTCATGAATCTGGTGTAATATTCAATTGAATTCAGTTTTGTTTTATTGAACATACTATTTACAATTTGGCTTAAAACTAATAAGATACTACATATGTATGAAAGCTTACATTTGTTGGCTCATAGGGGGCCTAACTATATACAGTAACTTAAGTTTAATTATTTTTATATAAACTTAAATTTAAAAATTCGGTTGACTGTATTGTCCTCAGGGTGTTCATTCCCGGTTGTCGGTGGTGATTTTTGTGGGTTGTGGGCAGGGATGGCGTCTTAACCGCGGTGGTAGGCTGACCCAATGTCAGCGTAGAACGAGACTACTTCCTCGTTGTTCATGATTACGTATCTCGGTTCGGGATGTCGTTGTTCTGTGGTCATCCTTCTCATAAGCTGATTCGGGTGGTCGATGAAGTTCCCCATTAGTTTCTTCGTTGAATGAACTAGATATTTCTTCAGTGGGATTAAATTGTCTTCTGTGTAGAGATGCTCGTTCCTGTAGTGTTTCTGCAGTTGACGGTCGAAGTAGAGTCCAGTGCAGATCCTCAGTATTTTCCTTTCGAATAGTTGAAGTTCCTTCATCGCTGTCTTCGAGAAGGAATAGCTAGCTATTCACTGGTCGCAGGAGCATGCTTGTAGAATAATATCTTTGTCGGTTGGCTGAGACCTGATCTTCTTTTCAGCAATGGGTGCAAACGGCTGAAGGCCCAGCTGGCCTTTTTCAGAACATTTCTTGAGTGCAGGTTAACGCTTAGCAACTCGTTGAAGTGCACTTCCAGGTACTTGACATTTGGCTTTGCCACTATGGTGGTTCCGTCAGGGAGTCTCAGCAGTCCCGGATCTAAAGTGGGGCAAATCGGGGCACTTGCCCCGGGCGGTGTTTTATGGGGGCGCCAAATCCTTGATTCGAAATATCGAACAAATTAAGCCTCTTTCCCTACAATCTCATAGATTTTTATCAAGTAATCCAATCTTAATATAATATGTTTGAAAAACAAACTTTTCTATTTCCATACGCCCAGTTAGTTTTTGGACACATATTAAGTGATTTATGAACGCATCTTAACAGACCAGGGGAATTCCCGTCACATCTATAAGAGTAGAGCCGAACATTATGTACATCAAAATATCTGGTTGTGAAATAAAGGAAAGTTTTATTGATTTTGTTGAAGTTGTCGGAAAGACTGGAGAATATACTATCACACAGCGCATTCTAGAAAAACTAGAAACTAGTTTGGATGTGCAAAAATTTCGTGGACAATCTTACGACAATGGAAACGGATCTAATATGGCCGGCATAAACAAAGGAGTCCAATCCAGAGTTATGCAAATGAACGAGCTGGCAGAGTTTGAACCGTGTCTAGCGCACTCTTTAAATCTTGTTGGCGTGTATGCAGCTTCAACATGCCCACAAGCAGTTAGCCTTTTTGGGCTTGTACAAAAACTTTAATGTTTCTTTTTTGGATCCACCACGCGGTGGAAAATAATGCAAAAGTGTACAAAAACAAACTTAAAAGAAAGTAGTCAAGCCAGACGGTCGGCTAAACATCAAGCTGTTACTGCTCTATTAAATAATTCACTCGAAGCTGTCAAAGCTCTGGAAGAAAATGAAGAATCTTCTCTAGCCGCAGAATTTAAGTATGAAGCTGGTTATTTGCTGCATGCGGTAATGGATTTTACATTTATCCTCAACTTGACAATTTTGGATAATATTCTTAGAGAGATTAATAGAGTGAACGTTGAAATACAAAAAGAGAATATTATCATTTCGCGTTCTGTGGCGCTAATGCAAGGCCTTGGTAAGATATTGCAAGAAATGAGAGAAAAACCGTTAGAATATTGAATCAAAGAAGCTACACCTGTATCAAAAAAGTTGGAAATTGAGCCGGTTCTTAAAAACAAACGAATATCCCAAAAGAAAAAGCAACACCACGAAATCTGTGAAGACGAAACAAGAATGCTAGATCCGACTTAGCTATTTTCCAAAGATATAAAAGTATTGTTTGACAAAATTTTAACAGAGATTGAGATAAGAGTAGAGTGCAAAGAGTCTACATGAAAAATTCACCTTCCTCAGTGGCAACCCCTTTTTAAATATGTCGACAGAAGATCTGCAAAAAAATGAAGTCGATCTAGCTTTAAAATATTCAAAAGACTTGAATGCAGTTGGTTTTTGCCAGGGACTTGCCGTATTTAAAGAGCTAGTACATGAAATTAATGAAAAATTAAGTGCCTTCGACATGTTACAAGATCTGTACAAGCATGACTTTCGTGAAGCGTTTCCCAATATTAGAAGGTATAGCTTTAAGAATTCATTGCACATTACCAACAATATCTGCAAGCTGTGAGTAAAGCTTCAGCAAACTGAAAATAATTAAAACTTATCCACGTTCTACAATGTGTCAGGATCGTCTATCTGGCCTCGCGATCCTAGCCATTGAAAACAAAACTGCCTATGCGACGGACTTTGAGAAGCTAATAGATTCTTTCGCAGAAAAGAAAGCACGCCGGCCGCCGCCGCGCCGTGTAAAGTTATAGTCTTTCCTGGTTATATATTTTTTCTGTGTTTCTGTTTTATGTCACAAATGAAAGTTATTAGTTATTAGATAATAAAAAGTTTATATTTATTAAAGGATTATTATTTTAGCAAATGGTCACAAAAATGCTACTCATTGGCAGTTTTAATAGTTTTTTTCTCAAACACTGAAGGGGGGGTTCGAAAAAGTCGTAGATCCGGGGCTGAGTCTCAGGATCAGATTTCTGCAAATTTTTGCGGTGCGAATGCCTCTACCAGTTGAAGGTCTCCTGAAGCAGACAAGTTCCGATTTGGAAGTGTTGATTCGGATGCCCCATTTCTGGTAGAATTGGAAGAGTCTGTGATTAGTGATTAGTGGTGGCATTGATGTGGTGTAGAAGAAGAGGCCTAGTTTTGAGCCTTGAGCGACTCCAGCTCTGATGGTCTTCATGTTTCACTTGCAGATAACTTGAACGAAAAATTTCCTGAAAGATTAGAGAATTTTTATTAATGGCGGAGGTACTTGCATAAGATGAAGTTTGTGGATTAGGCCGTTTATCCACACGCTATCGAATTCTTTCTCGACACCCAATCTGGTGTAATAGCACTTGAATCAGTAGACGAAATATCAAAGAAGAATTCGAAGAAGGCGCATGCGTCTAGATTGATCATGTAATCAAACAAATTTTTCCGCAAGCTGAACGATTGAATATTTGACGATAACAATATTTGTCGAAAACAATATTTGGCGATCATTTGAGGATCAAATTGATCAAATTTTTTTTCTCATCATTGAAGGTACCTAGAACAAAAATAAGATACAAGTAAAATTATTGTACCCTTTTTCTTATATATGAGACCATAACTAGGTTTTTAAAATTACAAAACTCCTAAAGTGACTTTTGAGATGGATTTCATAGGGCAGTACGGGTTGGGGTAATTATTTTCAGTTTCAGTAATGGGGTGTGGTTATTATTGAGCGTATTAATTTTAAACTAAATTTTCTTATATATAAATTTAAGTTACATTAAATATGAAAAATCCAAGCAAATGCCACCAACATCAAATAATTATTGTTTTTCTTAATCAGATATGTGGCTATAAGACCATCATCAAATTCAATAGAGAAAGCCAATAAAATGAAATCGCCACGAATCTTAAAATCACATTTACCAATGCATATGTTACCCAAAGGCCTCTGGACAGTAAAACCTAAGGTACGTACCTACATGTGTCTAATAAATAATTTATTAACTTTTAACGTAAATATTATTTAATTTCAAAATCAAAGATTGTTTATGTTACAAGAGATCCTAAAGATGTAATTGTTTCGTACTATCACTTCCTTACTAAAATTGGAATGAATTCGGCCAGCGTGGAAGAAATGGTTAATGAGATTGTTAAAGATAGGGCATTTTATAGCCCATTTTGGTCTCATGTTGCTGAATTTTGGAACCTTCGTAATGAGCCTAATTTTTATTTTACAAGTTTTGAACGAATGAAAAAAGATCTAAGATGTGAAATTCTAAAAGTGAGCAAATTATTGGATAAGAGCGTGAGCCAGGAGCAAATGGATAAACTTGTAGAACATTTGACATTCGATAAAATGCAAAGTAAGCAAAATATGGAATTTCTGTTAATTATTAATTACCCATCTATGAATTTAATTACGTTAATATATTAGCGCACTTATGGTGTGGTGTGAAGTGTTGTGTTGTGTCATCGCCTGTGCACATAATTCAAGCTTTCTGTGTTCGATTTCGACACCACACAGAACATGATATATGTCAACCTTGTGCCTTCATTTTACACATATCATTCATTAAATCATCTACATAAGTATCAATCATAATTTACATATATATTTATTTTTTAATTTGTAGTTAATCAATCGTGTAATAATGTGAAGGAGATTGAAATGCTACAAAAGCTTAATGGATTGGAAACAAACCCTATGGGGTAACACAAATTTTAATTGAACAAAAATTTGTCAAATTTCACGTTTCTCATTGCAGAGTATTTATTCGAAAAGGTACAGTTGGATCTTACAAGGAAGACCTTAACAACGATTTGATAACAATTTTGGAAGATTGGACTCAAAGATCAACAAAAAATTACGGAATAACTCCCCAGGAAATTCTTCTATCATAATGATTAAAAGCTAAAGATGATTATAGAGTGAAATAAGGCAGCATTTAAGAGAGCTCATATTGTTATTTTTACGTAATTCTTTTTAAGGCCGATATATGTATGGTTTTCTGGCCCCCATTAGGTATCAATAAATCACTAAAAAAATGAACATTCTGATTGTTTTCGTTTAGGTTTGAATTTTGCATGTTTCTTGCAACATGTTGTCGGCCTAATAAGTATTTGGTTTTGTTCTAAGGAAACAGGTGTTAAACAAATTGACTTGGTAGTTTCGGGTCCAAAGTTAGATGGTTCAAAATAAATATCTTAAAGCTAGTTTACAATGATCATGATCGTTGGTCAGCAGCAACGATCATTGTTTTTTTTAGATACAAAAATGCCACCAAGATCATTCTTAAGGGATACCTTTAGGGATCACAGTATATGTTTTGAATGTATATAAGTAAAGGAAGCTCCGCTAGGAATGCTAAATTATTGTTGGTGCTCCTTGTTAGATATAATTTAAGTGCGTGGTTAGATAGGGACTAGATGATTGAAATGTGCAATTATTATGAATAATACACGAGTGCCATTAATCAGGTAATCGGTATTCTAAGTAAAACATTTCAAACCCTTAGTCTGGGGAAATATATAACTGATGTTTGCCAATTGAAATTGTAAGGAAGGTGCCTGGTAAATTATTCCATAGCCGTTTTGTGCGATTAAAAAAAATCTCTATATTTGACGGTACGACCCAAATTATGCTCGAGGGTGAACTGATGGAGCAATGTAACTAGCTGCTTTGAGTGAGCATTGCTTGTGAAGGAAGCAATAAAACAAAGAAATACATGAAACATTCCGACGATGTTCAAGAGATGGGAATGATTCCATGATAGCTCTGTTTCCTATCAGTTTTAACGCTCTGTTTAAAATTCTATACAATAAGTGAAGAGAACTTTGTGCTGCACCTGTCCAAAGATGTTAGTTATACTCGAGTTTTGGACGTTTATCAGAGGGGATTAGCAATTTGTTACATAATTATAGAAATCCTAAGAATTTAGCAGAATTTTTGGCAGTCTCGACAATGTGGCCATTGCAAGTACTGAGAGCTTTTCGGTTTCTTCAATGCAAGTGAGTGTATTTCAAGGACAATGGCATAAAGAGTACATTTTACTGCATTGAGTTTTCGAAGCACTATATTTTGTATACTCAATGCTTTAACTATGCTGTAGAGATCGGAATTTAATGAGCGATACCATTGCAATTCCACTTCCGAAGGAGATGGTCGTTAATTTGAAAATAAGTATGCGATGCTAAGGGTAGAGTTGTCAGCAAGACAACGAAGTGGATTTGAACTTTTAGAGGAGAAAAAGAGAGTCGGAGACAAAGCGGATCCTTGAGTAGCACCAGCATTTATTTTGTAAAGATCAGATTTGAAACTCCAACACAACATGTATTGAATGATCTAGAAGATTATTTCTAATCCAAAGAAAAAGGGTTTCGCACCGATTTGCAAAAAGAGAGTCTGGTGCCAAAATATCAAGCGGAATAATCTTAATTTCTCTAAAGTAATGTAAAGATCTGTTCCACTCTTCGGTGAGATATGCCATCGGATCACCAGTGGAACGATTGAAGGGAAAGCCGTATTGTCAGTCATTAAGAAGCCTTCGATCTTCAAGATATTTCTTAAGCAGATGATTGATCAGTAATTCTATGAGCTTGAAAAAAAGGTCAGTAGAAGGAAAGGGGTATGGGTCAAATTTTTTAGGATTGGCTGGAGTGCAGAATAGCAAAATTGATGGAAAAGCTAACGCAATGATTCACTAAACCTGATAGTTTCCTTACAGCTTGAGTTAAACCCGAAACTTGTTTTAGGTTTTACATCTTAATTGTGTTAGGCATAAAAGTATACATCCCAAAATTATGGAGAAAATATCTGATTTACCTTATCTCAAGTATTCAATGTATTCCAAAAAGAACCAAAATCCGAGAAGTAGTTGCTATCAAAATATGGATGCAGAGTGGAACCGGTAATAATTTTTATCGGACCGAGTATAATAACTTTGCAATAAAATGTTTGACTACACATATATTAATTTTTTTATTGAGCTTCTATTAATCGATGTAAAATTGTGTAAGTTTGGCCCTGGCCTTTAAATATGACAATTTTACTCGATTGAATTCGAGCTTTCTCTGATGAATGCAATTTGAGTCGCTCGAGCAATTGTTCGGTTGCAACGGTTCGATGCTCTTTGAGAACGATTATCTTGTGAGTGATTTGCAAATCGTTTGTAATGTCATCTACCAACGTTTCTGTGTTTCGGTTAGTTTTTAAATTTTCATCGATTCTTAATTCATCTTCTTGCTGTTAATGGTTGGTCATCACAATCTATATTGGTTGTTAGATTTTTTTTTCATTTTTGAATCTAGATCTTGGTTTTCGAACGGATTTTCTGTGACCCACACTTGCATATCTGGACGATGATGTTCGGCCAGTTTTTTATGTCCTAATTTTTGTTCCGTGGTAGAGCTCGTGCATTTTTTACAAAACAAGGCTAGCGATGGAGACGAGTTTTGGAATTGATTTCTTCTGCATCCATTAAATTGCTCAATGATAGCACGTCTTCAAATATCACAGTTTTCGGGCAAGAGCTTACTGTTGGTTTTTAGTAGATCTTGTATCTCAAGAAACATGTAATGGCGGCGACGCATGATCTCAAATTGTCTATTTGGTAACATACTTACTCAATAACTAGGACTTTTGAATAAATAAGTATTTAGCTACTATCAAATTATTCTATAGTTTTTATTCGGTAGTTCCCAGTTGCTAACGAATACAGTTTAGTTTGACAGTTCATAACAATCAGATTCCAATTCGTGGCGATGATGATCAATCTCTCTTACTTTAGCAAATATTAGTATCTAAACATTAATCTTAAAATATCATTTTGCCTAATTTTTGTGAAGAATTTTGGCTTATAAATGGTTGTAATCTCATTTGTTTTTTGACCGTTGGTAGCTCTCATGTAATATATATAAAGGTTGCATTGAGTAAGTCTACAAAAGACATAAAACTTCAAAAGAAAACATGGAACTTAGTAGAACGAATATTTCTATCATATCGACAAGCATTATTAAATAAAATGCACGACTGGGTCGCACGAAAATGCTCCTATGTAATAGACTAGAAATTTTAAAAAACGAATGTTATTAGAGAATACTGTTCATAATGCTTGCTATACACGAGGCAACCGTTGCAGCAACGTGTTGCAGCAACGTGTTTCGTTTGTTCACTACACACGTGGCAACTGTTTCTGCAACCACAGTACTGTTGGAGCAACCGACCGAAAATATCAAAACTTTTTGATATTTCTGGCAACGGTTGCAGCAACACAAAATCAATTGGCAACATAGCTACACACGAAGCAACGGTTGCTTCAACATGGCTGTGTTGCTGCAACACTTGCCTCGTTTGTAGCTAGCATAAGGATAAAATAATTTTTTTAAATTCTTTTAGTAGAAAGAGAAGAACAAAGAATGCTAAGCAATTATGAATTTATACAAGAACAAAAATTATAAGTCGTTGTAGTGCTTTCTTTATAAAAATAAGCTTTTATATACATACATAATTTTTAAAAGATTTTTAAGAAAAAAATTTGGTACGCCACCTTTAAAATTTTATTGTACGAATGAAAATTAAATTTCCAAGAAACATATTGATCCGATTTTTGAGATATCGAATTTTCCACAAAAAAATTACTTTTTTTGTCCCAAAAATTCAAAAAATATTTTTTTTGAAGTTTTTACATGCAATGTTTCATGAAAAAAAAAATCATGAAAATCCGTTATGTCGATAGTGAGAAATCAAAAATTAGACAAAATGGTTCTGTGGTAGGTACAAGCTGTAATATCTTAACTTCAATTTGTACTTGCGATATATGTAGGTACTATAGGGCAAGTTCTGCATTTGGAAAAAAAACCGAAGTCCAGATTTTGATCAAAGTTGACATTACGATGATAGCGGAGACGAAAAAAGTGGGTCCGGCAATTCGGTCTGTCTGTCTGTATGTCTGTACCTCAAACTACAGCCTAAACTACTGGAGGTATTTTCTTCAAACTCGGTAATTAAAAGTATTCGGTGATTCCCTAGAGGAGAAATTGAAATGTTTTTTTTAGCTCCAAAACTATAGGTAACCCCCCATACACCGTAATGCAAACTCTTATATATCTCAAAAACGGCTCTACCGATCTTGATAAAAATAAAATGCACGACTGGGTCGCACGAACTTGCTCCTATGTAAAAGACTAAAAATTAAATTAAATTTGGTGGTGCAACAGCTCGAAGTGAACCAGGACCTAGTGACTTACAACTTTCAACCATTCCTGTGTGCGTGTTACCAGGAACAGAGGGGACCTACAATTTTCTGCCGATTCCGAACGGCTAACGAGCAGCACTTTCCATGACAAGAGATACTCTTGGAGGATTTGTCAATTCCTCGCAAGAGGCAGTACACCCTTGAAAAAAACTTTCTTGCAGCGGCTGAGAATCGAACTCGAGACCTTCCGTATGACAGTCTAACGCACTAACCATTATGCCAAGGGGTACTACATTTGTAAAAGACTAAGAATTTCAAAAATGAATGTTATTAGAGAAACTGTTCATAAGCATAAAAATCATTTTTTAAATGATTAAAAAAAACTTCTTTAGTAGTTAAAGGTAAGAATAGGATGCCATGTGATTCAAGCAAATATAGATTTATGCAAGAACAAAAATTATAAGTCTTTGTAGTGGTTTCTTAAAAATTAAGGTTTTATATAAGAAAATTTTAAAACATTTTTAAGAAAAAGTGTTGGTACGCCAATTTGAAGTTTTTATTATTGTATGAATAAAAATTAAATTTACAAAAAAAAAAGTATTGAGCCGTTTTCGAGATATTGAATTATCAAAAAACAAAAAATTGATTTTTTCTTTACAAAATTCAAAAAAATATTTTTCTTAAAGTTTAATGTTTTTTAAACTTTTTAGAAGCTTCTCTCTACGAAATTTCATTAAAATCCGTTGTGTTGATAATGAGAAATTCAAATTTTAAAAAATCGTTCTATGGTAGGTACAGTCAGTAATGTTGTTTTCAATTGTTTTTTTATTAAATTACAGATATTAAAAAATAATACAAAGAAAAAAAATTTAAGCAAAATTCTCGGAACCGTTTTCGAGAAAAATACGATTTTCGAAAACCATTTTTTAAGATTTGTATGGAGAGTACTGTTATTTTTAGTTAAAATGAATTTATTTTTCTTATATTTTGTAGACTTTTATTTATCAAGTTTTGAAAAAATCGAGCATGGGGTTTTCGAAATATTGTGTTTCAAAAAAAAAAATTGAAAGTTTTTTTAAAAATCAAAAAAAAATTTTTTGGAAAATTTTAATACACAATAATATTCAAACTGCTGAGAAGCTTTAGCATAAAAAAAATGATCAAAATCGGTGGTATCTACCATTTTTGAGAAAATCAAAAACAAAAAAATGGTCCCAAGGGGGGTAGCAAAACAACTCGTTTTTTGGAAAATTTTTTTCAACCATTACCTAGGTTTAACTAAATTAAATTTTTTGATTTTTTTTTAATCGTTGGGACAGTTTTTGAGAAAAAAAAATATTTCTAAAATTTCGAAAAAAAACGTATGGCAGGTACCGTTATTTTTGGTCTTAAAAAATCAAATCAAAAAACATCCGGGGGTAAAAAATTAAAACCCATATCTACCAAGTTTGAAGAAAATCGGCCGAGCCGTTAGCTGTAATCGAACAGACAGACAGAATTGCGAGACCCACTTTTTTGGTCTTCGCTATCATCGTAATGTCAACTTTGATCAAAATCTCAAATTCGATTTTTTTTACGAATGCATACCTTGCCTTATAGTACCTATAAGTCGCAAGTAAAAATTAGGTGTGATATTATGGACATGAACTACATTTTTGTCAAAAAAAATTTTGGGGCAAAATGTTATTATCGGTACCTGTCTTTCGACTTTCTCATTAACGGCTCTAAAGATCTTAACCAAAAAATTTCAGGGGACTCCTGCTAAAATAACAATGTATATAAAAATATTCGAAAATTTTTTTTTGATTTTTGAAAACAAAATATCTTTAAAACGTGTGAACGATTATTTCTTAAGACTATTTCTAAAATCTATACTACTAAATACTTAAAATTTGGCATCCCAAATTTTGTTCTCGAAAAATTTTAAGGAAATTTAATATTAAAAGGATTAATCAGACGGCGGCCGGCGATTCCATAGATTTGAACATTTTTATCTCATTAAATTCATGTTTTATATTTATAAACTTTATTTCAAATTCCAAAGTACTTTTACATAAGAGCAAGTTCATGCGATCCAGTCGTTTTATTTTTATTTAATTAAAGATCATACAAATTAATTGACAAAAAAAATTTATCAAAATTCAAGGCGCCGTTTTTGAGAAAAATGCGATTTTTGAAAACCATATTTTAACATTTTATGGTTGGTACCTTTATTTTTAAGTAAAATAAAAGAAAAAAAAGAAAGTTTTACTTATCAAGTTTAAAAAAAATCTAGCATGAGGTTTTCGAAATAAAAACTAAATTTTTTTAAAAATTTTAATTCTCAATACTATTCAAATTCTTGGGGAGCTTTAGCAAAAAAAAATTATCAAAATCGGTTGCAACGTTCTTGAGAAAAACAAAGATAAAAAAGATGAGGGGTACCCTCAAAAACCATTTTTATGAATTTTTTTTTTCAACCTTGCCTTAACTAAATGAAATTTTTTTTATAAAATTTCGAAATCTTGGCTCTTAAAAAAAAAAGAAACGTGTGGGGGAAAAAATTAAAATTATATCTACCAAGTTTGATGAAAATCGGCAGAGCCGCTTAGGCTGTACTCGAACAGACAGACAGAATTGCGAGACCCACTTTTTTTGTCTACGATATCATCGTAATGTCAACTTCGATCAAAATCTCGAGTTGGATTTTTTTCCAAATGCATAACTTGCCTTATATGTAGTACCTATATGTATAAGTCGCATGTAAAAATAGCATACAAAAAGAACATATTGTCTTTAACAACCTACGCAATATATGATTAGCATTTGACTTTAATTTATTCTAATCTTTCCTCCAAGAACACGTGTTTTGAATACTTTGTACCATTTACATATTCGGCTTAGAATTTGTCTTATCTCTTCTGCAAAATCATGTCATGATTGTCAAACATATTTGAGAATATGAACAATCCTATAAGCTGAATGCTGAATTATGGTGGCGAAGCGTGCCATGAATTAACACAATTCATTCTAGACATTTTACACGAATCATTTAAGATCCATGGTTACGACACGTTAGCCAATCAATAAGTCTCTAATGACCGTTGCTCTAAACTCGACATTAACGGAGCCATCGCTAAATTCAGCCTGATCTATTTGCCAGACTCATTGGATATGGTTATCCACTCACTATTTCACTCATATATTTCCTGTTATGTGGGAAAATTTATTTCAAATTCTTACTCACAAAAAAGATAAGCAAAATTAAGGTATAAAACTATAAGTAGGCCTACAGATAAGCTACGAGTAATTAGGATCTATTATTTATGATGTTTTGTCTTTCAACTATAGATACCTCTGTTATATGTACGTATGTATGTTATACAGTAAAACCGGCTTAAGAGAAACCCGCTTAAGAGAAAAATCCGCTTACCGGCAACACTTTTTTCATCCCCAAGTATTTTCCGACCAATTTCCCTTAAAACACTCTGCTTAAGTGAAACTCGCTTAAGTGAAAAACCCAGATAACTGAAACATATTTTCAGTTAATTTTTAATATTTTTCATTAAAAAAAACTCTTTTGTGTGAAAAAAAAATTGAATCGAACAGAACAAAAATTTGCTAGTTTTCGTTTTTCAATAAATTATTTTTGTGTTATTTAATCGTTGTTCAGCTTCAGTTCTCACTTGATTGTCGTGGGGTGCGCATCTGTAGAACGCATTTAATTACTACATATTTATTTTCAATATGAATTGTTCTGTTTGTTCAAATAAAATTGATGGCAATTGCAATACAAAAATTAATTGTAATGATTGCAAACATTTTTTTCATTTTAAATGTGTTAATATCACTGAAGACGATGCAAACTTTTATAAATCAAGTGCCTAACCTTTTCATTGTGATAAATGTGCAGTGTTAAGAAGACGTTCTCTTCATAACTTGCCGGTGCCACCGGTATTACCACTGCAAAATAACAACAATGCAGCGAAGAAAGTCAAAACACAAGCAGCAGCTGAAGAGGCCACGGTAAACATGGACACTGAAAGTCATTGCACTCTTCAAATGGTTTATGCAAAAATTTCGGCTTTAGAGGATACTAACAAACAATTTCTCTCACAAATGAACTTAATTCTAAATGAAAATAAAGAATTGAAATTGAGAGTCAATGTGCTTGAAAGTAGGTTGAAAGTAGGCTATTTCGCTAGTGTTGGTTGTAATTCTATATCAAGTAATTTATGTTGTAGTTGTTCTTCTCTTTGTCAAAGTACTGAGAATATTCAAAGCAGCAGTTTTGTTTTTCAGCCCATATGTAACTACATTTGAAATACTGAAAGTTATTGGGAGCGGAGCTTACGTAATTCGTTTTCGTGTGGAGCTGATGGTATATCAAATTATGTACTCAAAAAAATTGCTTTTTACTTAGTTGATGTTCTAGCTTATGTTTTCAATCGGTGCGTTTATGATGGTAAATTTCCAGAAGAGCTCAAGTGTGCTGATGTCTTGCCATTATTTATTTCACTTCTTTCTGTAGATATTTAGGAAAATTTTGAAAAACTTATGAAAAATAGGATTATGTGTTTTTTAGATAAAACTAAGTTTTTTAATACAGTCCAATTTGTTTTTTTAAAAGGCAAATCGATGGAAGATGCACTGTTACAATTTTGTTCCTTAACAATGTCTCATCTCGATGAAAAAAAATGTGTAGCTGGCCTTTTTGTTGACATCACCAAGACTTTTGATATGGTCAACCACAATATTTTGTTAAGAAAGTTGGAGAAAGCTGGTTTTAGAGGATTTATTCTTAACTGGTTTAAGTCTTACCTTGAAAATCGGTCGCAGAGAGTGAAGATTGATGATACAAGGAGTGACGCAATGTTTCTTAAATTGGGTGTTCCACAAGGTTTTGTCCTGGGTCCAATTTTATTTTTGGTATACATCAATTCGCTTTTTACTTTTGGGTTTCAAGGGCTCGTCGACAGCTTTTGCGGATGATATTGCACTTTCCTACGGTGCTAATAGTCCTTTAGATCTGATTTCAAATATTAATTTTGATCTTGACTTATTGCGACTTTGGTTTTTTGAACATAATTTGGTAATAAGCTCCAAAACCAAGATAATGTTTTATAGCTTATCTAGACTGTTGAATGCAAATGTTTGTTTTCACGCGCCTGAGTGTCGTAGATATAAACTGTTTACTTGCAATAGTTCGTCTGGCTTCTCCTCACCTTCTTTTCTTTCTGATTTGACTTGTAGTGATAAATGTTTTGTAGTTGAGAATGTCAACGAGTTCAAATATTTGGGACTGACTTTAGACTCTCGTATGTCTTTTGCAAATCATGCTGAATCCCTGAAAAAGTATTTCCGTGTGTTCA
Organism: Chrysotoxum bicinctum; assembly: GCA_911387755.1. Classification (NCBI taxonomy): domain Eukaryota; kingdom Metazoa; phylum Arthropoda; class Insecta; order Diptera; family Syrphidae; genus Chrysotoxum; species Chrysotoxum bicinctum. The sequence continues at coordinate 161,626,027 of OU426988.1, forward strand.
ACTAAGCTATTAAAGATAATTTATTATGGTATTTTCCATTCCAAGCTACAATATGGAATTGCTTGCTGGGGTGGTATTTATCTTAATAAAATACAACCAATTTTGATCTTACAAAAATATGTCGTTAGATTAATTATTTGTCGTAAGTCTCGTAGGCATTCTAGTTTTTTCTCTGTTCTGTGCTCTCAAAATTCTTCCAGTGCGTCATTTATATTGTTTCAAGACGTTAAAAATATTCTTTATGAAGTCTGGTAATCTGAATTTTCGATTAACTTCGAGATACAATCTTCGTGGAAACCTTTCGAACTTATTATATGTACCTGTTTTTCATACCACTGCGTATCAGATTTTTTTTTTCTATTATGTCTTATCGGCTTTATAATACCCTTCCTCAATCAATTAGGATAATCACTATACCTGGAGTGTTTCTCAAAAATGTTAAATCTTGGCTTTTTTCTCTAGACTATTTTGCTCTGGAATCACATATTTCTGATGTTTTGGTTTAATTTTTCTTTTACATAGTAAATAATTTTGTATCAACTTTATTTTTTTTTGTGTTTTGTTTATTGCATTTTATATAATAATTGTATTGCATAATTCTTTTTAACTATGTATTATGAATTTTTCAGGGTCACCCCACCCACTAACTTTTTAATATTTTAATTATTTGAAGTGACATTCAACTCTATTTCTTAAATGCCTTGAAAATAATGAATGTCACAACCTTTCTTATACTTTTTTAATATGTTATTAATTCTTTTTTGAAATATCTGTAGACTGTTATGAAATTATAAGAAATAAACATTCTAATCTAATCTAAAATCTGTTTTATTTAACTTCTTTTAAGGCAAGTCCAAAAGATAAATACAATAGTGTTTCTAGCATTAAATCTCCGCTTAATGGAATTTTTAAATCCGCTTAAGTGAAATTATTTTTCGCTTAAACGGGGCTTAAACGGGGCGACATTTTGCCGTTTCTCTTAAATGGGTTTTATTGCACCCAAAACCCAACATGGTTTTGTGAAGAAAAAAATCTACGATAACAAATATTTTGCAGTTTACTACGTTTTGCATTGATGCGTTTGAAAAAAATCAGTAAGTAGGTAAATTGTGTTTTTACTGACTTTAGTAAAGCCTTCTTTGACAAATTAAGTCATCAATTACTCCTAATTACTCCTAAGCAAGCTAAGAAAAATTGGTCTTAATATTCGTTTTCTTTCGAAGATATCTTCGTATCTTAAAAAAAGAATTTATAGCGCTGTGCTTAAAGGTGAAAATTGTAAATGTTTTTAAGTAAAGTCTGGTGTGGCAAAAGGTAGCAACCTCGGTCTACCATAGTTTGAGTTATTTATTAATAATCTTCCTTATTTTTTTAGAAAAATTACCATATATGGACCTTACCACAAATCAGATTTGGAGTCAACTTGTTTATTTGGTGGGCTTTCCATTTTATTTGCGATATATGTAACATACATACTCGTACATACATATGTATATTGAACTCGATATTTTGATTTGATTTAAAATTAAATTTACAAAAAAAAAAGTATTGAGCCGTTTTCGAGATATTGAATTTTCAAAAAACAAAAAATTGATTTTTGTTTTTTTTTAAATTCAAAAAAATATTTTTCTTAAAGTTTTGTAAAGCAATGTTTTTCAAACTTTTTAGAAGCTTCTCTCTACGAAATTTCATTAAAATCCGTTTTGCTGATAATGAGAGATTCAAAATTTAAAAAAAATCGTTCTATGGTAGGTACAGTCAGTAATATCTTGTTTTCAAATTTTTTTTTATTAAATTACAGATATTAAAAAATAATAGAAAGAAAAAAAATTTAAGCAAAATTCTCGGAATCGTTTTCGAGAAAAATACGAGTTTCGAAAATCATTTTTTAACATTTGTATGGAGGATACCGTTATTTTTAGGTAAAATAAATTTATTTTTCTCATATCTTGTAGATTATTTTTCCAAACTTTTAATTATCAAGTTTTGAAAAAATCGAGCATGGGGTTTTCAAAAAAAATTTTTGAAAGTTTTTTTAAAAATCAAAAAAAAATTCTGGAAAATTTGAATATACAATAATATTTAAACTGCTGGGAAGCTTTAGCATAAAAAAAATGCTCAAAATCCTATGTACCGTTTTTGAGAAAATGAAAAACAAAAAAAAATGGTCCCAAGGGGGGTACCAAAACTACTCATTTTTTGGACAATTTTTTCAACCATTACCTAGGTTTAACTAAATTAAATTTTATGAATTTTTTTTTTTAAAAATCGTTGGGACAGTTTTTGAGAAAAAAAAATATTTATAAAATTTCGAAAAAAAATCTTATGGCAGGTACCGTTATTTTTGGTCTTAAAAAATCAAATCAAAAAACATCCGGGGGTAAAAAATAAAAACCCATATCTACCAAGTTTGAAGAAAATCGGCCGAGCCGTTTAGCTGTAATCGAACAGACAGACAGACAGAATTGCCACCCCCACTTTTTTTGTCTCCGCTATCATCGTAATGTCAACTTTGATCAAAATCTCGAGTTCGATTTTTTTTACGAATGGATAACTTGCCTTATAGTACCTATAAGTCGCAAGTAAAAATTAAATTAAGATATTACTGACTGTACGTACCAGGAAACCATTTTTCGAATATCTCATTATCGGGCTAACGGATTTTAATGAAATTTTTGATGGAGTAGTTTGAAAAACATTGCATTTCAAAAATCGTTTTATTATTAAATTAATTTTTATATGACAAATTTCTTTAAATTTTTTTAGGAAAAACATGTGGGATAGTAATTTTAAGTATTCAATAATATAGATTTAAGGAAATAATTTCAAAACTAAGCGTTCGCACGTTTTAAAGATATTGAATTTGTTTTTTTTTTTAATCCAAAAACAATTTTTTTCGAAAAATTTTAAAAGCAATGGCGCCAATTTTAAAACTGCTTAGTATTATGGTATTAGTATGATACTACTTAACAATTTGCTAACTTTTTAGTAGATTACTAACTCTTTCTTAATGTGAAACGTTTTCTAACTAGTATCGTGCTAAGACTTATTTTTTAATAAATTGCTTCCGAACACACCAAAAGTTTGTAATAATGTCAAAGAGTGATATAAAGATAGCACGATACTAAAAAGATAAAATAGGTATTCGATGATTTTAACTTTAATAAAAGGGTAGAGAAAGTATGATGCTTTACTTTATTTGATTAAAATTTGCAAAATCATCGTTTTGACCTAGTTTCATACTAAAACAGCTTTAACATCGTACTAAGTCAACTAAAATTTTGCGCCAATATTTTTTTCAAATTCGGAGGAGCTCTTATATAAATATTTCGGTTTAGATCATTAGAGTATGAGAGGTACAGTTAATAACATTTTATCCCAAATTTTCTTTGGCCAAAAATGTAGTTCATGCCCATTATAACACACTTATTTTTTTTTTTTATAAAAATCATAAGAGCCGTTTTCGAGATAATTAAATTAAGATTTTGTATAACTGATGTATGACAGGTACGGCTAACAAAAAAATGTCAATAGGGAATTCAGTACGATACCAGTTAGAAAATGTTTAAAGTTAGGAATGAGTTAGTAAACTACTTTAAAGTTAACAAATTTTTAAGAAGTATAATACTAATACCTTAATAATAGGCGCCAATGTCTTTTAATGTCGTAAAAGCATTTGTTTTTAATTTAATTTTTTGTTTGATTTCAACTGACGACACTCGTGGAATACGAGTAGATACGCTCCTCATAATTGGTCGTAAATAGTCGTAAAAAAAGATAATGAACCAAAATAAATTTTAAGATGTCTTTGAGTTTGGATAAAAAGGTATTTCAACTCGTCGAGAGCAACAGTTTTGCTTTTCGTATTCAAGTACGTACTTAGTTAGCTATCGTGATTATTCATTAACAAGCCACAAAACAAAATGGAAAACACCTTTCAGATTGAACCCCTGGAAATAGAAAAAGTTGTAAGTTTGACTTCGAAGGGATATGTAAAGGTTTTCAAAAATACCAAACAACACCTGCCACTAGATATAGATGTAGCAAATAGATATGGAGTTTTTTGTGTGGAAGGTGAACAATATTTGGAACAAATTCATAATTTCGAAGTTCGAAAAGATGACGTTTGGGTCATAACAATGCCAAAATGTGGCACAACATGGATGTTGGAGTTGGTATGGATGTTGGTTAATAATTTCGACTATGACACAGCCATGGAACACGAGCAGATAGATCGTTGTCCTTTTTTAGAGTGAGATACTGTTTTGAAAAATTTTTAGAAACCGCTTAAAAGTTGTACCGCTTTTCAAAGCCAAAGTTATTCGTCTACTCGTATTTCTAGAATTATGAATATTATAATTTCTCTAATTAGATATGTTGCCATCATTCCTTCGTACAATACAATAGAAGAAGCCAACAATATGAAATCTCCGCGCGTTTTAAAATCACATTTACCAATACATATGTTACCCAAAGGTCTCTGGACTGTAAAGCCTAAGGTATGTCAGCACGTGAAAAATATCGATTCATTTTATTTAAAAAAATAATAACAATAAATTTCAAAAATAAAGATTGTCTATGTTTCAAGAGATCCAAAAGATGGCATCGTTTCGAGTTATCACTTTTTCAATGGATTAGGAGTCATTCCGGTCAGCATAGAAGTTTTTGTAAATGAAGCTGTAAATGATAGGACAATTTGGGGTCCATTTTGGCCTCATGTTGCTGAATTTTGGAACCTACGCACTGAGCCTAATATTTATTTTACAAGTTTTGAACGCATGAAAAGGGATTTAAAATGTGAAATTTTAAGAGTAAGCAAGTTACTCGAGAAGAGCGTAAGTCCGGAGCAATTAGATAAACTTGCGGAACATTTGTCATTTGACAAAATGAAAGGTAAGTAAATTATATACATGTAAATAATTATGATATGTATGTATATATTTATCCGTTGAGCTTTGTCTTTCTTTATTTCACAATTTCTAGATAATAAGTCCTGCAACAATGTGACATTGATTCGAAATTATCAGAAAAGGTGCGGAGTCGCAGAAAAAACTTCAGGGTATTAACACCTTTTTATTTACAAACAGAAAATTTAATTTTAAAAATGTGAACAGTCAAGTCCTTATAACTACATGATTTGAATTTATCAATTTAATTACAGATTATTTTTACGAAAAGGAGAAGTTGGTTCCTACAAAGAAGAACTAAGCAGCGATTTGATAAAATCTTTGGATGAATGGCAGCAAAGATCAACAAAACTGTATGGAATAACCCCAGAAGAAATATTTTTATCATAATCGTCATATCTTAAACAATTTTTTATAACCTATTAATAAAACATTTTTGTAAGTTTTCTTTTAACTTTGCGTGTATTTATTGGATTATGACTACCCTAAACATTTTTAAGCACAGTTCAAGGTCTTTTGAACGTTGGATATAACTTAAAATGAGATAAAGATACACATTGGCTTTGAATGTCGGAACATCGCAAAAAAGTGATGTTTCGAATCGGGTAAAGCATGCCACTTTCGTGTAGAGCGGCTAAAGAAAAATTCTCTGAATTTAAGAGTACGTCGGAAGCCGTGCTTAAAGCTCAATGTAGGGGCATTTCTTGAATTGTGAGTAGTACTGTTGATTTGTCTTAGGGGAAGAATGCAACTCGCAATTTCACTAGAACACTGTTTAACTCGAGAGATGCAAGTATTTCGAAAAAATGTGAGTTTTAGTCGAAGTTTGGACGTATAAACGCCTTATAAATGATAGACAGATCAGAGGGTGTACACAATTTCTTACATCAATATAGAAATCCTAAGCTTTTAGCAGAATTTTTTGAGAACCCGAGAATGTAGTTATTCCAACTAAAATCATCGTTGATACACATACCGAGTACTGAGAGCTTTTCGGCTTCTTCGATGCAAGTTCCATTTAAGAACAATGGCATAAGGGGTATATTTTGCTTCAATGACAATAGACAGCTTTGAGTTTTCGAAGCACTAAACTCTACGAGATATGTTTTACCCCACTTAACAATGGTGTACAGATCGGAGTTTAATGAGCTTTTCATATGATACCATTGCAATATGTTGCGTGATCTTAGATTAAAAGGATTTTGTCACACTACTCGATCTGAACCTGACTAGGCATGCTGGCGGCAGGGCGCGGCTAGGAACGTCGGTGGGTGAGGTTCTTGTTCAGAGAGCAGGCAATCGCGAACAAAAGATCTTGTTTTCATGCCTAGATTCAAACGTACAGAGGACGACGGACAAACACTTTCACTTGACTCTTTATTTTGTTTCGTAGACGAGAGATGTTATTCGCCTTGAGTAGCTTGCGCGTTATGACCCACACACATGACACTGTATTGTGTACACCTGTTGGCAACTTCTACTCGACAAATATTCCGCGAAATTAGTTGCCCCATGACTGATTGCAGCTATAAGCTTACGCTGACTTTCTGCTCATCGAAATGCCCCAAACCATATCACACATAGCCCCCACACAAAACTCTGCTTAGTACATTTCAAAATTCATATTTTTCTTCTTTTATTGATACCTTAAGTTTGGTTTTAATTCTTACAATTCTAGTTCTAGTTGATTTGTTTATATTTAAAGCAAGAAGTGCAAGAGTCAATAAACAAAAAAAATGACAATTTAGCTTAGCGAGACTGTATTCGTCCCACTCGGACTCACATGAGAAATATGTTATCGAGATAAATAATAGTAAACATGTAATCAAACTCACCACTTACGGTCCAGACAATTGTGCACAATTCCTTTCTCCGTTGGCTCTCTGATAGCTGTAAAAATTAACATTGATCTTTTTCTCTGTAAACCGCAAACGCTCGCGAAACTGTATCGTCTGATTTTTTTTTCTTTTATCGTTATTCACCTTTCACTTCTCCAATTTTTCTCCTCCCTTATCACGCTTCTTTCTTTCTTAGACTTCTCTTACTTTAACACTATTTTCTTTACTTATATGCTTCTTAAAACTACATTAACTCACATACGCTTGATCAAAAAAAGGAAATTCTACGAGCTATATTATATGAGTATGCTAATAAATCACAAAAAAAAAATTTTGCTTTTCGGGCTTCTCCTGGGGGTAGAAATCACCCGCCCTATCTCCACACACACGTCGCGCTCCAACCATCCACGTCGACGACTTAGACGGCGACGCTTACGCGACTCTCTTTTTCCACTTTGCACTGCGACACGACAACCATGGTGGTGAATTAGTCAAGGCCAGGATGACGACAGCTCTTCAAGAAATCAGATGGACAGGGAATGGTGTTCTACAGAAGAAAGAATATGACATATACTATAGCTGTCATACAAAACACCATGTGCTCGGGGTAGGCTTCCTAGTCAGCGAAAAAATGAAGTCTACCATCATCGGCTTTAACGCTATAAGCGAAAGGCTATGCACCCTTCGCGTGCGAGGCAAATTTATGAACATCAGCCTCATTAACGTTCACGGACCTACGGAGGAGTCCTCAGACGAAGAAAAAGAGACTTACTACGAACAAGTCAAGAGGGCCCTCAATGCCTGTCCAAGGTATGATGTTAAAATCATCCTTGGGGATTTGAACGCAAAAATAGGTCGGGAGCCGGTATTCAGGTATTACGCAGGCACCCATAGTTTGCATGAGAACACTAATGACAACGCACTTCGAGTCTTAGAATTGACAGCATCGAAAAACATGGTCGTTGCGAGTACCAGGTTCCCGCGTAAAGATATCTACAAAGCCACCTGGGTATCACCTGATGGAGTCACTCTTAACCAAATAGACCACGTGTTGATAGACCGTCGCCACTACTCGAACTTGATGACGGTACGAACGTACCGAGGTGCCAATATCGACTCGGATCACTATCTTGTTGGTATGGTTTTCCGAGGGCGGATTGCCTTGCGAAGACGCATTGCATCCGCCGATCAGGTTCGAATCAACACGGCTGCCCTGCGCAATGAAAACACCAGTAACACCTTTGGTAATGCGTTAGGACTCGCCCTAGAATCACTTGATTTAGGGAGAGTAAGTCCTGGAGCAAGTATGCTGGGCGTAAATGAGAAGTGGACACGCCTTAAGAATATTGTCATTAGTACTGCCAACTCCATCTTAGGCAGCAGTCGTAAAAATCGGAACGACTGGTTTGATGATGAATGCAAGCTAGCGACTAAACGTAAGAATGTTGCGTACCGAGCAATGCAACAATCTCATAGAACGCGGGCACGTGAAGAGGAAAATAAAGAGCTCAGAAGAATAGAAAAACGGCTACACAGACAAAAAAAATCAGCCTGGGAGAAGAACCTAATCTGTGAAATAGAAAATAGCCGAGAGCGAGGTCCGCACCAGGCGCGGAGGTTCTACCAATCCGTCCGAAACATGACGCAGTACACACCACGCTGCACATACTGCAAGGACGGAGAGGGAAATCTGATCACCGATCCTGAAAGCATACTGGAGCGATGGGAAGTGTACTTTAATGAATTGCTAAATGGTCAGCTCACTGCAGAAGTGGAGGCTCCACTACTTCAAGAAGAATACTCTATGTTGCCGCCACCAAGCATAGAAGAGGTTGAGAAGGCTATAGGCCGGCTTAAACAGAACAAAGCCCCGGGAGCCGATGGCCAGCCGAATTATTCCATCACGGCGGGCCAGCCTTACGTCAAGCAATTCATGATATTATAGTACACGTATGGGAGCAGGAAGAAATGCCAGAAGACTGGCGAAAAGGTGTAATATGCCCCCTACATAAGAAGGGAGATGTCACAACGTGCAGCAATTATAGAGGTATCACGTTGTTGAGTACCGCCTATAAGATACTCTCCTCTATCCTACAAGACCGGATAACCCCATACGCTGAAACCGTTATCGGACAATATCAGTGTGGTTTCATTCCAGGCAAATCAACAACTGATCAGATATTTACCCTTAGGCAGTCGATGGAAAATGGTCTAGAATTTAAGATCCCAACATACCATCTGTTTATAGACTTTAAGGCCGCCTATGATAGCATAGCCAGGGTAGAACTTTACAAAGCAATTAGAGAATTCGGCATCCCAAATAAATTGACACGACTATGTAGGTTGACCATGACCAACGTAACAAGCCAAGTAAAAATAGCCGGATTGAGATCCAGACCAATCAAACTCTTTAATGGACTCCGACATGGAGACGGTTTGGCCTGCCTCCTCTTCAACCTGGCGTTGGAGAAAGCAATCCGTGACTCTGGCACGGCAACAAGAGGGCCCATCGTCAACAGGTCCAGCCAGTTACTGGCTTACGCAGACGACATTGACATCATCGGAAGAACCGAACAAGCTGTACACGATTCCTTCATCCAGATCGAGCAGGCGGCACAAAATCTGGGGCTGCACATTAGTGAAGGTAAAACAAAGTACATGGTGGCGTCGAATACGAGAGGAACAGTTGGTCAAACAATGAAGGTAGCGGAGCACGAATTTGAAGTGGTGCAATCCTTTAAATACCTTGGGTCAATAGTAGCAGCCGATAACAATATAGAAGAAGAAATACGCGGGCGGCTTCTCAAATCCAACAGAGCATACTATGGTCTGTCAAAGCTCTTCAAATCCAGAATCTCACCATAACTTCAAAACTGCTGCCGTACATGACCATGGTCCTGCCAGTACTCACATATGGATCCGAGACTTGGGTGCTTAGCAAAAGGCACTCCCACCTCTTAGCTGCGTTCGAGAGAAAAGTCTTAAGGAGAATTGTTGGCCCCGTATGTGAGCAAGGACGATTCCGGAGACGGTACAATCATGAACTGTACGCAATCTACCTTGAAGCAGATATCGTGACAAAAATTAAGCTCGGTAGACTCCGGTGGGCAGGGCACCTAGCTCGCATGAGCGAAGAGGAACCTGCTCGGAAAGTTCTTTGTGGTACATTCTATGGTAGACGACAGCGTGGTAGACCATGCTTGCGCTGGAGAGATGGCGTAGACCAGGACGCCCGAAGCCTTGGGGTGCGCAACTGGATGGCGTCGGCTAGAGACCGGGATAGGTGGAGAGACTTGTTGAAAGAGGCCAGGACCGGAACCCGGTTGTCGAGCTGATGATGATGAGGATGACGAGATGACGACTGACCTAATTTTGGACTCGTGCAAGTGCAAATGCAAGTGATAGACAGGCTGTCGCCATGCGAGTAGCTGTAGTGGTGGTCTGGAGCTCTTTTCCAACAAGAAACAAAAAATCCTCGCTCTTATCTTAGGATGATCAGCGTGGTGAATTGGATTGTTGGAATGCGAGATATGCCCCTCAAATTGGATTGAAGCCGATAAATTTAGCACGTCGTCCAACTAGATCCAATTAGATCCAATTAAGAAAATTGAATTCATCGACAGGGTGGATGTAAAGCTTTTCCAAGTTGGCTAGGTGGGACGGGATGATCGAGATTGCTCGAGGCAGTTCGAAATGAGTAAATGCCTCTGCTGATTATTCTTTCTCCGAATCCCTCGTCTGGTATTTTGCTTGGTGGGCAGTGATGGGTATACTCTCAGACGGCAGACGGCAAAAGCAAGCCATGCTTTCTTTCTTTTTGTTAAACTTTTATTGTAATTAAATTTAAGTTGTTGAATAAAGAATTAATAATAATAATAATAATAATAATAATAATATACTCTCAGATTTCGGTTGGATTGCTAAAACAGGATAAGGATATAATATCCAATCTCGATTTTTCTACAGGGATAGTTACCAGATTTTTGTGATCCGTACAGGATGAAAGCTACACCAAGAAAGAACGAACGTGAGAAACATAACGAAGATCAGACTTAGGCTTTAGGATTTTGACCTGAGTTTCCGGTCACCCACCTGATTTCACAACTTGTCTTTGACATTTTATTTTCATTTTCTTCTAAGACAGGGTGATTCAAACGTGAGTGCGGAATGTGGATATGGAAATCCATACGAAATTCGCAACAAATACCACTTCCGTATGAAATGGACGTAAATTTGAGAATGAGTTTATGGTAAAACAATGAAATGGATTAGGAGTTTCAGATAACAGATAATTTATGAAAATGAGTAAGAGAGTCGGAGACAAAACGGAGCCCTATAGGGAACAGCAGATCAGCTTTACCACTTCTGCAAAAAAAGTCGAAGTAGATTTGAAGAAAAAGTGAAGTAAATTGAGGAGAATAATCGAAGTAGATTTCACAATTAAATTTTTATTCGCATTTGTAAAAAAAATTAACTCGAAATTTTCATAAGTTGACATTACAACAGGAAAAAGTGGTGATTCAGTCTGTCTGTAGGTCTGTAACTCACCCTGCAATCTACGACGAGAAATTGAAATGTTTTCCTATGTATGTTATTTATTTCGTCTCTAATGATTTTGATGAAAAATTGATGTGTAGACCATACCAACAATGGTCTTCATTTTGGTAAGAAAATATTATTAACGGTACCTGTCATAGTAACCTTTATTCTTGATTTTAAAGTCTCTCATTTTCGACTCTATCGATTTCGATAAAAATTTGTTTGATTCACTTTTGTATGGAAGTTCTGGGCTTACATACTACCTAGAGTCAAAATAGATTTGGGTTTTTTTCTGTAAAATTATAATAGGTTGCCACAGAGATTCTTAAAAGGAAGTAGATTTGAGTATTTTGCTGATGGTGGGAAGTAGGAAGTAGATTAGAAAGTAATTTCTTATCCAAAGAATATTAAATTTGGTGGTGCAACAGCTCGAAGTGAACCAGGACCTAGTGACTCTCAACCATTATTGTGTGCGTGTTACCAGGAACGGAGGGGATCTACAAGTTTGTGCCGATTCCGAACGGCTAATGAGCAGCACTTTACAGTACAAGAGATACTCTTGGAGGATTTGTCAATTCCTCGCAAGATGCAGTACACCCCTGAAAAAAACCTTTTTGCAGCGGCTGAGAATCGAACTCGAGACCTTCCGCATGACAGTCCAACGCACAAACCATTATGCCAAGGGGTACTACAATAATTACAAAGAATGAGGCACGTATTTTCGATGCCAAACTATCAAATGCCTTATAAAATTTCAAGCGCAATAATCTTACTTTCTCCAAAACATTGTGAAGATCTGTTGCACTCTTCGGTGATATGTGCCATCAGATCACCAGTGGAACGATTGCTGCGAAAGCCGTATTGGCGGTCATTAAGAAGCTTTCGAGATATTTTTTGAGTTGATAAATTCTCAAGTGATTTAAGTGCAATTGATCGATAAAAGGATGGGTTGAAGGGTTGCCTTTTTTTTGGAACAGCTTGGACAAATGCTGTCTTCCATCTTCTAGGGAAGGTTCCAGAACAGTTGGAGCGATGCAAAAGCTTACGCAATGGTTTTTCCAGCGATGAAGAACACCACTTCAGATGAATGGGGGGTACACCATCATGATCAGTGGACTTGCTTCTATCAAGATCTCAAAGGGCTCTTGCAACTGTACGAGTGCGGAAATACATCTGTCCCATGAAATGATTTACGTTTTCAAGAACAGGAGGAGCAATGTTGCTATCAGGAAACGTACAGTTAGCAGAAAAATGAGCTTCAAGTACATTTTCCTTATCTAAAGACCATTGTAGAAAAGCGTTGGAACCAACGTGGGTTAAAGGTGTATCTTAAGAAGGCACACACAAATTCAAAACAACAAAAGAAAACGAAAAATAAATTAAAAATTGAAAAATGTAAATATTTTTTGTTGCTGTTCTATCATTAAACTCAAATAAAATAAACTGTGAACAAGAAATCATTACATTTTTAAGGGTTCATGTTGTCAATATGTTTGGAATATAACATTGCTCAAACGTCCGCCAGACGGTGCGCATTCGAATCGTCCAATTAACTACGTTCAGAAATCGCTCTTGCAAAGGAAATTGCAAATTGGTTATTATTGACCGATACCGCTCTCTGTTGACAGTTATGGTCCGGCCAACGTTGTTCTCAAAGTAATATGGACCGATAATGCCGCCAAACTAAGATCTACAGTGGGTTTTCTTGCCATTTAGTTGATTTCGTGTGTATTGTGATAGTCCCAAATTAGAAAGCTTATTTATTCGGGAATGGTTCTAGCCATTGAACATGATTTTTGTCATCAAAATTGGGGACAACTTTCAACTGCTCGAGAGCCCAGTTATCGAACACACGTCGTTGTCGATGGTCGTTAACTTTTAGTTCACAAGTCAGTTGAAGCACAGATAATTATATACAGATGTCTCACCTCCATACAAAATTCTGTCATCGAAAATTTTCTCCAGCAGACAATCTCCAGCACTCCAGCAGACAAAAGCTTTTTTAAGAAGGTTTCATAAGAAGAAGAGAATTTTATAGTCATCGTCTGAATTAAAAAGAGAACAATATAATATTCTCTCTTTTATTTAAGGACTTTTTTTATTATGCGCGAGAAAGATAATACTGGCAGACAATGCGGCTACCTTTATTCATGTGGAATAGATGTAGGTATCTACCAAAAAAAGCAAATTCCTACTGGGGTATCCTATTTTTTTTGAGAAAAAAGGCAAAAAGTAAGGCATTAGGTAGATTGAACAATTGAACATATTCTATTAATATCTCCATCATTTGTGTTATATTAATTTATAATCTTTGTTTTTTTTTTTTTTAAATACTTTACACCTGTTCGTCATGTTGATATTGTTTGTTTGTATGTGTTCATCCATGGAGTAGCCGCATGTATAGGTCGGTATTCTATGAAGAATGTGCATGTGTTTTTCTATAAGTTTGACAATACAGAGCCCACACCGCGCACGGGTGAATGAATTTCAATTTTTGTACAGAACATATTTATGAAATTTCCTAAAGTGTAAGAGTGTTTAATTTTTCTTATAAAATCTACATGGACTTTCTTAGAACCAATAATATTATTAATTCATTTTTGCTGAAATGGGGAAAAAATACCACCTTTATGTATTTTGAAAATAGTCAGGGTCTTTTTTTTTGTCACGAGTGAGACAAATTAAAGGACAGGCGGAAAATTGTAAACATTTAAAACCTGCTCTAAATCAATTTTAGAATGGGAGTCGACTCTAAATATTGTAGGTATATTTAACAGTAGCAAATAGCTACTTTATCTTCTAAAAGTGTGTCTCCTAGATTCAAAAACAACGTATTCCACTTCTTTTAGTTTTGAGATAATTAAAAAAACGTATTTATAGATGAGGCCTTAAATAAAATTGTTTTTATATTTCTTTAGACCTTCAATCCTAACTGAATATCATTTTCCTTTGGCAATCAAAGCGTCTTTGAAATATTTAATAATGCATTTTGGAATAGATACTGTTGTTTTGAAAGTTAGAATACTGGCGTTTTGAAATTTTCCTTTTGAAATAAATTGTTTTTGAAAATGAAACAGATACAATTTGGTTTAATTTTTTCATTAAGTTTGGATTTAAAAAAAATAAGTTAGTTGTACTAAATAACAAATTAACAAAAACGTAAAAAATTAAAGAAATTCATATACTTTGTATTATTATAATGGTTTAAAAAAGATTACATAGGTATCTATAAAAAATGTATAATGGCTCTGCTGTTGTCAATATTCTGCATTATTTAAAAGAACTACCTTTATGGTTGCATGTAGACATAATTTGCAATTGTTTTCTTTTGTACCAAAATATACTTAATTTTGCCTTAAAGGCAAAACATTTTAAATTAAAAAAAATTACTTACTGCTCTACTTTAGCAAGCTGACAATATTTGCATTTTTTTGGGTGGATATGTAGTAATAACAGGTGATTCGATCGATTCCATGTTTACTTTTTATGTTAATTGCATCCACACTTAAAGCACAATAGATCAAACTAAAAATAATATTAAATGCATGCATAGTAGTCTGACAGTAAGCGATTTTCAAGCCAAAATTTGGAATACATTTGTTTTGATTCAAACAACAAAAAAGATTTGAATTTACTTTGGAATAGAGCTACTTTGATTATAAAGTGGAATAGAATTGGTTTGATTCAAAACATCCTGAGGAATACGTTGCTTTTGATTCTAACCCTCATATTCAGATCAAAATATCTCTAGAATAAATACACTTTTGAAAGTTTCAATTACAGTGAAGGATAGATTTTAAAAAATTGAAGTAAACTGCATTGTTAACGCATTTCTTTCGAAAAGTGGAATACGTTGTTTTTGATTCTAGGAGACACAAGTATACTTTATCCATATTGACAATTATCATTTCATACCAAAGCAAATCGAAGTAAAAATGTTTACTGATGTTTTGTTCGATTTTTTAAAGGATGTGCTTTATAAATAGACTCAATCACTGCATATTAGAAATTTGAAACAATCGTACAAAAGTGCTCTACGATCAGCAAATCGCCGCCTGAGTACTTAAATGCCCCATATCCAAAAAAAATGTTCCCCAGAAAACGAATTTTAAGGTTTAAAAAATAATTTCTTTACTTTCTTCTTGAGAAATATAATGTTTGAATTCTTATATACATTTTTTGAAAATATCTCTGTTGGAATTTTAAGACAAGAAGTCAAAAACTGTAATGGTTATTTTTTTAAAAATAAAAGTATGAAAAAAGTCAGAAATGGATATAGAACCCTCTTCCATACGAATGCGAAATCGATGAAAACCAAATTGAAAATTTTCTATGGATATAGGACTTTTGTGCACTGAAAGGAGGTAATTCAATGTAAGCGAGAAGAACCAAAAAATTCACAAACACTGGCATTATTTATTTTTTATAATTTTATTTTTATTGATAAGAACATAAAACAAAAAATATTATAAATTTAGTGGGTATACCTTACTAAATCTCATATTGGACTGTTTCTAAGTCAACAAAATAAGTAAGAATATGCTTAAGTATTTTAATACTAAAGTGTGAAAAATACTTAAAACTAACTTTGGTCCTTAAAATTTTCCAGAAAAAGACGTCTTTTTTAATTCGGAATAGTTTATAAAAGTATTATTATTAAGTATTATTTATTTTCAAAAGGTTTTTTAAATTAAAATTTTTTTTTAGCTTTTTTGATTTTATCCACTTTAGTATTAAAAACAAAAAAATGCTTAAATTAAATCGTTAAAAATATCTACAAGACTGCATTTAATGCACCCATCTCTATTTACCCCATGGTTAATTGTTTTTCAACTTTAATGATGTCTTTTTTCTTTAAAATCGTCAAAGAGAAAACTTACTTTTGCGTTATTGAAATAACCTCCGATAGAAACCTGGACCACATGTTGTTCTTGCATGTTAAAAGATATAGAGCATATAGAGATTTAGAGGATATAGAGCACATAAGCACTGAAAATGTAACTTAGTTGCGATAAATATGAGAGCTTAAATGCTCTATATCCCATTTTCTGTGGATATGGGACACTTATGCATTAAATGAATGTTTTAAGAACTCTTCTACAAAGATTGCCCAACTTAGTACAAATTTTGAATATGCGGCAAATAAGCACTAAAAGGACCCACAAATTAGTGGTCTATAGAGCAAACTGGCTTTATGTAACTTCGTTAATAATGAAGATAGATCAACGGGGATAGCGCCAAACGATAGAGAATATTCGAATTAGTATAACTGCATCTTTAACTCAGTTTCCCGAAAAAGTGGTCTGTGGGGCATTTAAGTACTCAGGCGGCGAAATCTGTACATTTGTGTATTTGTAAGCTGTTAATTAGCTATATATACCATACATACTTCATTTCCATCTAAAATAATGTAAATAACTTATAAACAGTCTGTACCGAGGTATGTAGTATATAAAGAGTACTTTTTTCGGCAAAAAAAATTATTTGGTTTAAAGTTGTTTTTTTTTTTAATTTGTGTTGTTGTGTTTGAGTTATGTATCTGTCAAATTAAGGGTTGTTCAACAGCAATTCGCTTAGGTTCTGTTGTTAAATCCACATTAATTAGAAGAGTTGTCTAAAGTGTTTAAAATTATGAAAAAGTTAGACAAAGCCTCCAAGCTAAAAGACTGCGCCAAGTAGAGCCGGTTTTATTGATTAAACGAGAACTGTTTACAATTTTGCGCCATAATTTCTAAACAGGGTATATTTTTACTGCGAATTATTTAACAAAACGTAGCTTCTATTAGAACAACGTATAAAAAATAAATAAAAATAATTATTGTCATCATAAAAATTTCTAAGCAAGGAAAGAGTTTTCTAAAGTTAAAATAAAATAACACAGGAAGGTTTTAATGTGATTATAAAGTGTTAATTACACCTACACTCTTATTTAAAGATATCGAAATCTAATGTATTGTTCGTATTTAAACAGAAAAATCGTGGCATTTGTCTAACACATAAATCTTGATATTAAAGAAAATACATAATTTGACTTTAGACTTTATAAATACATATGTACATACATACAGATGAATCTAAGTAGGTTGTAATTAAAACTCATAATTGAAAATTTAGACTTATATTTTTGTATTCACTTTTTAAGCACCATCATCAATTATTATGTGTCAAAATTAAAATTAATCTTTTTTTTATGAACTATTTTATAGCGTCCTTATTCTTAAGTATAAAAACTTGTAAACCTTATGATGAAAAAATAAAGAATCTATCTATCTATCTATCTCTATAGCGAAATAAGAACTTTTAAACTCTCGGATTAGCCGCGATATATACCGGGACCACGCTCAGTGAAATTTGTAGAGAAACGTTCTTGGTGGTTACAGTATTGCATATTGCACTCGCTAAATATCTTTTATATATGCGGATAATCCGAAAATTTAAAATAAGAATTACATACCAATAACCATTTAAATATAATAATTGATTTTATGTGGAAGATTGGTTAAAATAATTTCTGGGCCAGAAGAAATGATTGTACAAATAAAATTAAAAAAATGAATGATAGCACCAAAATAATCATTAATTGTGTTTTTCAGAAATTACAATTTTCAAAGACGAGTTTTATAGATATCTTTAAAAAAGCCGTAGACAAAATATATATATATTTTTTTGATTTTTTTCATTCGGTTGAATTTCACATATTATAAAAGTATTTTTTCTTAATTAAGTAGGTGGTATACGAGACCAATATTTCTGCGAATATTGGAATAAAAACCTGATTCTATGCCTATTAAACAAACATTAAGGATAGACAGGTTTTTCAAAAATATATTTATTTTTCAATTTTTCTTATTTCATATACCTTCGTTGATTGAAGTTTCTTTTTCTTTTTTAGCTGAAAGGTAATCGAATTTATCTTCAACAATGAAAAAATAAAAAAATTATACCAAAAGCTTACAAACTGGCACATATGTGTATACAGATTTTTAAAAAAATGAATGCCGGAATGGCGGTTAAGACAATAAATGGATCGGTTGCTATTAGAAGAGATTTATTTCAGCTTTCACACAAATTTTCACAACATTTAGTTGAATACCTATGCAAGCCCAACAGTCAACAGAAAATTGTATTAGATTAATAAATAGTTTATATGATTCATTAATAGGAAACAAACGTTCACACGTGATGATAGAAACATAGGAGCAACATTTTAAACAGCATATTATTAAGGGTTTAGCATTTTATTAGTTAGTATAGCTCTTCGAAATTTTTAAACTTTTTTTTTCGTTTTACTAACTAGTAATAGACTAATTCCTTTTTATTAAAAACGGTGCATCTGAACACATTTAAATCATGACAGTTCGTTAAATTAACAAACCAAACTAAACTAAATCTGGGGAACGGCCCTAATAGTTTTAAATATCGGAAACTCAAAAGTCAAAAGGACAACCTTAAATTTATTTTGTTATTTGTTTATTTTTGACAACTTTTTTGCAAAATTTTTTTTTATTATTTCGCCACTTTGGATTGGACCATTCCAGTCTTCTTCCAAAAAAGTGTAATTTAAATATTAGGTACTTGAAATTCTGGCGCAATCTGAAGCCAACGGCTTGTAGTTCGATCTTGGATCTTTAAGTTTTTCGATTAAAAACTGATCTGCTATCTTGTCAAACCTACATATGTCTGGAGTAAAATTCTCCATAAAGCTGGGTCCTCAATCATTGGTACATATAATATATCAAAATATTTGTCTTCCGAAAACATTTTATATTATTTTATTTACATTTAAAAACAATTAACTCACGAATCGAAATCAAAAAAAAAAAATAAAACACAATTTAACTCTTCCAAATAAAATTGCCAAGAGATTTTTTTTGAGGAAAATGACAGATTTTATATTAATTTAGTAAATTACTAAAAGTTAAAGTAACCAGCTTGTTATATTAACTTAAGTAAAATGTTTAGAGATAGTAAGATGATAAAATTGTTTAAAGTTAGCGAAATACTCTTTTTAACTTAATAACTTACTAAAATGTCTTAAGTGCTTAAGATTTTGCATTAATATATTTAAACAAAAAATATATAAAAATAATAAAACTAAGCAAATACGCAATTAACAATTTAAATGCTTCAGACATTTCATATGGAATAGGCTAAGAGCAGAAAATACCTATTCAAAAGCTAAAAAATGCTCATTTTTTCTTCATTAAAACTATCATTATTTTTTCACATACCTACAAACAAAAAAATAGAAAACAGAAAAACCGTTCTTATGTACCTTCGTATGTACATAGATACTACGTTTTCTTATTTTTATGCTGAAATGAAATGATTTTGAAAATCGTAGTAGGTAGGTAGTAGATATAAATTGTTTCGTTTGACAATTCGTAACATTTATAAATTAACTTCTGCTACAATAAAGGTATGTTTGTATCTAATTGATAACTGGAAAATTGTCACCTTTTAATAAATTTTCACAAGCGCAATGAATTCCTGGGCATAGTTTTTTTGAAAAATTGTATGTACTACATATATGTATACGTCTGTACAATGTGTATTCTCGTACCTACAGTTATTCTTCTGGTTGCGTTTTTTCATGAAAACATACAACCTATCATACCTATAAACACTTCGAAAATTATGGAAAATGATAATTTTATTTGTATAAAATAAATAGGTACCTAACCCGTAAAAAAATCTGTATCCACAATTTCTTAGGATTTTATTTTCTTCTTCTTTCCCTATTTCAAATTGAATTTTTAATTTAATTATTTTTTTTTTTTCAGATTGTTTTTATTTTTATCAAACCCAAAAAAGTCAACCACGCTATTACCGCCATCATCAAAAGATCGCACCAAATCAAATAAAACCAAACTTCCTGCCTGCAGGTGTCATCATAACCTCATGAACCTGAATGCAAAATACGTACAAATGTATCTACATGCATATGTATGTATGTAGCAACTAGGACTAGGAGTAACAAACAATACTGTGTCTGTTTTTGACTCTGATAGACAAATTTGATCAACGAAATTAGAATAATTTGTATGGGAATATCAAAGAACAAATACCTTCCTAAAAAGATAGAGAATAATATTATTTCCCAAATCCATCCAAAGGCTTTGACGTACCTATGTATGTACATAAGTTCCTAATTTGGTTCTAAATGCAACAAAATATCTAACTAAGTGTCCTTTTTATGAACAAAATTGCCTTAGATTCCCAGATAAACACACAAAATACCATTTTTTCTTGCAAAGATTCCTCTATGAAAAATGTAGGTATGTACCTATCTTGTGTTCTTGTGTTCATATCAAATCTATTTAAAAAAAATGGTCTGGCGGTATTACAAAAAAAAAACGAAGAATACAGATACAGAGTTGAATACGCAAGAGCAACAGACGAAATCGGTTTTATTCGTGAAATCAGAGAGCACACATTTTAAAGAGAAAAAGCACTTCTCACATATCTTAAAATAATAAATTGAAAACAGCTTTCTTAAAAGCTCTTTCAAATGAAGATTTTCATTTTCATATGTCAGTTTTTTCTATGGGCATGCGACATCTGTATATAATTATCTGTGGTTGAAGTTTGTACGGATGTATGTAGGCCCAAGTCATGATACAAAATTCACCCAGTTGTGGTCTGAAAGGCTGAGCTCGAAGAACGGAAATCCCAATCGGAAAACCCTTTAGTCATCTAAATATTAGAATATACATTTACAATTTTATCAACAAGGACTGTATCCCTTGACTTCGGACTGCAAGGCTAATAATGTGGCGAAGGATTGAAGGCGTTATGTACTAGGATATTAGCACCATTGTTTCCGGAAACAGTGAAAAGGGCCTTAAAGAACTAAAAGTTTATTTTTAATCTGATTTTTTTCTTATACAGAGTGGGCCATTTAATGGTTTCTTTTTAAATAATAGGTTATTTTGACACTGACAGATGTAACCAGCTCAAAATCTTGACAGAAAATCAGTATCATATCTCCGCGAAACGAAATGAGTCGTTTTACGCGTGAACAACGTTGGAAAATGTTAAAATACTTTCAAAGTAAGTCCTATCTAGCCCAAACAGTGGGTCTTTTGAAAAGAAGCTTTGGCCGAAATGAACCACCCACGACGCCTGCTGTACGCAAGTTTGTCCTAAAAGTTCGTGAGACTGGTGTGCTAGTGGACAACACTCATGTTCCCCGTCGTCGTACGGTGCCCACAGACGAGAATGTGAGTAAATGTTGAGTGTGAGACTCAATTCACGAACATCAACGACATCGATCTCAAAAGCTCAAAATTTCACGCCGCACTAGCCTGAGTAGAATTCAGCATAATGATCTTGGATTATTCGCTTACAAGGTCCTATTGACTCAGCAATTGAAGGCGCTACATGGAAAAATTTTAATTTTGTTCATATTATTGCATTTAAAAAAAAAATCTTGTTTTTGGCATACCCTTTATACAATTTGTTGTTTGGAATGATATTATAGTGCGAAATAAAAAACTACTACAGTTTCCCCAACAACAACAAAAAAATACTCAAAATCCTAATTTCTGAAATATCTATATTTCTCCAAATACCTAAAACCCAGTTTAACTACAATCACTTTGGACGTTATAATCACCGAGTTTAATAGTACGATATTTAAGCTTCGAGCATGAATCCACAATCTAGACTAAAGTGCTTCCACCGGCACCCTCAAAGATCGACGTCATGTAAACATCGCCAAATTATGGGTTTTAAGAGTAAAAATATTAACTATTGTCTAATAAACACCTAATTTCTGCATCAAGAGATACAATGTACTACTTTCCAAAAAAAAATCAAAACACGTATTAATTTATTAACAAAGATTTCAATTTGTTAAAATGAAACTAATCATTAGGTATTGCCATATTAATAAGAATCTGAGAAGCTTTCGTATGAAAATTTAATGGAATCGTTTGAGTCGTTCGCGGGAAAGTCTGAAATAAAAGCCTACTGTCTTAGTAGGTTAAATTATTTTCATAACACTTTTGACATGGGATTTTGAACATTTGTGATTTCTTCTGTATCCATTTAAATTTCAAATCATCCTCTTGATTAAACCACAAACTAAATTCGATATCATAAAGGTTAGAAGGTAACTTCAAAGCATTCTCTTTTTTATCCCTAACGAACCAACTAACTTGAACAACATGTACAGATAAGTGCAAGGCATTGTTGGGTCTGTTTCAATTAAATGTTACAAAATACACATTCTCACTTTGAAGTTTCCTTTGACCAATCAGGCTACGAGTATCTATCTATACATGTTCGTTAAAATTTTCTCTAACAAAGATGTTCAGAATCAGGGCTATCCTATATGTAACTATTTGAAGTTGGTTTCACAGTCCTCTCGTGTCCATTTTCTGTGATTATTCCCCCTTTTCAAATATAACAAATATTACATACAAAAATGTATTGGATTCCGTACCATAAGAAAAAAGTTAAAATGGAAGCTTGTTGATATTTTTGGGCAAAAGCCTGTACGAATAGGAATCAGTCAACTATATGAGCAAAAAACTAAAAAGTGGTAAATGCTCTCATGACTATTTGTCTCTTTGTCTATATAGCTAGAAACTTTTGAAATGAATGTCGAAGGTTTTTAATAAATCGAAGATAAGAATTTACAAATAAAATGTAAGACTCAGTCGAATAAATCTAAATAATGCTAGTTCAAATTATTTAGAATTTTGAAGATTTTATATACAGGGTGAGCCAGTAAGACCTACCAATATTAAACACGATTAACTATTTTATTTGCAAATATAAATGCCTTCTCTTTAAATCAATCAAAGAAGCTTAAAAGTTTTTTGAAAAGTATTCATATTTTTACTAATATATTCAATATCTACCAAAGAAACCATCTGTATTGTGACTGTATTTCCTGAATAACAGTTCTTATGTTTTCCTAAAGCGAATAAATTGTTGGTGGAGGGAGCACTAGCGTTGATTGTCAAATTTTCCACACGCGCCTTTGCGCGTATACTTTAAGGGCCAGTTTGTTCACAATAGGATAAGTTTTAGATACTCCTTTCAGAGGTTCTGGTTAAATGGTGTTAATCAATAGAAATCGGCTGATTTTTGTTACGAATTGAAATAATCATGGATTAAAGATGACACAATGTGAAAAAGAACCTGCTCCTACTGCTTACCAATAGAAAACATAAAAGAAAAACTATTAAATTCTTACACAAAATATGCCAGTTCACTTACTTTTATTTTAAAAATATTTTAAGTTTAAGATTTACTTATACTTTGGCACCTTTATGTACATTTCGAATGAACAAATATTGAAATAATATAAAATAAATAAAGAAATAGGTATCTTTCCTGTTAAAAATTATCAGACCAAAAACATAAATGTTAAAAAAAGAGCCAAGTTCTTCTATAGAAAAACCTTTGGGTAACAATTCAGCCGTGAAAAGTACTGAGATCTAAAAGTACGCCAACGCCAAGTTCTTACCTAATGAAGTTTTAATACCGAATATTTAAAGTAGAATAATATTAAAACAGCTACAATGTAATAGAAAAGTTTTGTTATTTAATGATTACTGACTAAAATTATAAATGACAATAAAAAGACACTTCGAATGAAAAATCTTAGATTTTCTATTTTTCGCTTTGAATGTACATTAAGCTATACCGGTCTACCAAATTTCATTGTTTTATAGAACCAACACCAATTCCGAGAAAGTGGACGCATACTACGTACCCTGAATGGAAAACTTTAAATTTTCGATTTATTCTTCTGCTTGCATGACAAGACCTACCGTTGTGCAAAATAACAAGATTCTACGATGTCGGGAAGTGCTCCATAATTTTGATAATCTGTCAATCAGTGAGTCAGTCAGTTAATGTTCTTGTGATTTTTGAGGCCTTATATCTCACGAACCGCTGGGCTGGGCACTACCGTGCCCTTCTATGGTGTTATAAATTAAAAAAACAATTAATTGCAAAGTCAGTTCGAAACTTTAAATCAGTTGACTTACTATAAGTACTATAATACATTCTGTTAAAAAAGAATGCGGCAATACTTAAATTTGAAGGTAAAGACGTAGAGCAAATTATGACAGTTCCTGAACTTTGACAGATCTTGGTGAAATTTCTGCCAATTCGTTAAATTTTTTTCTTATTTGTTGTAGATTTTGTAATAGATTTGAAGGAAAGAGACTAGTTAGTGAAAGGATTAAATTGTTTATTGGTAGCATTTTGTTTAAGCTCAGCACTTTGTTTTGACCATACAGTTAACTAATAGTCTTTTTTCTGATTTTATTATAAAATATTAATTAAATATCGGTAACATTTTCACGTTTGGGGGTCATTTCCATGGTTTCCTGTGACATACATGGTAATAACAATGTTCAATCAAATTACATGAATTTGTCAAATATTTTTAATTTTTATTTTGAATTGGTTAAAAGATCATTAACATTTACATGGGACCTTAAAAAAAAAACAGATAACGATAAAAGAAAACTTTCCACGAAAAAATAACCCGAACGCTAACAATAGAAAGAAAAGTAAAGTAACATTGTTAAATCAATAACAGATATGATTTAACAAGAAAAACAAAAACTATAAAGTACTGCCGTAGGAATAAAGAAATTAAAAAAAAGAACAACTTGCTGAAACAAATGTTATTAAATCTTACACTCTACGAGTACTTGAATCCTCTGTCATGATGAATCAGGATTTTTTTCGTTCCAGAGTTATTTCTAATTTCTGAAAGTTTCTTCATCTTGGCCTAAATCTCAACTTATACAAAAGTTTTGTATTTAAAAAAAAAACTTTACTTCAAATGTATTTTTACTTGCGACTTATAGGTACTATAAGGCAAGTTATGCATTCCTAAAAAAAATCGAACTCGAGATTTTGATCAAAGTTGACATTACGATAGTAGCGAAGACCAAAAAAGTGGGTCTCGCAATTCTGTCTGTCTGTCTGTCTGTCTGTCTGTTCGCCTACAGCTAAACGGCTCGACCGATTTTCTTTAAACTTGGTAGATATGGGTTTTATATTTTCCCCCCGGATGTTTTTTGATTTGATTTTTTAAGACCAAAAATAACGGTACCTGCCATACGATTTTTTTTCGAGATTTTATAAATATTTTTTTTTCTCAAAAACTGTCCCACAGATTTTTTTAAAGAAAATCATAAAATTTCATTTAGTTAAACCTAGGTAATGAATGAAAAAAATTTCCAAAAAATTATTAAATTTGGTACCCCCCTAGGGACCTTTTTTTTGTTTTTGATTTTCTCAAAAACGGTACAACCGATTTTGATCTTTTTTTTATGTTATGGCTCCCCAGCAGTTTCCATATTATTGTGTATTCAAATTTTCAAAAAAATTTTGTTTGGATTTTTAAAAAAATTTTCAATTTTTTTTTTTTAAATTCAATATTTCGAAAACCCTTTGCTCGATTTTTTTAAAACTTGCTAAATGAAAGTTTCTTAAAATAATCTACAAGATATGAGAAAAAAAAATTATTTTACCTACAAATAACGGTACCCTCCATACAAATGTTAAAAAATGGTTTTCGAAAATCGTATTTTTCTCGAAAAGCTTAAATTTTAATCTTTCGATTAATTTTTAAGATCTATAATTTATTACAAAAAATTTTGAAAACAAGATATTACTGACTGTATACCTACTATAGAACTATTTTTTAAAATTTTGAATTTCTCATAATCGACATAAGGGATTTTAATGAAATTTTTTATGGAGATGCTTCTAAAAACGTTAAGAAACATTGCATTTCAAAACTTAAAAAAAATGTTTTTTGAATTTTTGGAAAAAAAAATCATTTTTTTTTTGGAAAATTCGATGTCTTAAAAATGGGTCAATATTTTTTTGGAAATTTAATTTTCATTCGTAGAATAATAAAAACCTAAAGTTGACGTACCAAGTTTTTTTTTAAATATTTTAAAAATTTTATAAACCTTATCTTATTAAGAAATCACACAACGACTTATAATTTTTGTTCTTGAATAAATTTATATTTGCATAGCATTCTGTTTTTGTCTCTTACTACTATAAAAAGAATTTAAAAAATGATGATAATTTTATCCTTATGAACAGTTTTTTGTAATAACATTCGTTTTTAAAACTCCTAGTCTATTACATAGGAGCAAGTTCGTGCGAGGTGCGACCCAGTCGTGCATTTTATTTTATACCTCACACGTGCTCAAGGGTTTATTATCAACAAGTGATTAAACTATTTGATTTCGATCACAGTTGCAAGTGTGCGCCTAGTTTTATTGTTTTTTAACAAGCGAAGTGAAAATAGCTGGTTGAAAGCTATATAATTATTATGCTGAAGGTGGCTTTACTCCAATTAAAATGGATAATGATCGTATTGGAACTCTGTTCTACAAGTGTGTTGCGCTTCTTAAAAATAAAGTTTCAAGTTTCAATATAACTACACCAATTCTTGGTTTTCATTATATGTATGTATTTCAGCATTAAAAAATATCTTTAAATCATCTGTTCATAATCCATATCCTCTGATTGTGCCAAAGAAAATTGTTTGTCTCCAAAAATATACTACCCATCTATCATGTATAATTCCTAAAATTCTTCATCCTTATGGTAAATAAAATATTTTCACCTTCCTAATATAATTAATGTTCAAAATTGTTTGGTTTCCATTATTCTATTTTTTTTTATGAGTTAACTACGTATGTTGCAGACGTAACAATATATATATATGTATATTAGGCATGTACATAGTTACGAGTAATTCGGCCAACCCTGGTCAAGTCGCATCGTTTTTTTGACTTTGACAGTAAGTGTTACCTATCCCGTTTTGGTCGTTCGGCAAAGTATCGGTACTAATGTATCTTAGATACCCTATCGGACAACGAGGCGTAACAAGAAAAATTATTAAATTATAAAAATTGTCATCAACGGGTTGCTGGTTTACTCATTACATGTTGTCCAGGCATAACACTAACAACATGTAATTGAGTTAAACTAGTATGCCCAACAAGGATGAACACGAATAAAAATAATGTGAATTCTAAGCAACATAGAAATAAGACACTGCATTTCTCCGCTGTAGTTGAGCCGCCATCCCTGGAGATAAAAAATCTGAGAGAACCACCTTTAGTCTCAGAACATCGTGCTACACATCTTTCCTATCCTTCTTTCTCTTCATTAAATTCACGCCCACGCTGTGTTGAAATATTTAAAGGGTAATCATAATCCCTTGAGCGCGGGTAGATTATATAAAAAAAAAAAAATAAGGTCAGAACAGTACAACTGGCTCGTATCCCATTGCTATACTACATAGTACTTATAGCAATTCAAACATTCTTGAAGAGGATTTGCCTGCATTGAAAGATTCTTCATTTTCCCAAACTGTGCAGTTAAGTATTACTTGTTTGTAGGCAATCGATAGAAAAGTGGGCATTATGTGCAATACCTCTTGAAAAATACTTTCCTCAAAGGATATTTCTCTGATTTCTGCAGTTCTATGGAACTTGAAAACCCAACTGGCATATTAAACACTGCACAACCGGGCCACAACTGTTTCTTTTTATATTGCGAAAAAACATCAAGAAAGAGGAAATAAATAATAATCTATGCCAAATTGGGGTAATATTGTGAGAGAATTTATTTTTATTGGCAGCTTGTTTGTTGGATCTCATTAGAGAGTTTTTTTTACATAAATCCCAAGCAACCCTCAGCCCGGTCAGGGTCAAATTTCTTCTCGAATAAAAAATTCAGACAACCGATACCAATCCTTAAAATAAATGTAAATAAAAATGAATGTTGACTATCATTTCATTAAGACCCAGCCGCAGCCAAGGGAGAGTCAAACAATACAGTGTAAGGATAGGAAGAGCTTAACGAAATCCCGCAGGAAGCGTCTGTAATAAATTTGAAACGCTAATTTGATCACGTTTTTTTTTTTATAACTCTAACCCGCCAGAGACTGTATTTTAGGTACAATTTGTGTATACTCGTACAAATGTTTTAAATGAAAAATTATTGGATCTGCAGGAAAGAGGCCGATGGACGCATTATTGCTCACAAAGGATTCAATTGGCTCAATGGAACCAGTGGGACGTCTTGCTTTAATGTTGTTGTGTATGTGAACACTCAATCTTATGAAAATCTACATTTCAATAGGGTTTGGGGTTTGGGAATTTTGTGCTGAGACGAGGACGACGTCTACGGACGCACGACGACGATTCAGGATGCACACAACGGACGTACGGATAGGATACGTACCAAAGTAATCATTTTCTCGTAGATTTTGATTCTAGACCTTTGGTTTGTTGGCAGAGGAGCAAAGGCATAAAATAATGCTCCTAAAGTAGAACTCAGATGCACGAAAGTTCCCTTGTGTTCCTTAATAGTAATTCAACTGGGAAAATATTTTGCTTGGCTTTGGGATTTGTCGTCAGTTTCAGATGGTTAAGAGGAGTCAAGCATGTTGGGATTTATTGTCCAATACCAAGAGAGAGAGCGAGGCTTTGCAGGTTTGATATAGCACTGGCTTCGAATGGATTATTCAGTGTGTCTTGA
The DNA here is from genome assembly GCA_911387755.1 of Chrysotoxum bicinctum. NCBI lineage: Eukaryota > Metazoa > Arthropoda > Insecta > Diptera > Syrphidae > Chrysotoxum > Chrysotoxum bicinctum. The sequence continues at coordinate 161,654,861 of OU426988.1, forward strand.
AGTTGGGAATATTTATGCGTGGTAAGCGCATGGAATATAAAGAGATTAAAAGTGATTCATATTCTCAATTGGGAGTAGTGTTTTTTTTATTGGATTTGTAGTATGAGAAAAGATAAGAGTCCATATTTAACTGCATGGAAAAATGTTTATGTAAATATACAATGAGTTTTGTTTTATTAAAAATGTTCTACGTAACTGCACTTCACTTAAATTTTTTACTTGGTGCTAAATTTGAATCTTGATAAAGAAAATACGCGTCAGTGATAGAATGAATCGTTTTCAATACTTCCTACTTGAATTGTACGAAAAAAAACTTTCATTGACGACAGTTCTTCTAGTGCGCAATTAAAATTGTCCGTGGTCTACCTCTTAAGTGCGGATTTCGATTACGAACCGAAGTAAATTGTATTCGGAATGGAAGCAACTGCTCGAAATGTTTCAACTTTCCTTCCTCGAAGAGTTAAAAATATATATTAAATGTCAAAATGGATCACAAACCAGAATTCTCGTAACCTTTGGAGTGATCTGCGTTCTATTGGAGTTGATAAAAAAGATGTTCTTAATAATTTTCCTAACGCAAATAATCTGAAAAATGCTTTGACATCACATAACTCACAGATTTTATATATGTATATTCAATAAGCATGGGTAGATTTCTGCTGTTTTTGGTGGCCATGTTGTTTTGGTGACATCTGTCAAATCTATTGTATATTATTAAGTTACTGATATCATGGCAAGTAACACGATTGAACAGCACGTGGAAATGATAAAACTTTATTATCAAAATGAGTGTTCGTTAGTGCAAACGTTGCGCGTGTTCCGCCCATATTGAGGTATACGTGGTGGACCTTTAAAGTCTACTCTTCAGCATTTGGCGATCAAATTGGAGACGCGAGATCGGGCGAGAAAATCGTCGCTTTCCATGACAGTGTACAGTAGAACGCGAGGCAATCTATTCGTTGCCGTGAACAAGAACTCGGTATTTCGCAGACTTCAGCTTGGCAAATTTTTCTTCTGGACTTGGACATATTATACCCGTACAAGATTCAACTGATCCAGGAAGCTCAAAGCTCATGGTCATAGACAAAAAGACAACCCCGTTTGTTCGCAGACTGGGCTTCAGTGGACTTGGAAGAAGTATTATTTCGGCCGTGAAATCATCTTTAGCGACGAGGTGCATTTTTGGATGAATTGTGGTGATAACAAGTAAAATTGCCGTATACGGGATGACACCAACCCATCCGAAGTTCGCCATGTTACAATCCATCCATAAAAGACTTCTACCTTGCATGAAACCCATACGGTTGGCGCGAGTAATAATCGACACCCAGAGGGAGGTCAAATATTAAGGAGTTACACTAGATAGCACTAGATAGAAAGCCACATAGGCCCTTATGCAAGATACTTGCAGGTAAATCATGGGGCTGCAAACCAAACATCATAAGATGGATGTACACCATGATGGTAAGACCCATCATTACCTATGGGGCGATTGCATAACATAAAAGAACCGAACTAAACACAACTAGGAAATCACTAGACAAATTGCAAAGGCTTGTATTTATATGCATAACAGAAGCAATGAGAACTTGCCCTACAGCAGCGATGGAAACCATCTTTCATTTAACGCCACTACACGTGGCCATTGAAAATGCTACTAAGGGAGCCATAATGAAGTTTGCAAAAGATATATATTCGAAAAACATTTCAAAACGGATTTTAGTTGCATAAAGGATTGGCTAGGCGAAACAGTAAACTACCGTCTTAAAGAAAATGCCATAAAATGGTTCACTGATGGGTTGAGAACAGCTGAAGGGACTGGTGCTGGAGTTTTTGGGCCTAGAACTAAACTCTCCTTGCCGATGGGACAGTCCACTAGCATATTCCAGGCAGAAGTAAATGCCATAGGTACATATAAGTGCTGAAAGAAACCTCGATAGAAAATATAAAAACCAAAACATTGCCATCATGTCAGACAGCCAGGCTGCACTAAAAGCACTAAGCTCCTACCCCATTAGTTCCAAACTTGTTTCGGAGTGCGTGATAAAGCTTAATGAACTGGGCAAGAATAACACTGTCACACTTCATTGGGTACCAGGCCACGTTAGTGTCCAGGCCAACGGAAAGCTAGACTACTTAGACACCCCTTACAGGGCCAGAGCCCTACTGCGGAATAGGAAAAAACGTGATTAAAAATAAAATCAATACAGAAGAGGAGGCAAAAAGATCAAAAATTTGGAAAGAACTCCCTAAGCTGAGACAGGCAAAACTTCTACTCGGGGACTACAACCGAGAGCGCTTTTTAACCTGCATTAGCTTAGGCAGGAACAACCTGAGAAAAATCACAGGGCTTCTCACAGGCCACTGTAAGTTGAGAAGACACCTCAACATCCTTGGCCCAGTGAACAACGAATCTTGCAGATTCTGCAACATTCACGAGGAGACACCTGACCACATACTGGGGAAATTTGATGCACTCGTGCATCAAAGACATAGGTATCTGGGCCAGAACCACATAAAAGAGAGTGAATTATCCTCCCTTAAAATACTCCAGATACTTTGAGTCTTCAAAGGAACAAACTTGTAGGAAGAACTGTAATAATGAGCTAACCTCATCCAGTTCGTGATGGGGGCACAATAGATCTTCAGGTCGCAGTGTTTTTATACCCCAATTTATTCATTCATTCATTCAATCCATCCATCAATCCAAAAGTTACCGTTTGTTGTGGGTACAGAACCGGCGGCGTTATTGGTCCGTACACTTTCGAAAATGACTTTGCAATGACGGTAATTGTCAATCACGAGCGCTACAGAACGATAATTAGAAATTTCTTATGGCCCAAATCAAACCATGTGGACCTAGCCGAGATGTAGTTCCAGCAGGATGGCGGCGCTACGAGTCACATAGTGGACGCTTCGATTGACATTTTACATTTGCGGATAAGGTTAGCCCTCCCTCCAATATATAGAATCCTTTCAAGGAAGCAAATGGCAAGTAACCCCATGAGGGTACTTTAAAAATGATCGTAGTTATCCCTCCCAGAGGAATTGGCAATCAAGGTCATGCAATTTAAACCCACTAGATTTTTTCTTGTGAGGTTTCCTTAATTTCAGGCTTATGCGAATAAACCACCCTTGATCGAAACAGGGCAATCTAAAGGTAAAAACGTAGACCAGCTGCGGCGTACCTCTTTGCCGGAATTGCAGTACCTACAAAATGTTTCTCAAAAAATAAATCTTCTCGCACAAAATTATATCTGCTTCACAGCGCATATTTTCGAAATACCTTCTCTCAAACTGTTTTAATAAAATCGTCCACAAAACAATCCGGTGTACATTTTCTTTAAACGCAACCAATTTGTTGAGAACAATACTACGTTTCCACATTCCACCAACCACTAAACTCAGATTTAATAAGATTTACCCTGGTTTCAAGGTTTTTTATTGAACTTTCGATGAAACGCGAAGTTGGCCTTCCTTAGTGCCTGCCTTGAGTGAGGGTTGAATTTTGACAGCTCGTTGAAGTGGACTCCGAGGTATTTTACATAGGCTCCAGAACGACAGCGGTTGCCATTGGTGGTGGGTCTCCTCTCCTGAAACACACAAGCTCAGATTTGGCAGTGTTGATTTGGATACCCCACTTTCTGTAATACTCCTAGAGTCTGGAGACGTGTGCTTTCACTCTCCGAGCTGCAATTGTTGGCGCTATCGATGAGGCGTAGGTCAGTGAGTCGTCAGCAAAAAGCAGATTCTCGCAATCAGTTGGCACGGGTTGATCAGACGTCATCTAGCTGTTTAGGAAGGGACCCAGCTTCGATCCTTGTGCGACTCCGGCTTTGATGGATACGGATACGCTGTTGAATGCTTTCTCGACATCCAGAAAGCATCCTACGGTGGCACAATACCTGTTGAGTGCTGAGGAGACGTCAGACTGGAACTTTAGTAACAGATGCAGTCTTGAATGCCCTTCCCGAAAGCCAAACTGCATGTCTGGGAGGGCCAAAAGTATTGGGAATCGTACTTACTTGTTCCCATATCGAGCTGAACGCTTTCACTTCACATTCGACTTTTTTGCTCTGTTTCTCGTGATTAAAACTTTTTCTCTTCTTCTCCGGAAGATAAACATTCTAACACTTTCTGCCACTGATAACGCATATGTAATGCTGTCACGGTAAAATTTACCGCGACAAAAATCAGCGCTTCTATTCTCCAAATAACTTTTCCTTCCATACCAGTTTTGTCTTACAGGTTTTTTGTTACAGGTGTTTCATTCACTTTACTGAGAGATACTGGGGCAGCTATGGTCCATCAGCCATCGGTGCGCTCTCTCAGTATCTTGGAGAATAAAAATCGACGTCATTATGGTCTCAATGGACGTTCCACTATTCAAATACTAACAGACGGACGATATGGACGAGTTGATTCCGAAAAGCAGGGGTTACAGTTAGTGAGATTTGAGAATTGCCGAAAATGCATTAATTGAAGTCTCCTACCACATTTTCACAATTATGGGTTAATTTTGTTATATTCAGGGGAAAATTAATCCCGACATTGATTTTTTTTGTTTCTGAAAACATCTGATTCGCCGCTCCTGGAAGTGACACCAGCGATCGGCGATTTTTATGATATTGCAGGAAGAAAGTGCGAGAAAGCAGGACCGCTGGTTTTCAATTAAGTTTGCTCTCTCTCCAGCAAAGATGGCGGAGAGTAGCTGAATGATGACATGACCGAAAACCGCGTCCGCTGATGGGCCGAAAGCACTGGGGGGCTCTCAAGAGAAGAGTTCGTCCAGGATAAGAAATACCTGGGAGAACACTTCAAAAGAAAGAAAATAAATTAAGAAAAGTTTTGAGAAATAACAGAAATATAAAATTTTGGTTAAAAATACAATCAGGAGAGAAAGGATATATCTAATCATCATTGGATATTTAAAGATAAGCATTCTATTTTCGTTTTGAGTGGGACTTTCGGTTTTATCAAATTGCGTTTTACTGATTCTTCGATCGGAAAGTTATTTTAAATACTACAATCCCGCGTTTGACTTCTGTTCCGTTTAAAATTCCAGAAAAGCAGAACTCGTGACCATTTTAAGAAATGTTTTGTTCATTCGCACCACGCGGTAACGGTCCATCTTGGAATTTTGTTTTCTTATTTGAAAAGATACTGGGTTTTCACCCAATACCTAAAAAGGTTTCTCAATTAAAAATAAATAATTTTCGGAATAATATATTTTGTTTCTTTTCGCTAAAAACAAATTACATTCATGGTCGCCTTCCGCTTCAAAAGGTTTGTAGTTTCCTTTATCAAAAAAAATTGCTGGCGCCCTTTATTTTTCTTTTAGGAACAACACCCTTGTGGCGATATTTTAATATCATCTTCCACTTGATCGATAAATCGTTAATTATAGTGGAACCCACCCCTTAAGCTGAGCTAGTCATTTTAGTAGCATCCAAAGTGCTGTCTTCCTGTTGCGCTTAAACTTTGAACTCGCCTTCGTTTTCCATTTTACTTTCACGTTGACAATTGTACTCGTATTCATAGTCAAGTACTACATAAGTTGTGCCGGCCATACTTTCCTAGTAGTATCACAGGTGTCAAGTATAGACTCCACCTTTCATTGGATTTCTTAAGGATTAAATCTGAAATTTTCTGTTTATTGTTGCAGATTGAGAATCTCACCATCTCTGCTTCACTAGCGTCAAGCGCTGATCCCTGTCTTGCGAACTCATCGGCATTTTCATTACATGGTATGCCACTGTGTCCCGGGACCCAGCAGAGTCTAATATTGTGCTGCGTACCAAGAACCTTAAGCTCTTCGCGGCAGCAAGGGACAAGCTTCGATTTTATCACAGTGGCAGAAATCGCTTTTATTGTCGCTTGGCTATCAATGTAAAAGGTGATATCAGCCCGTGGTATCGCCATCATTGATACGGGAGCGGGTCATAATTCTGGTTTTCAAAATTCTGTTTGGTCAAAATTCAGTTTTTTTATAAAAATTCTGTATGGTCAAAATTCTGTTTCTCCATACCGAATTTCGACCCCAACCCCATTGATAGAAGACACTACTGTAATTTGGGTGCCTTAGTGAGTTGTTTAGCTGAAGAGGTATGAGAAAAAGCCTGCACCGACACCCGTGTTTATTTTGGAGCCATCAGTATAGATTGCTATTGCTAATTCACTGGTGTAGGGTTGGTTGTTCAACCATTCTTTTCTGCTTGGGAAGGCAGTTTGGAATGGTTTATAAAAATTAAGTTCGGGTGTTGTAAATATAATCTGTAATGATACTATCACCCAAATATTTCTGAAGAATTTGAGCATGTCCTATTGCGCTGTTTTTCCAGGTATTAGTCTGGCTTAGCCTTAAGGCGCTATATGCTGCGGATTCCTGTACAAAAAGGTCTAGGGGTTTCAGGTTGAGTATCGCCTGTAACTCTGCAGTTGGTATGAATCTCATGGTACCCGTAATTCAAATGAACGCAAGTCTCTGTACTTTTGTCAGAGTTTCGAGGTTCGTGCTTTTTTCCGTTGCTTTCCACCATACCAAATTACCTTAGGTTAGTATTGGTCTGATTATCGCCAAATACATCCACCTAATAATTTTTGGACTAGGTCCCCAGGATTTCCCAAAGATTCTGTTACAGGAGTAGAATGCAATCATTCCTTTTTTCGCTCTTTCCTTAGTGTTAAGACTCCAGTTTAATTTCCTATCTAAAATCACACCTATAGATACTTTGCCTGATCTGAAATCTTCAGCGGGGTGCCTTCAATTGAAGGTATTCTGAACCTTGGTATTTTCTTTCTGTTTTTGACGGGGTTAACCATCAGGCCGCACTTTCTAGCCCATCTACACTCTTCCCCTTTGTGTAGGCGTGTTGAGCTGGGGATAAAACAACCAGTTTCAGAGTGCCGCGAATATGTAGGTCTATCAGTCTTTCAAAAGTTTTAAGATGTCAGACTGATTGGCCTGAAATCTTTTACTTTCGTTTGTCCCTCCGATTTCACTGAAAAAAGTTCTCCATGAGCTTCGTTTCGCTCGTTGCCTTTCTGCTTTAAATTTTCGCTGACTGGTTTTATATATGTACATACTTCCCAGTCATTATCATTTCTAGTGTTTTTGGCAGCATTGAAAAGTCTTTTCGTTTCTTTTCTCAAGATACGGAGTTCTACCGTCCACCAGGGTGGTTTGTTTTTTCGCTTCCCTATATGTTTCGGTTCATTCGTCGAGTTTTAGTTCAACAAGTGTACTTAAATAGCATAATATTATTATTCTATCTAAATTTCCACTGTTTCGCTGTTATAAGATTTACACCCACCTATACGCAGCATTCGTAAATATTATGTATAACGTGGATCTGATCAAAGATAAGTATAAAGACTTTATCGGGTACGGGTTAGAAAATCGTCTGGAGTTGCGCATCCCAGTAATTTATTGGACTTCGGCACTAGGTAGTCTAAATACAACTCAATCAATCTTTTACAGTTTTAATGGAGTTAAATAAGTTCAGATCTTCCGCATACAGCAAAAAATAACAATAAAAAACTTTAGATGAATAATATAAATATAAACGGTCCTAAGTGACTTCCTTGCGGGTCACAGAGTGATTAAAAACTTCCTGTGATACTATATCAACAATTCTAATTGTGGAAGAACGCCCTTAAGTTTCCCTTTTAAGATTGAAGGAAACAGAACTTCAATAACAACACCACCTAGCCGACGATTCAACAATCAACAAAAGAAGTAATTTAGCCGTCACTGTCTTCACGCCGTAGTTTGCTCTCTTTCTTCACGCCGTATATGATTTCCATAATTTTTCGCCATCGCCATTTTAAAATCATACTAACCTTTGAAGCGAGTGGTCGAAGCCAGGGGAGTGCAAACTGCGAAATAAAATATACTATATATATGTAGACGTATAAATATATGCGAAAGCGATATTTCATTTCGAACTCCCGCTCAAAGGATAGCGTTTTATTTCGCAATTGCCAGTCCGGAGCCGTGGACTAAATTGCTTTCAGAAGCCGCCATTTTGTGAATTGAGTTGCAGAGATAAGTTGCATTTGCCAGTCCCACGCCGAGGACTAAATTGCAGACTGCCGCCGCAACACAATTCCTTGTCGTCGTGGTGTTCTTGTGCAAAGTAATGCACCGTACTCCACCAAGAAAGAGCCCACGCTTAAACCCCGGAGATCAATCTTTGGTGCAGCCGGCCATGGAAAGCGGTGTCGTTGACTCGCCACAAATTGAACCACCGCTTGATGCCAACGCCGCTGCATCGAGAGAAGGGGTTCCATCGTTCGATGCCAATGCCGCCGCATCAAATACTAACCCTTCACATGGGGTTCAATTGGTCGATGAAGCCAATGTGGACGTTCACAAACTGCCAGCCGGACGCTCACGACGGACTTCAGCTGTAGATGCTAATGCCGTCACATCGGAAGCTGAAATTCCATTAGGTGTTCCAGTAGCTTCGCATGCAGATGTGGCAGCTGCCGCCCAGACTGCTGCCACACAATCTTTAATAGAAGGCCTACAGAGACGGCTCGTTGCAATGGAGAGTGAGCTGAGAAATACTCAGATAAAACTAGCTGAACGAAGTCAACAAGATGTGTCGCAGAACAGAGCAATGCCAGCCGTTTCAACAGCATTTGCTCACATGATACCACCGTTATCTACTACCGTAACATATTGCTCACCTCCAATGATACCGTTCTCTAACCCGCTACCCAGTGTAACTGGTTCACAGGCAAGTACAGTTAACCACGTTACATTCACCGCTGTTCCACCAAATTTTAGAGCACAGTTATCAGCAAATGCATGGTTTTCCGCAAATCATCCGACAGTGCATACTGCTCCAACATTTTCTGGAAGCTTCAGTGGTTCATCTCAACAACAATTTACTGCACCTCGAAAACTTCAGGATTTGCCTCAGTTCAGTGGCGACCCAGAAGACTGGCCTATGTTTTCTAGTGCATATGCTGAATCAACAGCTGTCTATAGCTACAGTAATTTGGAAAACAGTATGCGCCTGCAAAAATCTTTAAAAGGCCAAGCACGTGATGTGGTCAGGTGCATGATGATTCATGCCGAGAATGTGAATTTGGTTATGGAGCAGCTGCGTTGTAGTTTTGGTCGCCCTGAACAGTTGATAGACAGCCAATTGCAGCAAGTAAAACAAATCACTCCAATTTCTGAAGCTTCGATGGAGAAGCTGATTGCGTTTGCAGTGAAAGCCAAGAACCTTGCAGTGTTTTTGTCATCAATCAATGGCCAACATCATTTAGCCAACCCAACTCTACTGAAAGAGCTTATCCATAAGCTTCCTATGAGCCAGAGAATACAGTGGGCTGGGTATGCAGCCCATATACAGCCGTATCCAACTATAGTCGACTTTAGTAACTGGTTGAGTGGAGTTGCAAGTTTGATTTCAGTGGTACAAGATGACAAGAGTATCGGTAGTCGAACAACAATGGAACCAAAACGCCGTTCGGTTCTCCATGCAGCCGAAGGTCCACCAGCAGATGCAATCAAGTGTCCAATCTGTCAAAGTCGTCACAGAATACCTGAATGCAAACAATTTTTGGAATGCAGTGTGAGTGAAAGGTGGACACAAGCCAAAAGATGTCGATTGTGCTTCACGTGTCTGGAAGTAGAACATGCGCTGAGGTTCTGCCGCCGCCGTCGAAAATCTTGTGGTGTTGATGGGTGCCAAAGGAGTCATCACCAGTTGTTGCATGAACAAAGACAGCCTGTCTCTGAAGGTGCACAATTGCCACGTACACAGCAACAACAAGACGCCATCAAAACGAAGGAAGCAGTTCTCAGCTGTTCACGGAATCCAGATAAGAACAACAAATTACTTTTTCGAGTGCTGCCTGTCACCATGTATGGACCCTTAAAGCGAGTCGACACTTACGCACTTATGGATGAAGGTTCTTCAATAACCATGGTTGATAGAAGCCTAATTGAGGATCTTGGACTGAGTGGTGATAGCCGAAAGTTGGATCTTCAATGGTTTGGGGGCAGAGCTGCTCAAGAACCTGCAACTGTGGTCAACGTTCACATCAGTGGAACAAATAACAAGAAGAAACATCTGCTTCGTAACGTTTATGGTGTTTCTAACCTTCGTCTACCGACGCAAAGCCTGAATGAAAATGATTTGCGCCGGGATGCTGAATATTTTGAACAGTTACCTGTTTTCCCTTATGATGACATCTCCCCACAGATTCTCATTGGCTTAGATCACTGCCACCTTGGTCTGCCAAGTGAGACAATTCAACTTCGAGATGGAGGGCCATATGCTGCCCACACAGAACTCGGATGGGTAGTATTTGGTCCAACGAAGATAGCCTCGCCACTGAAGATGTCATGCCTGCTTATCAACACAAGTGAAGATGCCCTCCACAAGCTAGTAGCAGATTACTTCGAGACGGAAAGCTTTGGGGTGCGGCCAGCACCAGTGGTAGAAACCGAAGAAGACATGCGTGCTCGTAGTATTCTGCAGTCAACTACAGTCAAAATCAATGGAAGATTCCAAACTGGACTACTTTGGAAACGTGATGACATTGAGCTTCCGGACTCCTATTCCATGGCAAAAAAGAGGCTCATAGGTATCGAGCGTAAAATGAAGAGGGATGATGTGTTTGCTGCCGCCTACAACGACATCATTAGCTCTTACGTCGCAAAGGGGTACGCTCGCCAGCTGCAGCCAGCAGAAGCCGCCAAGGTAGGTCCTAGAACGTGGTACCTTCCAAACTTCGCCGTAGTAAATCCCAACAAGCCAGGGAAACTTCGCTTGGTGTTTGACGCCGCCGCAACAGTAAGCGGGATTTCACTCAATTCTTGTTTACTGAAAGGACCACAGGAGTACCAGCTGATGCCATCGGTGCTATTCAACTTTCGAGTGGGTGCTGTCGCAGTGTGCGGAGATATCCGTGAAATGTATCACCAAGTACTCATTCGACCAGAGGATAGGAACTCGCAAAGGTTTCTATGGCGTTGGGGAAATACAGATGTGAGCCCTGAAGTCTACGAGATGCAAGTCATGACATTTGGTGCTGCTTGTTCGCCGTGCGCTGCCCAATATGTCAAATCTATTAATGCGCTGAAACATCTTGAGACTAATGCCAGAGCAGTGAAGTCTATCCTGCAGCACCACTACGTTGATGACTTTGTGGATAGTTTCGAATCAATTGATGAAGCCATTGCCATCTCAAAACAAGTTCGTGAAATACATAAAGATGCCAGTTTTCAATTGCGAAGCTTCAGCTCAAATTCACCAGAAGTACTCAGTGCCCTAGAAAATAAAGCAGAGTCCAAAACAGTTGCAGTCACAAAACACCAGTCGACCGATGGAAGCTTGACTACGGAAAAGGTCTTGGGTATGTTTGGCAGCCCTTGAGCGACACCTTTAGATATGAACTCAAGTTCCACCGAGTTGATCCTGACATTATATCTGGAGAAAGATGCCCTAGTAAAAGAGAGCTGCTCAGCGTCATCATGTCAGTTTTTGACCCATTGGGATTTTTGGCAAATTTTCTGGTCTGCGCCAAACTATTGATGCGTGAGGTCTGGAGGTACGAATTACTTTGGGATGAGCCATTGCCCAGTAACATCTATGTAGCTTGGATCAATTGGTGCAAAAATTTGGACAAAGTTGTCGGGGTTCAGATTCCACGCTACTACTTCCTCAACGCTTTGCCGAAGGAGCTCCAGCTTCACATCTTTGTCGATGCAAGCGAGGAAGCGTTTGCCGCCGTAGCCTACTGGAGGTCTGAGTCGTTGGACAAGGAAGCTGAAACCGCATTTGTTTGTGCCAAAACCAAGTGTGCATCATTGAAACCTATGACTATCCCACGCCTCGAGCTCCAAGCTGCCGTTTTGGGAACTCGTTTGATGCAAACGATCATAGAAGAGCATAAAACACTTCACGTCAGCCGCTGCGTTCTTTGGACAGATTCCTAGACGGTCATCAAGTGGATTGACTCTCAGAACCGTCGCTACAAGCCATTTGTGGCACACAGAATAGCCGAAATTCTTGCAGTCACTGAAGCGTCCAACTGGAGGTGGCTGCCTACCCATGACAATGTAGCCGATGAGGCAACTCGATCAAATTGCCCTGTCGACTTCAATCCATCATCAAGGTGGTTGAATGGACCTGGGTTTCTTAAACAAAAAGAAATCTTTTGGCCTGCTAACTTAGCCAACGTTATCAACCACGAATAAAATGAAGATGAGGAACTTCCATCAAAGTTCGCTCTTCTTGTTGTAAGTAAAATTTTCATTAAATTCTCCAACTTTTCTTCCTTTCTAAAACTGAAAAGGGCCATTGCTTACGTCATCTGATACGCTCGCTCACTACGTCACATAACGCCTGCCAGCAATAGATTAACAGTAGATGAACTTCAAGCAGCGGAACGTGTGCTATATCGCCAAGCACAAAATGAAGAGTATGCTGCTGATATTAAACGAATTAAAGATGGTCAATGCCTAACCACAGAAAGTCCTTTGCACAACTTAACGCCTTACGTAGATGAGCATGATATCTTACGTGTGAGTGGCCGAATCGACGCAGCCAGTTGGCTTCCATATTCTACCAGAAGACATATTATTTTGCCGCCTGCACATGAATTCACTAAACTGGTTGTGGATCATTATCATTGCAAGATGAAACATCAGAACTTCGAAGCCACAATCTGTGAAGTCCGACGCCTGTATTGGATTCCACGTATTAGACAAGTTTTACGAAAGGTAATTTCGAAATGTGACACCTGTAAACTAACACGAATCAAGCCTCTTACACCACTGATGGGCCCCCTGCCAGAGGATCGACTGACACCATACGTGAGGCCGTTTACCTACACTGGCCTTGATTACTTTGGCCCCCTCACAGTAACAATTGGTCGTCGTGTAGAAAAGAGATGGGTAGCGTTATTTACATGCCTTGTCGTCCGAGCTATCCACTTAGAGGTTGCCTGTGATCTCTCAACAGATGCATGTATTCTCACCATCCGCAATTTCATAAATCGTCGAGGAGTACCTGTGCGGATACGCAGCGATAATGGAAAGAATTTTGTAGGTGCAGACCAACAGGCAAAACGTTTCAGCGAGGTGTTCGATTGCGACCGTATCCAAGATGAGCTGTCAGCCAAGGAAGTTGAGTGGGTTTTCAACTGCCCTTGTAACCCATCCGAAGGAGGTGTTTGGGAGCGCATGGTCCAGTGCGTAAAAAAGGTACTTCGACACACACTGAAGGAAGTCTCACCACGGGAGTATACGCTACAGTGTCTGATGATTGAAGCGGAGAATGTTGTCAATTCGAGGCCGTTGACTCATTTACCAATTTCCGTTGATCAGGAGGAGCCACTCACGCCGAATCATTTTTTACTAGGAACAGCTAACACTGCCCAAACCCCAAGTGGAAATGAGCCATTTGAGAAGCTGTGCACCCTTCGGAAACAGTGGCGAATTGCCCGTCAACTGCGAGACAGATTCTGGAAGCGTTGGATTTCTGAATATTTGCCAACATTAACACGCCGATCCAAGTGGTGTGAAATATCAGAGCCACTGAAAGAAGGGGACCTAGTATTCATTTGTGACAAGGACATGCCCAGAAAACAATGGTGCCGAGGAAGAGTTGAACGAGTTTTCCAAGGTGCAGATGGAGTAGTGAGACGAGCCGATGTTCGCACCAAGACTGGAGTTCTACGCCGTCCTGTATCTAAATTGGCCGTTCTCAGCATAGATAGTGAATCGGATTGATTCACGGGGGTGGGGATGTGGAAGAACGCCCTTAAGTTTCCCTTTTAAGATTGAAGGAAACAGAACTTCAATAACAACACCACCTAGCCGACGATTCAACAATCAACAAAAGAAGTAATTTAGCCGTCACTGTCTTCACGCCGTAGTTTGCTCTCTTTCTTCACGCCGTATATGATTTCCATAATTTTTCGCCATCGCCATTTTAAAATCATACTAACCTTTGAAGCGAGTGGTCGAAGCCAGGGGAGTGCAAACTGCGAAATAAAATATACTATATATATGTATGTAGACGTATAAATATATGCGAAAGCGATATTTCATTTCGAACTCCCGCTCAAAGGATACTAATGTTTTGTTGTTAGTTTGCCAGACAGAGTAGAAGATTCAAGTGGAAGCTCAAAACTATTCAACTTATTTATAAAAATTTCATGTTGAACTCTGTCGATTGCCTTCTAGAAATCAGTATATATTGCATCAATTGGATTAACACACTCAATATCTATGATGCAAAGGTTTGCATCGTCGATCTATAACTCACAAATTCATGCTGATCCATTGAGATTTAGGTTCTTACCTCCTCATAAACACAATGTTTTACGATACACTTTTGGTACTTATTTCAGTTTTGAAAGTGTAATTAGTAACCACTGGTTTTCGAGTCTGATTTGTGTATTGGACTTATAAGTAATAACTTCAAAAAGTCAACTGAAGAAAGTGACAAGTTCAAAAGTTTTGTGAGTGGAGTTGCATGTTTTGAAGAACACATTTTTAGAACTGCGGAAGAAAAATTTTCTGGTGAAATTTTAAAATCTTATTTCAAGGAGGAAATCATCAGAAAATTTTATTGATTGATACGGTCAAAGCTTTACTATCCAAGCTTCTAATATTTCCACCGCAACTCGTTTCATTAACTAGTAGAGGGAAGAGAATCCTGAACATAATACCACATTTAACATTCTCGTTCACTTGATGACTTATTATTGTAAATCATGTTGAACAGGATGCCGAATGATGTCCTTAACATCTTGAAAGCTTTTAAAACAATCCCTTTGTAAGATAAAATTACTCTTTTATACCTAAAGAACAAAGAAATAAGAAGTGATTAACCAATTCTTAGTTACCTACTTCAAAGCAAAATAGAGTCAAACATCATGGTCCAGTTTCTGTTGATGTCCTCACATTAACAAACAGCTTTGTTTCTATTATTTAATGTTAGTTAACTCCTTCGCTACAATCACCCGCACACAAATACTTGTATTTACAAAAATTCTATGAAGAAAAATAAAGAGGGAATTAAAAAAAGAAATTAAGGACCATTATTGAATTGAAGAAGGGCGATGAAGTGAAGTGGATGCCGAAGAAGGCAATGCCAATGATAAAAGAGGGCAATTCAATATAAAAAAAAAGCCCTTAAGTTCTCACACACACACACACACATTCTTCATCTCATTTTTCTCCTGGAAAAGCCATAAATAATTGATGAAAGACTTAAGAAGGTGGTTGAATTGAGTTGGGTTGGTAGCAGAATGGGGTTGGCCTCATTTCTTTCTCTGTCAACGGGGCTCTGGTTGAAAGGATCTCAAGAACTCTGTTCGATATTGACGTGTTAAAAGGACGAGATTCCTTCAGAGGCATTCATCTGGATGTTGTTAGTAGTAGTAGCAGTAGAAGTTGTGCCTCATGATAATGGTGATAATGATGATTCCGATGGTGGTCAAATGCGAAATGCAGAGGAAACGTTCGAATTTGTTAGTTTGGTTTGGCACTTAAGGACCAGAGACAAATATCACAAAACTCTTACTACAATCTTTGGAGACTTCGCATTTTTTCAGTTCACTTGAGTTCAAGTTTTAAGTTCATTTTCATTTAACTTCGGACTTCGGTTGTTCGGATTGGTAAAGGCTCGTTTTTGTTCACACTTTCCAGATATACTTGTAACTTAAGAAGAAGTTGAGTGCGCAATTGTATGAAGGTAGGGTAAGGGAGTAAAAAGACTAAAAGAACTTAGAAAAATTCCAATATTCCTGTAATAGACAAGTTGATTGGATGGCAAATCTTGTGGAAAAATAAATTGCGGAAGCGTGTTTTCTTCAACTCAACAAGGATGGGCTCTATTTTTTTTTTCTTAGTTCGTCTTCCTCTGGTTTGGGATTGTGTTTTTGTGAGTAGCAATAGCAAAAGCAGGATCTACTCTAAATCACATTCGTCAATGGACTGGATGCTGTTGTCTGTGAGGTTTCCTTTTGTCACTCTCAAGAGGTTTTCTTATTCTTAAGATTTTTCTTCAGCATTTTTTTTTAATCTTTCTGGTCTTTACTATTCAATATATATGTAAGTGGATGTATTTATTCTGATATATATTTAGGTATTTAACTTTTATTTTTTCGAAAGCTCTTTCTTTGATTGCTGTCGCTTTTTTTGTCCGATATATAACTATCGTAAATGGGGTTAGGAATTGTTTAATAGACTTCTTGGGGGAAAAAGAGTAGAATGATGAATGGTATTCGTTAATGGGAAATTTGTGTGCTACCGACAGTTTTCTCTCATGGAATTTTTCCTTCTGAACGTTATTAAAATTCTTCTATTTCCTAAATGACATTGTGCTAATGTCAAAATGACGCTTTGAAATAGTTGTAACTAAGTAATTAGTGTGTTGTGTCTTTAGTTTTATGTTATCTATTTAATATTTTAATTTCAGTCAGTAACAGACAGTAATAGTTTTTTATAGAGTCCGAATGTTTTGGTCTGGTCTTTATAAAATAGATAGTTTTAGTAAAATAAGTTCGATTTGCTGCGGGATTTGTCAACACTTTTTGAACCTATAGAATTCAGGGAATCTAGTATATCCGCCATAAATTCAATTAAAAATTTATTTTGCAAAGAATTAACAATTTGAGCATTTATACCTCAAGTCAATGATCTTTTCTATTTCTTCATAGAAAATAAAAGTGATTTTTAAAGCTTATTCCCATTTTTAACCCTATCGCATGAATATCCCCCGCATAAACCGATCTTAAAGTAAACCTTACATCCGCGATCAAATCCATAAAAATATCTAGCTTTCGCACCTAAAGGAAAAACCTGTTTCCCTTTATCAGTCCATAGTCGAAACTGCTACCTAAAAACAATAAACTTTCGTCTCATGTAGCTAGAGCTCTTGAGAGTGGTGGTAATGACAAGATCATTGCAGCGACTTCTTCGTCCGATATCAAAAGCAAAACTGGTATCGATTTCGACTCTATTACGAGCATTATCCTGCTGGAGCCACATGTCGTCTAGGTCCAAATCCTTCAGTTTGGGTCATACAAAATTTGTTATCATCTTTTTGTAGCTCTCGCAATTGACGGCCATCTCATCACCAGAGTTGTTTTCGAAAAAGTATACGGACTAATGAAGCTACATGTCAGTCCAAAATTCACATGATATGGTAACTTTATAAGTATTCATTGTCACTAATTGGTGAAGCTCGTGGTTTGGTGTGATACCATATTCGACAATGTTGCTTGTTAACACATCCGTTCATCCAAAAATGCTCCTATTTTCTAAAGATGAATTTTCGGCCATTATTGGGGCCTTCTTCCAACCGCTTTCTATGGTCCGAAGCTTTGACCTTCTGGATCAGTTCGGTTTTCTTAGAGTGAAGTCTGCGAATGGCCGAGTTCTTGTGCATGGCATTAGACATATTTCCCAATTACATAACAAGATTTCGACTGATGTTCTCAAAAGCTTGCATTCAATTGATTGCTGTAAAATAAATGAGGAAAACAATTTTTGAAATATTTTTAATTTTAGTTTAATAGTGATTGAAAAATTTTAAGTTGAAGTTGAATTTAATTAGTTAATTATTTTTAAAGCAGGACAGCACAAAAATTACGTATTTCTCACTCCTGGGTACCATTTTTCCTTTTTCTTTTTTTTTTTTTTATATTTTACTCACGCTCAATCGATTATGATTACCCTTTAAATGTTTCAACACAGCGCGTGCGTGAAGTTACGGAAGAGAAATAAATATAGGAAAGATGTGTGGCACGATGTTCTGAGACTGAAGGTGATTGTCTCAAATTTTTTATCTCCAGGGATGGCGGCTGAACTAAAGCGGAGAAATGCCGTGTCTTATTTCTATGTCCCTTATAATTCGCATTATTTTATTCGAATTCATCCTTGTTGGGCATACTAGTTTAACTCAATCACATGTTGTTAGTGTTATGCTTAAACAACATGTAATGAGTAACCCATTGATGACAATTTTAAGAAGGTTTTTAATGGAATTAAAGACGACATAGACAACGGCAGGGATCGAACCTGTGATCATGAGGTTGAAAGGCGAACACACAACCATCGCGCCACGGCCACCCCTTTTTATAAAGGCTGTCCAGTAAATTATGAATAACCTTGCAATCGGTAATAGCGGATGATAAGACCTTTCATACAAATATTAAAAACAAATATTTTCCATGTGGTCTTTAATAGCTATCTATATTTAAAAAAAATTGTGTTCTACTTAAAACTAGAACAGCCACAGCAAGCCTTTCTTGGATTTTTTTTAGCGCCTCCCAGACTGCCCTACATAAAACTGCACTTAAATCGGTCTCGACCAAAAAGGAGCCTATACACAGCTCTTCGGCCAACGTTGTAAATTAGCGGAGCCGCCCTTAACTGTCTAAGAAGAGAAATGCATCGGGCGTTATAGAGCCGCTTAAACGACAACTCTCGTAGTATTCTTGGTGAGGGTAGTAAGCCCCAAAAATTAAGCTGTTGGTCTAAAACATCGCTCTTGCAATGTGACCCCGAATCAGCTTTACCAAAAAATTATCCTGGTAGGAATAATAATGTTTGGACTACGACTCTTTAACACTGCCTCTCAAACACCCGAATCTTTAGAATTTGAGATCGGGCAATATTGAACTGAACCGGGCACCCCAAAGACAATCATCGGCCGGATGAGAGCCATGTTGCAAATCACTTTCACCTTGCTATCAAGCCGGCTGTTGTTAAATAACCATTTCGTCCCTCCTAGTCCTTGCAAGACAAGCATTATTTATAGGTCTGTCGAAATACAAATACTGATCCAACCAGATGCCAATGTACTTTATTGCACTTTTACCCGCCAGCGGCTGTCCATGTGGCCCTACAATACAATCACTAGCTTGCGCCAGTTCTTTCTTGTATCCCTTGTAGCTCGACGCAACGGAGTCCTAAACAGAATAGTTTCAGATTTCTAAGAGTTTATTTTTAACTTCCAGTCATCGAATTATCGCTGAATCTTATCGAAGTCACGCTATAAAAAAATTCTGATAAATTTGAATTTTGGAGCTGTTCTGTACGTTATTATATCGTCGGCATACGCAACTGACTGAGTTAGACTACCTATCAGATCGCTGTTGTAAATGCTTAATAGAATTTGTCTAATATCGTTGAAGACCTAATATCGAAGATTGTGGTAGAAGTTACATTGTAACTTTTGACAACTAACTTTCTACCAAACATTGAGCATGTCATAAATTTCATCCATCCCAAGTCATTTGCTTGTAGAATGAAATTTAAACGAGTTATTAAATGAAACATCTTTTTTTTTCATAATGGAGAAGATGTACCGAAACAAAAACAATCACTAACGAAAAATTAAATAACAGAAATTTCGAAGAAACTAAATCTTTATTATTCACGGTATCTTTCATAGAACCGTTTTATTTTATTTTTGACTTTCTCATTAACGGCTCTAATGATTTTGACTAAAAATTTTCTATAGGAGCTCCTTTGAATTTCAAATAATATTGTATATTAAAATATTCAAAAAAAAAAATACAAATATAAATGAATATCTTGAAAGAGTGAACGATTAGTTTTTAAAATTATTATTTTCTAAAGTGTGTAGTGATCCACTACATGCGACCCATATAACTTCTTTACATACGACAATTTCCATTTCCCAGATACCACACACGATCTTGTACGGTATCATCTTTCTTTGTAATACGCGCAACCGATCCACAACACTGCGGCACATTAATGTGTCATCTTCGAGAGCCCACTTGGTGAAACCTAACACCACGGCAATTAATTAATTGTCGCCAGCTCTGTGTCATAACTAGGCTTCGGATTCTCATGCACTTAAAATCTGAAAATATGCGCTTAAAAATGCAAAATATGCATTTAAAATATGCACTTAAAACCAATTCAACTTAATTTCTATTCAATATAAAAACACATTTTCTTCATCTTTTAAAATAAGTTAAAAATAAGACTCAAAAAACAAGGTGCATGAGTGCATCAGTCAACATTTTTCAGTTTATATGTAGTGGTTTATGTGTAGTCGCAACCGAAAACAGTTGGCTGTTGTACATGAAACGTGTTAAGCTTTATGCGCGAAACAGATTAAACCAGCAACAGCACCAGCGGCGCCGTCAACAGCAAACAGCACGCTGGCCAGCAAATACTTTTGAAACACATTAAACGAGCATCGTGTTGTAATTTTTTGACATTTATACGTCTTATTGTTGTTGCATTTTGTGTTATTGTAACCAGCAACAGCAAATTTTGGATTTTGACCAAACGACCGACGCTGTTGACGTTGCTGGTGCTGGTCTATTTTAAACAGCCTATTATTAAGGTATTAAAAAGATACTACTTAACAATTTGCTAACTTTATAGTATTTTACTAACTCATTCTTAATTTTAAACATTTTCTAACTAGTATCGTACTAAAAGAATTTTCTTAATAAATTGCTTCTGAACACACCTAAAAATGACATTTCGTGTAAAAAAGTAAGTACACGAACCTTTTTTGATGTTTGCAAATGTCAAAGAGTCAAGCTGGCATGAAACAAACAAATAAAGTAGGTATTCGATGATTTTAACTTAAATAAAAGGGTAAAGAAAGTGTGATGCTATATTCGATTGAAATTTACAAATTCGTTGTTTTAACCTAGTATCATACAGTTTTAGCATCGTTCTAATTCTATTAAAATTTTGCTTTCATTTTTGATAGATGATCGTTTAAATTTCGATCTCATTTATACAGTTTCAAACACACAGACTTAATTTTTTTTTTTCATTTCAATGTTTTGCCGGCACAATCTAGTCAAGTTCATATACATTATGCACCTTTGTTTATATACAGGGTGATTTGCATAAGGTGTGACAAAAAACTAGGGCGTGTAGGCTGGACCTAGACAAGAAAAAAATCGTATGGGAGGGGGGCGTCTATTTCCCCCCGTTTAGGCGGGAGGGGCAATTTAAGAAAAAAATTACTTAAAACAGAAAAAAAATTATTAAAAAATAACGGTGATACCTACAGAGTAATGCTATAGCATTTTGAAAAGCCAGAAATACATTCTTTAAATTTGTTTTTAAATAAAGTTGTTCGAGTGAATAGTTTTTGAAAAATTAATTTTCAAAATCAAAATTTTGAAAAAAAAATGAAAAATTTTTTTTTAAACAATTTTTTTTAAAAATTTTACGTAATTAAGTATTATTTTTTTATTCAATATTCAATGCTCTTATTAATTTTTGATCAAACACAAAAAACCGGATGTCAAGATTGGTTTAAAATTGACCTGCCAATAAGAGCATTGAATATTGAATAAAAAAATAATACTTAATTACGTAAAATTTAAAAAAAAAATTGTTTAAAAAAAATTTTTCATTTTTTTTTCAAAATTTTGATTTTTAAAATTAATTTTTCAAAAACTATTCACTCGAACAACTTTATTTAAAAACAAATTTAAAGAATGTATTTCTGGCTTTTCAAAATACTATAGCATTACTCTGTAGGTATCACCGTTATTTTTTAATAATTTTTTTTCTGTTTTAAGTGATTTTTTTCTTAAATTGCCCCTCCCGCCTAAACGGGGGGAAATAGAACCCCCTCCCATACGATTTTTTTCTTGTCTAAGTCCAACCTACACGCCCTAGCTTTTTGTCACACCTTATGCAAATCACCCTGTATACTATGTTCCTATCAAACCGGAATCTGAGATTTCAACTGAAAAATTTTGAAATTTCAAATAACTGTAGCAAGATTTCATTGAGCCGAGATCTCATATTTTGTTTTGGTGGAAACCAAGGGTTTGTTAACTACTCGACCAAATTGAACATTTGAAATACATTATCCTTAACACACGGATAGAGAACTAGTAATCGTGAAAGCTTTTCTTATTAATAAAATTATTTTGGATTTTTGATATCTTTTCAATTTTGATGGCTTCCAGCACGTAAACTCCTTCATAATGATGAAATTCTAACATATGTATGCCCGTATTTATGGAATTAATTAAATGTATTAAATTAGTTTACTGTATAGAATCACAAATTTAAATCAATATTTGTCTGTAAGTTTTCTATACCTCCGGAGTCATCCGGAATATTATCTGGCTACTGCCTTAACTTACCACCAATAAGATTGGTTAATTTTCTATCCATGATCTTTGAAATAAAGTCCTTTATACATACAAAAAGTAGAATATACATGAAAATGTTGAACAAACAAAATCATTATAATACTTCTGAAAATAGTAACTCTAATAAAGTAAGCTAAAAAAGGTAAATCAAAAACGTGGGTCTAACGTATACGTTCAGTGTAGCCCGTTACGGTTACACGTTTTGTGTAGCTCGTTACGGTTACTCGTTCCGTGCATCAAGTTACCTTACGCAAGATTGCATTAAGACCCTGTTTGCATTAAGAATGTAGCGTACTTACTACATCGTGCTGACATTGTCATATTGTTAATGAGTTGAAGTCTCGATTTTAGTACTTTCCATTGATAGATATAACCTTTGCATATAAAACTCATAGTACTATCAAGAAGATCAACGATTGTGGCGACATCTTAAGCATAGGGACAGCACTTGCTAGATTTGTCTCTGCTAAATTTAATACATAATAAAATACATACTCGTATTCTATTTTTTACTACTTGTTTTGTATCTTATCTTACTTTCAACTGTAAGATCGTGCGCTAATTTTAACGCCACCACCAGGATAGCGTTCGCAATACAAAATCACGCTTCATGATACTGCTATAGGGTATATATACAAAGATATAACTAAATATCTTCTTTGGAAAAATGTAATGTTGTATCAAATAACATCCCTGTATAATAACTCTAACTTACACGTTAGCGGAATACTGTGGGCGGGCGGTGCGTTTTTTTCTGAGAAAATTTAACTTTGGAAATAAATACGAGTACGTTCGTTCCTTTATTTTGGAAATCTGTGCATTTCTGTGAATTTCAGTCCAATGTTCTATCAAAGTTCAAACTCTACTAAAATTCACAGAAAATGTTTTCAATATTTAAAAAACATGTTGACGATTGAATTAATATGTATATTTATTGGGTACGTTTCATAACAAAAATTCTGAACGTTGATGTTTACCTACGCATCTTACCCGTGAGTCCCGACACACACACTGTTCTTTCAGCTATTATATCTATATTTGGTTTCATTTATGTAGGTATGAATAGTATGGTAATGTGTGCTTACTTTTGAGTATACACTTATGTAGCTTTTCAAAATCACATCTACACTTACATACATACCATTATATTTCTGTATTTAGATTTAGTTTAAATAAAAAATAAATAATGTCCAATATTTATTTCAATACGCTTGAAATATTTTTCCTCCAATTCAGGAAATCCTTTTTGGGAAAATTTGATTCTATTATTATTATTGTCGAATTGACATTACGGTTCATGTGATGCAGAATCATATAGAAAAATTGTAACGGGCTTATAAATCATTCAAATCATATGCGAACAATTGTCAAAATATTTAATTCTCCAACCGAGAAATCCTATTTTATTTCTTGTTTATTTTCATTGTATAAATACATTTGTGTACAGAATACTTGAAGGCCCCCTTTTGTTAAGGTTTATAAGCCAGAACTTGGCTGAGCACTAACGTGCCCTTTGGTAAGCAGGGTGGAAATAATGCACATCCTCATACCAATGCATATTGTTAGGAATATTATTGCACAGATGTGGAATAGTACACACAAAATAAAAACTGGATATGTTTATAAATCGATTTACTAATATCTAAAATAACAACAATGAAAAGTAACGGAACAAATCCAACTTTATGATAATTAGATCCAAAGATTTATTACATTTACTTCGTACACATGTACGAGTATATTGGGCGTGTACTACATTCGAAGTATATATTTTAATAGGTCTAAGCTTTGCATTTTATTAAGGCTCCCCAGTCTAAAGCATGATCACACAACGTATCCTATCGTTTCATATTCCTATTTCACAACCGTTATTTTAAAACCGATTTGTTTTAATTCCTATAAGACGGGGGAAAACTTGTGCAGGCAAAATAGATTCGGCTTAATTTTAAACATTTCGTAGGGAAGCCCTTGAAGTTTCAGATTCGAGTTGTTCGCCAAAGGAAAGAATCTTTCCACAGTACGTCTGAAAATTGGACTCAAAGAAAATCGAATGAAAATTCATAGAGGTACGAGTATTCTGGTTGAATTGTTAAAGAAAATAACCGCAACTGGATATCTCAATAGAACATTGTTTATAGAAATAACATTGAAATATTAGTAGACATAAAACATTAAGGTGGTGCTGAGCGATGTGAACATTTCCGTAATATGTAGCTTTATCACCTGCCATTTATAACGCTTTATTCTGAATTCCATTCAAGAGACTCAAGGGAGTTATAATGAGCTTGTGCTCAGATGTCAAAGTTATACTTTTAGCTTTAGATGAATAAGGCTTTGCGGTTTACAGTCAGATCGGTCGGCATTTTTGTTTACAGAACTTGTTGTAAGATTCTACGAAATGCTTTTGAAATATAAAGTGACATAATAATATAAAATGACATAACAATCTTTTATAAGTTACTTCAAATGAAGACAAAGCGAGAGAGTTTGCTGACTACATACTTTGAAGAATCCTTTAAAACAAATCCCATCTCAGATCCTGTAGTCCTAGATGAAGTTAACATATCCGTGGAATGTGCACAAACAATCTTAGTGGACGCTATTTCAGCGACACCAATACCATCTTAAATTCACTAATCTGAAGAAAGAAATCGAGGAAATTATTCACATAAGCAATCGAAATAAATCAATGGGCCGAACAATATTTCCAACTTTGTCCTCAAGTTGATGATAACTGTTTTAACAACTGCTAATTTCCCAGCAAATGGAAAACAACTAAAATTATGGCTGTACCAAACACGTATATGGATACTTGCCCATCTCTCTTTTGTGCAATATAAGAAAGATACTTAAAAAGGTACTACTCTTGCGGCGTATATTCTTCTGCATCGACAACCACATCATTTCTGGTATATACAGCTCGAGTTCCACTTTTCATCTACTTCTTAATTCACAAAGTCATACCGAAAGTTCTTTTGACAGTATATGGATACAGGGTCTTGTTCACAAACTTTTCCGACTAAGATTTCCACTTTGGCTAGCCAAAATTACTTACAACTTTCCTCGATCCAGAAAATTCTTCTTTTAAATAAGAAACTTTTAATCGACATTGAGAACAACCAGAGCCGGAGTTGCACAAGGATCTAAACTGGATCTGGATCCATTCCTCTTCAACATTTATAATATTAGACAAACCAGAGCTAGAATACACACAGACTCTCTTGTTCGCTCTTGACTCCATCATTTACGCCAAATCCATTTCAAAGATATTAGTTGCTAGAAAAGTGGAAGCATCAACAGATGACTATTAGCAATGGAACAAATACAACTCAATAGATACCTCATCCAGTCCTGCATCTTCTGCTGAATCAAACCAACTAACCACCCAACTTTTCTTAGGTGAACTTTATGAGGATGAAATTACAACCATCGGTGAAGAGAACATCCTTTTCTAGGGAGACTTAGGCTTAGTTTCATAGATGAAAGCCTCAACTCCCCCAACCACCGTAACCACGATTGGGCCTGAACAATCTAAGACTTTAAGTCGCCATTATACAAAAATAAAAATTAAATACAATGGCGCAAAATTTTAAACGATTTAGTAATATGTTAAGGCCATTTTAGTAAGTTGCAAAGGATTTTGCTAATTTTAAACGATTTTAGCATCTTAATATCTCTTAACATTTTACTATAAAATTAAAATCACAAACTGGCTACTTTGACTTTTAGTAACTTGCTAAATCCATATGAAATCTGTCATTTTCCTAAAAAAAGAGTTTGACGATGCATGGTTTGACAAGATATCAATTTGGTTTTTAGTTGAAAACCTAAACATCCAAGACCGAATTACAAGCCATGGGCTTCCGATTGCACCAAAATATCAAGTACCTAATAGTTACATTACACTTCTTTGGGAGAATTATCCATGGGGGAACACAAAGGATATATGTATCTATGTACACCAATTAATCTTATAGGAGCATTACATGGAATGGTCCAGTCCACAATAGCGAAAATAATAAAAGAACATTTCGAAAAAGGTTGTCACAAATAAACAAATAACAAAACAATCACTTTGAGTTTCCGTCATTTCAAATTATTAGGTTCGTTCGCCAGAATTAGTTTTGTTTGTTTTGTTAATTTTCACGAACTGTCATGATTTAAACATGTTCACATGCACCGTTTTTTATAAAAAGGAATTAGTAGGTTCGTTCGTTCAACTTTACCCTGGGTTGACCCAGGTTTTCTTGACAACCACCAGAGTTTTCAACAAAAACTGGGATTTTCGGTTTTCAAAAAACACCCAAGGGTTGTCAATTGTTTTGTTGACAACTAAAAGCAAGACAAAATAATTCTGTGCTCTGATAAAACTTTAAATTTGTTATAAATTAGTTTTAAAAATGTACGAAAACAATTTTGCGTTGTTGCTGAATTTTTCGTCTGATGAGTACAACAAACATTTAATTGTAAACACAAGCAATAACATGCAACATGAATCGCCAAACGACAACAAAAGAAATGCATACATATGAGATCTCATATTATTTTTGACAGTTTTATTGTTACCTGAACTCGCCCCAGCAAAATACCTAAATCTACTTCAGGGCGACCCCAGGTCTCAAAGAAGACAGAATTAACTCACCAGCGTGACTTCAGGTTTTTCAAAAAACGATTAAGAGCGACCCCAGGGTGACTTCAGGGCTCAACGAACAAACCTAGTATTTTACTAGTTAGTAAAACGAAAAAAAAAAGGTTTAAGATTTTCGAAGAGCTAATAAATTACTAAAAGTTTAACAAATTGCTAACTAGTAAAATCCTAAGCCCGTTAATTTTGCAAGTAACTTAAGCAGGAAGAAATGCCAGAAGACTGACGAAAAGGTTTAATATGCCCCATACATAAGAAGGGAGCTGTCACAACGAGCAGCAATTATAGAGGTATCACGTTGTTGAGTACCGCCTATAAGATACTCTCCTCTATCCTACAAGACCGGATAGCCCCATACGCCCCATACCGTCATCGGACAATATCAGTGTGGTTTCATTCCAGGCAAATCAACAACTGATCAGATCTTTACCCTTAGGCAGGCGATGGAAAAATGTCTAGAATTTAAGATCCCAACATACCATCTGCTTATAGACTTTAAGGCCGCCTATGATAGCATAGCCAGGGTAGAACTTTACAAAGCCATGAGAGAATTCGGCATCCCAAATAAATTGACACGACTATGTAGGTTGACCATGACCAACGTAACAAGCCAAGTAAAAATAGCCGGATTGCTATCCAGACCAATCAACATCTTTAATGGACTCCGACAAGGGGACGGTTTGGACTGCCTACTCTTCAACCTGGCGTTGCAGAAAGCAATCCGTGACTCAGGCACGGCAACAAAAGGGAGCATCGTTAACAGGTCCAGCCAGTTACTGGCTTACGCAGACGACATCGACATCATCGGAAGAACTGAACAAGCTGTACACGATTCCTTCATCCAGATCGAGCAGGCGGCACAAAATCTGGGGCTGCACATTAGTGAACGTAAAACAGAGTACATGGTGGCATCGTATGCGAGAGGAATAGTTTGTCAAACAATCAAGGTAGCGGAACACGAATTTGAAGTGGTGCAATACTAGCAGCCGATAACAATATAGAAGAAGAAATACGCGGGCGGCTTCTCAAATCCAACAGAGCCTACTATAGTCTGTCAAAGCTCTTCAAATCAAGAAATCTCACCATAACTTCAAAACTGCTGCTGTACAGGACCATCGTCCTGCCAGTACTCACATATGGATCCGAGACTTGGGTGCTTAGCAAAAGGCACTCCGACCTCTTAGCTGCATTCAAGAGAAAAGTCTTAAGTAGAATTGTTGGCCTCATATGTGAGGAAGGACGATTCCGGAGACGGTACAATCATGAACTGTATGCAATCTACCTAGAAGCAGATATCGTGATAAGAATTAAGGTCGGTAGACTCCGGTGGGCAGGGCACCTAGCTCGCATGAGCGAAGAGGAACCTGCTCGGAAAGGTCTTTGTGGTGCATTATATGGTAGACGACAGCGTGGTAGACCATGCTTGCGCTGGAGAGATGGCGTAGACCAGGACGCCCGAAGCCTTGGGGTTCGCAACTATATGGCGTCGGCTAGAGACCGGGATAGGTGGAGAGACTTGTTGAAAGAGGCCAGGACCGGAACCGGGTTGTCGAGGCGATGATGATGATGAACCTAAGCAAAACACACAATGTAAAAAGTAAGGCCCCTTGTTGTGCCAAAAATATTATTAACCAATTAATGATGAATGTTTTACTTTGGTTTGAGAGATCCTTCAAATTATACATTTTTTCACACGAAACCATCCTTGCCCTATAAGCTAGTTAATTGCACTTTTAGCGATTTTATATTGAAATCCACCCACTGTGATGAGAGATGTCGGATCTGGCTGCTGCAGTTTACTTATGTGTGTATGTTGCAAATACAAAACCAAATGTAATTTGAGATCTTGTTTTACCTAAAATTAAGCCGCCAGAAAAGCAAACAAAATTGAATAAAACTTCATTAACATCACACCCACTATACCTTATCCTAAATTAAAGAAAGTCCAAGTCCTTTTGTAAAGAACCAGGGGCCAAATTACCGCATCAGTTATCGAGTAATACGTGACTGAATTATGTGAGTTTGGCATTACCGCTTACGTTATCGAGCAATAAAATACTCCAATTTGACATTTTCATTCGATCACTGATGGGACTCACTCACTCGTCACTGAAGCGGTAATTCGGCCCCAGGTCGAACAGATCTAAGAATTTGTGCGAACCAGGAAACTAACAAGTTTCCGTTTGGCATTGCTGCCCTTCATCATCTTCTTTCACTTAACGATTAATTAAAATTACTCAACGTGTCCTCCTTTACGAACCTCTTTCTACCCGATATCATTACGTGCATCCCTGAGTTGGTTTTCTTTTTCATTCATTCTGTATTTGATTTGAAAGTAACACAAAAATAAAAAAAAAAAACATAAAACCAACTTCATTTCCTGCAGTCCTTCTCCACTAACGGAAATCTATTTTCAGGATCTCCAGGGTTGTCAAGTGTACGAGAATTACAAAAAAAAAACTAAATAAAAGGGAATTAAAATGTAAAAAAAAAAAAGAAAATGTTTTATCATCCTTTATCTGAATGCATGAATGCATTGCAGAAGATCTATTTTAAAATGTTAAGAGAGCTGTTAGCTGAAAAAATAAACAAATAAAAAAGAAATTCTTGTGTATGCAGTGCAACTTATAGCACAACAAAACACGAAATGTCCTCCAACCTGAAACACGTTTTAATTTAAATATGTAAAATAAAATCAGGAATTTTACCTCTTAGGAGCCGTGCATTTCTACATTTTCTGCAACACCTCATATACCTTCCCATATACTTTTCCCAAAGAGCCATAGCAAAGGGTTCCTTTTGCAGCAGAGTGTTTCCTCTTCTAAGTACACATAAATTCAATTTGCAAAATGTTTCGTCGTTTGTGCCACTTCGTGTACTCCATGTGTTTTCCACTCCTGGTTTCATACGAGTATCAACGACGGAGGCATAATAAAGGAAGATTTCGGGTTTCAACCTTCAACGTGCACCAAGAATATTGGGTGTGCCTGGAGTATTTTCTAATATTCAAAATATCATAACTCAGAATCTTTATGAAAATATAAGGAAGGTGCCGTACGATATTTGTACATATAGATACATATTGTCTTCCGCATTCAAGGACTTGCTTTTTTAAAGAATTTTGCTAACACAATTAAATTGTGAAGCAAAAATTTGTGAGCAGTTAATTCGGGTCCAAATTGTTGAAGTAGGAAGAAAAATTAAGTCGTGGTGTGGAGTTAAAAGCTTAACAAAAAATATTTCAGTTTAAAATTTGTTTATGATGCCCTTAATGCACGTAGTATTTTACTGGCGATTTCAAGTGAAAAAGGTGTTCGAAGTAATGTAATGTAAAAAGTAGCGGCGCTTAGCAAGACAGTTTTTTTTCCAGGGATGGTTAGCCGATTGGAATAAGACAAAAGCATTTTAAGCTGTTTTATCGACTACATTACTGAACATCACTTGTGGAACCCTACCCCCTTACCGCTTTCCATGACTGCTCTTGCGTTGAGAAAACAGAACAGCTATTCTCAGTATGTGCATCACAGTGCACCTTGTGTGGAATGACCACATATTTGACGTCGCCAAAAAAGTTGCTAAGTGCTAAGATTTCCTGCGAAGATGCAAGAAATTTTTAACCCCTTCTGATCTGGCCGTAATCTTTAAGGCCTATATTTGTCCGAAGTTTGTATTTAATTCCCATAAATTTAGACAGTTGCTCCAATAACCCACTTAAGTTTCTTGGATGGAATCCAAAGAAGAGCTTCAAAAATCATAAGTTATTTGAAGTGTAACTGAAACATTTTAATTGGTCGACCACCGCCGCCGCGATATTTCCGGCCTTTCAGTTTTTATCCGTTATCTTTATAAACATTGTTCTAGTGAATTACTTCCCTTAAACAATTTAACCGTAATACTCGAGCTTCATGGATGCCATTTGCTTCTACTTGAGTAGAACTTCGGACGTACAGTTAAATTTAGATATTCTTTCTTTAGCGGAACTACACGAACATGGAATGCTTTAACCGGTTCAATATTTCCTTCTCATTACGGTAGTCAGACATTCAAAACCAATGTGCATCAGTATCTGCTTTTAAATACTTTCCAACTTTGCTAAATGCATGCTGGCACTGTGCTCAAACATATTAAGGGTAGTCATAATCCTTTAAGTGCGGGCGTTTCTCCAGTAATTTTTCTCCCAATAAGATAAGATATGAAAAAATTATCAGTCGTAAGATTATGCCCCCTTAGGCCTTCAACCAATTCAAGAACTACACGCATACCTTGATTTTCTTTCAGCTATACTTCTGAGTTCATTTCCTGTATAAGGCTAAATATTAAAAAGCATAGCTCGTTTTAAAATCACAAAGTACCCGAAACTTGATTCCATACTTCGCAGGTTTTATGTAATGTACTGTCGGAAAGAACATCTTCCTCTGAATGCTATGACTTGTTCATCATCTATTGTTATGTAAATGATACCACAATTTACATAGTGCAGCAAATTTTTCTAACAAACATCCTTTACTTCGAGTTTCTCTGTTATCGAATCTGATAACTCCAAATATTTTTTTTTTAAGCCTTTAGTGGTATAGTTGCTGCAAATATCTATTGTCCTTGAGAACTTTCTTTATTTGATCGAAAACAAATAGTTCAGTGCTATCAATGTCTGTACAGTACCTATATTTTTCATCAAATATCCGTTTACCCTAAATTTTTGTGTAAGGCAATATATTACGTATCAAAAGAAGTGGAAAAAGTAATTCGAAGCTGGACATTTCTTCTGATACATTTCTTGAAGACAAATAACGTGTCAATCCTGGCATCAAGCTTATACTGTTTTCCCTCATGGCTCTTTCGGAACTGTTTTCAAGGGTTTTTCTTAAAATAAGATACCAGGCCATTTTGACGTCATCATTTCGACTGGAACAGATAAATTTCCAATCTTACTTAAACTGTTACCCGATTAATAACTTTCATCAACATGATCTAGCCCGGTCAAAATAGACATTCAAGGTTACATTAATTCGCACAAAGCTGAAAATTGGCATGAATGTTGAGAACACTATTACAAACAATTTGTCAAAAGTCCCCATCGATCCGACGTGTGCAAAAAAAATTATTCAAGGTCAAATGTTGCAAATTTCGGTTTTTTGCCTTTTTCAGCTGAACGGCAAGTTTTATCATAAGATAGGTGAGACAAAAATTATTCATCATGCAATTATCTAAAGAAATTGTCTTAACACTTTTTCTCCTAAGAATCACCATTTTGGAGATATAGCGAATCAAAGTTGAAAAAAAATTATTCAAGGTCAAATGTTGCAAAAATCGTTTTTTTGCATTTTTCAGCTGTACGGCAAGTTTTATCATAAGATAGGTGAGACAAAAATTATTCATCATGCAATTATCTATAGAAATCGTCTTAACACTTTTTCTTCTAAGAATCACCATTTTGGAGATACAGCGATGTTGAAAAATTTGTGTTCTTCATAATATGTATGTCAATTACCGTTATATACATTACACAACGGTAATACAAGTAAAAATATTAGTTTTCGTGGCGTATAGATACATATTATACAATTCTAAAGCC
Organism: Chrysotoxum bicinctum; assembly: GCA_911387755.1. Classification (NCBI taxonomy): domain Eukaryota; kingdom Metazoa; phylum Arthropoda; class Insecta; order Diptera; family Syrphidae; genus Chrysotoxum; species Chrysotoxum bicinctum. The sequence continues at coordinate 161,687,236 of OU426988.1, forward strand.
AGATATACACTGTTCAAATGCATGACAAGCACGCGCAAGTGTATTGGTGAAAAAATCACACGTATAGATTGGATTTAGGATTAAAGCAAAATGAAAATCTTTTGAGTTTCTTTCAATTTAGCGTCCTGCATTGAAGTAGTGTATATGCAAGATTGATGATTGACCATGCATTTATTGGTTCATTTGCGTATATGTAGTTCGTTGAAGAGATGAGAACACAGTACAACATAAGCACTGATTGAAATATTAAAATAGTAAACAAAAAATGTATGATCAAATGGACAGACAAAATAAAACAAATTACCTACTCGGATAAAATTGAAAAAATCTCAAAGACGTTCTTATATTCACAATTTCGCCGAAAAAAAAACTCACAAAGCGCAACGTCCTCTCACCACACCGTCCATGTTAAAATAAAAGATTGAAGACTCATGCTTGGTGTGTGTATATGCAACTTTAATCCGAATTTTCGAATACACTTGCACAATGTATATTTGGCTTAAGAATATAAACTCGAAAGAAAACCCAGTCCCTCATTTTATGTGACCGTACGGCCTTGAGCAGCATCTGTCTGCGACGCTCGTATACCAGCTCCGTTTCTAAGGGCCCAAACAAAATAGTATTAGTCCCAAGCGTTCCTTCGTAGTAAGAACAAGTAGTTATTGCAAACAGAATTTGTGCAGTTTCTTGTTTGTAAGAGAAATGTATCAATTTTGCTTTATTTGTAGTAAACATTTGGCGGAAAAAGTATACTCGGAAGAGTACCATTACCGTAGTTAAAAGACGTCACGAACAAGAACAAGCTGGTTTAGGTTACGTTACCTTAGGTTAAGGTGGCTGCTGACCGGAAAAGCCAAAACACTTAGACCAATATTTGGTCCGTTGTGATACTACAGGATTTCAAAAATCAATCTTACTCGTTAAACCATTAACAATGAAGCATTTGAGACAGTGAATGTCAGAATTGTTTTTTGTTTAAAAGAGTGCTGTTTATTCTGTGGCAATGAATTGAATAAAGCGTTTGAAATGAAAAAAAGCACTGCAATATCGGCGTCAAATTTGTAATGTAATTAGGTGCTTAGATAAGTTTTGGTACTTATCTTTTGTAAAAAATACTCATAATCGCTTTCGTCATTTCCAATAGTAGTATTTTTCAATTAGATACAAGTGTACTACTTCACAGGTGGCGCGGAACCGTGTGCATATTATGAAGAATACAACTTTTTCAACTTTTTGCTTCGCTATATCTCCAAAATGGTGATTCTTAGGAGAAAAAGTGTTAAGACGATTTCTATAGATAATTGCATGATGAATAATTTTTGTCTCACCTATCTTATGATAAAACTTGCCGTTCAGCTGAAAAATGCAAAAAAAAGATTTTTGCAACATTTGACCTTGAATAATTTTTTTTCAACTTTTTGATTCGCTATATCTCCAAAATGGTGATTCTTAGGAGAAAAAGTGTTAAGACAATTTCTTTAGATAATTGCATGATGAATAATTTTTGTCTCACCTATCTTATGATAAAACTTGCCGTTCAGCTGAAAAATGCAAAAAAACGATTTTTGCAACATTTGACCTTGAATAATTTTTTTTCAACTTTTTGATTCGCTATATCTCCAAAATGGTGATTCTTAGGAGAAAAAGTGTTAAGACAATTTCTTTAGATAATTGCATGATGAATAACTTTTGTCTCACCTATCTTATGATAAAACTTGCCGTTCAGCTGAAAAATGCAAAAAACCGATTTTTGCAACATTTGACCTTGAATAATTTTTTTTGCACACGTCGGATCGATGGGGACTTTTGACAAATTGTTTGTAATAGTGTTCTCAACATTCATGCCAATTTTCAGCTTTGTGCGAATTAATGTAACCTTACCCTTATTTTTGAAGCTAATTTGACCGGGCTAATCTTCCTAAAATGACCTGAGGATTCCATAAGTTTGCGTTCAATAAAGAGTCATACATATATTTGACACAGAGCAAGAAAATGATTGTGCTCTGTAATGGGGCAAAATATGTCTCCCCTATTACACCGATGTGAACAATATTCCATCCACGCAATCCTGGACCCATTATAGGGTAACACTGGCGATATCTAAACACTTCGTTAAAAAATTAAACCTATTCCACTTGGAACAAATTGGTATTATGCAACTTAATGCGATAACTTTAGTTTCCGATCCATTCTGGATGAAAATTCCATTGAAATTTTATAAGTCGAACTGTCATATTGACATTTGAAACAAAAAAAAAACGAAAGTGAATTCGAATTGATTGATGAGTTGATTTTGCTGGAGACAGACGCCCATAGTTGCTCCAGGGACAAGGAAAAACATGAACCATATCCCCATCCGCGTGTAATTAAGGCTATTGACTGCAGCCACAACCAAACCGAGACATTAAAACCTGTCAACTAACGACGAAAATGAAGATATTTTCTATTTGGAACAATGTTCGAGCAGCAACAATCATCTACGAGGGCGGTTCGATAAGTACTTAGCCTACAAAAGAAAAACAAAAATTTTAGAAAAGTGGCAATTTATTTCTCAACATAAGTAGTCTTCTTTTTAGCTCGATACACTTGATCCAGCGATGCTCCAACTTCTTTAACCAATCCGAATAGGCCTCCCTGGCGGCGATGATCTTCTCATTCGACTCAATTTTCTGCCCGGCGAGTGATTTTTTGCCCGATTTGCCTTCCAAAAACAAGAATCGAATCACCGACCGATATTGCTCTTTTTCCAACCTTCTAAAATTCGCGGACAAGCTGGCCTCCACAAGTGGTCAAAACAAAACTACGAGTCCGATTCGGCTGAAATTTTGACAGTAGCATTCTAAGAGGATGTTCTAGGCGAATCTCTCTTGCGATACTGGCATCATGGAGCGGTGAGGCTAAGTTCTTATCGGACCGCTCTCGTATGACCCTGTTGGGGCAACCATTTGCAAATATCTACAATTATAAACTAGCTATATGGTAAAAAATTTGAATAAAGTTCGTAATAATATTCGTTTCTTGTCATTCACACGTTTTACTGAAGGCTTTATTGGAATTTGTGTCTAAGGACTTTATTGACTTTCAAAAAAGCCTTTCATTATTTTTAATTTAAACCGAAACTTCACACAAAATGTCTATCTAAAAGTAATTTTGTCATGTTTTTGAAAATTTAAAAATGACAAAATTACTTGCATACTCGTACATACTACTCGTATACATAAATAGAAATTTTTGAAATATTTGTTGGAATTAAAAATGGTTTTCAGAATAAGTTACAAAACTTGAAACCGTTTCAAATTCACCAAGCTATCATTTAAAAACTAATTGCTTCGTTTGAATGATTGAAAAGATTTTCAATTTTAAATTAATACTACGTTAACGGATTTGAGTTAATTTACCATAAATCTTCATTAAATCTGGAAAATTTAACATACACATTTATTTCGTAAATATATGTAAAGGGTGGTCCAACGAAAACGCTGTGTGGCAAGTGCATTATCCTGTTGGAAGCACATATCGTCCAGGTCCATATCCTCAATTTCTGGCCACAAGAAGTCTGTTATCATCTCGCGATAGCGAACACCATTCACGGTAACGCCCATTTTCGTAAAAGGCCTCAACAATCTTAACGCGCTTCTCAATTGTGTACCTCTCCATGGTTGAATTTGTGAAACACTGAAACAAATAAATGTCAAATTAAGTTGGGCAAAGAACTTGATGTTAAGGTGTGTCTCAGAATTAATATCGTGGATTATGGTTGGACCACCCTATGGTAGTGCTACCACCGGTTTTTTTCAGTTTTGAAAGGTAAAGTTATACCAACATTGTGTCTTAAAACGTAAATTAATACGATACGTACAATTATTTTTGAAACTCTTATCACAATCCGTTCTAACACAGAATCTTTCTAAAAATGCCATCATGGCAGCGTCCTTCGCTCTACTTTTTCTAACTCCCTCTGTAGTGATGGTGTTCGGTCACAGGATCGTACACAATGGATATAGTTCAACGAACGAATTCAGCCTACCTCCGTCCAATTCCACTACAGTTTAAAATTAAGCGAAAAATTATGTTTACACGAGCAATGCCCCGTCCCACACCAATCGGTCTAAGACTCTTTGGCGGATGCACTTCCACCATTTACGATCGTGAGGAAAATTCCATTTCACACGAAAATGCGGTATAATGGCACACACAGCACGAGCCACAATGGATATTGAGAAGGAAGCGTTTCCTCCTTCCCTTTTTGGCGATTTGGCATGGCTATATAGCAACATCGCCCGATATAACCATCCCAGACTTCTTTCATTGGGTCTACCTGAAGTCTCGGTATTATGCCAACAAACCTCAGACCATTGCAGTCCTTAAAGAATATATTCGACAGAAATGCGAACAGTTATCACTTGCGGAATATCTTGCGGAAAGTCATGGAAAATGTGATAAAATGGGCACAAATGTGTATCAAGACGGATATCATCTTTTGCACTTAACAGAAAAAATTGTAAAGATCCAAATAATGATTTCCATCACTCAAAATAATAAATAATTATTTTTAAATAGAGTGACTACCATAGTTACAGTAAACTGATATGAAAATATTTGGGCTTAAATTTTAATGGGGTTCCCGGACCCAAAACCCCACCGTGGATTCACCGCTGGCGTAAAAGATTTTAGTTTGTAATAGTAAGCAGTAGTGTTGCAGTTTATTTATTTTAATTTGTAGCACATTTGGAGCTTCGGCAAGTACGACAATGTTAACACCATAAAGTTGGACCTGTTGGAGGATGTCCATCAAATGTTTTTCCTCCAGGCAGATAAGATCGTCCAAAAAGATTAAGAAGAGAAGCGGGCTTAAAAGACATGCTTCTTTTACCCCAATTGTTGATTGAAAGCAATTTGATAAAATATTTCCATACCAGACCGCAGATTTCTTTTCTTTTGTAGAAAATATTTCACATTTTTGTCGAAACAACAAAGTTGCTTGGTTTGAAAAATAGAGCCCTTCTGTAAATACAAACAAAGACTGGCTTAAAATCTAAGGAGAATGCATTTATCGCACCCTTAGAATGAAAGTGACCTAACTTAAAAATAGCAATTTGTGGGAAATTAGCAATAAAGTCTTCAAGAAAGTATAGTCTTGAGTTAGTTTGAATATTTCAAGTGACCGATGCATGTATAGACTGTCCCTTTCTTACTCATATTTCGGTATTTTTTCACCACAGGGCTTTAGAGATCCCATTTTAAGGTCAGTTTATTGAGAAATCGGAAGTTACGCGAATTTTGAGTTAGGTCACTTTCATTCTAAGGGTGCGATATTTTTGTTTCCCTTTTCCAGATACGTCCGAACGATACTTGTCAGGAAAAAGGTGTAATCAACGGTACTTTATCTTGAAATTCGCTTAGTTATTCTCGGTTACCCAGTTTTAAAAGACGTTCCAGTATAATTCCTGTGAAGATTTTGCTGATCGTATTCACGAAAGAAATGCCCTTGTAATTAATAAGATTATTCTGGTTACCTTTCCTGAATATTGTCAGGATTAAACTGCTCTTCAAAGTTTCAAGCACTTTTCCTGAATCCCATATGAAACTAGTGTAATTTTTCTGAGGTTATTATCTGCTACATTTTTGAAAATTCGTATCAATAAACTAATAAAGATCAGACCAAAAACATAAATGTTAAAAAATGAGCCAAGTTCTTCTATACAAAAACCTTTCTGTAATAAGTCAGCCGTGAAAAGTACTGAGATCTAAAAGTACGCCAAGTTCTTACTTCATGAAGGTTTAATACCGAATATTTAAAGTAGAATAATATTGAAACTGGTCTGGTCAAGTTTTTAAAACCTTTTGAATTAGGCATAAAAAAAACTTGCCAAGTAAACCCATCAAATTTTAGTCAGTAATCATGACAATAAAAAGACACTTCGAGTGAAAAATCTTAGATTTTCTATTTTTCGCTTTGAATGTACATTCATTAAACTATACAGCTCTACCAAATTTCATCATCATCTCGTTAGTGCTCCATAGAAATTAAACATTTTCTCATAAAGTGGGCGGATACCACGCCCCCACCTCAAATTTTCGATTTTTTCCTCTACTTGCATGACAAGACCCACCGTTGTGCTAAATTACAAGATTATACGATGTCGGGAAGTGCTCCATACTTTTGATGATCTATCAGGCAGTCAGTCAGTGAGTCAGTCAGTTACGGTTCTTGTGATTTTTGAGGCCTTATATCTCAGGAACCGCTTATGCTAGAAAATTGAAACTTGGCGAGGCGCCTCGCCTGTGCCTGAATAGCTTAACAAATTCGGAATTTTAAGTTTCTGACTTCATTGGTACTGAAGATAGCGAGGGGTCAAAAATCGCCTGAATTTGTTCCTGTAAAAAGAGCGTAGTGCCAGAACTTGGCTGGGCACTACCCTTTGATAACAACCACCTTGACTGTCTTTCTAGGTAGTTAAGAGGATATCATTATGTGTATATTTTTATACAGAGATGACATAATACCCACTGTCATTATATTTTATTAAAACCACAAGTTTATTATTTTTCTTCCTATATCACAATCACAACTAACAGGAGTTAATTAATTTAATTATGAAATACTCTTCTTTCCAAAAACAGCTCTGAATGATGCCAGTAATGAATGTTTTTCGTAAGGCGACAGCTGACAAAAGCTGATATGTAGTATGTGTCCAAATGAATGTTTCAAAAGTTGCACTTCTCAAAGTCTGTACTATATCGGCTTAAGTGATGAAATATCATATAATAAAACGGCAAACATGTTTTTTGTGGTACACTTTTCTCCAAAAATATTTAACCGATTTCGATAAATTTTATATGGTTGGAAAGCCACAGTTACGGAGATGTGCAGAATATACTTGAGACACGCATTTACACACTGTGGGTCATTTTTGTTTTTGCACTGTCGAACACTTTGCATATTACATAAAATAAAATTTAATTTAATAAATTTGCTTGAAAACACTGCCAATAATATAAATAATAAATAATAAATAAATTGGCACTCGAATTTCGAGAGCTGGGTCGGCTAGTTTAATTAATTTCCCTTATGTCGACATGACTATTACCGCATACAATTTTAAAATGAATGAATTTAATTTCCTCAAAATGGGTTCTGTTAAATTACAGCAAAAGTAGATCCATGTTATTGAAAGAGGTGTACGATTGACATCAACTGATACAATAAGCTCAAAGGAACTTATGCTTTTCTTCCCATTTTTCCTTCTTCGATAAGAAAAAGTTCTTGATACCAGAAAGAAAAAACCTAGGTGATTCTTAAGAAATTGTTCTCGATAAAAAGAAACTAGAAAGCTGGACGTGTTCGTATTGAGAGTGCAAGCAATAGACGATGTACTTACACAGAAACGAAGTTCCATAGTAAAGAAAACGTTCCCAAAGAAATGAAAGACGAAAATATTTTGATAACTTTTTTTCTCTGGAAATTCATATTTTAAGGAGATGTTATTGCGCTAGCTATGCAGCAGTGAATAAAACACACCTAGCAAAAGTCAGCTTTTGTGCACGTTTTTGCGAATCTGAACACTCGATAATTTTGACATTTTCCAAATAAATAAAATTCAAGATTAAGATGAAAAAGAGATTTAGGAAATTCGGAGAGGATTTAAAAGGAGAAACTGATAAACATAAGTTTCAAATGTCGGAACAATAGACTCAAGTGGGTTATTGGAGTACCTGCCCCAAAAAAGGTAATTGTACTCAAACTTTTAACGAATATAAGCCCTATAGATTACAGCCAGATCAGAAGAGGTAACAAGTTTCTTGCATCCTCGGAGAAAACCTAAATACTTCGCAGTGTTTTTGGTGCCAACGAATATGTGATCATTCCAGACAAGGTAGTCTCTGATACACATACCGAGAACTGAAAGCTGTTCGGTTTCCACAATGCATTTTTGAAGCATTAAATTCTACGTGGTTTATGGTTGTCCATTTGACAATGATATCGAGATCAGAATTTAATGAGCTTATCAGTGTTCTAGATACACTTTCGAAGAACAAGGACGTGATTCTGGAACCGAATATTAAAAGCTGAGGGTACTTTTCGTCCTCAAAACCATTTTATGTCTTAGAAGTTTCATATTAAAGGTCATTGATGAATTTGAATTTGAGAAAGAGAGTATGAGACAAAACGGAGCCCTAAGGCACACCAGTCTTAATTTTCTGAATATCAGACTTGAAAGGTTATATTTCAAGTGCAATAATTTTACTTTCTCTTAAACGATGTAAAGATTTCTATCACTATTCAGTTAGGTATACCATGAGATCAATATAATTGATTATCGTTTCGATGAACTTGGAAAGAAGAAGGTAAATATAATTGGTCATAGTTAGAGGGGTAAATTTTTCCCAGTCAAATATTATCAAAAAGTGTTAATATCGACTAGCCCCAAAGATCCCCTGATTTGATGGCTCCTGAATTTTTTTTACAAAGGTACTTCAAACAAACCAAGCACAACATCAACGCTTAAGGACATAATTAGAACGAAATTGCTAAATTAACAACAGAAGTCTACGAAAATGTACTTAATGTTAAAGACCAACATAATCAATCAATAAAATTTTCATTATAAAATTTTAAATGATATTGGGAAACAATCGATCTGAAACATAAAATGCATCCCGTATTTCTTTATTTTTGAGAGCACCAATCAACTTCGGGAGTGAGGTAATCGAAAAGTACGAAGTAACTTGCGCAAAAAACCTCAACATTAATCTTGCACTTATAGCAAAAAACATCGCTTTTAATTTTTTTTTAAATTTGCGAAAACCCCATAATATAACAGACTGAAATACATCAATCAACGTCATATTACCGTATATATTTTAAATTTTAACATCAAAAATTACATATATCGTTTATTTAAATTTTGAATCTAAGGTCAAGAAATATGTTGATTTATTTATTGTTTAAAATTAAATTTGGTACATCAGTACAATTCATATACTTAATTTATCTATACATATAGTTTTGAGTCACTGTTACTGAACGAAGTAATCTATCACATTCATTTTATTTTCGTTCTTTTGGATTATATTGTTAACTGTAAAATATTATTCTTTTCATTTAATGTAAAATTTAAGATCATTCTATTGTAGACGTTCAAGAAGTAAAGAAGTAAAGTTCTCTCTACAAATATCTACCGTCCTAATTTTTTGCTGCGAAAACAAGTTTTGTATTCAGACACCCGTAGACCTTAGGGGCTCTGGTGGCTAATCATTTTTTTTGTTTTGTTGGTTGCTTACGAGTAGTATCGTTCTTTTTATGATCTACAAGACGTGAGAAAGTAAAATTGTATTTTACCTTTTTTTTTACTTTAAAAGAAGCTTTTATATACAAACTTTTTAAAAGCTTTTTAAGAAAAAATTTTGGTACGCTAATTTAAAGTTTTTATTATTGTTCGAATAAAAATTAAATTTACGAAAAGAAATATTGACCCGTTTCGGAGATATCGAATTTTCAAAAAAAAAAAATAAAAAATAGATTTTTTTTTTCAAAAATTCAAAAATTATTTATTTTAAAGTTTTGAAATGCAATGTGTTTTAGACTTTTTAGAAGCTTCTCTATAAAAATTTTCATTAAGATCCTTTATGTGGATAATGAGAAATTCAAAATTCGAAAAAATGGTTCTATGGTAGCTACAAGCTGTAATATGTTAATTTCAAATTTTTTTTTATAAAATTAAAGATCGTAAAAATCAATTGAAAGAAAAAAAAATTTATCAAAATTCTAGGTGCCGTTTTCGAGAAAAATACGATTTTTGAAAACCATTTTTTTTTAATTTTTTAGCATTTGTATGGTAGGTAACTTTATTTTCAAATAAAAAATAAAAATAAAAAATAAAAAAAAATTTTCACATTTTGTAGATTATATTGAGAAACTTTTATTTATCAAGTTTTAAAAAAAAAAATAGCATGGGGTTTTCGAAATATTGAGTTTTGAAAAAAAAATTTTGAAGTTTTTTTTAAAAATCCAAAAAAAATTTTTTTTGAAAATTTGAGTATACACAATTCTATTTATATTTTTGGGGAGCTTTAGCAAAAAAATTATCAAAATCGGTTGAACCGTTTTTGAGAAAATCAAAAACAAAAAAAATGGTTCCATGGGGGGTACCCTTAATAACCATTTTTCGGAAAATTTTTTTCAACCAATGCCTAGATTTAATTAAATGAAATTTTTCTGTATTTTTATTTTTAAAATCTGTTGAACAGTTTTTGAGAAAAAAAAATGTTTATAAAATTTCGAAAAAAATTCGTATGGGGGGTACCGTTATTTTTGGTCTTAAAAAAAAGAAAAAAACGTGTGGGGGAAAACATTAAAAATGATATCTACCAAGTTTAAAGAAAATCGGCCGAATCGTTTAGCCTGTAGTCGAACAGACAGACAGACAGACAGAATTGCGAGACCCACTTTTTTAGTCTTCGCTATCATCGTAATGTCAACTTTGATCAAAATCTTGCCTTATAGTACCTATAAGTCGCAAGTAAAAAATATCGGCATGAATTTTAATGAATGCTTTTAATGAAATTTGGAATAGAGAAGCCTCTAAAAATTTTGAAAAATATTGCATTTCAAAATTTAAAAAAAAATATTTTTTTGATTTTTTTTTTGAAAAATTCGATATCTCAAAAAAGGGTCAATATTTTTTTTTTTTAATTATTATTGTAGTCGACCAATGATAAAAACTTCAAATTGGCGTACCAAAAATTTTCTTAAGAATGTTTTAAAAATTTTGTATATAAAAGCTCTTTTTTAAGAAATAAACAGTGTTCTATCGAAATAGCCAGTTGCATTCCTCCCCTTAAACAATTCAACCGTAAAATTCGCACTTTCAGAAATGCCCATCAGTTTACCCTTGAATCCAACTTCGGACGTACTGTGAAATACAGAAATTCTTTTTTCACCCACACTACACGAATGTGAAATGCTCTGACCCAACTCTATTTTTCCTTCCCATTGTAGTATTCAGAAATTTAAAACAATTTTTAAAATTCTTAGTCTTTTAGATAAAAGCAAGTTCGTGCCACCTAGTTGTGTATTTTATTTTCTATTGAAATTCAATTTTTATCTGCACATTAATAAAGACATAAGAAACTTTTTTCCTTTAAAATGTTTAAACAAAAATTATATATAAATAATTATTTGTTTACACCACTTTAACGATTTAATTTTTTTTGTTTTACATAACATTTTGGTTTTTAGCTCCCACTACAAAATGAGTTGTTTTAGCTATTTAAAGCTATAGAATTTAATGTCGCTAGAAACAAATTTCTCAATTTAAGAACTTAACCTCTATAAAAACACACTCCTTATAAAATACTTTCTTTATTTAATCATAGCCTAGTAATATTAAGGAAAAAGAATTTCTTCGGGACTAATTCCGTATGGTTTGATTGATCTTTCAGTCCAATCTTCTAATTTCTTAATTAAATCGTTGCTTATTTCTTTTCTGTAAGAACCGACTTTACCTTTTCGTACATATACTCTATAATTAAGAGAAAAAAATGGTATATTATTTAAATCTGTATATTTAAAATTAAATGTTTTGCTTTGTTTTGTAAAGAAACCAAAAGTATATTACCCCAAAGGTTTTTCCTCAACTCCATGAAGTTTTTGAACCCGTCTAACATGTTTCACACTATTGCACGATTCATTGTCTGAAATATTTAATTCTTAAATAAACAACTATAGACATGTTAATAAATGTAAAAATTATTAAGTAAAGACTCATTATGAAAATGCTTAAATAAATATAACAAATTCTTACTTTTCATTTTATCGAACGTCAAATGTTCAACTAGTTTATCCAATTGCTCTTTGCTCACGGTCTTTCCCAGCAGGTTGCTAACTTTAAGAATTTCAAACCTTAAATCATGTTTCATTCGTTCAAAACTTGTAAAGTAAACATAAGGCTCATTACGGATACTCCAAAATTCTGCAACATGAGACCAAAATGGGCCATAAATTGTCCTATCTTCAACGGTCTCATTAACAAAATTTTCCACACTGACCGAATTTATTCCCAATCCAGTGACAAAGTGATAATACGAAACGAGTCTATCTTTAGGATCTCTTGTAACATAGACAATCTTGATTTTTGAAATTTAATGATTTTAAAATTAAAATTATTATTTATTGGATTTAATCGTTTATAGGTACCTACGTACCTTAGGTTTGACTGTCCAGAGACCTTTGGGTAACATATGCATTGGCAGATGTGATTTTAAAACCCTTGGTGATTTCATGTCCGCGGCTATTTCAATTGAATTTACTGATGGATTCAGAGCAACATATCTATAATTAAAATAAACATAGAAATAGTTTTAAATGTTGATTTTCCGGTCGTGCAATTCCATATAAAGAGAAAATAGACAAAAAGAAACATTTGTTTGCTTTATTTGTCGACCTTAAAGCAGCATTTGACACTATTAACAAAAGATCAGTTCTGTTTAAGCTCGCGGCTGCGAGGCTGTGAACAAAATTAATCACGACTAATAAGTAACTTTTCTTTTATATAACTGCTGTGGTATCAAATGGAAAAAATCAACCCACCCAATTTAAATCTGAGACAGATGTGCCACAAGGTTATATCTAGAGGCCACTTACGTTTTCTCTTTGTATTAATGATGTAGTGAATCAAAGTGTTACACTATGGTCCTTGTCAATTTCACTGATGACGCGATGAAATTACAGTTTCAAATAAATACATATCTATACCTTCCCGCAAGAATGTTTTAAGCGACATTTTTAAAATTGTTCAGGAAACGAAAAAAACGTCTCATTTAGTTATTTTTTTGTGTATTTTATTGGACGAAACAAATTTAAAAATGTCGCTTAATACATTCTTACGGGAAACAAATCTGTTTCGTCCAATAAAATAGATACACAAAAACTAACTAAATGAGACGTTTTTTTCGTTTCCTGAACAATTTTAAAAATGTCGCTTAATACATTCTTGTGGGAAGGTATCGATATATTAAAACAATTTTGTGATAAGTGGGATCTCAAAGACAAAACCGTGGAGTCTAAAATTATGATTTTTCGTACGATTGGGTTTTGACTTTGGATGGTGTTGTAGGTTCTTTCATTAAAATACTTACCTCCTTACTTTCTCAAGTTATTTTATTTAATGCTCCTTTTGTGAATAATTCTCACAATAATTATATCAATTATGCAATTTTTAATTTTGCTGACTGTGACCAACCTGATTATTTCGATATGATAGCGACTTAATACTACTACAAAAAAAAGGAGGTAAATCATCAAATATGTACGGAAAATGTGATTAATTGACAATATTGACGTCTCACAACAATGGTTCTAAGAAATAAGTCGAAACCCCAGTGGTTTAATAAAAAACTTATTAATTTAAATAATAAAAACAAGTCTTACAAGCTATTTCGTTCTTCCAATAATAATAGTACTCTATTATGTAAATATAGGCATATTCAAAAAGAATTTGATGTTCTCAACAAATATTTAATCTGGTTTTTCAATAAGAGTGCTACAAAAGTTTTTTTAAATAAAACAAAAACGGTTATGGATATCAATAAAATTCTTTATTCCTGTGAATGTTTCGTTTGATGCTATTATGTATGGAACTCGATTTCTTTTACATGGCCACCACGAGCACGCTTGCAGAAGTCCAGACGCTGAACACAATTTTCGACGGTTTTCAAGCATAAATTGGCCCATACTGCTGCAATTTCACGTTCGATATTCGTACGAAGTTCATCAATCGTCGCTGGCTTGTTGGCATATACCATAGACTTGACGTAGCCCCACAGGATATAGTCTAACGGTGTCAAATCGCACGACCAAAGCGGCCAAGCGACTGGACCATTTCGTGAGATAACACGTTCTCCAAACTTGGTTTCCAATAAATTGATTGTGACATTCGCTGTGTGGCTTGTGGCGCCGGCCGTCCTGTTGGAACCACATGTCCTCCAAGTCCATATCAATTGGGGCCAAAAATATTCGGTTATCATTGAACGGTAGCGATCCCCATTGACAGTAACGTGCCAGTATTGATCATCACGGAAGAAGTACGGCCCAATGACGCCGCCGGCCCATAAACCACACCAAACCAGACGAAGCCATTCAGCCAGAAATGAGCCTCATCGCTGAAGATGATTTTTCGATGAAAATCCGAATCATTTTCAAGTTGTTGCTCAGCCCAATTCACGAACATACGACGCTTCTGGTGGTCAAGCGGCTTCAGTTCTTGCGTCAATTTAATCTTGTAAGGATGTAGGCCAAGATCTTTTCGCAAAATTCGCCACAACGACGTCACAGAGATTCCCAACGCTTGAGAACGACGTGTGAGAGACACATTTGGGCTTTCTGCAAGTGAAGCCTCAGCGGCAGCAATATTCCCGACACTACGGGCACTTCTTTGTCTCACTGGCACGGGAACATTTTGTACTGCACCTGTGGATTCAAATTTTTCCACTAGACGCTCAATTGTTGATCTGCTAGGACGATTATGACGACCATAAATTGGACGTAGCGCTCTTAACGTTGAGGCTTTTGACTCCGAATTTTGGTAGTAAATTTTAATAATTTCGACTCGTTGTTGGCTCGTATATCTTTCCATCATGAAATTGCAAACACTGAAGAGAAATATCAAAAGAGCGCCAATAAATATTTCATCCGCTGTCCCTGTCGCTCTACTTTTGAAGCGTCCCTGTTGAAAAACCCTATTTGTTTCGTACTGAATCGAACTTAAAGCTAAACAGTAAATGCTTTTGGAGTTATGTAAATGGAAAACGGAATTCTAATGTCATTCCAAATAAAATGTTTTATAACCAAGAAAGTTCCACGGATACTCGTACGATCTGTAATTACTTTGCTGTTTTTTTCAATCGGTATATACACCATGCGTCAATCCAACTTTGTATGAATGCATGAATAGAACCTTAAATATTAGAACATTAAACATAAGTGTTTTAGATGTACGTATCTGATGTTTGCGTAGTCTTAGTCTAGATAAACAACCTAGTCCTGACGGAATATCACCATATGTTCTTAAAGAGTGCGCAAGTTCTCTTTGTGTACCTTTAACAATTTTATTTAACGCTTCACTCAATAAGGGTGAGTTTTTCAAGGATTTGAAAATTTCTTTCATAATTCCTATTCATAAAGCAGGTCCCAAAATTATTTGAAAAAATCATTTACAATAAATTGTCCTTTCTTTTCAAAGAAATTATCTCACCATACCAACATGGATTTGTCAGTGGAAAATCAACCTCGACAAATCTTATGATTTTTAGTACTTATGTTGCTAATTGTTTCGAAAGTGGATCTCAATGTGATGTCATTTACACCGATTTCGCCAAAGCCTTCGATCGAGTAAACCACAAAATATTGATGCGGAAATTGGTAAATTTTAGGTTGACATTCTAATCTTTTGAATTTGCTTCAATCTTATTTATGCGATCGTATTCAATACGTTCATATAAATAATTTTAGGTCTCGCCAAATTCATGTTACCTATGGTGTTCATCAAGGTAGCCACCTTGGACCCCTTTTATTATTAATTTTAATAAATGATATTCCACTTCATGATGATTTGAAAATTTTCTGTCGCATTAAATCTATTTCTGAATGTATTCTTCTACAAGAAGATCTTAATAGATTTGGAGAGTGGTGTAAGAAAAATCACTTATTTTTGAATATCTCAAAATGCCAAATTATGTAATTTTTCGTAACCAGTCTCCCATCTTTTATTCTTATAAAATTGATGATATAGCTCTTTACAGAATAGATGAAAAGAAAGATCTTGGTGTTTTATTTGATCCTAAACTTAATTTACCTTTCAAGGAATGGTTTGAATGGGCATCGGCGTTTGATTTTTTGAATTAAAATTTATTTCTTCGATTCAGAGTAATTTTTAATATTTTTGCAAAGTGTCAGAATCGCTGTCTATAAAGTGTAATTGTGCGTATTAAACAATTTCCACCACTTTCATAAACATTTCTTTGACAGACGATAGTGTAAATGTGAGACAAAAACACATATTTCAGAAGAACCCTTATTAAAAGATCAACGGAATGCTCGTAAAATTTATAATGGATCTGTTGATCAGGTTGCAACCAAGTCTTTGCATCGTACGAATCTCAAGAAACGAAAATACCAACAATATTTAAGAACTACAGCTGATTCTCCAAGCACTTTTACTGCTGCTGCAGCTATGGAATATTTTTCTGAGAGTATTTCTACTGAAACTAAAATCAATTAATTTTGCCCGCCCCATTTAACCCAACAAAAAAAGAAACTCTTCAAATGGGAGCCAGATTAGGAGTACATAGGACATCTTTCAATTGATACGGGAAAAGCAGTTACTATTGAAAGATGTAGGTATAGATGACTTTCTGGAAGAATAAATTTAAATTTCGCACGTCTTTGGTAGCAATTGGGTGTGATGGCACTACTGTAAATATAGGATATTTTGTCGGCCTTAGCTAGCAAGGATCCAGTACATCCCTGATGCCTAACTTATGCAAACAGGATTCTTCGGTTATAAATTGCAACAGAAAATCCTTCATACAACCTTAAAGAACTTGTCATATTCATTGTGAAAGTCTACCCCCCAGGGGTAAGTATCCGAAGTACCGCACCGGTGATAGTGAAATACAGCGATACAGAAAAATCGAACATGATTTCTTCAAAGGACAATTTAATGATTTTTCAGAAGTTCGCTTCCAACACGAACACTCAAGTAATAGAAAGATGCGTTAAGTTTGTTATTGAAGCTTGATTATCTATTTGTAGACAAGAGACACGAGATGGCTACATTAGAACAAAGATCAAATCCAGGCAAGAATTAACGTTTTCTGAAACAAAATATTTCAACCGTGCCGAAGGTCCAACAACTTCTGCTGGAAGCAATTAAACTTATTTAAGGTTTTATTTATTGTTCTTTTATCTATTTTTAAAGTGTATTTAGTAACAAAAAAAAATATTTTTATAGAGCTAATAGTCTTTGCAGCTAGGCTCATTAATTTTTAATATTACCATGTAATTTTAATTACCTGTGAATAAAATATAATAATAATAATAATAAATATTTTTATGCATTTTATTTTCAATGTTTTGAGATGCCTTTTTACTTGCGATATATGTAGGTTCTATAGGCCAAGTTCTGCATTTGGAAAAAAAATTGAGCTCGAGATTTTGATCAAAGTTGACATTACGATAATAGTGAAGACGAATAAAGTGAGTCCGACAATTCCGTCTGTCTGTCTGTATGCCTATACCTCGATCTAGAGCCTAAACCACTGGACCTATTTTCTTCAAACTCGGCACTTAAAGGTCTTCGGTGATTCTCTAGAAAGGAAATTGAGTTTTTTTTAGCTCTAAAACTAACGGTATCCCACCATACACCCGTAATGCATAATGTTGTTTATCTCGAAAACGGCTTAACGATTTTGATAAAAAAAATAAAAAAAATTTGGTGTAATGGACATGGACTACATTTTGGTAAAAAAAATTTGGGGGGAAATGTTATTAACGGTACCTGTCATAGAACCGTTTTTTTTTATTTTCGAATTTCTTATCAACGGCTCTAACGATTTTAACCAAAATTTTTATGCAGGAGCTCCTTTGCATTTGAAAAATAAAATCTAAATTTTTTTTCGAAAAATAGTTTTTGAATTTTTAAAAAAATAATAATTTTTTTTTTAATTTAATATCTTGAAAACGGATACACGATTAAATTTTTAAATTGCGTTTTAAAATGTATTTTTTTGAATACCAACAATTTGCATATCAATTTTTCTTATAACAATTTTAAGGAAAATTTAGTACACAAAAAACATGTTTTAGTGTGTCAGTATGCCTGTTCCTCTCCCTACAGCCTAACCCACTGGACCTATTTTCTTCAAACTCGGCACTTAAAGGTCTTCGGTGATCCACTAGAGGGGAAATTGATTTTTTTTTAGCTCCAAAACTAACGGTACCCCCATACACCCGTAATACAAAATCTTATTTACCTCGAAAATGGCTCTAACGATTTTGATAAAAAAAAAAATTAAGTGCGATATTATGAACATGGACTGCATTTTGGTAAGAAACAAAATTTGGGCAGAACCGTTTTTTTGATTTTCGACTTTCTCATTAACGATTCTAACGATTTCAACCAAAAATTTTCACCAGGAGCGCCCTTAAGTTTAAGACAATATTTTTTATGAAAATATATTTTTTTGGGATTTTTGAAAAACTAAAATTCCAATTTTTTTTTTAAATATCAATATCTTGAAAACGTGTGAACGATTATTTTTTAAAATTATTTCCTAAAACCTATATTACTAAACACTTAAAATTGGCATCCCAAATTTTGTTATAGAAAAATGTATACATATATATATATTTATACTTCAAAGTTCTACATTACATTACATTACATTACATATTACACTACTCCGTAGATAAATCTACGAAGTAGAGACACTTAAAGCACTGGCAACTGAGGCCATCGGCTAAGACAATACAACAGAGAGAGACAGACAGAAAGGAAGAACAACAGAAAACACATGTCAACAACACACGGTTGGTATTTGAACGGTCCCCCATCCAAGTACCAACCATGCGCAATGATGCTTGATTTCGCTGATCGATGGGAAGCGATGCTTTCATCAAAGCCAAGGCCGTTGACTTCAAAGTTCTAGTCTAGCGCACCACCTGAAGATGTTGACGTGGAAACTGAAATTTGGAATTCATACATTTAAGACCATGGGTCAGCAATTTATAATACAGTTTATAATTTATAATACAGAAAAAATCTTTTAAAGACATTTTAAAGTTATTCTTTTAGATGTCTTTGTTTTTTGTTCCTTTTGAATTTGTTTTCAATCAAGTAAGTGCAGATCATAAATTTTAAGCAGAACAATCCTCCAATTACTTTGGGTACAGAGTAGTAGCTGATAAGAAGGGAAAAATATGGAGAAGACTCCTTAAACCCAACAGAACCTTACCTCACTCACTCTTTTCATCCCTCAGGAACTAAACTTTAATTTCTTTAGCTGCTGTTGTATAGTTAAAACAGTACTCACTTATTGACCCGAGACTTGATTACTTAGTAAAACTACCTCTTAGACGCTTTCGAGAAAAAAGTCTTACGGAAAATATTATGTGAAATAGAGCAGATATAATGGTACAAAACAAAGGTCGATAGACTTAATTGGGCCAGTCTTCAAGCTTCTTCAAGGGAATAAGAACCGGCCCTTAAAGGCTACTCCCCTAGGGTAGCAATAGTCAGCGAGGTAAGCCACTTGTCAATGTTAGAAGGATGCAATAGACCATAATGCCCGAAAAGTTGGAATTTGACTTTACTGGTTGACTTCGAATAGCGATCAGGATAGGGTCCAATTACACTGTTTGGCACAATTTTCCTCCTTTCAATCAAAATAATCATTTTCGAAGGTTTTGGATGCCTGAATTCAAATCAGACCACATACTAAATGAGCTTTTCGAGACTAAAAGTGCAAAAAAAAAACAGTCATGTAACATTAACAAAATATTTTGTCTCTAAAAAAGATCGTGACGGTATTTGAACGTATTCGGTATTCATCAGACTCGACATTACGATGATATAGGAAAGATAAAAAATGGGTCTCGCAATTCTGTCTATCTGTCTGTTCGACTACAGCCTAAGCGGCTCCGACAATTTTCTTTAAGCTAGATAACATTTTTAAAAAAATTGTGGATGGGAGCCACAATTTTTTTCTTGTTTTTTTTTTTAAGATCAAAAATAACTATACCTGGCATACGATTTTTTTTTTCAAAATCTTATAAGATATTTATTTTCTCATTTAAATTAAAAGCAAACAAAAATTGATTTAAAGTTTAGATTAATTTAATAATGAACTGTCGTCTTCAACATTTTGTAACAACATAAACAAATTCTGTTTGCTTAAGG
The DNA here is from genome assembly GCA_911387755.1 of Chrysotoxum bicinctum. Taxonomy (NCBI): domain Eukaryota; kingdom Metazoa; phylum Arthropoda; class Insecta; order Diptera; family Syrphidae; genus Chrysotoxum; species Chrysotoxum bicinctum. The sequence continues at coordinate 161,707,194 of OU426988.1, forward strand.
ATATCTAACTTTTTTCTAGCCCCGAAGGGATTCCTCCAATAGTCCTTAAGAAATGTGTCTCTTAGCTTGCCCAACCTCTCACAGCTCTTTTTTAATTATCTTTAATTTTCTTTAAAACGGAAGGACTCGTTCATATTCCCTGTACACAAAAAGGATGTTAGAATGACATAGGCCCATTGCCAAACTCTCCTGTTTACCTAAACTTCTTAAGAGTATAATTCATGAAACTATGCTTCTTCTTTGTGAACAACTATTTGCTTCGAAACAACATGGCCTTCTTAAAGGTAGATCAACGATCACAAATTTCACAGAATTTGTTTTAAAAACTTTATGTACTCTGGATTTCAGCAAAGCATTTGATAAAATCTCCCATTAAATTATTGTTCTTAAACTTAAAGCATACGAGTTTTCTCCTCTGTCTGTATACTAGATACAGTTCTATCTCAACAATCGTAAATATAAAGTTATTTTTAGGTCATGCACTTCCAACCCTATATGTTCAAAGGTATCCCGCAAGAAAGTCACCTAGGGCCCCTGATTTTCCTATTAACTACCAGTGATGTTGAACTTACTCTTAAAGGATCTGACCTTGACATCTACGCTGTGATATGCGCATCTCAAAAGAAATTGTATCCGCTTCAGGTGCGCAATTGCTACAAGTTGACCTTAATAACTTCTTTGCCTGGTGTCAACACAACTTCCTTGAGCTTAATGTAACAAATGTCAAGCCATTACTTACTCTATATGAAGGTTTTCCTTTTTTATAATACAAACTCTATACACTATAACAAAAATTGCGTATTGACAAGGTCCTCACAGTCAACTGATGAGTCCATGTGAGATCGCCGAGACGAAATGCCAATTTTCGTGGACTAAAGGCCATAAAAGCTATTTTGAATCATTACTTACTCTCGTAAGCGGGCGCCCTTGCCACAACGTCAATACCTGATTAATAATCAACAAAGTTCCATCGTCACTTCCATTCGTGACCTACGTGTTATTGTCAACTTAACTTTCGTTAACATATTAGCAGTATTATCAACGGAGCTAATTCCACACTTGGGTTCGTTAAACGCTGGTCCAAAGAATTTTAAAATCCCTACGTCACCCCTTTTAGAATATGCCTCCCAGGTCTGGTCACCATAACATCAGAGTCATATTCAACGTATTGAGGCGGTTCAGGGTAGATTTGCGTCACTGACCTTAGTTTTGATGACCCATTCCTTAACTTACCTACCTATGAAAATCATCTTAAATTTATAAATCTGCATACCTTATACCGACGTCGTGATAATGCAGAAATTATTTGTATACACCAGCTCTTGACTGGTGGCATCGATAGTCCAGATCTTTATGAAAAAATTAAATGGAACGTAAGCCAATGTCATTTAAGAACCATACCACTTTTATCTACTCCCTTCCATCCTAGATGGACTAGAATGACTATGACGATGACTAGAATGCTTCGGAAAGCTAACAGCTCAACCATTTTCGATCCTAATCTCTCCAAATCCTTTCTTCTACGCACTTTCATAACTTATTTCCTGGCTCCTTAGTTTTAATTTAGTCTTAAGATTTAATTTTTATTCTAGTCGCTTGCTTGTATCAAGCTTATAATAATAAAATTCAAAAGTTGATTACCTTAGAATTAACCTTTTATTAATAGATACTTGTATAACCTACTTACTCTATATAACGACAACGCTCCGCCTGCTCAATTTCCATCGCTGTATCGTAGTCGAAATTATTAACCAACATCCAAACCATTTCACACATCCAAGTTGTACCACTTTTCATCGTTGTTATCACCCATACGTCATCTTTTCGAACTTCAAAATTGTGTAGTTGTTCCAAATATTTTTCACTTTCTCTACTAAAAATTCCGAATCTATTTTCTACATCTATACCCAGTGGTAGATAGTCATTGGTATTTGTGAAAACTTTTATAAATCCTTTCGGAGTTATAGTCACTCCTTTTGCTGTTTCAATTTGTTCAATTCGAAAGATATTGTCCATGTTTTTGTTGTAAATTTTTATAGTATTTAAAGCCCGGTTATTACTCAAGCACTTAAATTTCAAATCAGAACTGTTGATGTTGATGAATAGTGGAAATTTTTTTAAAATCTAGTTGTTTATTTAATTTTATTAATTTGCATAAGTAATCTCTTTTATGATGAGATATGAAAAAAATATGTACTCATGTAATGCGTTGTAGGGTCTTAAGTTGTGTCGAAATAGTTTATGTTTCGATTGAGCCATATCTCGGTGTGTCGAAAACATTTTCTTTTTTTATGAAAAAACAGACGGTAGTATGTTTACAGAAAGAGAAATAAATATTTGCATTGCAACACAATATGCTTGATAAGTACCTAACCACAATCAACGACACACCACTCTTACAACACTGACGAGATGAGTGTGTTTAGGGTTTAAGAGTTAAGCGTACACGATTGGTAGATCTTACAATATTGTCAGACCTGACAATGTCTGACAATTATCTACCAATGAGCTGACAATTAAGTTGTGTGCGTACATGGTTGGTAGAAAATCTACCAGTCAGAAGTTGCCTAACAATTTATTTTCAGATAGCTGGCTTAATACCTACCAATTAATTGAAAGATATTGGTAAATTTTCTACCAACCGTGTACACACACAACTAATTGTCAATTTTTGTTGGTTATGGAAACTGCTTCATTTGAACCATGGCTGCAAATGACAATGAAAAAATGGTATGATGCTAAAAAACGTATACATCTTAAAATATATTCATTGTCAGAAACGTCAGACAACGATAAAGATTGACAGGACTGACAGTAAATTGTGTGTGTACATGATTATCAAATACCTTACAATTTACTGTCTTACAATTAATTATCAGATATATTTTCTGACAATTAATTACAAAATTACACGACTGTCAGCTAGCATACACATGATTGTCAGATTTCTTACAATTAATTGTCAGACAATGATCTAACAATTAATTGTAAGACTACACGGTTGTTAGACATTGTAATCCTGTTTTTCACTAACAGATCTGACAATATTGTAAGATCTACCAATCGTGTACACTTAGCTTAAACCTTACTGTTTATGTATAACCGAGACAAATCTGTTATTTTCAAAAAAATTTCTAGAGATTCGCCAAATAACCAAATACCTATGATCTCCCTTTAAACAAATTAAACAAAATATTATTTATCGTTTTGAAGCTGGAAATGATATTTAACAAAAATTACAGATGCACTTCTTAAGTTCTTCACCCCTCAGCCATGGACTTATAAGCGTTACGAAAATTCAAGGAAAATAAAGATAAGTTTACAATCCATTAGAAAACTAAAACGGAAACATTGGTCCTTTGTCGAATTCCGAAAATGCAGGGATTTCGTCTACGTATAATTTTTTCGCGGTGTTTTTTGTAATATTTCATTTGTACTATATTGAAAACTATAACTTATGGGTGAGTAAAGAGTAAAGAGAGAGACAGCAAGTGAACAAGTCGTGATTTCCCCCAAGGACCGTATTAAAACCCAAATAGTTTGATAAAATCGCAAAGTAAATTGTTTAAATAACCAAAAGTGCAAAGCTGATAATAAAAAACGTCAAAAATTCCAAGTTTCAATTATTATAAATTTATAACAAATTTATTTTATTTGTTGTTTTGCTCTAAGCAAGGGTTGTTTCTCTGTATCTTCCAGATTCTTCTTTTTCGTTCAAAAAAAACCTAAACAGTATACATAAAGTACAGTAGCAGTACGAGTATAAATGGATTATTGTTTTATCCTCCACCGCAGGATATGCGAAACGACGCAATACTCCGCTGAATGGGCGATAGCACAATGATTTTAAAAAAACAAAAATTTATATTAAACCAATGAGAGAGATATCTCCGTCAATAGGATTTAATTTAAAGTTAGATACTATGCTCAGTCCTCTTTTTGTACAAGCTTGAAAAAATCAAAAGGCAGTAGTATACCACCGAAATGTTTCCTCAAGAGAGCACAATCAGATCAGAATCAGAAGTGAATCATATTTGTTTTGCGCGGCCTTTTATACTCTCTGCTTGGGAAGTTAATTATATTGTATAGAATTGAATTTTTTGTTTAGAATTTAAATTATTTGTATAGAATACTTGTTTAGAATGAATGAAAAGAAAAATACAATATTGTTAGCAAGTATTTTACAGTATGTCTTAAAAGTTTTGATTTATTAATTAATTGAATATAAGTAAAAATAATTTATTGAAAAAATATAAATATACCTAAAATATTGATATGATGTTGTTAATTGTTGTTGATGTTACAAATTGTATAAATGATAAAAATATTTCAGAAGTCTCACCAACAAAAACCCTACCTACAGACTCTGAGACTAATTAAGACCAAGCTTAAAAGTAAAACAATATTGTCTTCTTAGCCCACTGTTTTGGGCAATCAGGTTACATTTCTTCCTGGAGGAACCGATTTCAATGGTACCATTATTAGGTTAATTCTCTACGCCAGTGTTTTGTCCCTTTATAAAAAATCAAAAAAAAAATTAGATATGCATATTTTTAGTATCGATTCATAATCATGAAGTGTCAGCTAAAACGGTACTTTTATACAGATAACTTCGATAATGTACAGTACATACAATTCACTCTCAAACATGAGTAGGTACATGAGAGAATGAGAAAACTTTAACGGATTTATTTGAATTTTTACAGAGTGATTATTTATGTTTTGGTAAGGTTTTCATAATTGTTAAGTTTTTTTCAAGTGTGGTTTATTGTTATTGTGTACATTTTAAGATGAAAATTTTAAATTTATAAAAATATGGGCGAGTTATCAATATTTCTTTATTTTGAAAAAAAAAAAATAAGTGTAATAAGTTAAATTTAAGTCAAATAAGATTAAAAAAAAAAAACATGTCAAAACATGTTCATAATTTTGTGGTATTATTTCAAAATGTATCTAATTTTTATGTTAACAAAGTTTCATCTGCATTTGTTTACCCCTTTCTGAGTTATTTGCTTGGCAACAACTCAAAAATAGCTTCCTATTTGGAAAATGACTTCAAGCGGACCAGAACAACAAAAATGTTTCTGTTTTCATTTACGTTTAGCTAAAAAAAACAATATTCTGTGTATTTGAACAATATTTTTATGTTGACTGAAGATGTTTTAAGCTTTTTAAATAACATAAATAGTACAGAATCATCACAAGCACATAGTTCCAAGCGAGGAAGGCCATTTAAAAATTTTGGGGAACTCAATGTAGCTTCAAAAAAAACTGCGGGTAGTGGATTTACTGCGAGATAGAGATCCCATAAGATAAGTTTGCTGCTTATGTGTCAAGTGAAGGTAAGCAAGATCAGAAATGTATGTCACCTTTAGAAGCTTTAACCCTATATACGGATCTCGATTTGTCTTATAGAAATTATGAAATTACACCCAGAATTATACCGATTTACTACCCAGTTATTATGCGATGATCAAAACAAGGTGTGATATATTACCTAAAGATATTAAATCACACGAAACAGGAGCAGATGTAAACCTTCAAGAACTTTTAAATAAAACTGCATCATCTATCATACAATCGGTTGAAGATATTACTTTCAGTACCTCTTCCTCATTAAAGCTTATTAGTAAATGGGGTTTCGATGGGGCCTTAGGTCACAGTAATTATAAACAAAAATTTCCTGACTCCAAGCTAACCGATGCATTTTTGTTTATAACTGCCTTAGTCCCTCTGCGATTGGTTGAGACTCATACAGAATTAGTAAAGTTGAAAAATAATACACCTTCGTCAGCTTTTTTCTGTCGTCCTATAAATCTAAATTTTATAAAAGAGTCAAAAGAAGTTGTAAAGAACGAACTTAATAGGATAACAACTTTAGTAAATAACTTGGTAACTGTAACTTTACCATTGAAAGATACTGGCTGTTTCATAAACATAGATTTTGAAACGATTTTTACTATGATCGATGGAAGTATATTTATGCAACACTGTTACTGAAGTTAATTCGACACAGACTTATTTTATTTGTGGTGCTACACCAAAGATGATGAATGAATATAATATCGCAAGTCGTCAGCCAAACGAGAGTACATATAAGTATGAACTGTAAAAATTACACAATTGGATTAGAAGTTTTGAATGTATCCTACATATTGGGTATAGATTGCCCGTAAAGTGTTGGCAATTACGTGGCCCTGTTAATAAGGAAATATTTGACAAAAATAAAAAAGAATACAAAGAGAATTTAAAGACAAAATGGGTCTTCTGGTTGACAAACCTAAGCCCGGATATGGCTCTACAAATGACGGTAATACCGCGCGAACATTCTTTCAGGACTCAATTCTTAATGCTGAAATTACAGGTGTAAGTGAAGTTTTGATTATTAAGTTTTCTATGATTAATAGAATATTATCGAGTGGGATAAAAATTAAGAAAAAATTTTCAGAGAATTACTTAGCAAGAATAAAAATGTATACTTAAGCTTATATCCATGGTATTACATGTCCATGTCCATGCATAAGAATAAGAAAGAATACATGTAGCGGATGTGATTGACTCATTTACATTTCCCATTAGTCATTTATCCGAAGAGGCATTAGAAGATTGACACAAAGACACGAGGAACCTTCGGGAACATCACACCAGAAAAACTTCTAGAATGAACACAAACACGGATTTCATGAATATGCTGCTTTTAACATCTGATTTTTTGATATCAGCTTTTCGCAACAAGATGAGAAACGTGCAAGCAAAATTATTTGACGAAGACATAATGCCATATTTAGTAACATCATAAAGCTATAATAGTACCCATCTATTTGAATTTTCATTATAATCCAGTATTAAATATTAAATAAACACTTTTTACGTTATATCAAAAATACATGTGAAAATTTTCATTATATAGTATTGCAACCTCTTTTGTATATTTACACATCATTTTAACAAACAGAAAAAAAAAACAAAACTTTAAACATTTTCTGCGGAAGTATTTTTAATAAACTTTTGTATGGGCTCGCAACACAGTGCGCCGCAGGCGACATTTATTGGTACTGTACTTTGTGGAACTTCAAAGTAGAAATCAACAATTTGAGAATCATGATGTTTCGAAATGGAATTAGAATTTGAACCTGTGAAAATGAGGAAGTCGAAAGGTCAAAGTGTAAATATATCTGGGAGTTATCATCACATAAAAATTGTGTTTTAAAAAAACACCTTGAAGACAAATTAAATTAAAGGAAAAACAGAAATTAATTGTAGCTTGAAGGGTATTATAAGCAAAAGTAGTATTACGACTAGTTCTAATTCCAAGTATAAGTTTTTCGAAGCAGTTGTCAGATCGATCATGTGTTATGCAGCACATTTATGAGCTATTTTTCAGTACGAGGAAGTTGAAACGCTTCTGCGCTATTTTATCAAGAAAATCTTTACACTACCCAAAAGTTCAGCTATACACATGTATGATTCATCTGAAAACTGGACTACCACCGCTTAATATTTTCACATTGAAATCGCACTTTCGCTATTTTCTGAAAGCACTGGACCTGCCAGATCAGCTACTACCAAAAATTTAAGCAAAACTTTAAATTGGTAGGAATCGACGATTTTTCAAAGAATTAGTGAGATTAAGAAATCAATACTTACAGGGTGGGCCAAACACAAGTTTCTTTTTAAAAATTCAATAAAATGAACAACATTTAATAGTTTAGTAGGAGCAAACATTTCCATCAATTATGGAACACCACATGCGTCGTTCAAGTGGCTGCCTCAGCTGGATTCGCAGTAGCGCAATCTGTCACTTGAATTTTGCAAGACTTTGTCAATGGTTTCGGGATGTAGCTTACGGATTGTTGGAATAACATCGGTTTTAAATGGTTCCCTACAAAAAAAAAAGTCCAAAGGTGTGAAATCTCAACTCCGAGGCGGCCAATTGGCATCGCCAAGACGACTGATAACACGATTTGGGAATTTGGTGCGCAAAAGATCGATTGGGCATGGCCATGAGGTCGGCCATGTCCATGGCTTCAATTTTAGTACAAACAAAGTTGGTCAACATGGCTCTGTAACGCCCCCCGTTGACCGAAACGTTGTTCCCAGTCTCATTTTCGAAGAAAAATGGTCCAATGATGCCACCACTCCACAATCCGCACCAAACAGTCACGTAGCCGCTGATTTGTCGCTACTGTACTTGCGTAGAGCAGGCATCACGGAGGGTGCTTCATTTCGGCCAAAAATTCTTTTCAAATAACGCACTGTTTGGGCCACAGAGCACTCACTTTGGAAATAAGTTTTCAATATTTCCAAACGTTTTTCAAGCGTTAAGCGAATCTTTTCGTTACGTGGAGGCATAATACTGACTTTCTATAAAGATTTCGAGCGGGAAACATCTGTCAGTGTCAAAATAACCTATGACTTCAAAAGAAACCACTAGATGGTCCCCATTATTGTGAAAAATATAACATATTCACCCCTATTACAGAATTCGGTGAATGAGCTAAAGTGACAGTTTCAATTAATTTCCAAACTTTTGCTATTACAGTAAAACCCGCTTAAGAGAAACAGCTAAATGCCACAGTCTTTCTTTCACTTTAGCGGATTTTTCACTTAAACGAACCCCGCTTAAGTGAAAAATAATTTCACTTAAGCGGAGTTCGGATAAGTGAAAAAAAAATTTCACTTAAGCGGATTTAAAAATTCCGGAGCGGAGATTTAATGCAGGAACAATATTGTTTTTATCTTTTGGACTTGCCTTGAAAGAAGTTAAATAAAACAACGATTAAATAACACAAAAATAATTTATTGAAAAACGAAAACAAGCAAATTTTTGTTCTGTTCGATTCAATTTTTTTTTTCACTTAAGAGAGTTTTTTTTAATGAAAAATATTAAAAATTAACTGAAAATATGTTTCAGTTATCCGGGTTTTTCGCTTCAGTGAGTTTCACTTAAGCGAAGTGTTTTAAGGGAAATTGGTCGGAAAATACTTGGGGATGAAAAAAGTGTTTCAGGTAAGCGGGTTTTTCTCTTAAGCGGGTTTCTCTTAAGCGGGTTTCTCTTAAGCGGGCCTTACTGTTCTGAATTCGACGAAGAAAGTTGAACGAATGTCTGTAACGATTCCTGCTCTGTTCAACTTATCTGGTATTGGTATTACTACAAATCCGTCAGGTTGTTCTTGTTTTTTGCTCACAAAAGACAATAATAGACGCAATAAAACTGTCAACTTTACCTTTCATATTCGTACCAAAAAACTAAATAGTCCTGGTTTTCAGAGGTCTGAGAACAACATTCCAAAAATCGGTCCGTTTGCTGTTGATGCTGAACTTAACTCTGATTTCGCTGCTATTGCTCGTACTATCCATGAAGATTTAAGTACATCCGATGCTATCTTAGTCTACTATCAGAACGTGGGAGGAATGCGGTCTAAGTTGGATACATTCTATAATGCTGTAATTGATTGTCATTATGCTATCATTGCTCTCACCGAGTCTTGGTTAAGTGACGACATTTCTAATGCGGAAATTTGCAGCAATGATTATGATGTTTATAGAACTGATCGAAATAAAATTTGCACGGAACTTACCAAAGGAGGCGGTGTACTGCTTGCAGTTAAAAGTTACTTAAAGAGCAGGCAAATATCTCTTTTAAACTCCTCAGGTTTGATTGAACAAATATGCGTTCTTGTTAACTTTCCTTATAATTTAAACATAATAAGTATTTATTTTTTTGTTTCTTACATTCCTCCGAAATCCAGTATTGATATTTATAATGCTCATATAATTAATATTAATAATATTGTAAGCAATTTAGATAGTAAGTCATACGTGGTAGTCTTAGGTGATTTTAATCTTTGTAATGTAAATTGGATTTATTCTACAGAAGATAAAGCACTTCTACCATATAATATTACAAATGAAATTGAAGCTCTTGTTTTAGACTCTTTGTCAGCCTTAAATTGTGTACAGCTTAATAATGTTGTTAACTCTATTGGAAGAACTTTAGACCTTGTTTTTGTACATGAAGATTTCGAAGCATTTCTATCAGAAGATGATTTTCCTCTTTTAAATAATAGTATTTACCATAAAGCATTGTGTTTAAAGTTAAAATGTATCTCATTTAATAATTTGAATTGTTCAAAAAATGTAATTGGTTATAAATATGACTTTAGCAAGGCCGATTATATCGGCATGAATAATTTTTTGAATACTAAAGATTGGAACACAATTTTGAGTTACCAAAGCATTGAAACAAATTATGAGACTCTTTTAAGTATTATTATATGAAACATTTTCTTGCTTTGTTCCTGTTAAACGAATGAAGATAAATGATAAACCCGTTTGGTACACAAAAAGCCTATCACGTTTAAAGAATGCAATGCTTAAAATGCAAAATAAAAGTAGGGTTGAGTTCGGCTTCCGAAGCCAATATTGTCGTCTACGTAGAGAATACGAGTATCTTAAAAAGTTTTTGCATAGGAAGTATGTATGGTCGTTAGAATCAAATATTAAAACTGAATCAAAGTGTTTTTGGCATTATATAAATTCTAAGCGGAAATCTTTGGGAATTCCTGCCTTTATGAGTTATAATGGTGTTGGGAGCAGTGATCTTAAAGAGATTTGTAATCTATTTGCATCGTTCTTTCAATCCAATTTCTTAAGTAATCCAGTTCACTCTGAGATAAACTATGATATCACATCTATTACTGATATTGGAATGATGTCATTATCAGAAGATGAAATTCTTGCTGCACTTGCCAATTTAGAAAATAACTTGAGCTTACCTCCTGATAACATACCTGCAATATTTTTAAAAAACTGCAGATTTAACTTATCAAAATCGCTTCAAAAAATTTTCAATTTATCGCTCAGCAACGGTGTTTTTCTAGATGTTTGGAAGTGCTCATACATTACGCCCATTCATAAATCAGGATCTAAGCAAGCAATTGAAAACTATAGGCCAATTGCAAAACTTCAATTGATCCCTAAAGTTTTCGAATCCTTGGTAAAAACTAAAATGTATGATTCAGTTAAAAACCATATCTCACCCTTTCAACATGGATTTGTTAGTGGAAAATCCACTGCTACAAACCTTACTTTGTTTACTAATTTTTGTGTAACCGCAATTGAAAAAAAAAACCAAGTTGATGTCATTTATACTGACTTTTCAAAGGCATTTGATAGGGTTAACCATGAATTATTACTGAATAAACTTAAAATTCTTGGTTTTCATTCTCAGATGTTCGATTGGATTAAGAGCTATCTGCTTAATAGAATTCAGATCATTAAAATCGGTTCCATGAAATCAGTGCCAATTTCAAATTACTCCGAAGTTCCCCAAGGTAGTCACCTGGGTCCTCTTTTGTTTTTACTTTTTGTAAACGACTTGCCGAACTTTATTTTAGATTCACAATGTTTGATTTTTGCTGATGACGTTAAGATATACAGGCTCATAAGTTCCATCTCTGACTGTAAACAGCTCCAAGATGATTTAAAGCAACTTTCCAAATGGTGTCTTTTAAATGATTTCGGAGTGAATATCAAAAAATGCTGTGTTCTTACGTTTACCAGATCTTTCAATCCTATTATCTTTAATTATAGTTTATCTGCGAGTGTCCTGCAAAGAGTTTCTAATCATAAAGATTTGGGAGTCATATTTGATTCCAAATTGGATTTTGAAACGCATGTAGATTACATCGTTTCTAGAGGTAATTCTATGCTTGGATTTCTGTTCAGAAATTCTAGCGAATTTAAATGTGCTTATACAATAAAGTCTCTTTTTATAAGTTTTGTTCGACCTATTTTAGAATATTGTTGTGTAGTTTGGTCTCCCTACTACAAAAACGCTTCGAATAGAATCGAAAGGATCCAAAAAAGGTTCACGAAATATTCGCTTAGGAAACTTCATTGGACCCTACCCTTACCATCATATAAATCTCGGTGTGCGTTGATAGATATAAAACCACTTGAGACTAGGAGAATTTATTTCTTGATTTCACTTGCAAGAGACGTCTTAATTGGTCATATTGATTGTACTCAACTAAGTGAGCTATTTATAAGACATACTCCAGCTCGTTGTTTGAGGGTTAATCATTTTTTCTTCACAGCACAACACTCGACCAATTATGGACTTAATGAGCCTATTACAAAAGCTTGTCTACTTTTTAATAAATATGCCGATATAATCGAACTTGAAGTTCCAAAACATGTATTTAAAAAAAATGTTATGAATCATATTATAATTAATTAAATTGATTTGGAAATATCATTATAAGTATTATGTTAATTAATAAGTTTTTTCAACATTATAGTTTCTCTTCTTTTTTATTTTTATTATTAGAGCGATATGTCTAAGAAAGTAGTTTGTACTTATAGACGAATAAATAAATAAATAAATAAATAAATCCGCAATCCATCCGCACTCCATACAATTTTTATCATTTTACATTCGTGCCAATTTCTAGGCGAATCTGAAGTGAATCTTTAAGTAAACGAAAAAATAAACAATGGAAAGCACAAAAAAGTTAGTCAAAAGCTTATCATAATGAATGTAAAAGTTTAACAAATTTAAATAGAAAACAGACAACCAAACGGAAACAATTTAGGAAAATGGTGGAAATGATGAAGACGCAATCGGGCATAGCCAGAAATCTAACAAAAAAATAAAATGCACGACTGGGTCGCACGAACTTGCTCCTATGTAAAAGACTAAGAATTTCAAAAATGAATGTTATTAGAGAAACTGTTCATAAGCATAAAATTCATTTTTTAAATGAATAAAAAAAACTTCTTTAGTAGTTAAAGGTAAGAATAGCATGCCATGTGATTCAAGCAAATATAGATTTATGCAAGAACAAAAATTATAAGTCTTTGTAGTGGTTTCTTAAAAAATAAGGTTTTATATAAGAAAATTTTAAAACATTTTTAAGAACGCCAATTTGAAGTTTTTATTATTATATGAATAAAAATTAAATTTACAAAAAAAGTATTGAGCCGTTTTCGAGATATTGAATTTTCAAAAAACAAAAAATTGATTTCTTTTTCAAAATTCAAAAAAATATTTTTCTTAAAGTTTTGAAATGCAATATTTTTTAAACTTTTTAGAAGCTTCCCTCTACGAAATTTCATTAAAATCCGTTGTGCTAATAATGAGAAATTCAAAATTTTAAAAAATCGTTCTATGGTAGGTACAGTCGGTAATATCTTGTTTTCAAAATTTTTTTTATTAAATTACAGATATTAAAAAATAATATAAAAAAAAAAATTTAAGCAAAATTCTCGGAACCGTTTTCGAGAAAAATACGATTTTCGAAAATCATTTTTTAACATTTGTATGGAGGGTACCGTTATTTTTAGGTAAAATGAATTTATTTTGCTCATATATTGTAGATTATTTTTTCAAACTTTTATTTATCAAGTTTTGAAAAAATCGAGCATGGGGTTTTCGAAATATTGAGTTTTCAAAAAAAAAATTTGAAAGTTTTTTTAAAAATTCAAAAATTTTTTTTTGGAAAATTTGAATACACAATAATATTTTAACTGCTGGGAAGCTTTAGCATAAAAAAAATAATCAAAATCGGTGGTATCGTTTTTGAGAAAATCAAAAACAAAAAAAAATGGTCCCAAGGGGGGTACCAAAACTACTCATTTTTTTGAAAATTTTTTTTCAACCATTACCTAGGTTTAAACAAAATTAAATTTTTTGAATTTTGTTTAAGAAAATCTTATGGACAGTTTTTGAGAAAAAAAAATATTTATAAAATTTCGAAAAAAAATCGTATGGCAGGTACCGTTATTTTTGGTCGTGGCACGATGGTTGTGTGCTCGCCTGTCAACCTCATGATCACAGGTTCGATCCCTGCCGTCGTCTCTGTCGTTTTTATTCCATTAAAACCTTCTAAAAATTGTCATCAATGGGTTGCTGGTTTATTCATTACATGTTGTTCAGGCATAACACTAACAACATGTAATTGAGTTAAGCTAGTATGCCCAACAAGGATGAACACGAATAAAATAATGTGAATTATAAACGACATAGAAATAAGACACGGTATTTCTCCGCTTTAGCTCAGCCGCCACCCTGGAGATAAAAATATCTGAAACAACCACCACCTTCAGTCTCAGAACATCGTGCCACACATCTTTCCTATCCTTCTTTCTCTTCATGAACTTCACGCCCGCGCTGTGTTGAAACATTTAAAGGGTAATCATAATGCCTTGAGCGCGGGTAGATTATAAAAAAAAAAAAAAAAAATCAAGTCAAAAAACATCCGGGAGTAAAAAATCAAAACCCATATCTACCAAGTTTGAAGAAAATCGGCCGTGCCGTTTAGCTGTAATCGAACAGACAGACAGACAGAATTGCCAGACCCACTTTTTTCGTCTTCGCTATCATCGTAATGTCAACTTTGATCAAAATCTCGAGTTCGATTTTTTTTACGAATGCATAACTTGCCTTATACTTAGTACCTATAAGTCGCAAGTAAAAAGAATGCACACCGATTGGTATTGAACGGTCCTCCATCCAAGTACTAACCACGATGCTATTATTATCAAAGCCTAGGCCATTGATTTAATGTCTGTAACCGACAGCGTCGACAGGAAAGTTCATAAATGATAAGGTAATTTTAGGAATCGACAATGTAGTTCATCCGGCGAATTTCATAATTCAGTTTTACAGGGGAGTTAACTCACCGGGAGTAAAATTTTGCGAATTCTGGATTCGACATGATTGTCCAATAAAATCACATTTTATGTCTATCTATCTATGAAGTGTCGTCCTGAGTTTATCTATGAAGATTTATTTTACAAAAAATATCTCAAAACCACATTTTAACCACATCGAAGTTGAGTATAGCTTCCAGACCCGCTGTGGGGATAGATCTACCCTATTACTGATTCCAATACATGCCATTCTTTGTACCTTGGTCATGATTTTAATGTTCGCAAGTTGGTCCAAAGCATTGTACTTGATGATTTTTGGGCTTGGCCCCCACATTTTACCAAATTTTCTGTTTCAGGAGTAGATCAAACATGGCTTTATTCATTTCTTATTCAATGTTGAGAATGCAGCTAAATTTCATATCCAGGATCACTCCAAGATATTTTGCGTTATCTGAGATTTTTAGTTGGGTCCCTTCAATAAAGGGAACTTTAAAGGTGGTAATTTCCTTATGTTCGTAAAAAGGACCAGTTCTTAGTTCATTTATACACTATTGAAATTTATATGTGGCTAGAAATGCTAGGATTTGCATGTGAAATCAGACTCCTCTGTATTTAAGTCTTTCTAGAACTGCGTCCATTACGAGCGTCTAGAAAAGCGGAGAAAGGACCCCACCTTGTGGAGTCCCTCTGTTTATGATATGTACTCCTTTTCCTCGTTACATCTTTATATTGATTTGATACCCAGGTTACCGCGAATATAATTCCAAAATATAAAACTCAACAGCAATAAAGGCATTGAAATTTTTTTTTAAAACATATATGTTTACCAAGACCGACGTTTTAAAAAATAAACTAAACTTTAACTTTAACTTTCTGCTAACTTTGGCAACTCTAATATGTAAAAAGTAATGATTTCGGACGCTTTTCATATAGTAAGTTCTCAACTCGTTTCATAACGTTTTTACGTCTTTTGAGTTTTTTTTTTCAAATTACAATTCTGGCATTGTCAGGAGTAAGTATGCAATTCAAAAATCCATAAAAAAAAACATCTGTGACCAATTTTCTTTTTTAAAACAAAAAGAAAGAATGAAGTATGCAAAAGGTCCTTCTAATCATAGAAAACTTTGAAGTGCTTTCTACCCGAAAACCCAAATTGCAAAATTTCATAACATGCGCTAGATATTATAGGTAAATAAATATATACACACCTATACCTACGTACTGAAAGATACGTAGTGTACGAGTATGTTCCTATTTTTTTATTTGGGATGGAAGCAGGAAATATATTTTACAGCTATACCCTGGTAAATTGATTTCAATTTTGATTTTCCATTTACTTTTGAAATTGCGAACAATTTTGTCAACGGTTGGTACACACAAACACACATACGTTTGTGTATCTGAAATTTCCTAAATATCCTTTTTTTATTTTATTTTTCTCAGGTCCTACATTTCAGCACCACTCAAAAAGGCGATGTACTCGTACTTACCTACATACCTACTTCTATATCAGCGTCTTTCTTGCTTTCTATCCTTTTTGCTATTTATGAATTTCTCATTTTATATAATAAAATTTCTGCAGACAATTTGTCTTGCAAGTGTGCTAGCAACAGCAGCAGGAATAAAGGGTTATCGATGATAGGAGCCAACAAGGGTTCCAAAGGAATAAAAATAAACTGCAAAAGTTGCATAAAACAGTTTTGTGTTCACCTTGAAAAAACATGACATCTCGAACATTTTGTTTGTAGAAGATGGAATAGCTTAAATTTGGACCGTTGCCAGAGCATAGAACTCATAGAAGACAATAACATCGTTGAGAGCGACTACAATGGGGATGTACTAACCTTTAGCAACGTGTCAAGATGACGGCTCTTACAACATAGCATAAATTGAGTTCTTGCTGTTTTCTGGGTGACCTATTCATCTACGAGTATAGTTGATGTCCCTTTCCACATTAATATACGTTTTGTGTCACTGTACTTTGAAGGGGCTTGGAGGAGGCAAGTAACAACGATGGGTTAAGATGTCAGTGCCAAAAGGAAGACAGTGTAACATTATAAGCGTCACCTCGTTTAATAGTCGTCTTTCCTTTTGGCCAATATTAATCAGGACCGCATTTAATGGAATGTCGTAAAAGGCCGTCGCGTCATCGTCAGGTGTCCACCTATTAATTGAAATACATAAATCTATAAAAATGTTAATAATCTATATTTATAAACCTTGTTCTCTTGTCAGTAAATTTCAAATGGGAAAATAAAAATATAAATTTACTTATTTAATTTCGGGTACTTTAAATATCTTAGATACCAGATAAATGTTTCTCAGTTTTGCTTTCAAAAAATACTGAAGTAGAGTTAATCTCTACCAAGAATTGGAGTGGACACCGCCATCACATAACAGGTATTGTCCAGTCGGAATGCAAAAGATGAGAAAAATTTAATGAAAAAGACCTATGATATTGAATGGAAGCTGTTCCGAAACAAAGTCAAGAAGGACATTTTTAGATGTAAGTCTAACTATTACAAAAAGAAGACCCTTATAATGTTAGACACAGTACGGGCGATATTGAAATTAGTGGGGAGGTAAAGTAGTTGTCGATGAACATTGGTCTTGAATGTTTGCTATTTAAAATTGCAAGTGAAAACCGTGATTAAAAAACGAATCTCTACACTGAACCAAAAAGGTAATTAAATACAGTTAAAAAGTTTATTGGGCCAATAAAAAATTTTATCAAAACTTGTCCAACAAACAGGTTTATTAGGCCAATTAAAAACGGTTTATTGGCTCAATAAAGCGTTTATTCACACAAGAAATAGTTTATCCTGTTTATTAATTTATTTTACTTTTGTTTCTTAGGCCAATAAACTATTCCTTGAATCAAGCAAACTTGTTTGTTGACCCAATAAATTAGTTTATTGATTTAGCAAAATTTGTTTCTTGGGCCAGTAAACTATTTCATTGATTCAAACAAACTTCCTTTTTGAGCCAATGAAATGATTTATTGAAATGGCAAAATTTGTTTCTCGGGGCAATAAACTATTTCGTTGATTCAAGCAATCTTGTTTGTTGAGCCAATGAAATGATTTATTAAAATGGCGAAATTTGTTTCTTGGGCCAATAAACTATTTTATTGATTCAAGAAAACTTGTTTGTTGAGCCAATGAAATGATTTATTAAAATGGCGAAATTTGTTTCTTGGGCCAATAAACTGTTTATTGATATAAACGGTGTTTATTGATATTATAAACGATTTTATTTTCAGTGTATATTCGCCGGTACGACCAAAATTAAAACATTAGGCTCGAGAGTGAACTGATGAGCATTCCTAGAGAAACATGTATCACGGGTGAACTGATTGAGGGTAGGAATGCAACTGGCTATTTCAATTGAGCATTGCTTGTGAAAAAAGCGATAAAACAGGGAAATACATGAAACATCCCGACGGTGTTCAAGAGGTCGGAATGAATCCATGATAGCTCTGTTTCCTATTAGTTTAAACGCTCTCTTCTGAATTTTATCCAATAAGTAGAGAGAAGTTTGTGCTGCACCTGCCAAAGATGTGAGTTGTACTCGAGTTTTGGACGTAAAACGCCTTATAAATGGAAGTCAGATTAGAGATGGTAAAAAATATCTTACATCGATATAGAAATCCTAAGCATTTAGCAGCGTTTTTGGCAGTCTCGAGGATTTGGCCATACCAATGAATATCGTCGTTGACACACATACCGAGTACTGAGAGCTTTTTGGTTTCTTCGATGAAAGTGCCAATCAAAGACAATGGCATAAGGGAAACATATTGCCTCAACGACAAAGAAAGCATTGAGTTTTCGAAGCATTAAACTCCACACGATTTTGTATACCCCATTTAACAATGCTGAGAAAATCGGGGCTTAATAAGCTAATCATACGATACCGTTGCAATTCCACTTCCGAAAAAGATGGACGTGACTTTAAGAACGAATATGAGAAGCTGAGAGTAGAGTCGTCGGTAAAACAATGAAGTGGATTAGAAGTTTCATACAAGAGATCATTTATTAAAAATGAGGAAAAGAAGATCAGACTTGAATACCGTCCAATACAACATGTACTAAACAAACTAGAAGGTAATTTCTAACATAAAGAATATGGGTTTCGTTGATACCAAACTTTATCAAATGCCTTAGAAATATCAAGTGCAATAATCTTACTTACTCCAAAACAATGTAAAGATCTGTTCCACTCTTTAGTGAGATATGCCTTCATATTACTAGTGGAACGGTGGAACGATTACTGCGAAAGCCGTATTGTTGGTCATTAAGAAGTTTCGATTTTTCAGATATTTCTTGACCTGATGATTTATCAGTGATTCCATTATGAAAGATTGGACGTAATTGCAATTGGTCGGTAGGAGGAGGGACAGGAAGGGTCGACTTTTTTAGGAACAGGCTGGACAAATGCTGTTCTCCATCTTCTAAGGAAGATTCCAGAACAGTAAGGACAGTAAGTTTTCAAGAAATCATAGAACTGGACAAGGACAATAAACATATATGTATATCAGAAGTGTACAGTAATTTAGCAGACAATCAAAGAAATTTATCGCAGAAACTTTAAGAACAGACTAATTTTTAAAGCTAAAAATATTTGAAGAAAAATTGTTCAATATTCTAGACAAACAAGGTATTTTCCACCCTAGCATACTTACAGCGAAAGCAACAATGTCTTCTGACAAACTCGATAATCCATATTGTTTTATTGTTTATATAACTTAGTAAGGCCTTTGACACTTAAAACCATGAAAAGTTTTACGAGAGCTAAATAAAATAGGAATCCGATAAAATCGTGTAGAAATCAAAGATACTTACTCTGTAACGTAGTGGTTCTTCTGGGAGTACCACAGGGTTCTAAGCATGTATCAATTTTGTTCATCCTCTTTACTAACGAACTTCTACGTGTTTTTCAAAACAATCTTCGATTTGTATTTGCAGAAGATGCCACTATAATAGTAAATCACAAGCGTCTAGAAACTGCAACCGAAATATTACGAACTAAGTTCGATAGGGCGGTACAATAGTGTAAAGATAATGGGTTAGTTTGAAATGCTTCAAAAACTAATATGATGCAGATGTTGCATTCATCAAAGAATTAATTTTCAAAACCGTCTCTGTCTGGCTTAGCTTCCAAGCCAGATAATCGAAGCTGTTGAAATTTATAAATACCTGGAATTTATAAATACCTGGATATTTTTTTGAAAATTTTTAAATACAATATTATTTCAAATTCAAAGGAGCTCCTACATATGAATGTCGTTCAAAATTTTTTGGTGCAATTAGTGAGAAATTCAATCCCTACAAATTCCTAATTTTTTTTATCAAAATCGTTAGAGCCATTTTTGAGGCAAATAAGATTATTCATAATGGCTGCATATTAGTTTTGGAGCTAACTAAAAACTTCCATTTCTACTCTAGGGTATCACCGAAGATCTTGAAGTTGTGTTATTTTGTTTGTAATTTAAAAACACTTTAAAAGATAGAAGTAAAAAATCGGTCCATACAAATGTTTGGGTAGAATTTGAAGCTTAATCGTCAACCTGTTTAGGTCATTGTAATGGATGACAACGATTCAATAAAACCTAGAAATTTTAGTACAACAAACCAGTTCTTGCTCAATACACCAAGTAATAACTATTTTAAAGAAAAACTCATTGCGATTAAACTCTCTTTGTATTAACTTGTACGGCGCCCTCTATCTTTTACCCCACATTCTGTTCCCTAATAAAAGTAAATACGCTTAAGAACACTTCCTGAATTTGCATCAACAATATCTCTAATATTTGGTTCTTTTATTCCTATTTTTACTTCAGGTCCTTTTGCCACTTAAGCAAAAGGGCTGCGAAGCACTATAATAATACTTCCCTAACTTCCCCATATCCTTCCCTTAATAGTGTCCCCAGTAGTGTGTGTCGTTGCTCTTTTCTGATAGATATGAAAAATGGAAGAGCATGCCACAGTAATGACATTGCTTTACATAATAAAAAAAAAATTGCTGATGGAAGAGTCTGGCTTTTGCACCTTTCTCTGACAATAGCAAAATGTTTCTTGTTCATCTTACAACATTATTATGGTTCGAACAAAGTTGAAAGGGAGGTGTTCCTGATATATATGTTCGTTAAAAGGATGAATGGAGTTGCATTTTGTAAAGGGGGTACTGTGCGTAGATAACAAGGTGTAATATTATTCAGTTGGTTGAGTACACCATAAAGAGGATGAAAAGTCATTTAAATGAAGCAACTAACGATTTAAAAGATCGAAACACAACCCAACTAGCTAGTTAAAGGTAGAAGAATCCATTCATGAATGTTGATGCTAATAACTCTATAAATATGTATTTACATTTACATAATATGTTTGTATGCGAATATGACGTGACGATAGTGACGATCCAAGTAACACCCGAGGATGGACAAGCAATATAGTTGATACAATAGTCAATAAAGTCGAAGAGACGAAGATGTATCCATCAATGCAATTAACCGTTCCATTTTAATTGTGGTATACCTACCACGGAAATTTCGACACATTAATCATTGCAAGAAAGGGCATTTCCAGAAGATATGCCACTGATCAAAGAAGTGATTGTTGGAAGCAATAATCGTCAAAACTAATAAGCAAAGTGTTGCTTGGCTTTAGCTGGTGTGATGTCCAAGGTAGCAGATACCTACAAATAAAATGCTCGACTGGGTCGCAGGAACTTGCTCTTATGTGAAAGATTAAACTTTTCAGAAATTAATGTTATTATATTTCATGCAACAACAATAGGCAGTACACGTCTTATGGGAGAGCTTTTTTCAAAATCAGTGGCGTGCCATATTTTTGCACCATACTAAATTTAAAGAACTCCTCCATAAAAAAGTGTTCGATTGCATCTGACATGACGCAGACCCAATGTCCTATTGACCGCACATCTGAGTGTGCATGTGCACTGAATTGCTGTGGCCTATGGCTGTTGCTGCTATTCAACCCCCAATAAATATTGATGTGCATTCAGAGTTACCCGTGTCCATTTGGTAACTTATTCGGTTTTTTTTTCCTTGGGTTTCTGTTGAGATGCTTTAAAAAAAGTTATTAATGATTAATGATGAGTGTTACCGTGGAGTGTTTTCATCTTTTGCATTTATTTCAATACGTTAAAATGCAGTTACAAAATTTTAAGCTCTTTTCTTTGAAGAAGAAAATTATTTGCGTAGGTGGTGTGGAAAAAGATAAATGTGTTTTAACTTTTATAAACAAAACAATTACATAAATGAAAATTTCTATCTAACAAAACGACGGTAACCCTACATACCATTCTTTCCATTTGAAGTAAACACTACGACAACTCTGTGAGAGCTTTAATAAAGGACAGATTTATGCAATCAGCTGTAGCCAGAATGCGAGGCAAATGTCCTATCTTGCCCACACTGCCTACTTTTGTTGGACAGAGTTTAGAGAACAACTGTTCATTGGCATAAAATTCATTTTTTAAATGACAACTCCTTTAGTAGTTGGAGGCAAAAACTGGATGCCATATGATTCAAGCAAATATTTGATTTTTTTTTTTCAAAAATTATTATTTAATTAATTATTAAATCATAGATCGTAAAAAGTAGTCGAAAGAAAAAAATTATCAAAATTCAAGGTGCCGTTTTCGAGAAAAATACGAATTTCGAAAACAATTTTTTAACATTTGTATGGAAGGTACCGTTATTTTTAGGTTGTTTGCACGGCACCTTAACTTAAGAAACTGCCACTGAAATAAGAAACAGAATCATTAGGGGTATTCATGATCTAATGCAACAGGTCTAGTATCATTGTAAAAATGCAAAAGTGTAAAATCTTACAATACCTCAACATGTTGTAGTCTTGTAAGATTTTACACTTTTGCATTTTTACAATGATACTAGACCTGTTGCATTAGATCGTGAATACCCCTATTGAGTTACATTAAAATTGTTTGTGTAATCTTCTTTGAGCTCACGTACAACTCAAGATGACCTATCGGCTCCATGGGTGAAAGGAGCAGGGTTCGAACCTTGCTCCGTTCGGAGCAAATTTGCTCCACTTTTTTTTCGAGCTTTTGGAAGCAAATATTTTTCTGAGATTTGCGGCAATTTTTAATGCTCACTACAGCAATCCTGTAAGAGCTTTAAATTAAAGATAGCTTATTGAAATTCATAATGGTGAGACTGAAAGGCAAATATCCTATCTTCGCTGTACTGCAAATATAAATTGAATAGAGTATAGTATTGTTGTGAACAGAGCTTTATACTACTACAGCGCCATCTGTTGGAAATTTGCATATCTAATTTATGGAAGAAACAAGAAGCTCTTTTTCCAATGTCAAATGTATTTCCCCTTATTCCAACCATCTAGAACATTCCAAGACAAGAACTTTCTAGAACAACTAATTTGAGTATATAAGGGAGTGTTCACGGTGAGCGAGGAACAGTTGATTTTGGATTATGAAAGTGTGCAAAAGTATTGCTTATTGGATTGTGTTATTAAACAAGTGTGATTTAAATTTGAATAAAAGTATTTGAGTTGTTTATAAATTGAGATTTACTGTTTTGAATTGGAAAGTGTGAATAAAGAAGAAATACTAAAAAGAGTAATAAGTTTTATTTAACGAATCTAGCAAAAAATATTACAGTATGTACATTACATGGGCATAACTTTTGGAGAACTTTGGTCGGAACAATGCCTATACCTAACAACACAGTATTATTGTGAGAGATCCTGTAACGATCAATGTTTGCAGAATTACTTTCTAAAAAACAACATAAAATATGATGAGTAAACGAATTAAAAACTTAAAATTATATTAATAAACTTACTTTAGTCTCTCGAGTTTCGTTTTTTATGACATTTGTATTTATGTATCGATTTGTTTACTTGTCAAAATATTCCTCTTTGGGCTAAAATTTTTTTTTTTTTTTTTATAATTAGCACACACTCAAAGGTTTTTTGTATACCCTTAATATGTCAGAGACACAGCGTGAGCATTAGGAAAAAAGGGAGGGGTTAGAAAGGAGGTGTCGGTGTACATTGGTTTTGAATTCTTGAACATTGCAATGACTGGGAAAGACAGAGCGTGGTAAGGAATTCCACATTTGCGTAGTACGGCTAAAAAACGAATCTCTGTACTTCACAGTACGACCGAAGTTGGGCTCGAGGGTAAATTGATGGGCATTCCTAGAAGTGCGAGTATTACGGTTGAATTGTTTAAGGGGAGGAATGCAACTGGCTTTTTCACTAGAGCATAGTCCGTTAAAATAACGGTAAAAAAGGGTGAGGCAAGAAACATTACGACGATGTTGGAGTGACGTAAATGAACCAATGATGTTATTGTCACCAATCATTTTAAAAGCTCTTCTTTGAATACTGTCCAAGAGACTTAAATAAGTTACTGGAGCACCAGCCCATAGATGGGAGTTATACTCAAGTTTTGGACGTATATAGGTTTTATAGATTGTAGCCAGATCAGAAGGAGAGAAAAATTTCTTGCACCGTCTCAGAAAACCCAAACATCTTGCGGCATTCTTGGCAACATCGCGTATGTGATCGTTCCACAAGAGGTGGTTCGTGATGCACATACCGAAAATATCGAGATGTTCAGTTTCGTTGATGCAAGTGCCACTCATAGATAGAGGCAAGGGGGGTATATCACGCTTTAACGATACAAGACAGCATTGAGTTTTCGAAGCATTAAATTCGACGCGGTTTCTTATTCCCCATTGTACAATGCTGTTTAGGTCGTGATTTAATGAACTTATCATATTTTGTCGTTGCAGTTCCACATCCGAAGAGGAGGGATGTAAGTCTGAAAACGAATATGAAAAGCTAAGAGTACTATCGTCAGCGAAACAATTAATTGGATTAGAAGTTACAGACAGGAGATCATTAATAAAAATGAGGAAGAGGGTTGGGGACAAAACGGAGCCCTGGGGCACACCAGCATTTATATTGTGGGTTTCAGACTTGAATCCGTCAATGGTCAATGTTGGGCATTATTCGCATTGAATTTCTATGGTGCGCTTCTACTTTTGCTTGGATTTTCTTATGCAAGAAACAGATTGGCACAGCAACATTGACAACCACGCCACTCTTTTTAGAGCCACTGGTCTTAAATGGCTTTGATTACATTAACACAGCAACTTCGACATCGACATCAACGTCAGACCTAAACCTTTAATTCTATGTCGCTATGCAAATGCTACCCACTTTTAAGGCGAAATTTGTCAGTATTATCAACACTCAAATGAAAATGTGACAACCATCTTTTTGTTTCGTCTATTTATTCTGGTTTTGACAATCGAAGAATTACTAAAAACAAATTAATTTTATTACGATAAATTGCGCAAGTCGTATACATTGACGCAATTCACGTTAATTTTTATCATATTTTGTACAGCAAATTCATTTCGCATTTGAACCTATTTTGATTATAAATGCTTTCAAAAACGCTGTTCGAGTTGTAATTTATTCCACAAGACTTTTGATGTTGAAGTTTTCGTTGTTGTTAAAGTTGCTGTTGAAGTTGCTGTGTTAATCTGTTTCTGCCATTAGTTTTCAACATAAATATTAATAATAATTTTTATCCCGGAAGCAACCAAAGTAATACTTAATACAGGTTTATTGATGAATAAACTAAAAAAAGAAAACAATTTTAATAAAACAATGGCGCAAAATTTTAAACAGCCTATTATTAAGTTATTAGTATGAATTATGATACTACTTAACAATTTGCTAGCTTTATAGTAGCTTACTAACTCATTCTTAATTTTAAACATTTTCTAACTAGTATCGTACTAAAAGAATTTTCTTAATAAATTGCTTCTGAACACACCTAAAACAATGACATTTACTTACACGAACTTTTTTTGATGTTTGCAAATATCAAAGAGTCATAATGAAGTTCTATACGATACTAAAAATAATTAAGTACGTATTCGATGATTTTAACTTTAATAAAATTTGCAAATTCGTTGTTTTAACTTAGTATCAAACTAAAACAGCTTTAGCATCGTACTAATTCAATTAAAATTTTGCTCCAATATTTTTATTTTGAAATTTTTGAATTGAACGTATTCTTTTATGAACATTCAAACACACTTATTCAATTTATGAAGCATTTGAGCAATAACCCACAAAACTTGAACAAAGCTATGTTGGTCCCATTTAAAATGCATGGGCATTGACATACTAGATACTATAATAAGTCAATGCTAGGTAGTATTTATATTTACTCTATGGTTGGTTGTATGCGGAACATCGAGAATGTAAATGATACAAACGAACAACGAATGAAGAATGTGTTCTCCATGTTCGTTATCAAAATGCGTGTGTTAAAATGCGAAAACTGTTTAAATGAAAATTGTTTTGCAGTGCCGTGCACTCGTAGGGACATTTTAGAAGTTTTTTTTTCTTGCGATATAGATACTATAGGGCAAGTTCTGTCCTTAGATGGCAGCGCTCGTGCTGCCTAAGCAGCATAATTATCCTTGCTCTCAACAGAATCCAAAAATGATAGGTTATAGAACTATATTTTACCTTTATTAAACAATGTTCTAGTGAAATTGTCAGTTGCATTCCTTCCCTTAAACAATTTAACTATAATATTCGGAACGTAGTGTTAAATTCAGAGATTCTTTATTTAACCGCACTGCACGAATGTGGAATGTTTTATCCGACTCTATATTTCCCTCCCATTATGATATTCAGACATTCAAAACCATTGTACATCGGTATCCTCTCCAAATGTCATAAACGCCCGCCCTCTGCTCAAACATTTAAACTCTACAACTTGATGACCAACCTTCTCCAATTGGATGCGAGAACCTTCTATATGATGATGACTCGCTCACCTACGCCACATCAATGTTACGACTAATCGCTATCCGAGAAATAGAAACCCACATCAGTATACTCTTCCAATTCTACCAGAAATGGGGCATCCGAATCGACACTTCCAAATCGGAACTTGTCTGCTTCAGGAGACCTTCAACTGGTAGAGGCATTCGCACCGCAACAATTTGCAGAAATCTGGTCCTGAGACTCTCTGACAGATCCACCATAGTGGTAAAGCCAAATGTACCAAGTACCAAGTACCTGGGAGTGCACTTCAACGAGTTGCTAAGGTTAAACCTGCACTCAAGAAATGTTCTGAAAAAGGCCAACTGGGCCTTCAGCCTTTTGCACCCATTGCAAAGAACATCAGGAGCATCTACAAGCAGCTCCTGCGACCAGTGAATAGTTAGCTATTCCTTCCCAAAGTGGTTTTCCATCTCGAAGACAGTGATGAAGGAACTTCAACTATTCGAAATGAAGATACTGAGGATTTGCACTGGACTCTATTTCGACCGTCAACTACAGAAACACTACAGGAACGAGCATCTCTACACAGAAGACAATTTAATCCCACTGAACAAATATCTAGTTCATTCAACGAAGAAACTAATGGGGAACATCATCGACCACCCGAATCAGCTTATGAGAAGGATGACCACAGAACAACGACATCCCGAACCGAGGTACCTCAGTGTGATGGAATCTCTGGATGACAACGTAATCATGGACAACGAGGAAGTAGTCTCGTTCTACGCTGACATCGAGACAGCCTACCACCGCACCTAAGACGCCATCCCTGCCCACAACCCACCAAAAATCACCACTGACAACCGGGAATGAATACCCTGAGGACAATACAGTCAACCGACCTTTTATTTTTTTCGTCATGTAAATTTTATACAAAAATAATTAAACTTAAAACGCTGCATATAGTTAGGCCCCCTATGAGCCAACAAATGTAAATTTTTATACATGTGTAGTATCTTATTAGTTGTAAGCCAAATTGTAAATAGTATGTTCAATAAAACAAAATTGAATGGAATTGAAATTTTAACGGTAGTCATAAATCTCTTTAGTGCGTGCAAAATTAAATAAAAGTTGAAGATTTAAAATAAATTTGTTGCGAATTTCCAATTGACCAACAAATGAATCCCAATAAATCAATCTTAATAAAATTTATATTTATTGAAAATAAGAAGTCTTTACAAAAATGCAGTTCTATCCTTTTAGACAACTGAAAAACTGAATAACGGAATATAACATATAATAGCAAAAATTAAGAAAGAAAGAGATAACTATACGTTGTTTGATAAGCACTGATTGTTAACTAAATTGGAGTGCGTTTGAAAATAACCCAACAAAATTCGGGGCCCGTATCGCGTAAGAGTAAAGTGATCACTAATGTCGATTTCCTTTGCACACTAGGAATTTCGATCCGGGATCAATTATCGAGAGATCGAAATTTTCACACAAAAATTGATTTCTTATGTGTAAACGAAATCGACATAAATTAATTGATTGTCGTTTTGACAATCGTTCTCTCTATATTTCATTATTGATATGATAGAGACAGCTATAGTCAAAATGATAATCAAAAAAAAGATTGTGTGTACTGACTTACGCGCGGTTGAAGTAAAACTTCTTTTTCCTCAAGCAAAGCTTCTGTAAGATTATAACCTACGAACAAACATTTTGTATTCTAAAAACATGTCGCTGTCTTTGACCGATAACATGACGTTTTGACATGTCACTGACAGCTGCATAGAAATTTGTTTACCCCCAACGCCGGAAAAGAAGTTTTACTTCAAAAAAACATCAAAAAGATATGTTTGTTGGTATTTTTTTTTTAAAAGGATAGTGGTTTCTGCTTGTTAAATTGGTCGACCACATAATTCACAAACATTTTGTATTTTTAAAACATGTCGCTGTCTTTGACTGATAACGTGACGGTTTGACATGTCACTGACAGCTGCATAGAGAATTTTTTACCACCAACGCCAGAAAAGAAGTTTTACTTCAAAAAATTGAATGTGCGCGCCTAGCCTTAAATGAAATCGAGAAGAAAAGTACAAAACTCCCATGCCACTTGACAAGCAAGTTGCCTCGCTTTGTTTGTATTACCCTAGGGCTGCACGTGCAAGTATTGGCAAGCATGTTGTAATCTTGTAATGTACACAAGCATTTCTTATTAACCCGTACAAACCCGAGCAACTTAGTAGTCACCTGGCATTAATTCAGTATCCAGGCAACTTGGAAAGCAAGTACACTGACAGCGGCACTCTTGTAAAATTAATTATTAAAGTATTTGATTGATTAGTCGGGTGACGTTCAAATTTATAAATACCAAAACAAATGTCGGTGGCGTGTGCGATTAAGCGAATAAATATTATTAAAAAGTATAATTTCAAAACTTTCAGGCAACTTGATGGTCATATGGCATGCCGTCTATGACAGCAAGAATACAAATGGTAGTGGATATACCCAACTTTTTGTATGCGAGGGTTAGTTGTTGGTAAAATTTATTTGGATTGCAATATGCTTGTCAATAATTATTCGTGTTGCATAGCCATTGCGCGTCTGAACCTATAGTTTTATGTTTATCTTTGAATGCAGCCATTTGAAATATGTAAATTCTAAATCGTATCCAACTTCATGTTATAATTACTTTGTATTCTAAAAACATGTCGCTGTCTTTGACGGATGGCGTGACGGTTTGACATGTCACTGACAGCTGCATAGAAAATTTTTTACCCCCAACGCCGGAAAAGAAGTTTTACTTCAAAAATTGATAAACAACTATCACTCACCTTAGACGATTCCACTCCTGTTTTTGTCGAAACCAAAGTAAAAAAAGGAAAAATTAAAAACCGCATAAACTCGAAAATAATTTAAAAAAATAATGATCCCACAGCAATCGTTCCGCTTACACTTAGGGCCATTTTTTTCACTAGTGCTCAACTTGAGGCAAACTCTCGAGTTGATCAACTTGAGAGTTGGCTTCAACTCGTCATATGCTGAGCCCAATGTAATAAACATATTAATGCACTTCTTAAGGTTTCTGCCTGGTGATTGCATTCGGCCATTTGAACAATCAATTGCACTAATTATTATCCTACGAAACTTGCCTTTAGCGAAAAAGTCTCGGGATTCTTCAAGCTTTTCCTTATGCGTTTCCGGCAATCGAATTAACCGTGGTGCTAGATTGACAGTTGCTTTCGAAACTCGTTTCAGAACGTGATGCACGCTGGAAATGCTTACTCTACTGAAGAAAAGTCAGTTGCATTGATCCGCGCACCCGTTGCATTGGCGCATAAAATCGTAGTGCTACCAATAACTTTGTGATTGTTCACAATATTAACAAGATATATTTAAGAGGGAACTTAAGTTTTAAGGTCACGGCTAGTTTAAGACTATTACCGTCTCTTGTCGGAAGGAAGTGAATCCTTTATCAAGTCTAGCAACATCATTGCTGTCTGGTATTAAAAGACGAAAGCTGTAGATGAAGTCACGGTCGTCCTACTTTTCAACTCCAATGAGCGGCAACATCTTGTATTGTCTTCTTTCAAAGAACAATGGCTCAGTTACATTATCTTCATTTTCACTGCTTGACGAAGTTTATGGACACTTTTCCCAAAAATAATTGCTGCGGAACATTATACCAATGTTTCTTTAATTTTTGTCGTGAAAATTGAAGCAAACAAACTTTCGAAACAAAATGCATGCATTTTATTTGAAAAAAAAAAAACAATGTTTCATGTCAACTCCCAAGTTTGCTCAATCAACTTCTACTTATTCCGGAAGTTGAGAAAATCCAAAGTTGACCAACTCTAGAGTTAAAAATCGAGAGTTGAAAACGTCAACTTTGAGTGATAAAAAAAAAAATCACGAGTTGAAAATAAAAATCCTCAAGTTATGTTTAACTCCGAGTGAAAAAAACCGGCCTTACATTACTGGGTTGGAGAAAAAAGTAATTCGCTTTGCCCAATATACACAGTTATTTTTTTTTTCAAAAGAAGAAACAGGATTGATATTAAATTCATTTAACGCTTTTGTACTTAAGCGCTTGTTTTTATTGAAATATATTAAATTATTTTTGTTTTGTATTTTTACTAAAGCCTAAAGAACATAAATAAAAGTTTTACATAAGTGTACGGTCTTGGTTTTTATACATAAATACACGACGTTAATGTTATGTATATAACTTAATTTTTCAACACGGCTCAACATTCAAAATTCAAGTTGTCCCTTGGGATTTCTTTGGGCGAGCAAAAAGTGAACCAAGAAGTGATACGAGTGGAAAGAACAAAATTTACAATGCAGCGACTAGGTTTGATTTTAGTATAAAAATAGCGTTATTTTGGACAGAAATTATTAAGCAAACAAAAAGGTTTAATCACCGAGAGATTATGAGTTAAGTTCACGTGCTAAGACAGATTTGTTCTATCTTGCATAAACTTAACTGAAATAGGTGACTTCTAGAGACTCGATATTAGTGCTTTTAAAGCACTTACGACCTCAACGAAGTCAAACGGTGCTGCATTTCTTGCAATTCCTCCTCGTCGTCTTCGTCTTCTTCGGCAGCGACGGGAGTCGGTTGCGCTTTCTCGATGGTTGCTCCTTCTGGAGGTAGAGGTGCTTCTCCCAGTTTGCCTTCGGTGATCTCCCACAGCACTTTGTCGACTTCCTTCTGTGCTTCCTCCTCCAGCTCCTCTGAATCTTCAAGGCTGTCCATGGTTTCGTCAAGCATTTCATCGATTATGCCAGCCTTCATCATTTCTTTGGACATGTCCCGCATAATTCCAGCGAGCTCGGGATACCGAACGAGGTTTTGCATGGCTTGCATGACTTCGGTGGACTTTTGCAAAGACCCGGCTACTCGAAGGGTAGCTGAGAGGGTTGCAAATGCATTAACTATTCTATTGAGTCTAATTATTTAACAAACCTAATTGAGTCTTCATTTGCAACTGCACAGAATTGAGGTGCGCCTTGCTGGTGTAGATTCTGGCGGTAGCTTTGCGTGCGCCAACGATTTCCTTGGCCAATATTACACAGGTGTCACGGTCACCCTTGGCTGCGGCTTGCTTTAGAGCCCGCTTCACTTTTTCTTCCTCCCGTTGAATGCTGCGAATTTGTCGATCCAGTTGGTTGCCCTCTTTTCGGATTTTATGCGTCCATTCGTTGACCTAGAATAAATGATTTGTTTTTATTGGCTGTATAGTTGGTAGATGATTTGTCTTACCTGTTCTTTGGGATCTTTCGAAGCTGTTTTTCCAAATAAACCCATTATTTATATGCAGTTTTAATAACAATTTGCGATGTTTACAAAAAATGACTCATAAAATTTTATGTTTTCGAATGGAATGGGATTAGAAAATTTGTTGTGTCAAAATCAGTTGACAACTGTGACATCTGCGTTGTCATAGAAAGAAGATCTGTTTGATGGATATATCAATAAGGGCGGAACTACACTTATGACTTTGTTTTATCGTTGTTTTGTGTTGAATATACTTTTGCAATGAAATCGGAAAATAAAATGAAATTTTTTGGATGACATAATACTACGTTTTCACCAAGAGTAAATCCGGGATTTAAGTGGATTTACCATAAATCTACTTTAAATCTCCTAGATTTACCATACAAAAATAAATCGCCTTAAATGAAGATTTACAGGCGAATCTATAAACAAATCTTAAAGGTTACTTAACTTTAAAATACCTCTAAGCAGCTCTTAAGTATGAAATCGGTATCTATAATCAATTTTCACATTTAAGTAACGTTACTTAAAGGCCTCTTAACTTAAACGCCATCAACCGCGTTTAAGGGTCACTTAAAGGCATTTTAAAATGTATTTTGACATATCGATTGTCATCTTCGAAATTTTGAAGTTTCAAATTGTGAGTTTGTAGGTATTGTTTGTTGTGATATTATATTAGAATTATAAAGTGCAACGATTTAAGAAACATAAAATTTGTATTGATTAAAGTATGTGTACGCGCAAAGAAATTTCGTCCACGCTTCCCTCTGAGCCTTTGAAGTATTTGTATCGACACTTTCTTCCTCGTTTTTGGAAGAGAATAGGCGTTTTCCTAAATGCAGTGTTGCAGCGCATCGTGGATTTTGATGCCCTTGCAACGTTTTTCTTCACTTTGAAATTTACTTTTACAATTCATATAAAAAAAACTCTAAAATTTAGAATTCGTATTTAATAACGTTATTTTATTGAAGCAAGTGAATAAAAAAAATCATAAAAATTCATGATGCGCAGCAACACTGCATTTAGGAAAACGCCCAATCTGTGCATAAAATAATTCTGTTTTGTAGTGTATTATTGCAAATTCTAAAATAAAAAAGTTTCCTTGTAGGAGGCATCCCAATTTTCAGATCTTTTTCTTTTATTTGTGGCGGTGGGTGTGGGTGTGGGTGTGTGTTCGATAGCCATTTTTTTTAATTTCACAAATAAAAAAATGTGTCTTCCAATTATTTACAGAAAGAAGGTGTCACAAAACAGCTGTGTTGTATAAAATGAAGCAACATTTGTTTTTTTTCTGTACTAGATTTTCACATTCTTTTACGTTACGTGACACAACCATTGTTTAGTTAAGTACCAATGAAAAATCGATTATAGATACGAATTGAAGTTTCGTCATTTAAAGCCAAATTAAATATTTAAGGTTCGTATTCACCGAGCGCTCCTAAACGGCTCTTAACTTTACGAGGCTCTTAACTTGAAATTTCTGTGCGGTATTCACCAACCACTCGCAAGTGTTTTTCGAAGTTCGAAAATGAGAGCCACTCTCTCTTGTTCAGGCATACCCAAACTGTGAAATGTTGTGTAATGTTGGTCTTGACAGCAAATGGATACTCTTCTACTTGGCATTGCTCACATGGATTCGAGTCAAATGCGTGCGTGGCACACGCACAAGCGAACAAATTTTCGAAGAGAGCGCTCGTAAGTTAGGAGTGGTCGGGACCACTCCTACCTTTTAAGAGCGCTCGTAGATCTTCACTAATATTGCTTGGTGAATACGTTTATGAGCTTCTTAAGTTATGAGCGCTCGGTGAATACCGGCCTAAGTATGCTTAACTAAATAACCTCTAAGATGCAGTTTAAGAAAATCTTATAAATACGGCTGTTAAAATAAATCTCCTTGAAATCTTCTTGCAATCAGAAGATTTGCAAAACAAACAAACCTTATTTTGTAGAACTCACCTATGTAAGCACCACTTTCTTCATTAAAGCCTAGTACGCAGATTGGGAAAAATTTTGTCTCCCATAAATTTTTTTCCTGGGACAAATTTTGTCTTGGATATTTTTCCGAGCAGTACACAGTTCACGCGCAAAATTCATACTTTTGTGCATTGCTGTACAAAATGTCTCCACTAAATTTTTCCAGGAAAAAGAATGATACAAGCATTAGCCTTGTTTTTTTGGAAAAGTTATCCGTAGTACAGTAGGATTTTATATGATTTCACTTCTCCTTTTATCGGCAGTGATCCTACTGCGGATGTTGTATTTGTTATTCATATAAAATGCCACTGTACTACGGATAACTCTAGCAAAAAAACACGGCTAATGCTTCATTTCGCTCAAATATTAAAGTCGTCTCTTAATTTGATTTTTGGTAAGGCCCAATGTTTTAAGTTGCTCGAATTGGTTTGGTGTATATGCGTGGAGTCCCATATAAGCTCGTATGTTTTATTTTAGCAACTAAACAATTGCGAAACTATAAATTGAATATGCGTGCCTGATCTAAGTCTATGTTATGTTTCCACTGCTCAAAAATATTATACAAAAGTCCATATCGTCGTCGTTCTATGAAAACTCCCTAACTCCATTTAAAAAAAATGCGATTTAATTCTTATTTAATTCATTCCGGATAAACCATTTGCAAAATATTTTATTGCACAATGGCTACGCCAAACCCATTATACAATTGAAGCCCGAGATCGTGCTATTCTGATAATTTTTGGATTTTGTTATATTAATTTCCAAGTTTAAAGCCTAGTACGCAGATCGCGCTAAATTTTATCTTCCATACAAAATACTCTCCAAAATTTAGCCAAGCTAAAATTATGTCAAGCATTTTAGCCGAGAGGTACGCTGCTCCAGCTAAAAAATCAAAATTTCTCTTCGAACTGTACATAACTTATCTGTCAAAATTTAGCGCACGTAATAATTGTCTGGCACATTTATTCTCGAGCTAAATTTCAATTTCAAATTGAAATTGAACAATATATGAATAATATTTAAAAGAATATTTAGTGACGGAAGACTTACAAGATTTTCCACAGCAAAAATCACTTATAATTCATAATTCTTATTCGTTCTCATTCATAATTTTTCAAAAAATCATACTTTAAACCAAATTCTTTTAAATCTTTGAAAAAAATTCATTTAGGGAACAGCTGTATTTTCTGTGACATATTTTCCATAAGGTTCTTATGTCAAAATTTAGCTTGGATTTTAGCTGATGTTTGGAGAAAAATGTGGGAGATAAAATTTAGCGCGATCTGCGTACTAGGCTTAAATGCAAATATCTCACAACACAAAAAATGAACTTAGCGAGTTTTCATAAAACGACGACGATATAGACTTTGTAAAAACTGATCCTTACTATACAGAAGTTTTTCATGCATTTGAAGTACAGTAATATTCACAACTCATTTTGATATTGTTCATTCCATTAGGGGTGTTCACATGGAAAAACATCTTGTACAACATGGTTCTATAACCATCAATGTTCTATCATATGAACGCAAAACCGAACAATGTTGCATGGTTTTCAAAATATTTTGAAAACCTGGGTGGTTCGTGCAACCAACCAACCTGTGTGAACAGATGTTGACAACTTTGATATTTTTTTTCATTCTGTAAATTGTCTCGGCCATAAAACATTCAACGGAAAAATGGCATCTATACCAAATAATGAGTTTTAAAAAGATTTTTTGAACTTTATAATAAGAAATTTACCAGAATTGTGGAAAGTAAAAAGTGAAATTTATAAAGAATAAATTTTATAAGAATAAAACTCCTAACAAAATATAAAGAAGTGGAAGAAAATGCAAGTTTCGTGTTTTCTTCCTCTTCAAGAATATCGTTCATAATTACGGCTGCCAAAATTTGTATCGCCATCATAGAGGAAATATATTTAGGCCTATTCTGCCACATCTGTTATTCTGCTATAGATTTTCTGTTATGAATCATAAAAGATTTCCATCTTAAAAGATCTTTTATAATTGGTATTCAGGGGCTCGAACTTTTATAAAAGTCTGTTATGCAACTTCGAAAACGAAATCTGTTATGAAACTGAACTAAATCTGCTATCAAAATCAGCTGTGATTAAATAATATAATTCATCTGACAAAATTAAAATGGATGACGAACAAAAAAGTAATCTCTTCTCTTACACATTATTGGTGTCCTCTACTCTACTTACATATACATATGTTTATATAATACTCGTATGTGTGTAAATATATTTTCTTTCATTTGTCTCATTTTAAAAAGATTTCGTTGACGAAATATAAAATATATCGTCGTCGTTCTATGAAACGTCCATTCTTAACAAAAATGTAATTTAATTCTTATTTAATTCATTCCAGATCAGCCATATTTGCAAAATATTGTATTGCAGAATGGACGACGATATATGTATCAATTTTTCATTGATATACTCGTATCTGTGTATGTATTGAAATCTTTTATGATAAAAGTCACAGAAGTTTGTCTTTTATTCTTTTATGATTTTTAACAGATTTCATAACAGATTTTGGCATGCTGAATACCAAAAATGCTATTCGTAAAAGATTTTTTCTATGTTCGAACGTTTGACAGTTCATAAAAGTTTTCTTAGCAGATTTTATAACAGATTTTAGCGTGCTGAATACCAAAATTAAAATTCATAAAAGATTTGTTGACAGCTCAAACATTTGTATGGAAATTCATAGCAGAATAACAGAATAAAAGAATAAAAGATCTCGCCGAATAGGCCTGATTACCTAGAGTCACGACCGGTACCCCTCTTGCCTGAATCACCCTCAAATTTTTTTTGAGGTGAGTAAGAGAAAACTCTCTTAAATTCCTTATCCGTGAATACGTGTGAATGGTGGATTAAAATACAAAATGAAGTCAGTAGCTCAAAATTTGAAGTTTTGTTTTTTTTTTTTGAATATCAAAATGACAGATGTCATAATCGTATCAAAACAAATAGTTAAATATAACAAAAAGTGATTGAATTTAAATTAAATTAATTAAAACAGAACATGGAAGGCCTCCATCATCTCTCTGAAATCTTCAAGAACATTTTTCTGCTTAACAAGAACGCTCTTTTTGAAATAATGTTTGCAGAGGACACCATATTCGATGTTGTTGGTTGTTTGGAATACGACCGAATCTCACTCGACCTAAAAAGCATCGCCAAATTAAATGCATCTGGCAAATTTTGTGAAGCTATCGGGATAGCTAGATATACTGGCAAAAATCGATTAAACGTTCCGCAATACATTCAGGATATTATATTGCCAACACCTTGGGTTTTTGTCGAAGACAACATGCTGAATACGTTGTCCAGTTTTATATTCTTTAACAAAGTCGAGATTGTCACACTGATACAAGTTTTCTTGTCGATATGTTTATCCTGCTTACCGATCCCAATACATCAGAGGCGAAGCGTCGTGAAGGAATTTTGCAACTAAGCTTGAAATTTGCAGCCGCAAGGTAAAGATTCCTTCTAAAAAACCCTGGCGTGCTTCGGAATTCTCCAGGCGCTGTAAATAACTTCGATAATGGCCGATCAGAAGACAAAATCAGCTTCTATTGATATTTTGTTTTCGCCATTGGTTGTTCGCAATTACACTTTGCAAACTTTGAGCAGGACGGACGGGGTAAGTTTTTCCAACTAATACAAATATAATGATTTTAGATGCATTTTTTTTTGTATTTCTGCAGGGCCGTACAACAACTGCAGCGAATCAAAGACGCAAATCCTCAAGATATCTATCCAGCGTTAGACTCCCTAAATCAATTAGCTAGTATTCCATGGTGAGTAAACACAGATGTAAGACCTTGATGTGCATAAAAATATGTAAATACAATATTTTAATAAATTTACAGATCCTTGATGTCATAATTGAAGTTTTTCAAAATGGTGGGAACAAAAAACTTGATGTGGCACAACCACTAAACTCCCTGCCATCTTTACCCAAAGTACCAGATCGTGATTCTGGCTTGTCGAATGTCGAAAGAGCTAAGCTTTTTTAAAGAAAAATGTTACATCGCCGAAAACAGAGCGAGATGTATAGTTTATGGTGTGACGATCTATGCTTATTTTCGATCAAACGCAACCAATGGGTGAAGATGGCTTTAGTTGGCTTAAACTGCATTGTGTTAATTAAACTGGAATGAAAAAACGTGACTCGGTCCGGGAAAGACTACTCTATGCTGAAGAAGTAATGGATGATATACTTGATTCCGCTGATAACCCACTCAATGGTCAAATGTGGTGGGCGAAATCTGATGAACCGTGGCAAACACTATCCTGTTGTCAAGAAATCGCTAAAGTTTATCGCTGTCCAGATCCTGCAAGCAGGTTCTTTTGATTTATTTCAATTATAATTATTTTGTTTAAATTTCTTTTAATAATACATGAGTCGTTTCCCTATCCACCAGGATGGCTCGTGCAACGGCTTACAGCATTATGATGCTCTTGGACGTGACAATGCTGGTGCCATAAGTGTGAATCTAACTCCTTCGGCAGTTCCTCAAGGCGTATATAGCGCTGTAGCTTCGTTGGTTGAAAAAATGCGCAAAAACGACTCCGAGAATGGACTGCATGTTGCTCAAATTAGATGGTTTTGTGCGCCGCAAGCAAACCGTTATGACCACAGTATATGGGGTTACACGCTATGGAGCTCGACTTCAAATTGCTCGCCAGCTAAAAGACATCGAAAGCTTTCCAAAAGAATGGGTGTGGCCAGCATCTTCATACCTAACAACAAAGACATTCGAAAGTCTTCGAGAAATGTTCACATCTACAAAAGAAATCCAAAACTGAACAAGAATGTTCCCAAAAACAACAGAGTTTCTTCGAATATGTCTATGGATATGTACGAGAAACCCAACATCATGAAACAGAAAAATGCCTTCCCTCCTAATTTTATCCACTCCCTGGACTCCAGCCAAATGATGCTAACTTCTTTACACTGCGAACGCAAGGGATTGACTTTTATTTCGGTGCATGATTGTTTCTGGGCACACGCATGTACAGTACCTGATATGAACAAGGTTGGTCTCGCAAAACATTCTTAGACCATTTTCACTCTGCAACTTTCTTTTTATTCTCAGATCTGCCGTGAACACATTGTGGCTTTGCATTCACAGCCCATTCTAGAGGATTTGTCCAAATTCCTGCTGGAAAAGTTTAGCTTTAGCGAAAAGTAAGTACGGAAGGCAGATTTCGTGTATTTTCTTCATAATTTCACTTAATTTTCGGAGAAATAGGCAACAGTGGTTCTACGGAGGATTTGGCAAGAAACTTAAATAGGACATTGCAGCAACTTCCCGAAAAAGGAGATTTTGATTCTAAAAATGTTTTGAATTCAGTCTATTTTTTCAGTTAAACAAAACAAAATCATTGCAATGTGCAAATTTCCTTTAAAAGTGATATCAATCAATTTCTTTTATTCTTTCCATTCAATTATTTTTATTTTATTCTTTTGTAAATTTTATCCATTTTCCTATCAGTCACGAATAGGATTACTTATTTTATAAGAAATAATGTATTGTTGAACTTTTTAAATAAGTATCATCCAAAATACAAATTCACACCAAAATAAACTTTGATTTTTTCGATTTAAAAGAATGATAAATGAGAATGAGAAAAAACAGAACCTAAGGTTACTGACCAAACTCGCACAGTAGAGATAGGATGAGTTATAGTTAGAGAACAAATAATAAGTGACCAAAAATCTTCACCCATCAGATATATTGAATAATATTGAAGAATTTGCTAAGTCAAATAATACATATGCATGAAGGTTTTAGAAATAAACCCAATTAAAGTATGTCTTTAATAGGTAATCTTCAATTTTTATAGCCTCAATCATTTTGGAAAGACGGTTTATTAGAAACCCGATACATTTTTACTTGCACCCTTTGTTCTGAAGAGGTGTTCTTATTGGGATTTTGTAGTAAGGAAAAAACAATTTAATAAGGCGTTATATTTATTTGGAAGTTAAACGAACAATAAAGTAAATAGAAGTTTTATCAATGAATAAAAATAAACCGTGTTCTTTGATATACATAACTATAAAGTAGCACAGTTGTTCGACAACAAGCAAAAATACATATTACATTTTTAGTCCTCTAGGTGATTCTCAAAACCATTTTTTAATCTAACAATAACATCGAGAAAATTTCACGCCGGAGACGTTTCAACATTTTCATATTCGTATGGAAATTTTTGAATTCTTCCTCATATGAGAATTTTTCGAAGTTTTTGTGAAAATTAAAATTCGTTTTCAGGACCACTTGGAGGACTTAAGACACCACTCGGAACCGTTTCAATATTTCAAATGAAGCAAATAGTTTAGAATTGACAGCTTGGTTTATCGATCATTTTCGAGAATTTCATATGATTTTTCATGAAATTCTTGAAAATGTTAGATAAACCATGTTCTCATTTCTGAACTAGTTGCTTCATTTGGATGATTGAAACGGTTCCGAATGTTGATTCAAGTCTTCTAAGTGGTGCTGAAAACCAATTTTTATTTTGACAAAAACTTCGAAAAATTTTCATATGGGTATCGTTTCAACAATTTCGATATGAATATGAAAATGTTCAAACGTCTCTGGCATGACATTTTTTCGATGTTCTGGTTAGATTTTAAAATGGGTTTCAGAATCACGAAGAGGATTAAAAACAACACTAACGACCGTTTAAATCGTTGGAATCGAGCAAGTAGTTAAGAAATGACAACGTGGTTTATCGATCACTTCTAAGAAAATCATATGATTTTTCATTATATTCTTCAAAATAGTGGATAAATCATCCTGTCATTCCTAAACTACTTGCTCGATTCCAACGATTTAAACGGTCTTTAGTGTTGTTTTTAATCCTCTAGGTGATTCTGAAACCCATTTTAAAATCTAACCAGAACATCGAAAAAATGTCATGCCAGAGACGTTTCAACATTTTCATATTCATATTGAAATTCTTGAAACGATACCCATATGCAAATTTTTCGAAGTTTTTGATAAAATAAAAGTTGATTTCCAGTTCTACTTAGAGGACTTAAAACAACACTCGAAACCGTTTCAATATTTCAAATGAAGCAACTAGTTTAGAAATGACAACATAATGTATCGATCATTTCAAAGAAAATCATATAATTTTTCATGAATTTCTTGAAAATGGTAGATAAACCATCCCGTCATTTCCAAACTACTTGCTTCGGTGTTGTTTTTAATCCTCTAGGTGATTCCAAAACTAATTTTAATTTAAACAAAAACTTCGAAA
This sequence comes from Chrysotoxum bicinctum, assembly GCA_911387755.1. Taxonomy (NCBI): domain Eukaryota; kingdom Metazoa; phylum Arthropoda; class Insecta; order Diptera; family Syrphidae; genus Chrysotoxum; species Chrysotoxum bicinctum. Next base: position 161,748,229 of record OU426988.1, read on the forward strand.
AATTTTCATATCGGGAACGTTTTAGCAATTTCAATATGAATACGCAAAAATGTTGAAACGTCTTTGGCATGAATTTTTTTCGAAATTTTTGTCAGATTTGAAAATGGTTTTCAGAACCATTTTGGGGAATCAAATCAACACTCAAAACCTTTTGAATTATCCAAATGAAGCAACTACTTCAGAAATGACAGCTTGGTCTATCCACCATTTTCAAGAATTTCATGAAAAATTCTATGATTTTCTTAAAAGTGATCAATAAACCATGTTATCATTTCTAAACTAGTTGCTTCATTTGGATGATTGAAACGGTTCCGAGTGTGGATTGAAGTCCTTTAGGTGATTGTGAAAACCGTTTTTAAATCTGATAAGAATATCGAAAAAAATTCATGCCAGAGACGTTTCAACATTTGCGTATTCATATTGAACTTGTTAAAACGTTCCCGATATGAAAATTTTTCGAAGTTTTTGTTTAAATTAAAATTAGTTTTTGAAATCACCTAGAAAATTAAAAACAATACTCGGAACCGTTTCAATCATCCAAATGAAGCAATTAGTTTAGAATTGACAGCTTGGTTTATCGATCATTTTGGAGAATTTCATATGATTTTTCATAAAATTCTCGAAAATGTTATATAAACCATGTTCTCATTTCCAAACTACTTGCTTCACTTGGTTGATTAAAACGGTTCCGAGTCTTGATTAAAGTCTTCTGATTGGTTCTGAAAACAAATTTCAATTTTAACAAAAACTTCGAAAAATTTTCATATGAGAAACGTTTTCACAATTTCAATACTAATATGAAAATTTTAAAACGACTTTTGTATGAATTTTTTTCGAATTTCTTGTCTGATTTAAAAATTGTTCTTAGAACCACCTAGAGGACTTAAATCAACACTCGAAACCGTTTGAATCATGCAAGTGAAACAAGTAGTTTGGAATTGACGACTTAGTTTATCTACCATTTTCAAGAATTTCATGAAAAATCATGTAATTTTCTTGAAAATGTTAGATAAACCATCCTGTCATTTCCAAACGACTTGCTACATTAGGATGATTTGAACGGGCTTGAGTGTTGATTTACGTCTTCTAAGTGGTTCTGACAACCAATTTTAATTATAACAAAAACTTCGAAAAATGTTCGTATGAGGCACGTTTCAACATTTTCATATTCATATTGAAATTGTTAAAACGGTCCTCATATGCAAATTTTTCGACGTTTTTGTTAAAATTAAAATTGGTTTTCAGAACCACTTAGAGGACTAAAATCAACACTCGAAACCGTTTCAATCATAAACATGAAGCAACTAGTTCAGAAATGACAGCTTGGTTTATATACCAATGATTGATCCTATTTTGAATCCAATCCAATGATTCCTAGAGCATATTTCCATAATCCCCACATCAATTCCACTCACAGGTTTAACCGAGTTATTGTATCAAAACTTCAGCACTAACTTGGCTGGAATTTTAGGTTATATTCCGGCGGACATCTAGTTAAATGAAATTTTGTTAAACTATCAAGTTGGAAGGCCAATTTAAAAAGGAAGAAAATTAAAAAAGTAAACAAAACATTCTTGAGTATAAAATTGTATTTTTTTTAATCAAGGCATTTTTTGCTTCTTTTTTTTCAACTGAATTAAACTCTAAGTTCAAGGACTAACAATTAAGTTGATTCAAGATCTAATTCGATGATGTTGGCCGATTTTTGTGCTTAGATCTTGTTGAAAGCTGCGATATCAACAGATTGGACAAAGTCCTCGAACTCTTGCATCTTTTCTTGCAACAAATCAATTGAAACCTTGTCATCCTCGATGACGCACATGATTTGCAACTTGTTTATGCCATAGCCGACTGGAACGAGTTTGAAGGCACCCCATAACAGACCGACCATCTCGATGGTGCGGACACACTTTTCCATTTCTTTCATGTCGATCTCGTCATCCTAAGGCTTTACGTCGAGCAGGACGGACGATTTGGCAATGACGGCGGGTTTCTTTGATTTCTTGGCAGAGTAGGTGGCTTCGGCTTCTTCTTCGTCGTCTGATCCAATAGATTTACTCCTATATTGGGTAAACAGAGATTTTTAAATTTAGATGCCAATTGGCAAGAACAGTGACATTCGAACTTACCATCATCGTCTTCAGCTACTGTGGGCATGGCGCCAGCAGTTTGTGGAAGTGCCTGACCGCCCCATGCGGCTCTTTTGGCGGAAGTAAAGGACGCAATGTGTTATACCAACTGCGGACCACTAGTTTGAAGTGGTCCTTGGATGAGAATACCATCGGGTTGTGATTTTCGATTACCAAAGTTTGGGTGGCACCTACTGTTTGAAAGTTCTGCTGCTGCTGTTGTTGGTGCTGCTGCTGCTGATGGTGTTGCGGCAGACCTGCAGCCGAGGTTATCGTTTTTGTATTTGTTTGTTCTTAAAAGGAAAACAAAATTTTGTGCTGCATTCTAAATCTCTGAATACGAACACTTATTTATTTTTTTAATTAAAACTATTCAATTTAAATGCATAGTTGAACTAAGAAATTGCAAGTATTATTTTCAAACATTAAGCAAAGCAAAAAAACAAAAGGAGCGAACCTAAAATGGGCTTCAAAGTTCTAAATGAGCGAGTATTATTAATTCTAAATAATTTTTCAAAGCATTTCTTCTTAAATTATTATCAATTAAATTGATAAAGTATTTAAAAATGACAATCTGCGTCGCCGCTTGTAATTGTACCATTTTTCATTTACTTTTATGACACCATTACTTCAAAAAATACAATTCATCTAGAGTCTAACAGAGCTCCTAGATTTTAAATAAACTAGCCTACAAATTTTCTGATATTGGATTCTTTGTTTTTTGTTTTAACTTATTTATAAATAAAATGCACGACTGGGTCGCACGAACTTGCTCCTATAATGTGTTTTAGACTTTTTAAAAGCTTCTCTATAAAAAAATTTTTATTAAAATCCGACAATAACGATAATGAGAAATTCAAAATTCGAAAAAATGGTTCTATGGTAGGTACAAGCTGTAATATCTTAATTTCAAAAGTTTTTTTAATAAATTAAAGATCATAAAAATTAATTGAAAGAAAAAAAATGTTATCAAAATTCTAGGTGCCGTTTTCGAGAAAAATAAGATTTTTGAAAACCATTTTCTTAATTTTTTAACATTTGTATGGTGGGTACCTTTATTTTAAGGTAAAATGAAATTTTTTTGAAAATTTGAATACACAATTCTATTTAAATTTTTGAAAAGGCTCCGTAAAAAAAATGATTAAAATCGGTGTTACCGTTTTTGAGAAAATCAAAAACAAAAAAAATGGTTCCATGGGGGTTACCCTCAATAACCATTTTTCGGAAAATTTTTTTCAACCATTACCTAGCTTTAACTAGGTAAATGAAATTTTTTTGTGTTTTTATTTTTTCAATCTGTCCAACAGTTTTTGAGAAAAATAATATTTATAAAATTTCGAAAAAAATTCGTATGGCAGGTACCGTTATTTTTGGTCTTAAAAAAAAGAAAAAAACATGTGGGGGGGAAAAATCAGAACCCCTATCTACCAACTTTAAAGAAAATCGGCCGAGCCGTTTGGGCTGTAGTCGAACCGACAGAATTGCCAGACCCACTTTTTTAGTCTTCGCTATCATCGTAATGTCAACTTTGATCAAAATCTGAGTTCGATTTTTTTTACGAATGCATAACTTGCCTTATAGTACCTATAAGTCGCAAGTAAAAATTACTTATGCACTCCGGAACTTAATTTAACTTTACTTTTGATGTAGTACCCCTTGGCATAATGGTTAGTGCGTTGGACTGTCATGCGGAAGGTCTCGAGTTCGATTCTCAGCCGCTGCAAGAAAGTTTTTTTCAGGGGTGTACTGCCTCTTGCGAGGAATTGACAAATCCTCCAAGAGTATCTCTTGAAATGGAAAGTGCGGCTCCTTAGCCGTTCGGAATCGGCAGAAAATTGTAGGTCCCCTTCGTTTCTGGTAACAAGCACACAGGAATGGTTGAGAGTTGTAAGTCACTAGGTCATGGTTCACTTCGAGCTGTTGCACCACCAAATTTAATTTTTTAATTTTTTTTTGATGTTGATGGTGCAATGTTTTTCGTCATTTTACATATGAGTGTGTAGAGCGTTGGGAAATTCTGAATAAAAAAGTAAACTAGAGTCAAGTACGCAGCAATTAAAATCGTCAGAAAGAGGGCAAATACGGCTGGTTTAACTCGGTAAACAAATAGATTTGCCTCTTGTCCCTCGTAGAGCAAAAAGTCGGGTTCCCGCACATCTGGTTTGTCGTAAACGATTTTGACGTTTTTAAAATACTTTTCAAAAGCATTCTTAAGGTCGTTATTATGTTGTAAGGATTTTATATTTCGCCCTCTTCTACATTGTAGATATAACGAGCAAGTGTTTCAGCTATTACTTTGGTATTTCTTTGGGTACTTGAGAGGATTTTGTTTTGATCGTCTTTAAATGTGGTCGTTCGGAAGGTTCTTTTGGCGATTTTAGACTGGATAGAGTGAAAGCTGGTAATCTTTTCATACTGAAACGCTCATTTTCCCATGCACATCGGCTAAATTGATTTTCTTATGTAAACTTCAGATAAGTTTACAGATTAATAAAATTTATTAATTAATTTTAATGTTCGTTTTATTGAAAACAAATAGTCAAAATTTAAATAAGATATAAAGATAGTATAAAAAATAGAACTCTTCTCAAAACTCGTGGCCGCAATCTACAAGATCTCGATTACTACTCAATTGTTGTCGTCTCTGTCCTTTATTATCTGTGTATTTCTGTTCGTATTTATTCTCTAGATTAGCAGTTACAGTGGCGTAGTTAACATTCGGCCATCCACATTAATAATCGCCCTCGATTAATCTATCTCGAAGTCATTAAAACGTATTGGTCTTGTTTTAATTCTGGTTGGGCGCACTTCTGCTGATGTTGTTTGCTTTATCGCGTCCGACTTGATACTTTCTTCATCACTTGATTGTACTATATCTGTTGGCACTCGTTTCATGTCATCAACTGCTGCTATACCATCGTAAAATCTTTGTGACCTCTGCATTTCAGGAACATCTTGAACTCGGTATCGGTCTCCTGGTAAAACCTCAGTTACAACGTACGGACCCTTATATTTAGGCAGTAACTTGTGAGAATCTCCAGTAACACCATAAGCTCGTTTAACCATAACAAAATCTCCAGGTAAATACTTATTTGCTTCGCACCTCTTACTATTGTATAACTTCTGCTGATACTCTTGATTCTCTTTAATAACTTTACTCAAATTTTCTCGAACGTCTCGAATATTATTAGATATTCTTCCTTTGTTGAACTCATCGTCGATGGGATTTCCATCTATATTTCTTGGATCATAATTGAAAAGGATTTCAAAAGGTGTCTTCTTTAGGGTTGCATGAATCGTGTTGTACAAAAACTTGCACTTTTTCGGATTAAGTTTCAAATTAGCTCGCCGCAAGCAATCAAATATCTTGGTTAAGTTCTCTATTGCCTCTTCTTCATTTTCAGCTGGACACAAAATATCATCGAAATAAGCTAAAGCAATGGTATATCTCAAGGGGCCAAGAATTCTGTTAACAAGTCGCTGGAACGTCGGTGGGCCATTAGTCACCCCAAAAGGCATTCTAAGGAACTCAAAGTGTCCGTCGGGAGTCACAAAAGCTGTTAAGTGGCGAGACTCTTTACTAACAGGTATCTGATAGTAACCGCTTTTCATGTCGAGCATCGAAAAAAATCTTTTGTTACTCAAACTATCTATCTGATCGTTCAGAACTGGAAGTGGATATTTAACCTTCTTGGTCAGCTTATTTAGCGCCCGATAGTCAATGCAAACTCGCTTACTACCGTTCTTCTTGGTGACAATCAGTATTGGGCTCGAGTAGTTTGAAACTGAATCTTGAATTATTCCAGCAGCCTTCATTTCCTCAATCTCTCCTCTCAAAAACTCTCTTTCGCTATGACTCAATCTATAAGGACGATAAGCTACAGGAACATCTGAATTTAGTTCTATATCAAACTCTACTTCTTTTGTAAAACCCAACTCTGTCATATTCAAAGCAAAACAATCTCGGTAGTCTTTCAAAATAAGTAATAATTTTTCTCTAGCATTAGTAGAAACTTTGGGATTTATGTCAATTGTTTCCAAAAACGACATCTCTAAAACTGATGAAAGAGCAGTGTACTCACATTTTTCTGGATTTTGAACACTGAAATCTTCAACGCATTGCTCTCCTCGTGCCAGCGTAACACCTTTCTCAAAAACGATTTCCTTTGAACTTATGTTGACGACTGGGATGTTAACTTCATCTTTAATGTTCACAACGCAACTCGGAATCAAAGAACCACCACGATTTGCACCGCCGTCGATGAAAATATCAGAATCTTGTTCCAAATGGTCAGCACATGCGGTTATAAAACCTATGTAGCCAGCTGGAATGACTGTCTCTTCTTTCGCCCATAGTTTAACATCCTGCTTTGGGAGAGGTGGTACTACTAAGTCTTTAAAACATTCCTCGTCTTCGATCTGTCGCTCTTCAAAAACTCGAATGTTGTTTCCTCGTTTTACAATGGTAATGTACTCGTTTTCGGTAAAAGGTTGTCCAATCAAAAGAGGAATCTGCAGAAACTCATCTGGCACAACATGAACTTTCACCTTCGCTTTTGCTTGGTCAACTTGAAGACTTGCCTCGAACACTCCCAATGAAGAAATCTTGCCATTACCGAAACCACAAATAGTATCTGACGTCTTCTCGTACTGAATATTGAGTTTGTTTGCATAAGAATCTCTTATCATAACGCATTTACTGCCATTATCAATGTATGCTTTCATCTCGTGTCCATTCAATTTTGCAGTTTGATAATATTTTAAATCTTTAGATGTACCCTCAGATGAACTCACACATGTTACTTTGTAAGATGATTCACGCTTGTCGACATTTGGTGTGGCGTTTGATGTACGAAAATCTGGACAATTTTTAATCATATGCCCTGGCTTGCCACAACGAATGCATCTAATCTGCACTTTGCACTCACTCTTATAATGGCCAGGAGTAAGGCAACGAAAACATTTGATTTCATCTTTTGGCTTACCCTGAGTGCAGAATTCATCTTTGTGTCCACCTTTGCATATCGAACATCTCTCTGGAACCGGAAAACTACTTTTGTACTCGCCGCCTATTCTTTTCACTGGAACAGGTTCTGAAGCTGAAGGTCCCATTAATTGAGAATAATTTTTGATATCTCTAACAACTTCGTTTGCATTAGCATGTGTACGACACAACAGAAATTGTTTCAGCTCTCTGGACATGATGCCATCGATGATTTGTGTTTTGATCTCTGTGAAACTCAGATTGAGATCGTTACACATGCGTAGTTTTTCGAAGAAGTAATCGATGATGTCTTCACCCTTTCGCTGCTTTCGCTCGAGCAACAACTTCCATCTACCTGCTGTATCCAAGGGACTTGTAAAAGTTTTCTCAAATTCTGATTTAAATTCAGCCCAAGTGGATATTCTTAAGGAATTGTACCAGCTCCTTGCAGCTCCAACCAAATGAAATCTCACGCACTCCAGACGAAATGCATCGGGCCACCTATTGAGATCAGCCACTGCGCTTACAGAAAGTAACCAATCACGCCCCTCACAATCGTTTTCCTTTCCATTAAAATTTTTAATGGATTTGTTGAAATCTGGCATGATTTGGTATTTCGCATCGTTTGTCTGATCTGGTCTTTGCTGGTTATTTTCCTTCAACGCTTCCACTAGCAATTTAACTAAAGCTTCGGCATCCATCTTTGCTGTTCTGGAAATTTCTTTTCTCTTTTTTTTTTTTTTGTCTGCTGGATGACGCAATCGCACAAAATCGAAATTTTTAAGGCAATCCCGCTTCTGAATGTAAACTTCAGATAAGTTTACAGATTAATAAAATTTATTAATTAATTTTAATGTTCGTTTTATTGAAAACAAATAGTCAAAATTTAAATAAGATATAAAGATAGTATAAAAAATAGAACTCTTCTCAAAACTCGTGGCCGCAATCTACAAGATCTCGATTACTACTCAATTGTTGTCGTCTCTGTCCTTTATTATCTGTGTATTTCTGTTCGTATTTATTCTCTAGATTAGCAGTTACAGTGGCGTAGTTAACACTTATGTATATTGTATTATGTTATATTGTTGTGCTGTTGTCCAACAGATTTAAGTAGTTTGTAGAAGTTGTTCATTGCGGTTCTTTCTTTTGGTGGTTTCGAGACATGCATATACTTACATGGCACAACTTTCTGTATTCAAAGCTTGTGTAATTGTGTCCAAACAGAAAAAGTCAACATATTAAATTACAGAATTTACCCATTAAATTGAAAGCACAAAATGAAAGACAATAAACAAACTTACCCATAAGATAAAAGTCCTTTTTCCACTTTGAAACATTCAGATTTTGCACAGTTTCCATATTGTATTTCTTAGAAGCCCATTGCGGCTAATGTATCACGATCTCTTGGTATGTAGTCTTCATTACCATTGCCACGACTTCTTCGTTCTAGTTTTTCTTTCCTTCTTCTGCTTCGAAGTCCTAAAAAAAAAAAAACAAATAGAATTGATCTTTCTATTGAATTTTTTTCAATTCGAACCCTCACCAACGCTATCTTCATCACTATTCTCTGCAGATGAATCCTCTGACATATCCATTACATCTTCGTGCCGATATCTTTTAATTTGGGTCCTTCTTCTAGGCTCTGATAGAACTAAATTCTCTTCTTCATCTCGCTCGCATGCATCGGGATCAATATCTGCTCTCTTTGCCCATTTTGTCCAGAAATCTGGATCATCGACTTTAATATCAGATCTGTTGCCTGAAGCGGCAAATGAAGCCTTCGAAAATGTTGAACCTTTTTCAGATTCCATTGTAATGACCTGCGTTCGTCGTTGTAAAATCGAATCGATATATTTATATTCTTCGCAGAACTTATCTCGTCCATGACAGCTCCATAGGCTCCCTTTTTGAGTAAATCTTCAATTTCTTTCTTGGAAAGTTGTCTATTACTACTGTCTTTGCCTTGGGAAGTATTCATCGATTGAAGAATGGCTTTATCTAGACCCAATTTGAGTGAAGCTTTATCGAAAATCTGTGGATTGCAATTATTACTATCGTAAATAGTGTACTACTATTCTGTAATTGAACATTTTCATCAAGCCATTTTTTGACTCCTTGAAAATTTAATAATGCTCCCGATTCCGAAAGTAAGAACATTAAACGAAATTTGGGAGCAGTATTAACAGTGTTATGAAGCTTACTAAATAAATCGGCAAGTGTTAACAACACGGCGGTATCAGCGTTAAGTGGGTAGTCATTATAAAGTCCAAATGTGTTTAGATGCGATGTTATTATAATGAATGGCAACTTTGTATTCACTTCTATTTCACCGGATTTTATATTCTTGGTTGGCGCAAGCTCTCCTTGAATAATTGGAATTTTGCTTTGTTTGTTTACTGCATGACTGGCACCTGTTACAACTATTTGATAGCCATTGGCTGATATCATGTTGAGAAGTTCTGATAGGGCTTGCTTGCTGGGCAGCTTTCGTTGCGTCGCTGGATATTGTTATATCGGATATAACCTGGTCTAGATCTTCGTTGTAAGTAGAGAAGTATACAGGTATTGATGAAACCTGAGCCAACATTGCTTGCTCAAGTAGAATTAAATGCTCTTTGTCCTCAGCTGATAGTGATGCAATGTTGTTTGGCAATAGGATAACCAGGCCGCCTGCTTTTTGACGAATTTCTCTCAATTGATCTATTGTCATGTCTTGAAACTTTGTCACCACACAATGCCTTGACGTTCCCCATGAATACAAAGATTTTGCTTCCAATGTTAATGCAGATGCTCGACAACCATAGGGGACACCATTAACGTCAAATTTTAAAATTCGCTGGACGGTAAATTCACTGGATGCCAAGACAGGATTCGAGGAACAAATTATGAGAATTGGTAAAGTAATTAGAAGATAATAGGAAAGGCCACCACATAATATGTCCGCAAAATTATCAGCTTCTTAGAACATTGTGGAATTGAGGTATTTTTGATGTTTGGAAGAGTTTTTATTTCAGAAATTTATTAAAACTTATTGTGGAAATTTTACGGCACCAGAAAAGAGAAGAAATTTTATGGCATTATGGCAGACGGCGATTACCCCGTCACATACATCGCACCGAATTGATTTTACTGTAAAGTGAAAAAATCGCCCGCACAATGAGTTTTATTAACAAAACTATATCCCAAACGATGTATAATTATATGAACTAACGTTCAATTAAACTTTTTCACACTTCCTTTATGGTTTTTAACCAAAATTTCAATACTTCCATTGACACTACTTGTGAAATTTTGCACACACAATAAAAAAAAAATATGTAGCGAAAAACTTGTGCGGGGAAAAAACACCACCGGTATTTTGCAATCGAAATTTACGCGATCAATTTATGATTTGCACACGAAATTTTATCGGGTATCGACGGGGGAAACTTTGATGTCAATTTTTATGGACAATTTATTTGAATTAGTTGAGAAAATTACGCTAAAATCGGTGAAAAACTTGTTTACTAATTAGAAGCAGCGACCCGCACTTTTGTTTTTTTATGACATTTGTTTTTTTTTATCGATTTGTTTACTTGTCAAAATATTCACCTTTTGGCTCAAATTTCTATATTCCGTGGTCAATGTTGGGCGGTATACGCATTGAATTTCTAAGGTGCGCTTCTACTTTTACTTGGAATTTCTTAGTTTTTAACAGAAATATACATAAATATTAAGAAATTTGTATCCAAGAAGCATTAAAATTAATATTTAATATAGTTTTTATTGATTAACAGATATAAAAAGCAAAATTAATAAAAAAATATTTGTATTCCAAAATTTTTGAATTTAACGGATTCCTTTTTTGAATATTCAAACGCACTTATTCAACTTTTTTGCGCATTGAGCAAAAACCCACAAAATTTGAACAAAGCTGTGTTTGTTCCCATTTAAAATGCATGGGGCAACCAACACATCTTTGGACTGTGGGTTTTTTCCTCTCAATTCAGCTTGTAGGGTTAAAGAGAGCAAACCCCCGAAGTCGTGACTCTAGGTAATATATTTCCTCTATGATCGCCATATTGCTTCCGTTCACTTCTAATGTCGATTTCCTTTTGCACTCAGGAATCGATTTCTGTGTGGAGATCTTGATCCCTCGGCAGATTTTACGTTCCTTTAAACCGAAAAATCGATTTTTCTTTGACAGGGATCAAATCCTTAAAATCCCTATTTGAAGAGGGATCTACACGTACATGAAACACGCACTTGCACACATACCAAAGTAAAGTGGAATTGACATTTAGCTTTAGACGTCATTGTGATTTTTATTCTGATAATTTCATGTGCTGTGAAAATTTTTGTGGAAAATAAATAAACATTAAATAAACTTTAAATATATTTACAATGGCTTCTCTCGCAGTAATGAAAGAATTGATTTCTTCCTCATCGTCTTCTTCTTCGTCATCATCATCCGAAAGTTTCTTTTCAAATTATAAATAAATTTTTCAATCACAATCGCAATGTGAGGCATTCGGTTGTAAATTTTGTCCAGGATGTAGTTTCTAACTACACAGACGACGAGGTAGGTTCTTTGTTTATTTAAAAAAAATAAATAAATAAATATTATTTGGTTTATTTTTAGTTCCGTCGCCATTTTAGAGTGTCTAGACGAACTGCAGCCATTATAACAGAACAGTTCAAGATTTCCAAACACTTCAAAAAAAGAGCTACCCGCGCTGGGAGAGAGGCTACAAGCGCCGAGGTTCAATGCCTGTCGTTTTTATGGTATGTTTAAATTATTATAAGAAGTAGAATAAAAAAGAATTTGGTTCATAAACCACAGTGGCTTTCGGATAATATAGTTGCTTCATTTCAATTTAATTTATTGAATTTGGTTCATAAACCACAGTGGCATTCGGTTACTAGTTGCTTCATTTTGAAGGTTGGAGCGGTTTTCAGTTCCAATTTAAGTTTCCTAACTAATTATTAACACCATTTTCAATGTTCGCAAACATTTAAAAAAAAATTCATCGAACAATGATTTTGTCATTTTTGATTCTCCAAAAACATGACAAAAGTACTTTTAAGAATATTCGGAATATTCAACATTATACACATCCCCATTATGTAAAATACGATTAGTAAGATAAAATTTAATAATAAATTTGAACGTCATATTATTATTTTTTTAACACTTAGCATTTTTTTCTATTTCAGACCACTTTGTATAGGATTTGCAACGATTTTGCCGCGACGTCGACTGGGAAGAGGAGGACGTGTCATTTTAGATCGAGCATAAACAAATATTGATGATATTTGGTCTAAACTCGATTACACCATCATTGAAAGTAGCAGCTTACAAAATCCCGCCGCATGTCTAAACGCAAATCCAGCCGCCAATCAGCAAACTCAGAACTCTCCAAGAACCTGCCCAACAACTGAAAACGTCAATAGAGTCGATTGTGACTATTATGACGAGGATGATAACAATGTTTCTCGGGATTCACTTTATGTGACAGCATTTGTGAAACCGATACCAATAAAACGCCCCAAACGCAAATGGGATTACAACAGTTTTCATCCCAAACACATAACATCAATCAATAATAACAACAGTTTTTTCTACTAACAGATACTATGATCGGAGCTCAACTTAAAACGAAACATAAATACAATTAAGCGAACGAAGATAAAAAAAAAACATGTAAATAAGATATATAAAAACAAGTTTTATTATTGTTTTCATATGAATTTGTTTAAATTTTGTATTGTTTGAAAGGCAAATAAAGTAAATACAAATAAATATTGGTATCCTTCCATAATGAATCTTATTTTTAGTGTTGGTCTTCTTCGCGTATTTTCTACATTTATAAAAAAGATTGCAAATGGCAATGGTATCCAGTTTTAACGTCCAACAAAATTAAAATCAAATCAAAAGATGAACAACGAAAATTTATTTATTTTTTCACATTTTGAGGCAAATCAACTCATTTTGAAACTCCGAATTTAGGAATGCTGTTTTGATTTCGTTCGGGGCCTATGATGTAAATTTATTCGTATTCGTAGCGTAACAAAATTTTTGGGGACTTGCTACGAGGGACTCCGTGATAAGGGTGAATAACTCAAAATTTTACCTACCACGGGATTTCCGAACAAAGAACTCTTGCAAGTAAAGTTTTTCCATCGAACACCAAGATCTTTCTTTACAATCGTCCTAAAACTACATTTTGACATAATGTTCAAGATCCTTCCACCCATCCACTAACAAATCCATATTAAGATCTAATTGAACTCCAAGTTCAATTGGAGCAACTGATAGGTACTTCTTGAGCTTTGTTATTGGGTATTTGCTTGATTTGTAAACTCTCGTTAAAAGGTTTGATTTTCTGCGGCGATTCATCTAATTTGATTGTGTTTGCAGGCAGACATTTTCTAGCATTATTATTGAGTTGTATCTTCATGTTTGTTGACATCTTCTTAAGAATTTTTGGATTTTTTCCAAGCTTAACTTGATAAAAGCTGGCGTATTCCAAATACATCGAGTCCAAATCGATATTATAACTCGCAATAAGGCCTAGTTTTTTATTTTTCATTTGAATACGGACACATTACATTAGCAACCTGTCTCTTCTGGTCTCCCAAATCCTCAATAAATCTTCATCGATCTCGGGCCATTTTTCTGGAATGATGTCAAACAAATCGTCCTTAACGTCACCTTACAGATGATCCGCAGGCGAATTTCGTCCCGAAGAACTTAGCAGCTACTTTGAGGTCGATTTCTAGAAAATCAATGCAATCAGTACTTAATAATTTCCCAACACAGCCGTGGTTGGGCCAATCTTACCAAACGTATTCAATCCAGTCACGACAGTGCCGAACTTCTTCTTGCCACGAGGTACACGCGGCACACAGATCTTCTTGGTGACATCTTGCTTCTTCTTGATTTTCATCAAGCCCTTGCCACCGCGTTTTTGACGTTTCTTGTCATCGTCGCGGGCATCGCCGCTCGCAGCATCTTCCAGCTTCAAACACTCGAATTCGGTTGGAAGGTTCTTCTCCAGCCATTGTTTGCATTTTTCATATTCAGGATAATATTCGCAATACTAAGCAATGGGAATAATGGATTTTGCAATAAATTCAATTGGTCTTATTCATTATATCGATGTCTCAATGTCGTCGATGGGCATGGAAATGGAACCATTGCCACAATACGGAACACTCAATGGATAGGTTAATCCTGGTCGAGTGTTAAATGGAGACGGGCTGCCATATCAACAACTTCAGTCATAGTTGAGGAAATCAAAGTTTATTTATTTAAATAGAAAATTGTTTAATTTGTAATCTTAAAGTAACGTTGAGCGTTGAGGATTAGGAGAATTATTGAGGTTGAGAAAAATATTTTGATGTATCACTACTTCACAAAAGAGAAAAGACAAAACGTAAATAGAAGTATGGATTCAGATTTTTAATTTGACATGTCACGCACACATTAACAAAAAAAAATCAATCTCTTTTTGTTTTCTTTTTGCAACATATGACAACTGACAAAATTTGACAAGGGATCGAAATCCCTAAAATCCCTAGTGTGTAAAAGGAAATCGACATAAGATATAAAAATAATGATGTTCGACAACATCAGTATCCTATGTGAACGCAAAGTAGTGTGTACATTTATTTTCCCATGGAACAATGTTGTACAACCATGTTCTTCCATGTGAACCCCCCTATTGACTTATTTATATCTAGTATGTCAATGGTTCATTCAAGGATTCATTTGCATGTGACATTACTGACATTTCTCCACACCACACGCCGTTGTCGGTGTGATGTAAAGTAAAATTTATTCCTATTTATATGGAATGCAAATTGTTGGTGTTTTTATTTCTTGAATTCTCGTGATATAATGTTAAATTCAAGACGCGGATTACGTTTGGTATGTTCCGCAACACATCGTCTGTCTATTTCAAAAGTCTCTCTTCCGCGACAACCGTTTATTCTTTCAAAATGTGTTCATCTCACCGGCTATCATCAAGCTCGTGGTAAAAAGCCAGGTCCCAATAATGTTTCTGCCTTATTTAAGCCTGTCTTCGTACGTCCGACCGATGATGAAATAAACGTTGGAGCTGAACTCGTCGGCAAGCTAGAGAAAACAGATTTATTGAACACACTCAATAAATTTACCCAGAAACGAGAGATTAAACTGTTATGTCTCGAGAATGGACTTGATGGTAAGTCAATCGTATTAGAAGCATTTCGGAAAATGGATTCATGTCTCTTGTTAAGCTTACTTACAGCAACAAGCCTTCGCTTCCTTTCGGCGATACTGCATAGAGGCAGAGAACCTCCCTGTTGACCTGCACATCACTATAAGCGACATCCTCCATGGAGCTGGTCACATTGACGACATCTTTCCATACTTCCTGCGCCACGCTAAAACCATCTTCCCTCATCTCGACTGCATGGATGATCTGAAGAAGATTTCTGACTTGCGAACTCCAGCCAACTGGTATCCCAGTGCCAGGGCAATCACAAGAAAAATCATCTTCCATGCGGGGCCAACGAATTCGGGGAAGACCTATCATGCCATGGAAAGGTTTCTCACAGCCAAATCTGGAGTCTATTGTGGTCCATTGAAACTCCTGGCCACCGAAGTGTTCAACAAATCCAACGAAAGAGTGAGTGCAATGAGAGAGAGGCAAGGAATTTTGTTTTGCTAAAAAATGTGTTAATTCTAGGGAACTCCATGTGATCTGGTGACGGGAGAGGAACGGAAATTCGGCATCAATGAAAACACACCCGCGGCACATGTAGCCTGCACCGTAGAAATGACTTCGGTGACCACTCCTTGTAAGAAAAACTACGATTTTGTATTCAATTTTGTTTCGAGTATTTTTTAAAAGTCAGGTCCAGATGATTTCGGTTTCGTGTTTTGGTAAGACTTTTTCAGTAGCATAGTTGATGGTTCTTTAAACAGAAATAGGCACTGATTAATGGTGCCTTATAGTGGACACCCACAAACCTTTAAACATCAGAATGGACGTCTTTCTAGATAAAAGAGAAAAATAAGATTTGGTTGAAAGTTTGCTGGATGAGCGATCGCAATCTTAGATTTTCAAGAAGAGAGTAGCTAAAACCAGGTTTGTTTGGTAACTTGAATCTCCAAATTTTTAAATTGATGCAAATTTTAAGTTCCCAAACCCAGGAGATTTGATGACAACGGTAAAATACCGGATTTATTGGGTAATAAAAAAAATCCCACATTTCACTTTAACTTTCCCAATGGGATTGATAGAATCCTTCGTCTTCAAGACTGAAAAAAATCTGCCAAACTTTTCGATATCAATACTCAAATGCCCAACATTTGCAGCTGAGATTTGGTCTGCTTCGATTCCGCCGTTTATTCCATCGGTGTGAATTCTAAGATTTCCTATAGGGAGACTTGGTTGGAAGTAACATCCTAGTTATAACTGTCAGACAAAGCGCAAGCTGCAGACAAAACTATTTTGCAATAGTTGAATGGAATTCTAACACTCAATCGTCCATGTCAATTAAGAGATTTCCCAAACTATCGACCAATCAAAAGTGCGACGTAGAGATTTATTATGCCCTCATCTGAATCTGGATGAGCTTGCTCATCTTACAGATCTTCCTCCAAATCTATTGCTCTTAGGAATCTTAGTATTTGAGGCACCTTCAGAAAGGATATGTCACTCTCTTCTACCTGGTCCTAGTTGATTTTTTCTTTGATGCATAAAGTGGACAGCATTTTCCTTGAATGTGGTCCGGAGTTTCCTCATGCATATAATGTTTTCGCCCATTATAGGGCTCATGCCCTTTTAAAGAGGTTGACGCGCATATTTTAGCTTAGGAGTCTGTCTCTTCGTTTCCTTGAACACCAACTTGAACATTTGTTTTCAATCATCAGTGTACCACTTTGATGGTATTTTTTTGGAGAGTGTAGTTTAGTGTATACAAATGTTTTTCTCGAAATTATATTTTTTGATTATACCATCTCTTGGGATGTCAAGAAGCTTTGTTCTTTGGACCTAGTGATTAAGTCTCTTTCCCTGAGACCAATAATTTTGCCTGTACTAGTTCCTTCCTTTGCAAATTTCATGATAGCTCCCATTGCTGCACTTCCAATGACCTCATGGAGAGGGAATATATGAAGGGTATCCCCCATAGCTGCGGCAGGGCAGGTTCTCATTGCTCCCGTAACACAAATTCACATGAGCCTTTGGACTTTTTCTAGGGTTTTCCTAGCTGTTGATAATTTGGTTCTCTTGTGCCATGTAACCGAAAAAGAGACATTGATGGATCTTGCCATCATAGTGTACGTCCACCTGAGGATGCTCGGTTTGCAGCCCCATGACTTGCCTGCAAGTTTCTTGCAAATTATTATTGCTTTTCAACTACTTCACCAGCTAAATGGATATGTTTCATGTGTAGCCGAAGTCTTTTCCTGGTAAATGGTATGATTGTCGTCTTGGAGGGTTTTATTGATAATCTTACAGAAAGACACCATTTCCATTTAATTGTTTCTTCAAATTACCCTAAGGCTATGATAGTGATATCATCAGCAAATCCATTCCCAATATACCTTAGGAAGTGAGATTTTCTAACAATTGATGCACTAGAAGACTCCACAATAAGTGTGCCTGCTTGTGCCTCTGCATTTCTTTTGCCTAACATTTCTTTTATGCATCTGGTCATGCTGATCAGTACGCATTTCCTAACAAGATCTTTGTCTACAGCCTCGTGAGATACATATATTGTGAAAGGTCTAAGAAAGCCTTGGACTCATCGTTCCTTATTCGTTTGTTCAAACAATGCCCTCTCTGTTGATCTGCCGGCCCTATGTGCGTGTTGTCGCTGATTGAGAAGCCTACTTATAAAAACTTCTGATCTCGTGAAGTTGTCAATTACTTTTTCCAAAGTTTTCAGTACAAACGATGATAATCTCATTTCCTTAGCTGTTCTCCATAGACCCAAGGGCAATGGTACTCCAAAGAATATTAATGAGGTAGGACATAAGGTCTTCTTTTCCCTTCTGTAAGAGAGTTGTGAAGATACCATCTACACCTGGTGATTTATAGGGTTGAAAGGCTAAAGTAAATGGTCGTTGCTGTTTTCAACCAAGTTACCGTCCACACTTATTGGGATAGATGTATTGGTTACGACCCGTACTTGATTCGTTGTCGGTTGGCGCTTATATCTCGTGCGACCTTTTCTCACACACTCAATCATATCTGGTTTGTATTCAATGATATGACTTTCGAAACCAGTCGCCTGCAAGGGAACGAAAACAGATTAGAACCGAAAATATTTGAAGGTTTCACTTTGTGCACTCTACTCCTGAATTCGTGTCGAGGGGCCTTGCGCTGTTATCCACGCCGCTTTCATCGATTCAGACTTTTTAAAACTCGCGCCGTATCGCATGAAACCGAACACATGTGAAATGAGCCCTAACCGTTTGATTAGATCGATGTCGTTATAGAGGCCGTGCTGTTCGTTGTTATATCTCCTCGTCCAATGACCGTTTATGTAGACGAAAGTTAATCAAGTTTTCAGAAGCGACTAACTAGAGCTGTTATGTCCGTGAGTGACATACAAGATAAATAATTATAAGCAATTTATAATTAAAAGTTAAGCTTTATTACTAATTATTAAATATACTCACAAAGATAAAAGTTACAAAGAAGTGACCAAATGCGAATGCAGTTGAAGAGTGAGTCAGACTAGCCAACATAAGTTCAGGGTTGGTTTTAAGTAGCGGTTGTAGATTACCCTTTAAATGTTTCAACATAGCGGGGGCGTGAAGTTAAGAAGAGAAAGAAGGATAGGAAAGATGTGTGGAACGATGTTCTGAGACTGAAGGTTGTTGTCTCAGATATTTTATCTCCAGGGATGGCGGCTAAACTAAAGTGGAGAATTCCGTGTCTTATTTCTATGTCGCTTATAATTCAAATTATTTTATTCGTGTTCATCCTTGTTGGGCATACTAGTTTAACTCAATTACATGTTGTTAGTGTTATGCCTGAACAACATGTAATGAGTAAACCAGCAACCCATTGATGACAATTTTTAGAAGGTTTTTAATGGAATTAAAACGACATAGACGACGGCAGGGATCGAACCTGTGATCATGAGGTTCACAGGCGAGCACACATCCATCGCGCCACGGCCACCCCGTTCGCATTACTCCAACAAGAACTATCTTTCGATATTTGATTTTAGCGAGGAAGCTGTATATCGAAAACTTCTTTCTTAAGATTGCCTCCGGCCACTAATCCGCATTGAATTAAGCTTTGATTTTTCGGTACCAGTTATTGAATCTTCTTTTTACTCAGCCCATCCCATTTATATTTCCCGAATGACGGCAATATCTGACTAGCAGAAGTTTAAGGCCTCCACTGCAGTCACGGGGACTGGAGAAATATAGAGTTTTGTTTGATAAACCTATGCACACGCTTGTGTCCTTTAGATTGTACTTTGTTAGGGATAGCCTCTAAACAAAACTAAAATAAGTTTCCCACTAACAGATTCTATTTTCTAAATTGCTTTTAGATGAAGTAGCTGTCATTGATGAGATTCAACTGCTGAGAGATCCCCAACGAGGTTGGGCATGGACTAGGGCGTTTCTGGGCCTCATTGCTGACGAAGTACATGTTTGTGGGGAAGCTGGTTCACTCGAACTACTGCAGAAAATTTGCGAGACAACTCATGAAACAGTTGAAATTCACACATATAACCGTTTGACTGAGCTGACAATCGAGCAGTCAGCTTTGGTAACGCTAGACAACGTTCAGCCGGGAGATTGTATAGTTTGTTTCAATAAGAACGACATCTACTCGGTGTCTAGAGAGATCGAAGCGAGGTAAGAATCGATGTTTTATGGCGAGTATAAATTGTTTTCTGACCAAGAATTTTTAAGGGGCAAAGAAGTGGCTGTGATTTATGGAGGACTCCCTCCGGGTACAAAACTCGCACAGGCAGCTAAATTCAATGATCCCGACAATAGCTGTAAGGTCATGGTTGCAACTGATGCCATTGGAATGGGATTGAATTTGTAAGCTTCTCTTCTAATTCTAATTTGTATATTTTTGGGTTTTTTGTAATTTTTCTCCCCTTTCTAGGAGCATACGGCGGATAATTTTCTATTCAATTATAAAACCGACAATGAACGAAAAGGGAGAGCGTGAGATAGATACAATTTCTGTATCCCAAGCTCTGCAAATTGCTGGACGTGCTGGTCGATTCAAGACGCAATGGGAACATGGATATGTGACGACGTTCAAAGCGGAAGATTTGCCGACTCTGCAAAATATTTTAGCACAAAGTCCGGATCCATTGAAGCAAGCTGGATTGCATCCAACTGCTGATCAGATTGAATTGTATGCCTACCATTTACCAAACTCGACCTTAAGTAATTTAATGGTAAGATTTTGTGCTCCTTGAAATTTTAAAGCAGAAATATTCCTCATCTCGCTAATTAAAGGACATTTTTGTGACTCTTTGCACCGTGGATGATTCCCTGTACTTCATGTGTAATATAGAAGATTTTAAATTCTTGGCTGAGATGATTCAACATGTACCTCTGCCGCTGAGGGCTCGTTATGTCTTTTGCTGTGCACCGATCAACAAAAAAATGGCATTCGTTTGCTCCATGTTCCTGAAGGTAGAAATATGCTTTTCAAATAATATAGCTTATTTCTGTAGCTCTAAATGGATAAATATACAGATTTCCAGGCAATACAGCAGAAGTGAGCCCATCTCATATGAATTTATCGCTCACCACTGTGGCTGGCCACTTGGATTACCAAGAACAATTTTAGACTTAGTTCATTTGGAGTCAGTCTTTGATGTTATGGATTTGTACCTCTGGTTGAGGTAAGAAATTCAATTTAGATTCTAAACGGTTTTTTTGTATTAAAACGAAAAACTCTACGTAGTTATCGTTTCACGGATATGTTCCCAGATGCAGCACTAGTCCGAGAATCCCAAAAAGAACTCGATGAGATTATCCAACAGGGCGTATTTCAAATCACACGTCTGCTCAAAAACACCGAAGCCAGCCAACAAGCAGGTGACAATGAGGCTTCGTACCCAGTTAGAAGATCAACTTTTACCAAAGGTGAGAAAATACAAGTCTTGGAAAACTTTATTAAAATACTTATCTCCTTCCGCAGAACCTCGTATACCAGCCAGTATGAGAGGGAGGTTAACTGAACGCCTGCTGGCGCAAGGCCTTCTTACACCCGGGATGCTTAGCGAGCTGCGTAAAGAATGGGGACAGCAACAACATAAAGACAGGGGCAACAGTCCCTCAGACGATAGCGATGATGAAGGTGATCCGCTAAGAAAACCCCGGAGAAAGCGAAAAAAGTAATCACTCCTATCTAAAAACTATTGTTGAAAGAACTATAATACCCTTAGAATGTGTCAATAAATTTTAGTTGCAATTTAGTATCAAGACAAGAAAGTACATACAAAAAACTCGATTTGTGGTTTTTTACCTTTTATGTGATCAATTTATTTATTTTTTGATCAATGCAGGGAGAGAGAAGAAAAAGAAGAAATTTAAACAAACTTGGAGTGCGTGCTCATTAATTTTTCAGTCGCCGCATCAATGCGCGACAGAGTAATAGCTTCGCGCCAAATTCACTAACCTGAGATGATTATTAATCGTATGGACACACAACATTGGTCAAGCGGCAGGCGCCTTTACTGTATGAGTCTCGTCTGGCCTACAAATGGACTATGTATTTTTTTTTTCACTTTAGATGCGATTTTCAACATTCGTCATTCAGTTGTCAATGTTCATAAATGAAAAACCATATTCAGGTAAGATTATATTAGATGTATTTTTGTTTGTATACACTTCGTATATTTGGATGTAATAAATATAAAAACTCGTATTGGTATAGTCGGTCAAAGGAAATGTTTTGGATTAATTAGACGATCATATAGGAGTGACACTATATTTACATCTTGTTTTGATTTCGTCGAGATATATAAATCGAGGTCTTAGACAAATCGAACATGACAATTATGGGCAAGTTCAAAAGAGTTGTTTGTGTGGATATATTGTAGGTACATTATGTAAGTGAGGTATGCAGTCGGAGAGTCACTAGAGCTGAGATAATGGATGATTTCGAATATCTCGTGAATGTAAGAAGACTATGGGTCACAAAAATATTTCAACTGAATATCTTACACCTACCACAAAATTAAAGTATTCTAAAAACTCTAAAGAATTCTGTTGTAATTCACGATAGTTGGGTGGAACTTGATTTCCTATTTCTTTAAGCGAACTTGAAAAATCTTTGCTGACTAGAAAAACAAAAAAGCTCTACGTAGTGATGGCATACCGGAGGAATTTTATTCAAATTCAACTGAAAATTTAAAAAAAAGATTGTGTGTACTGACGTACGCGCGGTTGAAGTAAGACTTCTTTTTCCTCAAGCAAAGCTTCTGTAAGATTATAACCTACGAACAAACATTTTGTATTCTAAAAACATGTCGCTGTCTTTGACGGATAACGTGACGTTTTGACATGTCACTGACAGCCGCATAGAAATTGTTTTACCCCCAACGCCGGAAAAGAAGTTTTACTTCAAAAATTACACTGTGGACTTTTTCAATCTGATTTATATCAATGCTTGTTTGTCTAAGTTTCACCAAGCTTATATTTAAAAAGGGGATTTCTGTCCTCGATTCATTTTCGCTACTATTTTATATGGGAAACGTTCCATTTGGGTAGAAAATACCAACCGGCTCAACATTTTCCAAGAAGACCTTCGTTCTGGTCTTTCCAACATAGATCACATTTTTGCTTTGACTAGCATTGCATTTAAAATATATCAAAGGGAAGAAGAAGCTGTACGTGTGTTTTTTAAGCAGCATTTGACACGGTCAATACGCAGGCCTTGATTTACAAACTGGCAGCGCTTGGAGTATCAAGAAAAATTTTTAATGTTGAACTTTAAATTTATTTCCTTATCAAGTCAGCTGTTTGGGATGGTTCCAATTTGAGACTTCTGCATGTATCTCACAGGGATGAATCTTAAGCCCTATTTTATTTGCACTGTTAATTGATGATGAAGCTGATATTCTTTCGGGTGGAATATCCTTTTCCGGTAATTTTCATTTCATTTATTTATTGTATAATTATACTCTGTAAGATACAATATCAAATTTCAGTATCTTAATACTATTTTTACAAAAAAATGGGCGTTGTATTTAACAAGTGGAAATATATATGCATTATAAAAATTAACACACAATATCTATGAAGAAAAAAAATTAAAATATATGAAAGTTAAAAATTAACTCAAAATTTGATATAACAATTCATCATCACAATCACCATCAACATCATCATCAATAACATGAAGTAAATCAGCCCTATCACGAATTCCATCGTAATCGGAATCTTGTTACGAATCCCGAAAAAAACTATCACAGAATCCATCGTAGTGGAAAATCTCATACAAATTGCTGTTACGAACGGATTTGATGATAGCTTTTTGTCGGAATTCGTAAAAGTTCCGATTACGATGGAATTTGTGATAGGGCTGAATAAGTACCTCAGGTTAGGTTAGGTTAAAGTGGCTGCTGACCGGAAAAGGTCAGCACACTTAGACCAATATTTGGTCCGTTGTGATACCACAAGGATTTCAAAAATCCTCCTTACTCGTTAAACCATTTTGAGCTAATAATGAAGCGTTTGAGACAGTGAATGTCGGAATTATTTAGATCACTAGGATCGTTATAGTAGTAGTCTCCCAAGTGGAGTCTACGTCTTTGCGCTAGGGCAGGACAAGAGCATAGAAGGTGGGGAATTGACTCCTCTTCTTCTTCATCCATGCAGCTTCTGCAAAAGTCATTTGCAGGAACTCCAAGACGAGAAGCATGTCTTCCTATTAGGCAGTGCCCAGTAAGGACACCTATAATGGAGCTAATATGCAATCTACCAATAGAAATTAGTTGTTTTGAGCGTTTAGCATCAAACAATGGCCAAATCAGTTTAGTAGACCGGCAAGTTGGGATGCTGGTCCACCTGTGGTTAGCTTTCTTTATGGTGTCTTGCTTTAGCATAAGTTTACAAGTAGCTAGGGGTATACCGATGTTAGATTTGCTATCCAACAAAGGTAATATTGTTCCGTTTTTTGCAAGTTCGTCAGCTTTACAATTTCCTGGAATGTCTCTATGCCCCGGCACCCATGTAAGGTGAATGTTAAACTGTTTTGACATCTCCACCAGAGATGATCGACAATTTTGGGCTGTTTGTGAGTTAATGGAGACAGAGTCCAGTGACTTTAAGGCTGTCTGAGAAGATACGTATATCGGTTGTCGATATAACGTTTTCTTTTAGCCAAGAGAGGACTTCTTTTATTGCTAAAAGCTCTGTCTGGAACACGCTACAGTGATTGTAAAGACGAAAAGATAGACAAAGATTTAATTTTTCTGAGTATACGCCTCCACCGACCCCGTCATCGGTTTTAGATCCATCTGTATAGAAATGAATTGCTTCGTCTATCAACAGCGACTCATTTTCCCAAGAAGACCTGGAAGGGATGGATACTTGAAAATTTTTATCAAATTTTGGATGAGGGGTGGTGTAATCGACGTTACTAGGTAGACTACTGAACGAGTTCAGTATAGTAGAGTGACCAATATCATTATTGATCCACTCCGAGGAGGCTATAAGTCGAATGGATGTGTTAGCGGCCGATTGTTTGCTAAAAATATCTAGCGGTATGAGATGAAAAAGAACATCAAGTGCAGCAGAAGGAGTTGAGCGGAGAGCTCCACCCATGATTAAACAGGCTGTTCGTTGGACTTTGCTGAACATATCGCGGTTTGTTGCTCTTTCCAGCGCAGTCCACCATACTGTCACTCCATCAGGGCTATCGTGAATCGCATTTCTCGAGAAATTTTTCCCAAATTCGAAAAATAGCTATCGTAAACTAATTTCGAAATTAGGGAAAAATTCCGCGAGAAATATTTACCTATCGTGAACTATTTTTTTAAGGGAAATTTCCTTCGCTTTCTCGAGAAATATTCCGTTACAATTTTGCAAGGGAATCCGGAAAGTTATCTGTTGATATGTGAGTTATCTCTATAAAAAATAAACAAAACTATAAAAACTGAAAACTGAAAGTACTTCGGAAAATGAAGATTGAGCCAACCCAACTTCATGATCCTTCCCCACTCCTGTCTGATAATTTCCTTTGGAAAAGAAGCGCAAGCATGCACTTATTTTTATATAAGGAGGAACAGCGCCAGGTTTCTTTGCATGAGGCAAAAAATCAGACAGTTTTTCGACCAAATATTTGAACAACGGCTTACTAACTCTATAATAATTGTGAAATCTGTGGATAAAGGATACTCATAACAAATGTGATGATTCAAACAAATAGGTTTTTCAAAATACAGTGCTTGTGGAAGCTCCAAAGGATTAGAATGGTCTCTCAAACTGCGTCGTATGGCTCTCGGCTCATTTCGCCTTCTTGACTCTTCTTCCTCTAATAACAACAAAACTGATATTCTTTGCATTTTTATAAATGTTTAATTTAATGTTTAACAAATGTAATTATTTTGTATCAAAGCTAACTTCCTTGTTTTTTCTTTAAAATGAAATTTCAAACTGTTCGAAAGTTATTTTCGAATATTTTTTTCTCGTTTCTATGTTGGTTAAACTTATTCCCAGGGAAAAGCATTCCGCCAGGAATTCATGATAGGAGGAATGTGTTCTCGAGAAGAGAAAAATTCCGTGAGAGAAATATTTCCCAAGGAATTGTCGATAAGGCTGCATATGTAAGTATCGGTCTAATGACTGAGATGTATAGCCAGTGTGTTATATGAGTTTGTAGACCCCATTTATTACCTACGGCTTTTTTGCAAGAGAAAAGAGCTATGTTGGCTTTGTTGACTCTCTCTTGGATATTGGGCTTCCAGCTTAATTTCTTGTCCAAAATAAGACCCAGATATTTTGCTTTGTCTGAGAATTTAAGCGGTATACCTTTGATGAGGGGAGGGTCTATGTGTGGGATTTTATATTTCCTGGTAAATAGGACAAGTTCAGTTTTGTGGGGGTTGACACCGAGTCCACATTGATCTGCCCAATTAGTAAGCTTGTTTAGAGCATTTTGTAGGAGTTCTTTCAGAGTATTAGGATGCTTACCAGATATCGCTATCGCAACATCGTCCGCATAGGCAATCACCCTGTGCCCCTCCCCTTCAAGAATCACTAGTAGTTTATTTACGACTAGGTTCCAAAGGAGAGGAGAGAGGACGCCGCCTTGCGGCGTACCCCTACTGACAGTCCTTCGAGTAGTAAAATCGCCCAGTTTTGAATTTATAATCCTGCTTATCAGCATATGATTTATCAAATTACTGATTGACTTATCCACCTTCAGATATGACAGCGCAGATGTGATTGCGGATGCGTCGACATTGTTAAAAGCTCCTTCTATATCCAGGAAAGCAACTAAGGTGAACTCCTTATGATGAAGGGAGTGTTCGATAGTACGGACCAGCGTATGTAGAGCGGTTTCTACAGATTTCCCTTTGTTATAAGCATGTTGAGCATTGGATAGTAAGGACTTATCAATGTTTGCCCTCAAATGGATTTCAATCAGACGTTCAAATGTTTTGAGAAGGAATGATGAAAGGCTAATAGGTCTTAGATCTTTAGGATTAACATGGCTAGGTTTGCCAGCTTTGGGGATGAAAATAACATTTACTTCTCTCCATGACAAAGGAATGTGAGCCAGAGCGATACAACCATTTAAGATGTTTACCAGAATGGGTATCAGAATATCGGAATTTTCCTGTAATTCCGCTGGAATTATTCCATCTGGCCCAGGAGATTTGTATGGATTGAAGCTGTTTATTGCCCATTTTAATTTTTCCTCTGTAATCAGACCTTGTGGAGGAGTTATGCTACTGAATGTGTTGTTAGGATCAGTGCTATTAACGTAAGGAGAGCTGTCTGGAAAATGTACATCCAGGAGCAGATTGAGCGATTCTTCGCTTGAGTTTGTCCAGGAACCGTCATTGTTTTTTAGGCAACTTGGCATTACTGGATTTTTGGAGAGGATTTTTCTTAACCTTGATGCCTCTGAGTTGCCTTCTATATTGTTACAGAAAGCTCTCCAGGACATACGCTTGGTTTTCCTCAGTTCTTTTTTATATAACTTGAGGGAGTCTTTATATGAATCCCAATCAGAAGTTTCTCTGGAGGTTTTCGCTCTATTAAAGAGTTTCCTGCATTCTTTTCTTAGTGGATCCAGCCCCGAGTACCACCAGTGTGGTTTCTTTTTACCTCTTATTTGTATAAGAGGGCAGGCAGTTTCCAGAGATTTGTTGAGGGCTGTTGTGAGGTCATTGACTTTAATGTCAAGATCCTCAGTGTTGTAGGGTATGCTGTATAACTCAGGTCTGATTGACCTTAATAGAGTTGCCCTATATAGAAGCCAATCTGTTTTCCGATGGTTACGGAAGGAAGGTTGGCTAGGAGGTTCGTCCATTACTTCGAATTGTATGTATCTATGATCAGATAAAGAATGATCATTTGATACTTTCCAATTCGAGATAGTATGATAAATTTTATCTGAGACAAGAGTTATGTCAAGTACTTCCTGTCTGTTTTTAGTAACAAATGTGGGTTCATTTCCAACGTTACATATTGTTAGGTTAGTGTTCAAAATATAATCGAAAAGAGACTCACCTCTGTCGTTTATATTCGTGCTACCCCACACTGTATGATGGGCGTTAGCATCACTTCCAATAATGAGGTCAGTCTTCTGCCTATCTGCATCAGTGATAAGCCTCCTCAGAGTGTCTCCTGGGAGAGGGCCAAGGTGGTCATGGCCAAGATATGCCGACGCCAGCCAGAGAGTTCCTTTGACTGTTTCCAGTCTTGCGACTGTTACATCTCGATCACTGAAATTAGGTAGTAAAAATACATTTAGGCTACTTTTAACTAGTATGCAAGATCTGGGTTCACCTTTATCTAATGCATACAGCAAGTAGTAGTTTGGAGTCCTTAGTCCCCGAACGATGGATTTCACAATCCAGGGTTCTTGGATTAGGACGATGTCTTCTCCGCTGCTGGATAGACGAAGAAGCAGGGAGGCCGAGGCCTTGATAGAGTGTTGGAGATTAATCTGAAGAAATCGCATCATCTTTGCTACAACCCTCCCGATCAACCTCCAACACGGTGACGTTGGAGTCTTCCGATTCCGAGGTTGAGCCCAGAAGAGCGTCCTCACTCAGAAGATCTTCATTGTTGTGGTCATCGATCTCCATGTCGCTGACTGTTTTTATTGTCTCCACTGTTGCCGAAGATGACCTGGATGCCTCTTCCTCTTCCAGTGATGGGAAGGTGATAGATGCACCAGGATCTGCAGCTGCAGTTTCGACTGCTATGGAGGAAGTGGATGCACCAGTAACATCCGCGTCCTTTTTGTACACCTTCAGTGTGATGGTCTCAAACCCAAACCTAATCACACCTTTGGTCTGCGCCAGAGGAGCAAGGGACTCCTTGTTTAGTACAATAATTGCACCTCTGTAGGGTCCCTTTTTCTCCTCCAGTTTCGCAACTTTCCAGTTGTGAGTAGGAAGGGATGGGTTCGATAGCCGGATCATCTGGAGTATTACATCCATGCTGGAGAGTTCGGCTGTAACCATGGCGCGAGCTCTTGGTCTGCACGGGATTTTCTCCTTAGCAACAACCTCGAGCCTAGCACCAGGCCAGACTTCCCCTAACCGGCTAACGGCCAACGATAGAAGATCACACGATCTCTGATCGTCACAAACCATGAGCTTGACATGTCCTTGATGCCAGCCTCCATCGTTTGTGATTGGAGGTGGTCCAGGGTTCTCCATCATGATACTCATGAAGCTCAACTGGAGCTTCCCCTTGACCACCTGCCAATTTTCCGCAGAGATCGTGCCATCGACGTCGTTCCCGTCAATGATCGCGACCACGATTTTGTTTTTAACCACATCACTGAAGGTCTTATTCCCTCCACAGGGATGTGATGGAGCGCTGATGTTGTGCACTTTGAGGCGTTTGGGTACTGAAATTGTGCCCTCCATAGACCTTTGACGCTTCGACGTGGAGTCTCCGCTGGCCTGGACGCTATTATTAGCTAAAAAGCTTTTAGCCCACTTGATTTTTGTATCATGCTGAGAGTTCCCCCCGGCGCCAGGTTGTTCACCAAACACCCTGAGTATTCTCTTAGCATTGCGAATGTCCTTGTAGAGTGTCCTAGAAGGGTTGGGCTTACGTCCGCTCCCCCTAGGGCCTTCTTTAGGATTTGTGGAGTTGTTAGAGGTGGAGGGACCATGCTTCACAGTCCTACCACCGCTGGAATGAGGCAAAGAAGTTCGGGGAGGTTTACTCTCCTTAGTGGTAGCAGGACCATGCTTCACAATCTTACTACCACTGAACCGCGGTGTCGAAGTTTGGAAAGGTTTACTCTCTGAAGTAGTAATAGAAGGGCCATGCTTCACAGCCCCCCTGTTACTGGAAGGAGGTATTTCTACCATTTTACTCCTGCTTTTGCTTTCGGCAATAGGACTGTGAGAATCCACAGTACTACTACTTCCAGCGCAAGCCGGAGAAACAGCAGACGGCTTTTCAGTCGCACTGCTGGCCTGTCTCAAAGACCAGGACTTTCCACCATCTTTTGAATTTAAATTTTCCATAAAAGATCCGACGAGTAACGGAGAAAGGGTGGTCCATCTGCACAGAGATCCGTATATGCAGATAAGGCTAGTTAATCCGGAGGTCGCCTGGTATCCGGATACTCCGTTAGCGACTGAGCTAGTTTTTTTGATTGGGCCCTCAGCCAGGCTGATCATCGGCACGGGTCGTATAACACCTTGAATCCAGCCCAATTGGGAAGTTGTAAAAATAGGAAAAGGAGAGAGTGGGCGGGGAATCAGACAGTAAGTACCGTTCTGAAAAGAAGGACGTTAAGGGTGATAGAGGAGCTGGTAACTTTGGATAGCTTTTTCGCATTTCCAATGTGGGAGAGGGAGGGATATAAGGATGTGTAAGAGGATGATGAGCGTCCTTTGGTTTCAGGACTCATCTGGAGATAACATCTCGAGAATCATTGACCCTACTCAGCTTCTACAACTCGACAAGTTCAACGCTCAGGTAGAAGAAGTACCTCAGAGCTAGGAGAAGAATTCTCTTAGCATTCTTCCAAACAAAATCGGGCTGCTTATAATTCTAACAGAGCGAGGGAGAGAGTTCCATAAACGAAAAGAATGCACATAAAACTGCCGTTCAGATACCAAGAATTTGTATCGCACTGGAATAAGATCGCATGATCTTTCAGAACGCGTAAAATTAATTTTATTATATAGGTATTCTGGCTGATGAGATTGTATGATATTGTGAAGCATGGTTAAAGTTCGTAATTTTATTAGACTATCGAATGAAATGCCATATATAGACTTGGAAAAACTTGAGATGTGGTCATATCTCCTAAGACCATAAACATACCTCGTAATACTGTTGAAAGCAACGTTAAGTTTTCGTTTGTGTTCGAAGTCACAATTACTAAACAACTCACAACAGAAAAGAATAAGGGGCACTATCAAGG
The DNA here is from genome assembly GCA_911387755.1 of Chrysotoxum bicinctum. Classification (NCBI taxonomy): domain Eukaryota; kingdom Metazoa; phylum Arthropoda; class Insecta; order Diptera; family Syrphidae; genus Chrysotoxum; species Chrysotoxum bicinctum. Next base: position 161,778,951 of record OU426988.1, read on the forward strand.
TTTTGGCGAATATTATGAGACGCCCAGAGCAATCGAAGACCTCCATATACTTTACCTAACGTCAAATTAATATGGGTGTTCCAACTAAGTGTTTTATTAAATGTTAGCCCAAGATTTTTTACAGAATCAACGAGCTCGATAGCACAGTTATTCAAATATATTACAGGAAAATATGATGTGTCACATATAGTTCTAGAGATGACTAGGCATTTAGTTTTTTTTCGGATTTAAACAGAGATCGTTTTTTCGGGACCATATATGAAGGGCTCACAGCTGCACCGAACCAAGTCATTTTAAAAAAATCCAAAACCAACGCCAAAATTTCCGCAAAATTGACCTCTATTTAGAGCTATAATGAACTATGTATAGTTCATTACAGCTCTAAATAGAACTATGTAGCTCTAAATGAACTATGTAGTTCATTACAGCTCTAAATAGAGGTCAATTTTTCGGAAATCCTGGCGTTAAATTTGGATTTCTTTAAAATGACTTGGTTCGGTACAGCTGTGAGCCCTCCATATAACAATATTATTTAAGTCCTCATTGACCTCATGCACACCATTCTCCAGCATACCTAGATGAAAACTATTTTGTATAATTGAACGTCATCTGCGTACATGTACAATTTAAACTCTGTGTTTGATAAAATTACATTTTTAATTTAATAGTTCGGTCATCGTTTTAATTAAGGATTAAGTTTTCAATTTTTATTTATTTATTATTTTTTTTTCCTATAAGTATTTATTTCAAAAATCACCATTTTTAATTCTGTTTCTATATCTAAGAGCAATTTTTAGGAATTCATACAATAATTTCAACATTCATTTGATTTAATAAGAGAATACAATAATCTTTAGTCAAGGTACGAGTATCACCCCCAAATAGGTTATTTCTCGCAAAACTGGACACATTCTCAAGAAATGAATGATATCTTCACGCTCTTTTCGATTGCATAAATCGCATAAAATTTGCAAACCACTTCTATGTGGTATGTAATTGAGTTGCAGCAATTTGCCCCGTAAACGGAAGTAGTTGATTTTGTTGGGAGTGTAATCCAGGCGATTAAATATATTTCGGTGAAGAGATCTTGCTGCTGCTTCCTCAAGTTTTTCCCTATAACTAAAGTCTACTTTTTTTAATAGATCGTACAATAAGGGTCTCGCCGTACTTGGATCATATAAATTTATATTAAGTACATATCCACACTCTTCAGCTAGACATTCCCATTCTTTATAAAATGCTCTTTTGTTTCGCCCACTTGGATGCCCACCGCCTTAGAAAGCCGGTGTTCAGGCAATTGCATGACACGGAGAATATAGTCAACTTGTAGTTTGAGTGTCTTAATTAGCAACGGAGGCAATCCAGTCTTTATCATAAGCATATAGTTGGCAGGAAGATGAAATGCTCTTTTGAGGTAGTATCCTAAAAGTTTCTCAATCGACTCATATTCTGAAGATCTGAACCTCCCCATACCTGTGCAGCATAAAAGATTATTGATTCCGCTACAGTTTCAAAGACACTACTACTGTGCCTTATGAATTTGTTGATGAAGCAATTTTTCCAAGTAGTGTTTAATGCGGTTTTCGCCTCAGATAATCAGCCTTATCATCGTATCCGTTCGGAGAAACCTACGATCCTAAGATCGTAACGTTTATTTCATTCATGTTTTCTGTTTCGTAACGGAAAAACCGACGTTTACCAACGCGTGTATTTGACGTAAACGCCAATAAATTAATTAAGTGTTGATTCGTGTCAAATAAGTAAAGAAGAACCATGGTTAGTGCAGCAATGTTTTTGGATGCGGAAAGATATGAACAAAGAAAGAAACATACATGTTTAAGTAAATAATTACCAAATAAAAAGACGATTACTTACAAATCATTTTGTTGCTGAGCGTCTATTTCGTTTTTTTTTTTTTTTTGCTTCGGACAAATTTCCACTTGTAATTTGCTGTCGGAGAAATCGGAAATCAAATATCTTCATGCATCCCATGAATTCACGATGCGTTGCTTCCATTTTGACATTTCATCGGCATGCAACGCAAGGATTTGATATTTTCAACGCACACAAATTTTATTTTCGTATACTATTTGTCCGATTGCCCTATCGGAACGGCTACAATAGGTGCGTTTTATTATCCACAAATCTATCTAGATCCGGATCTGGATCATCAATTGAAAATAAAACGATGCGGATCTTACTGATAGCAGTGTTATAAGCCCGTCTCTTTTTATCCTTGCGTTTGGAAATTTTAAATTATGTCTTGTCTTTTTTCTTTACTACCTTACCATAAAAAGCCATCTACTCGCCAGTGTAATAACTAATTTTTGGATCTTTGAAAAAGATCCCGATAGAAAACAGGATCCCAAATTGTTTTTGTAATACATGTTAAAACTTAATCCAGATCTGGATCCAGATAGATTTGGGAATAATAAAACGCACCTAATGATACAAAATTAGTACATTTCGTAGAAATCGGAGAAAATTACGTTCCGATCGGGTACGATGATAAGGCTCCACTTATCTTTTAAATGTTTATCCATTTTCATATTTTGAGTGAATAGAACACCAAGATATTTGTACTCTGTTACAACCTCAACAGCATTCGTAAAACCCATTGATAATCAACAAATCAAAATTGATAATCAAACTATCACCTTAGCCGATTCCACCCCAGGGCTAAGTGGGCAGCCTTGTCTAACCCCTGTTTTGGTTGCAAACCACTCACCATTCCAAACTGACGATTTCGTATCTCGATAGATATTAACCAAATTTTAAGGACATTCCAAGCCCGTACAGCTTATACAATAGGGCATGCCGGTCGACCGTTTCGAACTCTGCTCTATGCTGAATGCTAAGAGTTTTTTCTTCAACCTACTTCGTGGATATGCTAGCTAAATTATTCCCTCTAGATCGTTGAAATTCGTAACTTCATGATATCGCAGGGCCGCTTTGTAGGCGTGTTCTTTGCTACCAAACTATTTTTGGGAGGAGTTCCATGTTCATAGTTACGACAGAATGTTTAGGAAAAGATCTTATGAAGTTTATTTTTAACGAATAGTACATATAAAAGGAAAGCTTAAAGATTCTCTGTAGTTTTCTATACAATTCTTGGAACCAGATTAAAAGATTGGGATAGTAAAAGATGTTTTCCAATCAAGAATAAAAGTTCAATTGAGTAAGACATGATTAAAAATGAGAAGAAGTGTGAAGAGACCGAAAGACAGCATTCTTTTAATACAATTTCAGGTATATCATATCAGTTCATGCTTTTGAATTAGGTTTCAGGCCACAGAGAGCGCTTTTAACATTAGAAAAATCTAACTCCATTGAACTATTGTCAACCTTAGGTAATGAACCAGATTCAAAATTGGCGTTAGAAGATGAGTTTGAATAAAGAGGCTCAAAGAAGCTGGCGAAAAATTCAAGTGTTTGCTTGATATCATTGTCTATGAAAGACAACGAATTTGAAATACTACATGTGGAAATAGCTTAACTGAAAAACGAAATGTCACTTTGTCACTAGATTTTTTTGTCGATGTTGTGTTATTTCTGCTCGTTTGTGTTATAATTAAAAAAAACTAAATCATTTATATATGTACTACCTACTTTATACATATGTACTTGAGTAGAAAAATATTAGACTGATGAGTTTACCGAATCATTTTAGACTGTAGATTTAAGAATTTTTTAAACGTTGTAGGTACTTATACATTTTTAAATATACGAATACTTATCGGACTTACAAAACATTTTAAACTGCTTCCATTTTTTACTACACAAAATTCTATTCATGCATAGGACATAATATTCAGAATTGAAATAAATTAAATAAACCTAAAACCACATTTGCAAACTGTAATCTGCCGAAGATTAGATTAGATTTAAAAAATTGATTTTAAATCGAAACAACAATCGATATTTTTGGCCAATGGAATGCAAATTGACAGATCCAAATTAAAAATAAATGGATTTATTTTACCAATAGAAAACGTAATTGACATTATGCACGATTTGTTATAAAAAAGAAAAAATACAGAAAATAAAGAAACTGTTTAAATTTTATTTGAATTCAAAAAATTCAAAATTATATTTTATTTTTATTGAGTGGCAACACAAATTTCATTTAAGATGATTGACAGCTTAGCAAAATTTGTTCATTGACAATGAATTTCAATTTAGAAAAGACCAAATCAAATGGAAATAGGTGTTGTTGAATTGGCACAGGAGTTGGTCAAAATTTTTGATTGTCTTTGAAAAGAAAAATTAATTTTGGTCAATTTAAGTAACAGATGGAAACGAATTGGCAATTGCGTCGTTCAAAGACAAAGACGTAGGCTTTCAAACTGTGTCAAGTCAATGACAAGTGAACATCGAGCTTAAAGGGATTTTCAATAGGAACTGGTACATTTTAGCAGTTCATGAAATTTTATCCCTTTTTGAATTTAATGTCTTTTTTTTTAATTTTCAGAAGCACATTAAGGGTGGGCCAACTAGAAGTTTCTTTTTAAAAATGCAATAAAATAAACAAAATTAAATTTAGTCCATGTAACTGTATTATGGCTAATTATTATAGAACACAAAGTCGCTCAAGTGGATGGTCGTACGCCTTCAATTGCTGAGTCAATTGGACCTTGTAAACGAATAGTCCGAGATCTTTGTGCAGGATTCTCCTCAGGCTAGTGCGTGTAATGTTGAGCTGTTGAGATCGATGGCGAGTTGATGTTCACGCTCTCGTTTGTGCGAACCGTACGACAACGAGGACCTTGAGTGTTGTCCACTAGCGTTGTTCAAGCATAAATCAACTCATTTCGTTCCGCGGTGGTATGATACTGACTTTCTGTCAAGTTTTCGAGCGGGAAACAGCTGCCAGTGTCAAAATAACCTATGATTTAAAAAGAAACCACTACATGGCCCACATAAGTAATCCTCGAGCATAGGAGTTGGCCAACCTCTTTTAGCACAAATCGGATGATATTAATTTGGACGTATGTGATTCCAACAAAAATTTTAATTTGACCCCGTCAGACCGTCTCTCATGTAGTTCTCTTAAGTTCCATGCCCATGACCGCAAACGAGCGGTGTTCTCATTTTCAAAATAACCCGTGCCATCTATCAAATTAAGCTAGATTTATAAGCCTTAAATCAACGTCACTGCGCCCATTTGAGAAACTAAATAACTATTATTGAAGCTCATCGTGTTTCTATTCATGATATAACTCAATGAGGTTTATGGAAAGCAAGAAGTCGATAATACGAGCATCAAGGAATCTCTGTTATAAGCATTTTCTCAAATGGCGATAGAGTTTTCTTGAGTTAATATTTAGACTTTACCTAATTTGCCATACAAAAAACAACACACAGTTAAAAAAACAGCTTTGACTTCTAAGGCAGTTTATATTTTATTAATATCCCTAATCCCCAGTGTCAAATAATAATGCAACAAGATACAAGTTTCCAAGTTCATGTCGATTCCAGTGAGCATTCAGACACATCAGGGTTTCCGTCACACCTCTATTTCAACGACTACCATATTACTACCTGTTGCTACTGGTCTCTCCAAAGATGGAATTAAACTTCATGTCAATGTAATATTCCCATATTACCCGTCCCGCCATAGGCCTACCAATATGGAGCTGATCTTGCCCCAGTGAATTGTACAAGTTGTGCCATTGAGCAATGTGTCAACTTAAATTCGGGGACATTTGCTATGAAGATGTAACATTTCATGGTAATAAAACTTCCCCCTAACCAAACACTTCCAAATGCATTCTTAGAAAAAAAATTTCCTCGCCGGGTCAACAACAATTATATGTGGCCTTAGACATTTTATTATTCTCACACAATCGTCCGTAGATCATGAAAATGTATGTACTACTAATTCAAAACAACAACAAATCCTATGGAACCATCAGGCTTTCTTGTCGAACTTGAATCTTCTGTCAGATATACTCACCATTATTTGTGGAGAGCGTGTTGTAGCTGCATTTGTGTTTGGCTAAGAAGGGGCATTTTTGCCGCCAAATCGGTTTTTAAAATATATTTCCCCGTCGTGTATCTTTTGGATACATTCGATATTTCAATTCTCTTTAGTTGCGTTTGGAGCAATTTCGTGAACGGTCTAGAACGGTTTTCGAGTAAAAAAAAAATACTTTTAAGTATTCATATATTTTCCAACCGAGTCGATTATTAGATAAATTATGTGCTAAAGTATAATCTTTTTAAAAAATTTATAAAAAAATATAAAAAATGATGTTTTCAAAAATCTTTTGTGATTAGCGATTTTGCATGTTCATTGATGATTTTATAATTTAAAAATACGTAGGTACACCGAAATACCTCCAAATATACATATGTGTGTCAAGTGTTTCTCCACCGAAAACATTTCGAAATATTTCGAAACCAAATAATTTTGTGAAAATCTTAAAACAAAAATACTAAAATGACAAAGGTAAAAGGCGATGAGTCAAAAACGCATGGAATATTCTATGTGTCATAATGTACAAACCACAAAATAGAAATGAAAATTAAAAAAAAAAAAATATTTAAGTATATTCAATCCGCAGCTAATTTATACCTTCTAAAAATAAAATAAAAAAAAAAAATTAAATTGAATTTTTAAAACTTGAGTACCAACACACCACACCGGGATGAAACATGTGTGGAAAACTTGGACGTTGTCTTTACATATTTTCCAATGCACGTACTTCATAATTTTAATTTTCCGATATTTTATTTTTATTGAGAAAACAGAGGAATTTAAAAAAAAAAAAGTGTATTTGGTTTACAAAATTTAATTTGTATTTTGAGTAAGTTTAGTTTGTTTTTAAGAGATTCGACTTTTGAATTTGTTTACATTACGAGTATATTGGACTCTCTTTTTGTGTGACCACAAACGAATTTTGATGTTTTTCAAATGGTGAACAGTGGTTGAAATGGGAAGTGCAATGGCGGGCGGTGAGAAAACGGAAATGTTAGGCTATTAAATTTATTTTATTATTATTGTGGCCCCAAAGAGAGTGTAAATATAAGCGATTTTATTTGTTTGTTTCTATTGTAAACAGAATGTGATTTGTTTCTGAATTTTACTACAAAAACAAACATTTTTCCTTCAAAAACGAAGATTTTGATAAGGTTTTGTTAAAGAATCTTTGTAAAAAAAATTTTTTTTTTTTTATAAAGAGATTTTAACAAAAAATGCAAAAACACAACAGAAGAAACAAATAAATTAAGCCCTAATTTTTGCACTCGTCAACAAAATTTATCTAAGCAATATTGACAGAAGATGATCACACTTTTTACAGTTAACATACATAAATGAATCGATTGACAGAAATAGAACTTATCAATTGATTGAAATTTTGGTGTTATTGTTCTCAATTGATAAAATTTACTATTAATGCGATAATTGAACAAAAAAGCGATTGTGAATAAATATTTAACTTGACATTTCAATTATTTAATTTTTTTGTTTTTTTTTTTATATATATTGTTATGTTTAAATTATAATTAAAAAGAAACAATAGCTGAGTAATAAATAAAGTGTGCTAACAATAAAACAAAAAATATTTAAAGAAAATGTTATTCTAGACAACCGTGAGAGTTGTCAAAAAAAACTGGGGTTTTCGGTTTAAAAAAAAAAAAACACCCAAAATGAACAACAACTATTTTGATTTACTAATGATTATTTCATCTGATGAGGAAGAGTACAACAAACGTTTAATTGCAAAAATAAACAAAATCGTGCAACATGCGAATCGACAAACGACAACAAATATAGATATGAAATGTCATGTTACTTTTGACAGTTTAGCTGATACCTGAACTCGCCGCAGCAAAATACCTTCATCTACTTCAGAGCGAGGTCAGGGCGACTCCAGGTCTCAAAAAACACACAATTTTTTTTCTAAAAAAGATTTTTTCTGCAATCATAAAAATGTTGAATTTCAATGGAAATCAACATACGAATCTTAAAAAAAATTATATACTAAGAATGTACAACTGTCTGAAAAATAGTATCTGGATACTATTCACAATTCATAAAAAAAAAATATGAACGATTGATAACGATAATACCGATCAACAATTTTGTTGTTAATGTCAAATTAATGACAATCGTAGTAGATCCAGAACTCATAAAATATTGACCTCTTGGGAGTTGGGACAGAACAGTGCCCTGAAACTTTCTATTATGGAAATGTTTGTTTCAATTGAACACCGCCGTAAGGTTTCCTGTCATTCATTGTCTTATCGCTTTTTCTATCAATAATATTCAAATGAAATAGCCAGTTGCCATCAATTCCGTGCTACTCTTATACCAAATGCTCATCAGTTTTTCCTGGAGTCTAACTTCCGACGGACTGTTAAATATAGAGGTTCTAGCCTTTCCCGATTTGTGATGTACAGGCTTTCGAGGGCAATGTGTATCGACATTTATTAAATCCTCTCCGTAAAATTGTAAGGGTAGCCATAATCCCTTGAGTGTGTGCAAATTAAAAAAAAAATATAGGAAGTAAAACAGCTTGAAAAGAACCAGGACCTAATTAACTTACAACTCTCAACTTTTCCTGTGTGCGGTTACATGCACAACAGATGGGACCTAAAATTTTCTGTCGATTCCAAACGGCTTTTCATGACAAGAGATACTCTTAGAGGATTTGTCAATTCCTCACAAGAGGCAGTACACCCATGAAAAGCTTTTTTGCAGTAGCTGAGAATCAAACTCAAGAGAGACTTCATTTACTGGATATAATTCAGAACAGAGCGTTAAAACATTATACAATTTTTCAATATATTTCTATTTATTATATTACTTTAAGATTTATGTTTAATAAATTAATATAGAGAATTAAATACAACATTTTTGAAGCAGTATCTTGAAATGTGTAAGTAAAAATTATGACATATTATGTTACTCACAAAATTATTGGGCCAAATTTCTTTCCTGACTTAAATGTTAAATCAAAAAAGAAACAATGTACAAAATGTGTTTTTAAAAAATAACGGTTTATTTTAAAACTTGTAAGTAACAATTAAAATGAAAAAAATCTATTCCTTCGATGTAAAAAAAAAAGTGTAGTTTTTGACATCACAAAATTATTGGATCAAAATACTTAAATATAATTTAGATATAATTTTAATGTTCAGTACTTTGTTGAATTTCCCTTCTGTTGAATAACTCTTTTAAGTCTTCTTTGCATAGATTCAACCAAGTTTTGTGTTGTTGAAGAACTAATTTTACTCCATTCTCCATCTTTTGACAAGAGGCAACTTGTAATTTTCCATTATACCAAAGGAAAAACGCAAAGGGAAATTGCAGATTTGTTAAATATTCCAAGGAATATAATTTGGAGGTCAAAAAATTAAAATGAAAATAGAATTCAAGACTTACTCTGGACGCACAAGCATCTTAAATAACCATGATCAAAGGCGGATTTTACATTACCTTAGAAAAATAGGCACACAAACGTCCCAAAAATGACCACTGAGTCACAAACTTATTGTGGAAAAACTGTTGACCCAGAAACCATACGCTGCGTTTTCAGAAAAAAATGTCGATAATGGCAGAGTGGCCAGAAAAAAACCATTCATAAATAAACAAAATCGAAAAAAGAGACTAAAGTTTGCTAAAAATGTTAAATATAAGGAACTAGACTACTGGGAAACTGTTATTTTCTTGCGAACAAAAGTAAATTTAATGTATTTGGATCAGATGTTCAAGGTAAGATATGGCGCAAGGTCAATACAGAGGTAAACAATGAAAACCTTTTAGCAACCGTAAAACAAGGTACCGTCATGGTTTTGTGCTGTAGGTACATCACAGGCGGGGGTTGGAAATTTGGTTTTCATAGACGGAATCATGGACCGAATGGTCTATTTAAACAGTTAAAACAAAATTTACGGCAAAGTCCTGAATCAATGGGTATTCTAAGCATATTTCAATTCCAACAAAATAACGACCCCAAACTTAAATCTCGAATTGTACAAGAATGGTTGCTTTATTTTTGCCCGAAAGTAATCCAAACACCACCTCAAAGCCCAGACCTTAACTCTATAGAGAAATTATGGGAAATTCTAGATCGCGGAGTCAAAAAATATACTATTTCGAACAAAACTGATCTTAAAAAAATTTTATTTGAAAAATGGAGTAAAATTAGTTCTTCAACAACACGAAACTTGGTTGAAGACTTAAAAGAGTTATTCAACAGAAGGGAAATCTAACATAGTACTGAACATTAAAATTATATCTAAATTATAGTGTCCAAATAATATTTAAGTATTTTGACCCAATAATTTTGTGATGTCAAAAACTACACTTAAAATGCATTTTTCTTCTTTTTTCTTTTTTTTACATCCACTGAATAGATTTTTTTTCATTTTAATTGTTACTTACAAGTTTTTAAATAAACCGTTATTTTTTAAAAACACATTTTGTACATTGTTTCTTTTTTGATTTAACATTTAAGTCAGGAAAGAAATTTGGCCCAATCATTTTGTGAGTAACTGTAGTTCATAGAACGACTTTATAGATATTGAAATTCATTTGCTTAGACCGTTTTTTGTTAAGTGCAAACGGGTTGACAAAAATTATCTTTACCTCAGGGGCGTAAATGGGAACCTAAGATAGAAGATAGGGACTCTTAAGCCGATTACAAAGCAGTTCTATTATGACCATAATTTCTTGAACATATCTTCCAGATTTAATTCAATATAACCCAGAAGTCGGCATCTTTTTTAAGCATGGTGACAAATTCTTTATAAGATGGACTCCAAATAATATAATTTCCGGCGGATACCTTTCCCAACTAACATACTCTCCAGAGCTTAGCTCTTTAAATCTGAAAAAAACTCTCATACATACAACTCTTTTATATCCCATTGCTATACTAAAGTATTAATATCTTGCTATGAAACTCAACTGGATGTCATAACACTTTTATTTTAAGAGTTAAACACTTTTCCAGCTTAAAAGAACTTAAATGTTATAGCAAAACTATTTTCTCTTCTTGTAGTTAGATTATAAAAACTTATAGTCTTATAAGAATCCCTTTCTGAAATATGAGCTCTAAATATGTCAAAATAATCCCATAACAGGTCATATTTAAGAGTAAAGTTATTTGTATACCACTTTGAAAATTCTAATAAAATTTGAGTTTAAATCCTCCTATATCAAGAAACAATTTGGAGTTCAAAGAATATATGGTAAGCTTTGCAGTAAAATCCTAATAAGATCCTTAATGCAACAAGCACAACTATTCACAAACTTCAGTTTTCTGATGTCATCAACATTCTCCTCTCACTCGCACGTAAGTACACATAAATCATAAAGAAGCGTCTAAGATCCTATTCCTATAGAAAGAATAAAGATGTTACTAGAAGAGTTAGTGTCGCGTCAGCAGCAGCCATATTCCTATACACAAGCAAAGTAGTGCCTGTACTTTTGAGGGTTACCATAACTTAAAAAATTATGATCTCGATAAAATAACTTGGCTGTAGCACTGACTTAAAATTTATTAGGTGGCATTTTCAAGTTTACATTTAGAATTGTTGTGATTACATAGAAAGTATAAAATATATTATGTAACTTTTTTTCAATTTAAACTAAATACATTAACATCTTGGGATTTTATTCCTACTACATACGAGTACTATGTTTTCATTCAAAATTAACAAAAAAAAAAATGTATTCTTTATGTTGCATTACACGAGTAGTAATTGTTTGTGACAAGAGTAATAGTAGAAAATTACAGAGAATATGAGATTTTATTACTCTTGTAAATGCAGCATAAGACTCTCAGTGTGTAATTTGGAATATTTTATATTAAATTTGACTTTTCCTGTTTCCTATTTACTCTCACAAGCAAATGACCCATGACCTAAATAAAAACAAAACAAATTTCAAAGTTAATTTTGATTTTATTTGCTTGCGCAGCAAAATTTCCCTCGACAAACAACAACAATTTGATTGCTGGCGAAATAGAAGCCAGTAAAAAAAAATGACAGTTGTGCTGGTGATAGAACTTCAAATTATTAAAATGAAATTGGCGTATATGCATTAAATTTTAGAATTAAACACTATGTACATACAAAAAAAAAAAACATTTATTTAGGCCATGATCACGTGAAAACGCAAAATCCCTTCCCCATGCAAATCGACTGGGTAAGGGCTACATATGTAAATAAAAAAAAAATCCAGTTGGTTAAAATGTTTTGAATCATTAAATTATATTTTCATAACTTTTGTCACATATTTAAACTTATCCCCCTTAACGTATCGTAATTTATTGACAGCCCCTAAGAGGGTTTAAAAGAAAGCCGATGATACGAGTATGCATAATGTTTGAATGTGTGAATATCGCTTAAATATTTTATTTGATTGTTCTTACTATTTCTAAGATATAAATAATGTTGTTTTTTTTTTGTAAAACTAAGTGTAATAGGTACACATCATTCATCTTTCGTCAACAATAACTCTAAGATGTCAAAAAATCGTGAACTGAATCAAAAGCCGGTTAGACTTTTGATTTTGCTGCCAGTATTCTTCCAGCGCAATCATTAAATATTTATTTAACGTAGTAGTTAAAGCTTTTAAATGAAAAAGTCCCAAGGTTAAACAAAAGTAAACAAATTGTTGAATTGAAATAAATTTTTAACAATTTATCAGAATTTGAGTTTCTATGCCTCAAAATTCAAAATTATAAATAAATTGGTATAATTGAATAAAAGAATTCTGGAGTTAGAACGCCCGATGAAATAAATTAAAAGACTAATTTGGGCTGCAGCAATAAGTTCTTTCCAGAGTATTGTTTTCTCCTCAAAACTATCCCTTAACTTAAATCTGATTTGTTTTACTAATGAATTTAATGAAAATTGATATTCCAAATTATAGATACATATGTATATTTTCTAATGCTTGGCTGGTTTTTGACTACTCTTAAAAGGTGGTTAAACCCAGTGCGAACTTTAGGAAAATAGGAAAGCATTTAAGAAGAAATACCGATGCACATAGGCTTTATAATTTTGAATATCAGAATACGAGGGAAAAAACAGAGCTAGGAAAAGGCTTCCACATTTGTGTTGTGCAGCTGAAGAAAGATTCTCTGTACTCAACAGTACGTCCGGAATTGGACTCAAAAGCAAAGTAATGGGAATTCTCGAAAGCATAGGTATTACTTTCGAATTTATTAAGTTAAGGAATGCAACTGGTTAAGTCAAACAGAAGTCTGTTAAACATGAAATATTAATGGGGGGCTTTATTGATGCAAATATTTCTGTTATTTTTACCTCATACCTTGTGTAAAGTTTTTTGGTTGGTTAAGTAGATTTCTCGATGTTCAATGGATTTGTGACGTTATAAATCGACCGTTCTATCGTTGTTTAGAGAAAAAGGACTGTATTCAGATATCGGTACCTCAATGCAAGCTCTAGGTAACTGGATTTAATTTTTTAAAAAAAGCTCGGTAGAACATATTTTAACTCAGCCATAGCCAAAAATAAATTAAGTTAATTTGGTGGTGCCAGTGGCTTAGGTAGGGAGGGGGAGAAGGCGGTGGTCGCCACGGGCATCACCAGGAGTTAGGCTCGGCAAAATATTTTTCTTGTATATAGAAAGTTGGTAACCAAACAAAAGTTTTTTTTTTTAATTTAAAATTTACATAAATTTGTATTAGAAAATTTAACTAAAAAAAACAATGCAAATTACGAACATAGCTAGAGAGACAAGACGTGACCTAGTATTGTCCAAGCTAAGTGAGGCCATTTAAAATGGTAGGTATACAGTTTATAGGTTAGAAGAAGATGAATTTATTCCTTTTCGCAGAGCTTATAAACATTTTCTTGAATATGACTGTATTCGACTTGAACGACGTTGTGTTCCATAATTAATAGAAATTTTTGCTCTTAATGCTAGTACGCAGATCGGGAAAAATTTTGTCTCCCAAACATTTTTTTTCCTGGGACAAATTTTGTCTCGGATATTTTTCCGAGCAGTACGCAGTTCGCGCGCAAAATTCATACTATTGTGAATTGCTCCTCAAAATGTCTCAACCAAATTTTGCCAGGAAAAAGAATTTATACAAGCATTATTTTGCGGGACAAATTTTGACAGCCACCGTATTTCCGAAAGTGATTTTTGTAAAAACTGGCTTTATGTAAAAGGTGCTCATGCTTCTCTTGAAAGCATCTTTCCAAATTCAAACTTTTGCTCGAGATTTGGAAACGTTTTGTAGAGATTAAAATTGTCGAGATAAAATTTGTCTTGTCTCGATCTGCGTACTAGGCTTTACTAATAAAGCCATACCTAATACATGGACAAAATTTAATGTTGCAATAAGTTTTTAAAAACGTGTATTTGGCGCACTCTATACTAAAATTCTATATCGTTTTTTTTTTTTTATTGTTCAAAAAATAAAAGTACCTACTGCCACGCCGACTGTCCTTAATACTCATACTTATAGATATGGAAGTATCTCTTCGATCTCGATGGGACACATTTCTGCTGAACCGCTAAAAAAATATTTTTCAAAAAAAAATGTTTGATTACAATTAGACCGAAGGGGCGCAAAAATATTTTTTGCCCCGGACGGCAAATAGCTTAGCTACGCCACTGGGTGGTGCAACAGCTCGACGAGAACCAGCCCCTGCCGGTATCGAACGACTAGTTAGCAGCATTTTTTATGACAAGAGATTTTCTTAGTTTATCTGTCGATTCCCCACGAGAGGCAGTACACCCCTGCCACCAATAGCCAAACATAAGAAATGTTTGATTAGTAAAAAAGAAAAAATCGAATTTTCATAGTTTTCAGTTCAAACCTACATGCAGCCTACAGCAACAGAAGTTTGATATCTACAAAACTAAAAAAATATTCAATTTTTTGCAATCAGGTTGATGCATATAACATTCTATATAAATCTAACAAAATGCAGAGATTATCTAAGAAAAATTAATTAATTATTCCATCAATTTGGCATTTTAGAGTCTAAGTATTCTCTGTCTAGCTAAAAAGTTCAAATTTCATCTAACCTATGGTAATGTGAAACTTCTTAAAACAAAATAAGATAAACGATGTGGTCAACATCGACTTTATCCACCACATCCGCAAAAGTGTTTCTCACTCATTAATCTCGCGTCACACCATAAATTGATTTTAAACAACAAAACAATGACGTCATACGAATCTAAAAAAAGAATTCGACTAAGTTTTGATTTAAGATAAAAGAATATGTTTTCAGTTCAAGTTTAAGATGCTATACATATTATATCTATATATTGCAAAATAATAACAAAAACAAATGCACAAGAGCTCTGTAATTGTTTAAAAATAAAATAGATGTTCGAAAAATTATTGTTATATTTTCTTTTGAAAGAGTATAAATCAAGTATTCCTACGACTTGCTCTTGTTGTTAAAGACTTGTTGTTAAAGTATTGTTTCGGAAAAGTGCGAAAAAAATTAAAAGTTCTACAAAAATAATCTTTCTTCAAATTTTTTATTTATACAGTTTCTTTTTTGTTCGTTGTACAATTTTATAATGCAATGTTATATGTATCATTTAGAGGTACATTTTGGCAAAATACTCGTAAGAATGAAATTGGTCGACCCATTTACAGAATTCGCGGGAATAATACGAAAATAAATCATTTTTACTTGTGACATAACTACCATATATGGCGAATTATGCATTCGTTAGAAAAAAGAATCGAAATTTTGACTAGATTTGTCCGTTCGATTACAGCGTAAATGGCTCAACCGATTTTCTTTCCTCAACCTCTCACACGTTTTTTTCTTTTTTTTTTAAACCAAAAACAACGGTACCTGCCATTCGCATTTTTTTTTATAATATAATATTATTTTTTTTTTTCAAAAACTGTTTCACAGATTTTTCTAAGATTCAAAAAAAATCATTTACTAAAAGCTAGGTATTGCTTAAAAAAATTTTTGATTTTCTCAAAATAGGTAGCTATAGCTCCCTATAAGTTTGGATAGTATAAACTTTCAAAAAAAAAATTTTTGGATTTAAAAAAAAATCAAATTTATTTTTTTTTTTTCAAAAACCTCATGTTTGAATTTCATAAAACTTGGCAGTTTTTTTTAAAGTTTAAAGTTTTTCAATAAAAAATAATTTACAAGATATGAGAAAAAACTTTTTACTTTAACTATAAATGACGGTACCCACGTGTAGTGTACGCCTATTATATGTATTACTGACGGTACGTACTTAAAAATTATTTTTTCGAATTCTGAGTTTCTCATTATCGACATAATGGATTTTAATAAAATTTCGTATAGAAAAGCTTCTAAAAATTTTTATAAACATTGCATTTCAATTTTTTTTAAATCCGATATCTATAGGGGGGTTCTATTTTTTTTTAAATTAAATTTTTATTCTTACAATAATAAAAACTTAAAGTTGGCATACCAAATTTTTTCTTAAAAAAATGTGTATATGTATAAAAGTTTATGAAGCTTGAGAATCACTTGGCATTCTGTTTTTATCTCCAGTTTAAGAAATGAATTTAATTCTTACGAGTATGTCTTTACTTAACTTAACTTCTTAACTTCACCTCTTAACTCAACTTCTTATGTAATAGCATTAATTTTTAAAATTCTTAGTCTATTACATAAGGCAGCATGGATTTGGCAGTGGTCGGTCAACTACAATTAATTTGTGTTTTTTCACAAATGTTTACCTCTGTTTTCTTTAGAGAACAAATGCAAGTGGATGTCTTGTAGACAGATTTCGTAAAAGCGTTCGATAGAGTACATTATAAAATTTTTATTAAAATATTCAAAAGAATGGGTTTCAAGTTTCATTTTCTTAAATCGCTGATATCTTTTTTGCCGAATATAAAAAAAGGTTGTAAAAATTAAAAATGATAAATCCTCTTTCATTGATGTATTATAGGGCCTCCCTCAGGATAGTCATTTGGGACCAATTCTTTTCAATCTTTTTGTAAATGACATTCCAGGCGGGCTCACTCCACTTCTGGACAAATGGTTGAGTTGGGATTTGTAAGTCTCTTCGAGCTGTAGTATCTCACAATTATTATTTATTTTCAGAAATTCTTGAACATTTTAAACAGGGTATTCCAAAAATGTATTTAATGTTGAGGTTTTTCGAAATTAAAAATATGTTGATAAATCGAAGCACTTACATACATATGTATGTATGTAATTATGTATCAGTAAGTTATGAAGTTCTTAAAAACGTAATTTCCAGCAACATTATGACACACGCACGTTGATAAATCGAAACGTCAGAACTCAATATACGGGTTTTTCAGGAGAAGCTTTTATTTTATTTTAAATAAACTAAAGTGATATTCACAGAAATGTTGAAGCCTTCATCATTAAAACTCGAAAATGTATGCATTTTTAAGTATTTGATAACAAGTTCGATTGTCAATTAAAAATATTTGCGCAAAATTTTAAACGAATAAGTGAAATGTTAAAGCCATTTTAGTAAGTTACTAAGTTAAGAAGAAGATTTTTCTAATGTTAAACGATTTTAGCATCATACTATCTCTTAACATTTAACTAAAGTTAAAATCACAAACTGGCTACTTTAACTTTTAGTAACTTGCTAAATCCAGATGAGATCTCTCTGTCATTTTCCTCGAAAAAAAGTTCTTGCAAATTTTATTTGAAGACAAAAATAATGCTTATTAAAAGAAAATCACTTCGCACAATTAGGATACAAAAAATGACTATTGTCGAGTTTGACAGTTAGTATATGAATGTGTAAGTTCTTCTGGTTTCGATTCTGATTTCAAATACAGAAACACATTTCTCTTCTTTTCAGAATCAGAACTCTCATTTTTTCCAAAATGAGCACTTTCAGAAGTGTCTAAAAGGGTTCTGGATTGCCACAAAAAAACGGCATTAGTTCTGTTTGCTCTGTTAATTTTCACGAACTGTCATGATTTAAACGTGTTCAGATGAACCGTTTTTAATAAATGGGAATAAGTATTTTACTTGTTAGTAAAACAAAAAAAAAGGATTAAAATTTTCGAATAGTTAGTAAATAAATGTTCAGCAAAATGCTAAATAAGGCGTGTTTCCTTTTTAGTTCAGAACAGAACCTGAGTTGTCAAAAAATAAATTGTATTTCTTTTTTAGTTCAGAGTGTTCAGAGTTTCGAAAATGTGTTTCTTTTTTCGTTCTGAGCATGTTCTGAGCGTGTTTAGAGTGCGCTCTATGAGCTCAGAATAAAATAACTGAGCAGACAGAGTAAAATGCTTAACACAAGCATTTGACAGATGGAAATTAAAAAAAAAAAATGGCGACAGCTACATAAGTGTTCAGGTGTGTTTCAAAATATACTCAGAGCGCTCAGAGCACGCTTGGTTCAGAGAATGTTCGGAACATGCTCGACATGCTCGGACTCTGTTCAGAGCTCTATACTGAACTAAAAAAGAAAAATGCCTATAGTAACATGCTAAACCTTTAACAATAGGTTGTTTAAAATTTTTCGGCATTGAAAACTCGCTAATAATTTGGTATATATGTACATATGTACATAATGTATGTATATACTTCTTAATGTTTTCTGATTTTAAATTTGTTGTGACAAAACTGTATTTTGGACTTAAATTAATGCCATTACATATATACATTATGTATATATATCTATTTCTTGAACTCTTCACATTGATGAAACTGACATTTGTATACCAATTTTTGAAAGCAAATTCTGGCATTCAAAAATCAAAAGTGAGAACAAACTTCTTTAAAGATTTAAGCATACTGCTTTTATTTTTTTGTTATTCTGCACATGTCAGTTTGAACAAAATAATAAATGTTACTTTTGTCGTTGACATATTCTTAAATATATTGCTTACAGTAAGGATTGATTTTTGGAAAAAAAAAAATGATTTTTTTAATCACCCAAGTCAAGATGGCATGAATTTATTATTTTAATGAATACACTATTCAACCTTAATGCATGTAACCCTGTGTGGAAAGTTAAAGATTGGCTGATAATACCAAATTTTCTTTAATTTACTTATAACCATGAATAATTTAAATGATAAAAGTAAGCATGATAAAAGGGATTATACATACATACAAACATACATACTCATTTATTCTTTGGAAAAATTACGAGTTTTTTTAAAGAAATTCATAAATTTCCTATGAATCATATAATTTCATTTGCCTTTGTGCAGATTTGGATTTTACAATTTTTCAAAGAAGGGGAAAAAACTATTTCACCAAACGAACTTTTTATAAGACTAATTGATAGAATTTTTTAATTTAATTTAATTTTTTAAATTAATAAAATGAACGATCTATGACCGTTGAATGGATTTACAAGTCGATTTTATTTGAAATTCGTAAATAGACCTTATATAATAGTATATATTTAAATTCTGCGAAAGGTCCCAAGTCATATGCTTATCTGTTAATAAAAAAAAACCTCGTCTAAGTCAAGCATTTTCAAATTTTATAAGCAAAAAATTCGTAAACAAACGTCAATTCTCAAAATTAAAAAAAAAGATATTCAGGAAGTTTGTATGGAAGTACGACGAATAGAACGCAAATTGTACTTTCTTGGGCCTATGGATTAAGATTCACTCAAATCGACGCGAAATTTTCGCTTTTTTATCGCCATTATACGAGTTCAACCCTTTCTACATGTCGTCCCATCGACTTCATTGCGACTGTGTGGATATTATCATTTTTTGCCCCGTTTATTAATTTAGACAGGGTGAAAGTTTCGTTATCGTTGCGAATGTTTCTCGTTGGTTGCGAATGTTGTGAACAAAATTTCAGTATGACTGCTTGGTCCTATTTTCAAAAATAGTGATTCTGTAAAAGGTAGGTTTCACACAATATTTTCTTCCGAACTCATTTGACACATTTAAGAACAAAATTGTCGGGGAAGTGAAAAGCAAAATGTTAATGTTGAAAGACCATTGTATCCAAAAAAAAAGTTACTGCATGGTGCGCAATTTGATCTGGTGTAGTCTTTGATATAAGGAAGTGTAGCCTTCATCATCAATGATGGCTTTTAATCTAAGATATTGATGTGGAAGGCATGTGTTTTCAATAAAACTCTACTATATTCAATTCAATTCGATTAGGTCGACTCGTTTTGTTTTTATTGCAAGGAAAGATTCCTGGACAAGCTATTTTGCGAACTGATCACCAATATTGTCAATATCGTATTATTTGTCGAAGTTGGATTTTTTGCTGTGGGGCTATGTGAATTCTCGTGATTATGAAAAGAATCCACAAACTCTTGAAAATTGGTATGCGAATATTTCTTGAGTTATGCTCGACTTATTACCCGATATGCTTGGGAAAAGTCCTTTAAAATTATCTTATGACAATGGAATACTGCAAGAATTTCCAGAACATTTGCAAGATGTTATATTCCATTCATAATGGCAAGATCCAAACAATATAAGTCTGATAAAATTCTACAGAAATCCATTTTCTTATGACTGTTCACGAGTTTAACCAGCTGAAAACTGTAGATAAGTTAAGGTTGACGTGGCTGTCACCAGGAGAGCCGACACACTTAGACCATGAGTTGATTCATTGTGATACCCCATTGAATCTTGGAGAATTTCTTTCTAATCTTTAAATCAATTTAATTCAAATTCTTGTGAAGCGAGCGAGTTTGCATATATCTATACATGTACAGAGCAGGTGAAAGATCGGTTCTTTCTCTTCCTTGTGCAGCTTCTGCAGAAATCGTTAGAATAAATTTCAAGGCGCGTTGCGTGGCTATCTACATATGTTATAACAGTTGTTACTGAGACTATTTGCGATCTGCTTAAAGTTATTAAACCAATGGAGTGCTTCTGATCCAGCATTGGCAAAACTGTTTTGTCGCCAAGCAGATGGCGATATTGTTCCACCTAAGCTTTATTCTCTGTATAGCTTCTTGCTTTGGCATAAGCAAAGCATACATGTACACGTACCGATGGTAATACCAATATTCGCCTTATTCGAAATAAAGGTACCATTGTTCATTTTTGGGAAGTTCGTCAGCTTTACAATTTCCTGAAATATTCCTGTGGCCTGGCACCTAGTAGAGGTAAATGTGAAAATACTGGGCCATCTCCATAAGAAACGATCGGTTAAGGGCTGTTATTGAGCTGGTAGAGGCAAGATCAAGAGATTTAATGGCTGCTTGGCTGTGCGAGAAGATGCGGATATCTTTGATTGATATCACTTTTTCTCTTAGGACTTCTTTAATCACCAACAACAACTTAATGTGCAGTTCCAAGAAGATGAAGCGATTGCGCACAAAGCTAAGCAAACTTTGGACCTGTTGCGTGAAATTTTTGGGTAACGTTTTTTCTACCAGGTTCAACTGAGCCCGACATTTGTATGGGCATATTTAATTAATCGAAAACTTTTAAATAGCGGAAGCAGAATATTCGACACGAAATGAAATACACATGTCTGCAACCATCAGAAACATTACGTGGTGCAATGGAAAACGCTCTAAAAACACCATTGTCTATATCGAGGAAAGTAGTGGACATTTGTGGGATGCCATGTTTCGTACATTTTGCGCCTTAATTTTCATAAAATGTATTTAATATATAAGCAAAATTAACTAAAACTACTAAAAAACAATTGATCAGTACAAAAGTTATATGTGTTTGACATTCATTTGTTGATATACACCTTGGATTATCTGCTTTATTTTAAATTCAGAAGATAATTCTTTTAATTGCTAAATAGAAACCGTCTCTTTGAAATTCGACTCAAAAGCCGTCTTTCCTCAGAACTGTTCTAATTCAACTTGCTAAGAGAATAATATTAAACAATAAAGTTAAGAAACGCGTAATCAGAAATGAGAAGTTTCTTGTTGGATGACATAAGATTTTTAAAAGGAGCTGTCAATGTCTTATAACTTTTTTGTTTGGTAGTCTGAAAGAACGAACAAAGTTGTAACCCTTGCAGATGACAAAATGGATTTTTTCCAATTTGTGTAAATATTGCAAAAACTAATTTGAAAGATTTGTTCCTATTTGCGAAGAATATTCCTCAATACCTAGACGCTTTTCTTTTTTTAACTCTGAGGAGAGTACTGAGCAGAGCTTGAGCATGTCGAGTACGCTCTGAGCTCTCCGATTTATTTATGAAATACACTGAACTGAACATCGGTCTCCATTTTTATTTGTTTGTTTGTTTTTTTTTGTGCGGTCTGTCTCTGTCATTTCACACAAAAAAAAGGGAGGTAAGTCGCGCTCAGCTTTTCACTCCATCTGCTCGGTTATTTTATTCTCAGTTCATAGAGCGCGCTCCGAACTAGCTCTGATTGAAAAAAGGAATCCACCTGAACGCTCTGATGTGTCTGAGCTAAAAAAAAACACAGATCTTTTTTTACAGCTTAGTTCCATGCTCTGAGCTTAAACAGAAAAACGCCTAATAACATCAATTTGTTGCAATTCCATAATCGATCTCTTATTTTCAAAAGGAGAACTGCCATCTAGTGCCAAACTAACGATTTCAGAAGCCTTTGGAATGCTTCTGAATGACTATATTAGATTCAAATTTAAAAATTTATGCGGAACGCCCTAGAACGGTTTTTCATTTGTCCTGTTTTTCAATTTCCTTGCCAGATTTTTTACCTAGAAACAAATTCAAACTGCCTTATTTATATAAACCTAAAACCAAACTAGTGTCGAGAATAGATGTTTATTAATTTTAAACTTCCGCGATTTTAATTGAATCATTTACTAATCACATTTGCGCAAAATCAATTAGTACGATGTTACATTTGTTTTAGTATGAAACTAGGTTTAAACAACGATCCTGCAAATTTTAATCGAATATAGCCTCATACTTTCTCTACCCTTTTAATAAAGTCAAAATCATCGTGAACCTTTTTTTATTTTCTAAGTAACGTGCTAACTTCGTATGACTCTTTGACATTTACAAATGTCAAAAAATGTCCGTTCTCTTAGTTGTTTGCATGAACTGTCATTGTTTTAGGTGTTCAAATGCAATTTATTAGAAAATTGCTAGTTGGAAAATTTTTAAAATTATAAAATAAGTTAGTAAAGTACTTTAAAGTTAGCAAATTGTTAAGTAGTATTATACTAATACCTTAATAATAGGTTGTTTGAAATTTTGAACCGTTAACGTTGCTGACACCGGCTCCCTAACTATAAATAAGTTCGTGTTCGCATTTGGCTTTTCAAATAAAAATGTATCTTTTCTTGCAGCGTCGATTGTGTCCCCCTCTCGGTAGAATATCTTCTACGCAAAATGCATCATTGTTCTGTAACTTGTTAACCTTCAAAATTTTGTTCCCCAAAGATGCTTCTCGCTGATGCTGAATATTGTCGATGATGTTTCTTCAGCTGATGATGGCCATTGATTCTACCAACTACAACAACACCCTACCAATCCCAATCGATGATACATAGCTTGGTCTTGTGCGATGTGCGCGATCTAAAATAAATTACAAGTCAAATTGTTTTGACCACTTGCCCATTTGGTTTACCTGTCGACTTGTTGTACGAGGAGAAGCTTGCTGCTGTAGCGATTTATTTTTGTTTGCGTTTGTAACAATTTTTTTAGTATCTTGAATTCTTAAATTCTTATTTTTCTTCCTTTTTTTATCGCGATGACTAACCCAAGCATTAAGTAGTGATCGGTCGCAGTCTGTGGGTCATTTTAACACCGAATCGGGTAGCAATTTACCGACATCAACAACTACGACGACTACGACGACGTCGACAAACAAGAACCAAGTGCATATAAATCATTAAAAAGTCGAAACATTCACTCATAGGCATTCGAACCAAGACAATCGAGGAATAACAACGCTTTAAAGTTGCGAAATATAAATTTATTAAAAAAAAAAAGAAAAGATTATTAATTTATTAAAAAACAAAAACTATAATAAATCTTACGATTTTGTTTGTTCGTTGTTAACATAATTTCTCGGTTAAGCTGTTGAAGCAACATTTAAATATATTAACCGTGTCATTCAGTTGAGTTGTGCTTCGTGAGATATTGTCGTATTTATATTTCGCAAAAAAAAATATTGCGAACTTACTTTCTGTGCGGTTCAGATACAAAATACAATAATTTTTGTTCGTTTTTTTTTGGCACTCAGAAGTGTTCGATTTATTTGAACTAATTTCGAGAGGATTTGTAAAAAGATCGCTGGCAAAATGTCGAAAGTGAGTTCTTCATTTTTAACTAGTAAATTGTATTTGTATATTGTTCGTTCGATATTTTGTGAGATGTTTTCTGATTCGAAAAGTTTTCTTTGAAAAATAGATAAATGGCAAAGTGTGAATGAAAAAGAATCTTTTAATTGATATTGAAAGAGTGATGTGTCTGTGGTGTGAATTGTGGCATTATGGGGTCATTAACTTATGCATTCTTATGTATTTAAGAAAAATTAAAAAAAAAAAGGGAAGATGAGCTGAAGTGAAAGATTTATGAACACACATAAATGTACATATATCGCACCCGATATGACATATAGAAAAGAAGGAACATTTATCCCGTGGAAGATTTAAGGTGTGTCAATTTAAAGATGTTTCTGGACTTAAGTTAAATTCAAAATTTTCAAAACAAAATTATAAAACTACAATGACGTGATGAAGCAGTTCATATACCTCTGATTGCACAATTTTTTATATTTAAACAAATTCATTGCGTGACACTATAATAAGATTATGACTCTGATTTTGTGCTAGCTTAACTTCTGGATATTGAGTCATCGAGAATTTTGTGATTGATTTAAAATTTCCATTCAAAATTAGGGTACAATTCTAAGAAGTAAAAATCATAATTTATTTTCAAAAAAAGACTGTCTTGTTGTTTTAAAAAGAAATAAGAGCCCAAGGAGGTTTTCTTTCGATATATCACCAATATTTTAATAGCTTTTTCCAGCAAAAGATTGACACAAATTCAAAACTAAAGCCGTTAAATTTCAGTAGAAGATTTTTGCCCAAGTTTATAAGTTCTTGAAACTTTACTTATTTATGTAATTTGAATTGGGACTATTAATAACGTTTTCATTTGGTCATTGGTCAATTCTTTATCACTCCCAACATTCCAATGTTATTCTTAGAGACTTTTTTCCTTATCGATTATATTTGGGAGTGTACTCTCTTACGTATTTTTGCGTCGGATGACTTGTCAAAATGAAAAATGTTTAAAGAAATATATCATATGACTGTTTGACATTTGCAAACATCGTGTACTCACTTTTTTACACGAAATGTCATTGCTTTAGGTGTGTTCAGAAGGCATTTATGTATTAACAAATTCTTTTAGTACGATACTAGTTAGAAAATGTTTAATATTAAGAATGAGTAATTAGTAAACTACTATAAAGTTAGCAAATTGTTAAGTAGCATCATACTAATACCTTAATAAGAGGCTGTTTAAAATTTGATTTTGATTTTAATCTCGTGCATTATTGAAACATTTCATAAAAATGTAAGCTTGTATTTTTATACATATGTAGTAAATAATCAAATTTACATACATATGTACATATGTATAATGCTCTACTGTTATAAGATTTTATAGAAGTTTCATGCCTTGCAGGATATCACGTGCACATGATTCATTGAGTTCTTCTAGGGACTTTAATAAAAAGTAATGTTTAGAATGGCTCTCATTGTTCGGCTAAGCGGTTAACTGCAACTTCAAGCCATATCAAACGAGTTTTACTTTGCTTGCAGCACATTTTGCTGTTAATTCGACGCTCCCAGAAAGTGCCAAGAATCCTCCTTTCTTAAACGATCTTATGTGACAAATCTTCTTTTTCACTCGTAGAATTGCAAAAATCCACAGGGTCGGAGAGTATCCTCCATACTGTTCTAAAGAGGTGGTTTTCAACGTTCTACTGGTCTCTTTCCGAAAAAAACATTTGCCCTGCCTGTCCCTTAAAAAATAGAAATCTTTTCCCCTTCCAACTATCTCCCAATTTACACATACGTCCTTTTTTTAAGATCATAGAAACTTTGATAAATTAACAGCCCAAGAAATATCTTAAGGATCGAAAGCTTCTCGATGACCGGCAGTATGGCTTTCGTAGCAATAGGACTACTGGTGATCTGTAAGTTTATCTCACCGATCACCAGCTAAAATCGTTATGTCTTTTTGAAGAAAGTTAGATTATTGCTTATGATATTTTAAAAGCATTTGACAGAGTTGGGAAAACAACTCTCTTATAGAAAATGTGAGCATTTGTATTGATCAATTTCTTTTTCAATGGATTAGAAAATAACATTTGAAGTCTAAAATTCATAAAATAAATACAGGGCACAGGGCTCCGTTTTGTCACCGACTTCTTTTCAAGATGCAGATCTTTCTTCTTCGGATATGAATTTAAAATGGCAGCATATGATAGGTTCATTAAATTATGATCTCGATAGTACTATCAAGTGGGGAACCAAAATGAAGTCGTAAGATCGAAACCCATCCTCCAAAAACGCTGCTAAGTGTTAGGGATATTTGTCGATTCAAGAAATGTTTCACCCCTTCTGATCTGGCTGTAATTTATAAAGCTTATATTCGTCCAAAGCTTGATTATAATTCGTTTATTTGGGCAGGGGTTCCAATGACCCATTTGAGTCTCTTCGATAGAATCCAAAAAAGATCATTAAAAATGATAGGTGATATAACTATGTATAACAGAAACGTTTGAATCACTTGAACTATGCCGCAATGTTTCTTGTATTTCATTACTTTACCTTTATTTTTATAAACAGTGTTATAGTTTAATAGCTACGAGTTGTATTTCTACCCTTGAATTCAACTGTTATACTTGCGCGTCAGTGAATGCCCATCAGGAAGATTTGGAATGCTTTACCTGGCTCAATATTTCTCCCCCATTACGATATTCAGACAATTAAAACCAACAACGCATTCAAATCAATAATATTTTGTCTGATTCTGTGAATGTTACTTCCGGCATTCCATAAGGTGGCCACTTAGAACCTCTATTATTTATTATTTTCATTAATAAAATTCCTTGATTGTTCAACAATTGTAAATGTTTAATGTACGCAAACGACATTAAACTTTTTATTTCAGTATCAAGTCAACTCTGGATTGCATTAGTTTCCAAAAAGTCTTAAACAGGCTTTTTGATTGGTATGTAATTAATGACCTTCATCTTAATGTGTCGAAAAGTCAATATATGTCTTTTCATTCGAATCAATTTCCAATAATGTTTCCTTATAATATGGATGAAACACATGTACCTATCTAGAATTATGAAAAAAAGATATGCCTTATTATAGTTCGAGATGTCTTTTGTTGGGTATTAAATATCTTGAATATAGAAGAGTAAACTTTGAAATTATGTTTAAAAGAGATATAATTAACTTCAAAATCAATTGCCCTTTCTTGCTTTCTTTAGTTTTTTTGGTATGCTCCTGAACTAATTTGTTATTTGAGATTCTTTTTCATAGAGTGAACTATTTCTACAATGACTATATAATATCTTGTTTAAGACAGGCTAACTCATTTTTTTCGATTTCAGTTCTTTAGTATCTTTTTTAATATCTGGTGGTAAGAATTTAAGTATTATAATTATCATTACATTGTGTAGTTTATAAGAAATTTTTAACTCTGATTGATAAAAATAAATAGATAAATTTGCATCGGTATCGCTTTTTAACACCTCTCCAACTCGTACTGTTCTAATATTTTGAGGGTAGTCTTAATCCCTTTAGTAAGAAATTACCTTGCCGGTTTTAACGATGTGAAAAAAATTAATAAACATTTCTTACCAGTTTTTTTTTTTTAGCTTCAGGGGTAATCCCCTTGAAGTTGCAGAACACAAACTTTATAAAGTGCAACCCATATTAAACAATGTTTTGTTTTCGTTGTGTTCTTTACACATTATTGTGAAAATCTTAAATCTTAAATTGACAAAACTAATGCAATTTGCGCCTAAATAAATAAAAACTTATACCATTTCGATTAGTACAGATTTTCAACATCAATATAATTTTAAAATTTCATGACATTCAGACAATAAGTCAAAAAAGGTTTTAAAATAATACCCGAACCTAACCCAACTTATTTAATAAGACGACTGACTACTTACCACCCAGAATTGATTTCAACAAACACTTCTCCATTACAATACCCGAAAGGCATGGATGGAAACCCAACTCACTAATTAATAAACAAGGTATCTGCTTTTATACCGATGGGTCAAAAATGGAAGAAGAAACAGAAGCTGGGGTGTTATGTGAAGCTCTCAATATTAGAGAATCATTCAAACTTCCAGGTGAGTGTAGTGTCTTTCAGGCTGAGATTTACCCTATTGAAAAGGCGGCAGAATTGATACGCATGAAAAAACTGAACTCGTCGGAGATCAAATTCTTCTTCGCTTTAGCCAGTGAAACTATAAGATCCAAGACAGTAACAAAATGCCGATACATGCTGGGTTCCTGGACATAGTAATATAGAAGGGAATGAAATAGTAGATGAGCTGGCAAGGAAAGGGTCAGTATCAAATAAAAACAGTAGTAGCCATTTAAATATGAGACCAAAAGTCCCGATTGGCGTGATTAAAAGAAAAATAGACCTAATAACGAAAGAGAAAATCAATAACTCCTGGTCCTCCAGCGACGACTGCGTTATCTCTAGAAGTTTATGGCCTAGAATTAATGAAAAGGAAACTCGATATATTTTATCGCTGAGTAAAGAGAATATCAGAACTCTGATAGGTGTACTAACAGGTCACTGCGCCATTGGAACAATGGCCACTAGCCAATGGCCATTTGCACCCGATTTCTGTAGGAGCTGTCAGGATGTCGAGGAGATTGAAACCATTAAACATCTGCTCTGCGACTATCCGAACCTCCAAACAAATCGCCTCCGTTACTTTGGAAACAGGTTTGTTGGAGAACTGAACGACCTAAAGCAGGTCTCAATGGCAAATTCATAGTAAACACAGGCTGGTTCGCAAATGAACCAGTCTACATAAGACATTAGCTTAGGAGCATCTTTGCTTTTATTAATAGGGAATCACCATAGGCCAATAGGCAATAGCCTTTGTGCTGAGCACGCTCCTCCTAACCTAACCTAACAAAACCTAGGCCAACTTAGGATTTTTGTTCTCACCTCACTTAGTGGGAAATAAACAATACATAAAAACAAAGAAATACAAAAAATTAAAAAGAATCTCAAAAAAAGATTTATACATTACAATTTGATATCAGGTAAAGTTCGGCGACATAATATTACACATTTCACCCTTTCATATTTTCTCTTTTTTTTCATTTTAAAAAATTCATAAAATGGAATGAAATACCTTAACTCAAAATATATTAAACACTCCTTTCTTTCTTTTTTACTTGCAACTTATAGGTACTATAAGGCAAGTTATGCATTCGTAAAAAAAATCGAACTCGAGATTTTGATCAAAGTTGACATTACGATGATAGCGAAGACGAAAAAAGTGGGTCTGGCAATTCTGTCTGTCTGTCTGTCTGTCTGTCTGTCTGTCTGTCTGTCTGTCTGTCTGTCTGTCTGTCTGTCTGTCTGTTCGATTATAGCTAAACGGCTCGGCCGATTTTCTTCAAACTTGGTAGATATGGGTTTTGATTTTTTACCCCCGGATGTTTTTTGATTTGATTTTTTATGACCAAAACTAACGGTAACGGTTTTTTAATATCTGTAATTTAATAAAAAAAATTTTGAAAACAAAATATTACTGACTGTACTTACCATAGAACGATTTTTTAAAATTTTGAATTTCTCATTATTAGCACAACGGATTTTAATGAAATTTCGTAGAGAGAAGCTTCTAAAAAGTTTAAAAAACATTGCATTTCAAGACTTTAAGAAAAATATTTTTTTGAATTTTGAAAAAAAAAATCAATTTTTTGTTTTTTGAAAATTCAATATCTCGAAAACGGCTCAATAATTGTTTTTGTAAATTTAATTTTTATTCATACAATAATAAAATCTTCAAATTGGCGTACCAACATTTTTTCTTAAAAATGTTTTAAAATTTTCTTACATAAAACCCGATTTTTTAAGAAACCACTACAAAGACTTATAATTTTTGTTCTTGCATAAATCTATATTTGCTTGAATCACATGGCATCCTAATCTTACCTTTAACTACTAAAGAAGTTTTTTTTAGTCATTTAAAAAATGAATTTTATGCTTATGAACAGTTTCTCTAATAACATTCATTTTTGAAATTCTTAGTCTTTTACATAGGAGCAAGTTCGTGCGACCCAGTCGTGCATTTTATTTCTTTCTGAGAGTAAACTTTTATCCTTTAGAGAAAAATAGGTATTAAAGTGTGCTTTCGTGTATTTTAAGTAGATTTTGGAACAGAGTTAGAACCATAGTTCTTCGGAGTAAATTTACTCCAATTATAACAAAAAAAAAATCTACTTCACTACTCCGCTTTTTTGAGATTACGAAGTCTTAAAAAATGTTTTCTCTATGCGAACGAAAAGATCAGGCTGAATTTGAGCACGATTCTGTTGACTTAGAGGGCACCGGTCGTTTGGGGGTTATTGTGATTGACCTGTGACTCAAGGGAAAAATCTAACTTGCCAAAATCGCACAATTTCGATGGCAATTTCACAGAGCCTTTCCATCGGATAATAAGCATTCCCAGCTGTGGCCACACCGCTGCCTGAAGACGGGTTGGAACGACATATCAATCACATTAATATAATTGAAATTGGGTCAAATGGCCGATGATGTTGCCGACCCTAATTCTACGATTTCTCATTCAAAAATGGACCTCGTCGCTGAAGATGTTTTTTTTTTTCCTCAATTCGGGGTTCGCTTTCAACTGCTCTAGAACCTATTCTGCGGAAACACCCTTACTGCCATTATGCTGTTGTTGCTGCCAAGCTTACTGTCTTTAGTTTTTTTGAAAAATAAAAAAAAGGAAAATTCTTAACAGATTAATCATTATGACCTTTGAAAATCTGGCTGCCTCTATTGAGAAACGATTTCTAAAGCAAAATTTAATTTTGGGCTTATTAGAAATAGAATAGAATCAAAGCCCTTAATCAAATTGAAGAAGATTATTCATCGGGCTTTATAATGACTTGAAAACAATTGAGGAACTTCAGCATAAAAGCTATTTTTAGTCAAACAATAGAATAACATTGAATGCAAAGCGCATCTCAATAAGGTGTAGATTTTTGTTTACATTTTATACAATTAGAATACCTAATAAATAGATGATCAGAAAAAAAAATTTAAAAAATTCTTTAAGTACGAGTAGGAATCTTAGATTTTTATTTATTTTTAATTTGTTTTTCTAATTTTCATTTCCTCGGCATTATGCCAAGTTATTTTTTAATTGTCTTAGACATTTTTATTTGACCGAATGTTTGTCGCTTCAGAATAGCAGCACATGTGATTTATAATTGAGCGTAACAGATTGTTGGATTTTGCATTGATTAGATGTTATTTTTTGGAATATTTTCATATAAATAAACAAGTTAAATATCAATGTTAAAGTACCTACATATATCATTATGCTTAGAATTAAATCAGAGCATAATCTAGTGAGTGACATTAATTAAGTGAGAGAAATGACGTTCAGGGCAGTCTTTATGTAAAATGACTGGATTCGAAAAAACAGGTGGAAGCGTTTCACATTAAATAAATAAAATACCTAATCAAATTCCAATATCAGAATCCCATAAACGGGCTTCCAGATCGTATCCAGTTACGGCCTAACAGCTGCATATGCCATTGGAGAATGGTCTATTAGACCACTCACGTGACAGAGAAGACCAACAACATTTACCATCAGATGACTAATTTCAATAACCCAGATAATCATTTTTCTGAGCCATCTTTGGAAATAACCCAAAGTGTAAGCATCATAGACGAAAAGATACTAGATAAAAAAAATCCACATGAATTCACAGTGTGCATGTCCAAAAATGCTACCTGGGTAATACAGTATTCCACGGATATAAGAAACAGTTTAAGAAAAACTCATTTATAAAAATCATTCCAACTTGTCTTTGAAATGAAACGTACATATATATCCATGCATATATATACTTATTTTTGTGTACAAATGTGTGTATATGTTTACATACAAGGTGGCGCAAAATGAACCACCTTATCGGAAGATGTTATTATTTTTGCAAATGGCGTCGTACGTCACTCATATTTGACATTTGTGAACTAGACAACTGCAGAATACAAACAAATAAGCAATGGAGCACTTTACTCCACAAGAGCTTGAAAAAATTGAGTCGAGTTTTTTTTGACCAATAATCGTTCGGTAGTGTAAGCGCAGCTTGAATTTCGGCGTCAATTTCCTAATCGTGTTCAGACTGGAACCACAGGAGACCATGAAGAACGTTCACTATCGGACTGGTCGTTCGGCCGGAAATGTCACGGCTGTGGTTGCCAATGTCGCTGTCTGCTGAGCAAAATCACCAAAATCGCCCGATTTAATCATCCCAAATTTTTTTATTTGGGGCTTTTTGAAGTCGCGGGCATATGCCAATAAGTCTCAGCTAATCGCTAATTCCCGCAGTATTTTTGACGCTACCCGTCTAAAATTAGTCGGGAACGTATCCTCAATATTTTCCTTTCAAAAATGTTGAGTTGTTGCATGGCTATCTTAGAGATAGAAAACCCTACAGCTGTATCCGATGACTAGTCTCAAGAGCTGCTTATATACATAGAAGGATCCTGGTCCGCTGGATAAGTGGGGAAGTGCGGTACTTCTTTGCATCAGAAAGTGGACACGATCTTGGAACGTATCTTGCATAAGGATTGAACGTTACTAGATGGCTGAAGTGTATTTACAGGTTCTTCACGCTTCGTTGGTTTGCCAATGTCGATCCGTCAGGAAGTTTAAGGGTTATATTTTTTTTCATTTCGCTGCTGACTGGATGCGATCGCAGAATGATGGTCTCATGAAGCATTTTAAGGCCTTGCTTTTTATTCCCTAGTTTCTTAATAGTACTGAAAAGTCGATGTATGTGGGCTTCAACTTTCTTCACAGCTATCAATGGTGACAACTATAAGTCGTAGGTCAGCGATTCATCAGAGAAGAGAAGGTTTTTGGCAGTTTTCAGGGATAGTCTGGTCGGAATTCAGTATGGTGTATAGGAATGGACCAAGTTTCGAGCCTTTGGCAACTCCAGATCTGATGACAAAGAAGTTCCTGGAAGACAAAATTCAGAATGGTTTATCACCACTATATTTTCGATGGTTTCCGTTTTTAAAGCTTAATTCTCCGACGATCTTATAAGTTCAATAACTATGTCTGTTAATTACGATCTAATTGATCGGAAATCCCTATTTAAAAACAAAGCTTAAGAAACAGTTCAGTTCTTATAATAAATAATAATAAAGTACAAAATAAAACCGAAAAAAATATTTATTTTTGATATATTTAACTCGAAGTCAACCCCCTTTCCTTAAAATATTTGTACACTAAGCCATCACATATCTACAAATTTTTTTGGGGATTTTTTGCAACGAATTTTTTCAATTATATTTCGATTAACGATATTATTATACTTTTGAAACATTTGTAAAGAAACAAAATGAACATAATTTTAACAAATTTTTAAAAGGTTTTGAAATAATGTACATACCCGTCGTATGAAATAACATTTTTGGTTGAGCTAGCGTAGGCGTTTCATGTGGAATAAAATTAAGTTCTGTACGAGACTCTGTAGAACATAAGAGACTTGAAAACAGGACTGTGTCATTAGAGGCCCAGGACAGTCGGTTATTGATTTATGTGTTGTTTCGGGTGATTGTTTGGTATAGGTTCTTGAAATTTTTCTCTCTCGAATAGTTTCATAAGGCTCAAGTGGATGGAGAACATGGCCAATAATTATCAATGCCTTTTAAAGTCTTCCTCCTTAAACAATAAGTTTTATAGATCACATTTGTGCAAGTATAACAGAAGTTATCAAATTAAAGGGTGATTTTTTTGAGGTTAGGATTTTCATGCATTAGTATTTGACAGATCACGCGGGATTTCAGACATGGTGTCAAAGAGAAAGATGCTCAGTATGCTTTGACATTTCATCATGAATAGACTTACTAACGAGCAACGCTTGCAAATCATTGAATTTTCAGTGAATGGGCCCTAGAAAAGTTGGCAGAAAATCCGCTTTTTTATCGACAAATTTTGTTCAGCGATGAGGCTCATTTCTGGTTGAATGGCTACGTAAATAAGCAAAATTGCCGCATTTGGAGTAAAGAGCAACCAGAAGCCGTTCAAGAACTGCCCATGCATCCCGAAAAATGCACTGTTTGGTGTGGTTTGTACGCTGGTGGAATCATTGGACCGTATTTTTTCAAAGATGCTGTTGGACGCAACGTTACGGTGAATGGCGATCGCTATCGTTCAATGCTAACAAACTTTTTGTTGCCAAAAATGGAAGAACTGAACTTGGTTGACATGTGGTTTCAACAAGATGGCGCTACATGCCACACAGCTCGCGATTCTATGGCCATTTTGAGGGAAAACTTCGGAGAACAATTCATCTCAAGGAATGGACCGGTAAGTTGGCCACCAAGATCATGCGATTTGACGCCTTTAGACTATTTTTTGTGGGGCTACGTCAAGTCTAAAGTCTACACAAATAAGCCAGCAACTATTCCAGCTTTGGAAGACAACATTTCCGAAGAAATTCGGGCTATTCCGGCCGAAATGCTCGAAAAAGTTACCCAAAATTGGACTTTCCGAATGGACCACCTAAGACGCAGCCGCGGTCAACATTTAAATGAAATTATCTGAAATTATGGACCAATCTAACGTTTCAAATAAAGAATCGATGAGATTTTGCAAATTTTATGTGTTTTTTTTTTTAAAAAAAGTTCTCAAGCTCTTAAAAAATCACCCGTTATTAGCAACTTTTGCTGTTAACAATGAACAGGGTTTAATAACCTCAAATAAATAGTTTGATATGAGTCCCATAACTATTTAGATCTACTGGCGCAGCAATCTTCTTTAACAATGAATGCCTCCACGTGAATAAAGAATACAAAGCCCTTTGCTTTACTTTGCTAATACCAATTCACTTCATTTTAAAACATTATTGTCCGGGGATAAGACTCTTCAGACTTTTATAGCTACGCGTACTCTTATACGATCGGGCATGAACTTGGCATTTCAGTTTCCTTAAATAATTTAAAAGCATTGGCGGAAAATTTTAAACAGCCTATTAATAAGGTATTAGTATGATACTACTTAACAATTTGCTAACTTTATAGTAGTTAACTAACTCATTCTTAATTCTAAACATTTTCTGACTAATATCGTACTAAAAGAATTTTGTTAATAAATTGCTTCTGAACACACCTAAAACAGTGACATTTCGTGTAAAAAACTAAGTACACAAACCTTTTTTTGATGTTTGCAAATGTCAAAGAGTCATATATGAAGCTATCACGATACTAAATAAAAAAAGTAAAGTAGTATTCGATGAATTTAACTTTAATAAAAGTTATATTCGATTAAAATTTGCAAATTAGTTGTTTTAACCTAGTATCATACCAAAACAGCTTTAGCGTCGTAATAATTCAATTAAAATTTTGCACCATTGCTTTTAAAAATAAAAAAATAGTAAATCACTGGGAATAAATAGAATTCCTGTGGATTTCTATAAAAATGCAACACTACAGTTCAAAAACTATATACATAGACAAATTTTTCAATCGGATTTTTAATTAAATGTCCCTAGCAGCTTCAATAAAGTAATAATTTTGCTATTTTCAAGAAAGGTAATGCAAGTCTTTCCGAAAACTACAGAGGTGTCTCTATTCTCAACTCCATTAGAACGGCAATCGTTTGAACATTTTTCAAGCAGGATTTCACCATGGGTTTTCTACAATTGACCTACCATCGCAAACAATTATATTGAAAAAAGAAATAAAAAAAACTTTATTGCTCTTTTGCCGACTTCAAAGCCGCTTTTGATACGATAAATAGACAAGCTTTGATTTATAAATTGGTATATTTCGACAGTACTACTTTATTTTAATTTTCTAACTTCAACAAGTGCAGCCTTTTGGGATAAGATTAGTTTTTCAGAGTGGTTTAAAACGTCAGGAAGTGTGCCTCAGGGATGTATTCTCAGTCCTATTTTATTTTCTTTGTTTTTGACACGGCTTATGAAATTTTCTGATTTTCGATATTGTCAACTTAGCTTCAGCATGAATAAGTGCCATTTTTATTTTCCTGGATAAATCAATGAAATGAGTAGGTAGTCTTTTTAAAAATTTTAAATTCAATCAAGCATTTAATTTATATAAAGGGTTGGCCAAATACAAGTCTCTTTTTAAAAATGCAATAAAATTAACAAAATTAATTTTTTTATATGTATTATGGCTTAATTAATAAAAGCGAACATTCCAATTTATTATAAAACACTACGTCCTTCAAGGGGATGGTCATGGTCATGCGCCTTCAATTGCTGAGTCAATGAGAACTTGTAAGCGAATAATCAGATATATTTATACAGAATTCTCCTCAGCGTGAAATGTCGAGCTGTTGAGATCGATGGCGAGTTGATGTTCGTGAATTGAGTCTCACTCTCGGCTACAGCAGCCACATAACCACGATACTAGCATACCAGTCTAACGAACTTTTTG
The DNA here is from genome assembly GCA_911387755.1 of Chrysotoxum bicinctum. NCBI lineage: Eukaryota > Metazoa > Arthropoda > Insecta > Diptera > Syrphidae > Chrysotoxum > Chrysotoxum bicinctum. Next base: position 161,815,533 of record OU426988.1, read on the forward strand.
CACAATCTTGTATACAGCAGGCGTGCTGAGTGCTTCATGTCGCCAAAACTTCTTTTTTAAAAAACACACTGCTTGGGCCACACAGCACTCACTTTGGAAATAAGTTTTCAATATTTCCCAACGTTGTTCAAGCGTAAAGCGACTCATTTCATTCGGCGAAGGTACGATACTGACATTCTGTCAGTGTCAAAATAATCTATGATATAAAAAGAAACCACAAATGACCCACCCTGTGTGTATTTTTATTCTATATTTCATAGTTTAAGAATTGCCAATCAGGCAGATCTCAGCAAATGTCTTTAATCTTGGTTTTTAAAATATTGTAAATATCTATTGAAATATCTATCTATCTATTTATCTACCTATATTTATTCAATGTTTTGCAATCGGAAAGATTTGTATACTCATTTAAGAGAGAAACTCAATAAATTGTCCAGAATATGGCAATCAAATAAAAAAATATTAGCTTAATTCTAAATACTTGAACTTTATAGGCTTGCAAAAAGAAAAAAAAATAATTGAAGCGATTCTGAAATATACAAATAATTTTCAAATATAACGTATAAATTATATAGCTTCCGCCCACCATTGCATTTCTCAACGCACAACCAAAAATTCAAATAAATGAAAACTCACCACTCTAACTACACTTTAAAAACTAAAGTATACTTTTCGTCGTCGACCGAAGTACATTTGAAAGCGCATTGATTGAGAGTTGTGAAGACAAACAAAAATACTCTATTTCTCTTTTTAGACCGCAAGACATTTTTACAAAAAAAAAGAACTTGATTTTGATAGTCGCATAAACATCTTTTAAGACGAAAAAATTAAACCAATTTCATAACAATTCAAGTGATACCTATTTTATTATTTTTCCACAAGATCCACGACAGACACTGAAGTGTGTTGTCAAAGATTGGTATTTTCACCACACTCCGCGGGTTGGGGTACGCAACGAAATACTCCACCAAAACGGATCACGATAATAGACAAAATAGTAAAAAAAAGATAACAAAATAACAATAAAAGAAAAGTTAAACAAAAAAAGTGCTAATCAATATGTACACTAGAAACTCAACGACAATGAAGTCAGGCCGTAGTGGTGGTGCTGGTGGTGGGGATAATACCGGCTACGTCATGGCTAGTGGATCACAAAATTCATTTCAACCACAACCAGTTGAAGGAAGACCGCGTGCGCGTACGGATGTAACGGCAAATACTGACCGTCATTTAATTCAAAATAATAATAATAGTAAAAATATAAATAACGACTTTGGACTCAGCCAACTAAATCTCTACACAAAAAGTAACAATCATATAAATACGCCAAATCTCGAGCCACAAGGATATTATCAATATCCTGTGCACCAACAACAACATCATCTCTATCAACTCCCGCAACAGAGCCAACAGCTAAGGCAACAACTATATCAACAGGTGTGTCTGCCTGCGTGCTTGTATTGTGAGAGGGTGTATGTTTAATTAAAAAAAAAAAAGATCAAAAAATCTCGAAAAAGAGATCGGTTTTCTTTTCTTTTTTTTTTTAATCCCTTTACTCTGACCCGAGAAATCGTGTTTGTTGTTAAAATTCCCTAATCAGGTTCTTCCTTCCGCCTACACGTACCGCCGCTTGTCAAATTTGACACTGACAGTTTCTCACGGAGAAATTGAAAGGAAATAACAAAAAAGAAAAATTATATGAATGGTGTGCGAGGGTGGTGAAGGGAGGAATCAACAAGTGTCATCATACAGTAGTGACCCGAAAAAATTAATTCACTTTTTTAATTTTCTCTATTGAATGCATGTGTGAATGAGTGTGCGATCTGTGAAGAAATTTATTGAACTACCAAATTATTTACTTTATTAAATATTTTGTAATATCAATTAAATCAAATTCCTTCGTTATTAAAACAAAAAAATAGCAATCGTTCAGCAATAGCAGCAGTGCTGATTACTACCAACAACAGGACGAAAATTTCGACGAAGACATGGAAGCAGAACGTGATCTCGCTGAAGACGCCCAATGGAAGAAGATCCAACAGAATACATTCACTCGTTGGGCGAATGAGCACCTAAAGACAATCGATCGTTCGATTGCCAGTCTCGAGACAGATCTATCCGATGGGCTGCGTTTAATCGCCCTTATCGAAGTTCTGTCCCAGAAACGCATGCCGAAGTATAACAAACGACCCACATTCCGTAGTCAGAAATTGGAGAATGTATCGGTGGCGCTCAAGTTTCTCGAAGATGAGGGAATAAAAATTGTTAATATTGGTGAGTGAATTGTTGTTTTATTTTTTATTCATTATTTTAAGTTGGTAATTGTTGAGAATTGATAAATGAGTAATTTTTTCAATTTGCCTTCTATTTAGACGATTGTGAGATCATGCAGACAACCTTGTGAATATGACTATGAATATTATGACGACGCACCCTTTCAATGATGTTTTAATAGCATTACGTCATATTTGGAGGTGTCGTATCTCATTTGATTTCACTTTTATTCGAGGAATGCAAGTGATGAAGTTATTTTTGTTTTTTTTTTTTTTTTTTTTCGGAAATTGACTGTCACGTATCGTTGAATAGGCGATGAGTAATTTGAGTTTTCATAGAATTAGTACTTATTGATAAATTCTGTTATAGGATCTGAGTCAGCTGAATAATGAAAATTTGAAGATATAAAATACCTAATACCTTCATATCTCGTACTTCAAAAAAAATATCAACGAATTATTTTTTAACTAGAAGGTATTATTCGATCATCAATTACTGAATCGGCAAATTTTGAAATATACATACCTATAGTCGTAGAAATAAGTTTCAATATTTGAAAAGAAGAACTAAGGATGCACACTTTTTATAGTAGATAGTTAAGGTTCTAAAAAATTGGAACGTTTATTATTTTGAAAAATTTCTTAAAAAGTTTCAGTTAGTAACTGTTTAAAAAATTCTTAAAATAAAGCTATTGTTGAAAATACCGGTACTTATTTGTAATATTTGTTCGTACATTTTTACTTGCAATATAGGTACTATAGGGCAAGTTCTGCATTTGGAAAAGAATCGAACTCGAGATTTTGATCAACGTTGACATAACGATGATAACGAAGACGAATAAAGTGGTCCGAAAATTCCATTTATCTGTCTGTATATTTGTGCCTAAGCCACTAAGCCTATTTTCTTCAAACTTGGTACTTAAGAGTCTTCAGTGATTCCCTAGAGGGGAAATTGAATTTTTGTTTTTTAGCTCTTAAACTAACGGTACCCACATACACCCGTAATGCAAAATCTTATTTAAAACATTTAAAATTGGGATCCCAAATTTTGTTCTAGAAAAATTTTAAAGAAATTTGTTAAATAAGAAATTACTTTAATAAAACGATTTTTAAACTTTGTTTGCGTAAATACATATGTATGTACTTTTCCGGAAATCAGACGGCAATTCCATGCATTTGAACGTTTTTATCTTTTACATAAGAGCAAGATTGTGCGATCCAGTCGTGCATTTTATTTCTTTTAAATTCAAAAAAATATTTTTTTTTTAGTTTTGAAATGCAATGTTTTTTAACTTGTTAGAAACTTCTCTATGCAAAATTTCATTAAAATCCGTTATGCCGTTAATAAGAAATTCGAAGTTCGAAAAAAATCGTTCTATGGTAGGTATAATCAGTAATGTCTTGATTTCAATGTTTTTATTAAATTATAGATCGTATAATTTAGAAAAATCCTCGGATTCGTTTTGGAGAAAAATACAATTTTCGAAAACCAATTTTTAACATTTGTATGGAGGGTACCGTTATTTTTAAGTAAAATCAATTTTTTTTTCTTACAATATACCAAGAAACTTTAATTTATCAAGTTTTAAAAGCATCGAACATGGAGTTTTGTTTTTGAAATATGTATTGAGTTTTGAAAAAAAATTTAAAATTTAAAAATTTTAATTTTTTTTTTTAAATCAAAAAAAAATGTTTGAAAATTTGAACATACAATAATATTCAAACTGTTGTGCAGCTTTAGCATGAAAAAAATAATCAAAATCTGAGAAAATCAAAAACCAAAAAAATGTTTCCATGATGGTGGGTACCAAAAATAATCATTTTTTGGAATTTTTTTTTAACCATTTTCTAGTTTAACTACGAGTAAATGAATTTTTTTTATAATTTTCTTAAAAAAATCTGTAGGACAGTTTTAGAGAAAAAATAAAATTTTTGTAAAATTTGGAAAAAAATTCGTTTGGCAGGTACCGTTATGTTTGGTCTTAAAAAAAGAAGAAAAAAAAAAAAACGTGTGGGGGAAAAAATTAAAAATAATATCTACCAAGTTTAACGAAAATCGGACGAGCCGTTTAGGCTGTATTCAAAAAGATAGACACACAGAATTGCGAGACCCACTTTTTTAGTCTTCGCTATCATCGTAGTATTAACTTTGATGAAAATCTCGAGTTCGATTTTTTTTACGAATGCATAACTTGCCTTATAGGTCTTATAAGTCGCAAGTAAAAATGATAGGTACTTTTTCGCGGCCTATGGAATACGAGTTCACATTGATTTTTGTTTTGATTTTGGATTAGTGCATTTTCGTTTCTGAGCATTTTTTTTTGAATCTTCATCTCTAATTTACTTTCAGTAGATAACTAGAATCTGGGTGAATTTACGGAACCATTTTGAAAATATATTAAATATTTTATTTTTTTACTGGATGTAATTTCCTGACAGCTGAAAATTATTAATGTATTATTACATGAAGAGTTTAATCTGCCGCAAAACTGTTTTTAATCGTAAAATAAATCAATTTTTAATGTGTAAGCATCTATGCGAGGGTAAGCTATGCCGAAAACGTGGGTCTAAAGTATACGTCCCGTGTAGTTCGTTACCGTTAAACGTTCCGTGTAGCAACTTACTTTTACGGAAGATTGCATTTAAGAACCTGTTTATATTGCGTACTTACTACTCTCACCCAATATTACAAAAAGACGAAACAACTATAATTGTCAAATTTCATTGCAAATTCATTCAATGTTTTAAACAAATCCCCCTTATGTTAGTGATGGACGATTGCATTTTATTTTATGTTCCGGAAAAATGAATTTTCACTTTTCAGAGTTGACATTTAAGAAATGCGAAAAGTGTTTTTTTTTTTTTAATTTCTGCTCTGGAAAATACATTTTCAAGGCAATTGGTTGACATTTTTAACGAAGTATTTTCGCCACGTCAAAATTTAATTTGTCCCTTATCTGTAAAACCACATGATGCCGAATTTCGAAATAAATATTCTGTATACATCAAAATATAAATCGTTCTCTATCTGTCTGGATGATGACTACGATGCCAATGGATTACAAAATTTTAGTTTTTTTTTTTCTACTTATATTTACTTTGACAATTTCCATTAAAAGATGGGAATGATGTCTATCGGTTTATCAATCTCTGACAGAGAGAGTGAAATAAAGTACAAAAACATTTAAAAAAGTGGAGGATCTATATCTATAGCAGAAAAAAGACATCAAAAGTCTGATTTTTATCAATCAATATATCTAGGATTTGAATATATCTGGTTTTTATCTCCCTTCAAACCCAATTATTGACTGTAATTAAACAAAAAACTGATGGCATTGGACCCACCCTACTTCACAACTCTCATCAAGATTTGAGACATCAAGTACTCGTATCTATGTACATTTAAGAAGATAACATTGCCTTCGCTACCTTTTTCTTTGTTTTATTTGAAGTTTGAATTTAAACCTTATCAGTGTACCTTTATTGTATTTTTGTTGTTTTGAAAGTAACATCAATTCTTGTTATCAGGTTTCACTCCAATGGAACCATTCATAAATAAGAGGAAAAAAAGTCAATTCACAATAAATAATGCTCAGATAAGAATCCCACTTATGTTTTACATTATTCCACGGTTGTATCTTAACTTCTGGTATTTTAAGAGACAAATTAGTACAGAATGTCTACTATCAGTCAATGATCCCATTTTAATTTATATGGGAGGAAATAAAACATTAATTTGAAATATAATCAAGAGATCAAAAAGGGCGGGTAGAAGTTGAAATAGAATAAAAAAAGTTGTGTATGAGGTATTAACTAGATCATATTTTTATTTGAAAGGCCCATAAATGCCATTATGTATGGAATATGATATTCAAATGCCCGCCACGGCTTTGTAACGTGGCACGGAGCTAAGTGGTCCAATTCTCAGTGACTCTTTTGCATAGATTTGGCTGAAATTGGGCAATGGCCTGTGTGTGTGTGACCTTAAGAGCATCAGTCGATTGTGGTTTATTCGTTTAGGAGACCCACCTAAAAATGGTCAAAATCACACCAAGATGGCCATTTCACGTAACCTCTGCAAGAGATAACCTAACAGTTCGCGTACCACTAAAACCGAATCATCGGCCGATATCGGGTCGGAGATATTCGGACAACGTCGTTTTCGGAGAAGTACAGACCAATGACACTGCCGGCGCAAAATCCACACCAAATGGTAACTTTTTGAGGATGCATTTTCACTTGGTGAATCTCGTGTGGGTTATTGTTGTTTAAAATGCTGCAATTTTGCTGTCCTCTTCCAAACGCTCCGAAGCCCAGGCAGCAAACAAACCACGTTGTTTATGATCATGAACTTTGAGCTTCTGAGTCAGTTGGATCTTTTGCGGGTGTATGTCCAAGTTCCGACGCAAAATTCTCCAAGTTGAAGTCAGCGAAATGCCGAGTTCTTGTGCAAGTCCACTTTCCCGAACGGCGGCGATGTTCTCGACCGAACTTGCGTTACTTTGACGTACGAATAATGGTTAATTGAACCAGTTGTCTCGTATTTGGCCGTGGGGTGGCCGTGGCGCGATGGTTGTGTGCTCGCCTGTCAACCTCAATATAACAGGTTCGATTCCTGCCGTCGTCTATGTCGTCTTTAATTCCATTAAAACCATAACACTAACAACATGTGATTGAGTCAAACTAGTATGCCCAACAAGGATGAAAAACGAATAAAATAATGCTAATTATAAGGGGCATAGAAATAATACACGGCAATTCTCCGCTTTAGTTTAGCCGCCATCCCTGGAGATAAAAATATCTGAGACAACTACCTTCAGTCTCAGAACATCGTGTCACACATCTTTCCTATCCTTCTTTCTCTTCCGTAACTTCACGCCCACGCTGTGTTGAAACATTTGATGGGTATTCATATTCCCTTGAGCGTGAGTAAATTATAAAAAAAAAACAAACGTTGAAGAATCGACTGTAAAGGGCTATTCACATGAGAGCGACCAACGACCAACGAATAAAAAAACAAATGGGATTTAAAACATATATGAACATAGATTCTTCACAAAAACTTTACAAAAGGGTAGCAACATAGTATAATTTAATGTTTATTTATAAAAAATTGTGTTGTAATTGCTAAAATGAGAGAAATTTGAGAAAATAAATTGGTCGTCGCGAATTGCAATATGATTGCTACGATCAATTTATTTTCTCAAATTTCTCTCATTTTAGCAATTACAACGCATTACAATAAACATTAAATTATACTAGATTGCTACCCTTTTGTAAAGTTTTTGTGAAGAATCTATGTTTATATATGTTTTAAATCCCATTTGTGTTTTCATTCGTTGGTCGTTGGTCGCTCTCATGTGAATAGTCCTTAAGGGGCAACCACATGTACTATCATTTGGACGCAAAACGCGCAATGATTGTAGGGCCAGGGTACAGACTTTACTTCGATTGAAGTAGATCTACTTCGATTTTGAGAAAAAATTTTAATCTACTTCCCTACCTCTCTTTTTTATGATCTACTTCTCTTTGAAAATCTTAACCAAAATATTTAAAGACATCGCTGATCACTTTGTATTACATAAGAAAACAAGTTTAAAAATCGTTTTTAGGTAAGCACCGTGGAAAATTTAATGTTTTCGAGATCACTTACAGAAAAACGTAAAGATATTTATGAACCACCTATTGAATTGATAAAATTCTTACAAAAATACAAGTTTGTTGATGGAAAATTTACTTTAAAATAGTTATATTTAATTACTATTTTATTACAAGTCTGTAGTCTGAATTTACTTTTATATGTTATGTTTATATAATTTAATTTCCTTAAACTACTTCAGTTTTTTTCCGTATTTACTTCGAAAATTTAAAACCTAAGTCCGAACCCTAGTTTGCACTAAAGAACACTCATATTGATAATAAAGTTTTATCATTTCAATAGTGTTACTTGCCATGATGATTTGAAATTATCAACAAAAAAAATAATATACAACAGATTTGACAGATGTGACCAAAACAATATGGCCGACACAGATTACCAAAATCTACCTAAGCCATTTGAAAATCCCTTTACATGTGTATTGATAATAAACCAATGTTGACATTTGTCAATGAAAAATATAAAAAAAATAAATTCAATGAATTTTATTTATTCATCTACGGATATAAATCTTACAGAATACTTACTTACTTAAGTTGGCGCTACAGTTCGGGGTGGAGCAGGGCCTCAACCAACAAGATTCTCCAGCTACCTCGGTCCCTAGCTAGCTGTCTTCAGTTTCGCCCGCCAAGTTGGTTGAGGTCCTCTCCTACTTGTGTGCGCCACCTGAACCGCGGTCTTCCTCTACTTCGCCGTCCCTCGAGGTTTAATTCGAAGACTTTCCGGGCCGGAGCATTCGGGTCCATTCGCTCTACATGACCAAGCCATCTCAGTCGCTGGACTTTTATACGTTTGACTAGGTCAGTTTTGCTGTACAGCCCGTACAGTTCGTGGTTAAATCTTCTCCTCCACTCCCCGTCTATGCAGACGGGACCAAAGATCACACGAAGAATTTTCCTCTCGAAACAGCCTAAAGCGCTCTCATCCACTTTCGACAAAGTCCATGTCTCTGCACCATAGACAAGGACCGGGATGATAAGGGTCTTATAGAGGGACACTTAAGTTGCTCGAGAGATGACTTTTCTACTCAATTGCCTTCTTAGTCCAAAGAAACAGCGATTAGCAAGAGTTATTTTCCGTTTGATTTCAGCGCTGGTGTTGTTTTCAGAGTTTAAAGCGGCGCCTAGGTATATGAAGTCCTCACTACCTCAAAGTTATAGCTGTCTATAATGAAGTTCTGTCCAAGACGTCGGTGTTGTGTGTCCTTTTTTGATGACAGCATATACTTGGTCTTGCTCTCATTTACAGCTAAACCCATCTTCTTTGCTTCCGTCTCAATGTTCACAAAACGCCACTGACATCACGCTTTGTTCTTCCAATAATGTCAATGTCGTCGGCGTATCCGAGTAATTGGACGGACTTTTGAAAGATTGTGCCTCTTGTGTTGACGCGTGAGTAGACTTTCCTGGTCTAAAGCCGCACTGATATAGACCTATCAGGTTGTTGACGAAGGGCTTCAGACGTTCACATAATACGGCAGAAAAGATCTTGTACGCAATGTTCAGGAGACTTATGCCTCTGTAGTTCTGTAGTTCACAGGGTCTTCTTTCTTGAAGATCGGGCAGACAATACTGAGGTTCCATTCATCTTCGGCTTTGGCTCGGGGATTGCATCCTTGTGGTGTTTTTTTTTATCTTTTGGTAAAACTCATTCCTGCATCCTTCTTTTTCCTCATTCAAGCGCTTCTCATGCTCCTTCTTTTTCTTTCTTAGAAGCCGGTATTCTTCTCTCCTCTTTTGCTCGTAGAGCTCGCGAGCAGGTCTAGTCCTTCTTTACAGCGCCGCTTTATATGCGTTTTGTTTTTTATTCAACTAGAAGCAAAAAATATATTTGTGCTTCCAATTTACTTGCAATATAAATGCTCTTGAAATATGACAAATTATTTATAAATATGCGTAAAAAGTTCGAAGCGATGATATAAAGGAAGACAAATATTAAGATTTCCAATTCAGACTACAACCTTCTAAACGCCAAATGCTAATTTATTTCAACTTGTTAGCTAGTGTTTTTTATAATTCCACCGACAGGTTTTTTTTTTTACTTTCTTAGAACCAAAAATAATAAACAGAAATTGCAAAAAAAAAAAAAAATTAAGAAAAAAATTTCTTTTTTTTATACTTTCAAGTTTAATCGAAAAACTTTTTGGCCTTGACTGGAATTTGAGCCCAGGTATACATCTTCAGAAGCCAATGCACTACGCTTTGCCCACATGATCATGATATTGTTTATCAATTATTACCTGAAGACTAGCATTTTTACTAGTCGCACAAGTTTGTTGTTGTATATTCTGTTTCTTTCTTTTTTCTCCGTACTCGTTCTTATAAGCCAATAATTCATTAAACATATAAGAAAGCAGATTAAATGGAAGATTTGACACAGGTCAACATTCAAACCTTCAATGTTTTATTTTTGAAAACTCTATAGGTATTCCGAAAATGGTTTGGATTCGGTAGACTTTTTTAAACTTGGCCTTAAGCACTTTCTAAAAGACTGATCTATCACACAATCTTCAAAAGACCGTTGAGAAAAAACTTATTTACCTATCTCGAAAACGGCTCCTACAATTTGATGTCTCTGTGTTTAGCTATATCAGTACTATGTGGATTTATAAAAATTACGTTCGGTTGTTATAAACAAAATCTCCTCCCCTAGAATCATAATTTTTAATTTTCTGCTTTATTATTATCGGCTTAACACATTTAAGCCAAATTTTTCTACAGAAACTTTTAGTTTTTTAAAAGCGGGTAACGAGGAAGACTGACTCCGAAAATTGAAACTTCTTACTTTTTACTCAGAACCAAAAATAAAAATACTAAGCTAGAGGAAAGAAAGATTGGAAAGATATAAGATAAAAGAATTACAAATCTACCAATATTTTTCTGATTTAAATAAAAACCAAAAAACTTTAAGCAAATCATACAGATACCTATTACTTGTGTTTTTGCAGTTCTCATTAGATTACCTACATCCTACATTCCAGATAAGAAGTGCAGTTTAAAAGTATTTTTATAGCTGTACTTCAACATTACAAAGAACCATCAAATGTTTTATTTTACCAATTACCTTTAAGAATCTTACATTGCTTTTTTTTCCAAAACCAGATGATGCAAAACAATTAAATGCGTTTTAACAGTTCCGTTTTCTATACAGTAAAGATACACCTCCTTGCGGGTCCAAGACACCAACCTTCCATTATACATACATATTTGAAGAAGTTCATTAAATTGTTAACCGGTTGTCATGTGTGTTGATCGTAGAAAATATGTTACCTACCAACTATCTGGCTAGCATCGTCATCGGAAGCATCTCTTAGATTTAAGTAACATTATTTATCAACCATAGCTCGTGTGTTTCGAGAAAACTCGACTCCAGCTAACCAAACAACTAGCACCGGCTTTTTGATTGCTTTGATGGAAACGAGTTCATGAGATACCTTTGTTAAGTAAAGTATACACACTTCTTGGATCATACTGATCGTCAGCGTTCTCCGGTCGTCGTCAGTCGGTTGGTCGATCGGTCGGTCTGTTGGTCGATCGGTGTTCCGGTGTGATCGTCATCTTGTCGTGGCACTGTGGAATTTACGTCATTAAGTCTTGTTTTGTTCGTTCCAAACTTCTTGGCACTCGTTTGATGCTTTCTGTTTGCGTCTTGAAATTTAACCTTAAACTTGAATACCTACTTGAATTTCTTTCACCGATTTTCTAATTGTTGGTGTCAACTTTGCAGTAATCAATGTTGCCACTTTGTTTTATTTTGTTTTTGGTTACAAAAATTTGGATATTTTTGGATTTAAATTTGATTTGTCAGATTTTTTAAAAAAAGCTACTTCGAATATTTATTTTATTAATCAAAAAATTTGCAATTGAAACAAATTTTTTCATGCTGTTTTCCACTGGTTTTGTCACAAGTTTTAACTTCTTTTCGATTCTAATGGAATTTAAAATTAGGTTTTGTATAAGTTAATAAACACATGAATACAAGTAAAATGGCTGCCTAGCCTATTAAACAAAATGGCGCAAAATTTTAGTTGAATTAGAACGATGTTTAAGCTATTTTAGTATGAAACTAGGTTGCAACGATGTTTTTTTTTTCAAATTTTAATCGAATATAGAATCATACTTTCTCTAACCTTTTATTAAAGTTAAAATCATGAAATAGCTATTTTATTTGTTTAGCTAACTTCAATATGACTCTTTGACATCTACAAACGTCATAACAGCTCTGTTTTAGCTTTTTGCATGAATTGTCATTATTTTAGGTGTATTCACAAGCAATTTATTCCAAAAACATAGCATTAGCACGATACTAGTTAAAAAATGTTTAAAATTATGAAAGAGTTACTAAACTACTTTAAAGTTAGCAAGCCGTTAAGTAGTATCATGCTTATACCTTAACTCTAGGCTGTTTAAAATTTTGCAAGAATGTCATTAAGAGATGGTTCGCAGCCTATAGAAAAAAACGGAGACAATTTTTTTCTAAAAGATATATTTTTATATTTAAGGAAGAGTATAGTAATTTTTATCCAATCGCCATTTTCTTCTTAATTAATTAATATATGTATGTTCCGTGATTTAGAATACTTTGACTTTTTTGTGAATTTTGTTGGGATTTGAATTTGAGTTTGAGTGGCAACCTCGCCACCAGTGTTTCAGCATTGCAAATAATTTTGATTGTATTTTTATCTATTTTAACTGATGAATTTTAATAAGCAGAAGTCAAAGCTAATAAATGTGATTAAAATTTGATTAAAATTTTATCACTCGCCAAGGCTATTTGAAAGCTTTCCTTTCAATAAGCCGTTTTAATCTTCGAACATTTCATATCTTAAAGGTCATTTACCTGTTTCAATTTTTGTGTAGTCTTATAGAATCTAATTAATTTAAAATTCTATATCTATCTATTTCTATAATTAAAACCTCTCGAATTTGGATCATTAATTTCAATTCATTTACATATTTGTATATAATCCTTACGTAATATGTTAAAGGGTACGAGTAGGTGTATGTTAAGAGCTCAACCAGTTTATTGATATGACACTGATTTACTTTTTTTGGAATTGGTTTATAGAATAAAAGTCATGCAGAGTAAATAAATTAATATTAACTGATGGTTATTTTTCATTCGTAATCAAGTTATGTGAAGAATAATTTGAATAGGTTTTAATAGGACTTCAAAGATAACAGTAGACTTATGCTGTAAATATTTATTATTTTATGATCCCTCAAAAATGTTAGGTGACAGACTTATAAGACAGACTTCTAGGACCAACGAATTTGTATAAAATACAATTTTGAAAAATCTATTTTTCTATTTTTTATTAGTTCTTCTTTCAAAAATTTCTATCTTTAAAAAATCTGAAACACAATAGGTTTTCTAATCGACTTTGCTAATGTTTTTAAAACTGAATTACGGGCAATCAGTAAAGCGTGCAAGATACTCAAACTCAGATCCGAACCAGAACCGGAATACGGCTATTTTAACTGACAGTCAAGCTGCTGTTAAAACCATGAATTATCATTCTCCAAATTGGCTATGCAATGCCGAAATGATCTTGCCAGCCTCAATATTAACCATAATGTCACTTTTATCTGGAATCCTGGTCATTGTGGCATTGATGGAAATGAACGGGTGGATGAGCTGGCCAGTCAAGGATCGGCCCTTCATAACTCACTTGCGGAAAGAGTCAACATTCCGCTCGACACGGCACGAAAGGCAATATTCTCTCAATTTTTCTTGACGAATTAAACCGTAGTTGGAGCAATTTAAGTAACTGCATTATATCTAAAAAGATTTGGACCAGCTATAATACTCGTAAATCCCGAACAGTTGACCTGATGTTCAGACCCAGGCAAGACATAGCCAGGGTCTGCCAAACAGAGAGCACGCAGTGAAGCTAGCCATTCCTCATAAAACTTACAGTCATATCTGTGCAAATGCCCTGATCTGTCCAAATTTAAAGGTACATTGACTTTTCGGAAATGAAGATCAAATACTTGATCTCTTTTCTCAACGCGGCGAAATGGCTCTAGGACAAATTTCGGTTACTTCTATGCCATGCCCTTCGTTTAATTACTTAGATCCCGAGCTATTGGACTGATGGCAGTTTAAGGTGCAGGAGGCTAAATGATCACTCAGTTGGATTGGCTACTCCTTCAGCACAGTGTACATGGTGTCGGATGAGTGTGGTGGTCCCATGGTGAGTGATCTAAGTTCCGGATGATTGTGCAAAAGCAAACACACAATAAGAGACATCAAAACCTACTAGATCCTTTCTTATTTTTGAACTCAATCCAAACTTCATGACTTCGTGAGAAAATTCACAATTTCCTATATCAATTCGATCCACAGATTCATACGATTTATGATATCGAAATGGCACACTTGAACACTAATTGGCCAATAGGTTTTCTAGATATTTTAAAACATTTATTCAAAATATTCTATTTTCAATAAAAATATAATTTTCAAAAGTAAAAATTTTTTTGGCACTTAATTTATTCAGACCATCCATTCTCTCAGATACAACTCCTTGGTACTGGTACTTGTACTACAATACCCTTTATTTGGGTACAAGTACTAAACATTGAGCAGTACTTCAAGTACTTGGATAGTACTGCTTGAGGACTTGGAAGTACTGATTTTTACGATTTTTTGACGACATTGCTGAGTTTGATAAAATTGTAGAGTTGTCGTTTTTTCTTCTTCTTTTGGTTTTCTTTATTTCTCGGGGACGTTTCATTTCCATTTGGCGTTCGCTCAGTAAACTTCGCTTAACTAAATAAAGTAAATATTTTGAAGAGGTGACTTCTTTTCGGGTGAACAAAGTTAAGTTTTATTAAAAATCGCTGTGTTTAAAATTGTCCATGCAATCGAAATGAAACCATAAGAGAAACAAAGATTAAAAATCGCTTTCGAGTATAATACTACGTTTTTTACCAAAAGATAATCCAAGGTTAAAGGCAAGAGATTTATGTAGTCTTTTCACCGTATTAAAAGATTAAGAAGAAGAAAACTTTGAACTTTGACAGCATTTCTATCAAAATGCTAATGGTGTGTCAAACTTGGTAGATATGGGTTTTAATTTTTTACTCTCGGATGTTTTTTGATTTGATTTTTTTAAGACCAAAAATAATGCTACCTGCCATACGATTTTTTTCGAAATTTTTATAAATATTTTTTTTTCTCAAAAACTGTCCCAACGATTAAAAAAAAAATCAAAAAATTTAATTTAGTTAAACCTAGGTAATGTTTGAAAAAATTTTTTCAAAAAATGAGTAGTTTTGGTACCCCCCTTGGGACCATTTTTTTGTTTTTGATTTTCTTAAAAACGGTACGACCGATTTTGATAATTTTTTTTATGCTAAAGCTTCCCAGCAGTTTAAATGTTATTGTGTATTAAAATTTTCCAAAAAAAAATGTTTGGATTTTTAAAAAAACTTTCAAATTTTTTTTTTTTAAACACAAAATTTCGAAAACCCCATGCTCGATTTTTTCAAAACTTGATAAATAAAAGTTTGGAAAAATAATCTACATGATATGAGAAAAATAAATACATTTTACCTAAAAATAACTGTACCCTCTACACAAATGTTAAAAAATGGTTTTCGAAAATCGTATTTTTCTCACAAACGGTTACGAGAATTTTGCTTAAATTTTTAATCTTTCGATTAATTTGTACACTCTATAATTTAATACAGAAAATTTTGAAAACAAGACATTACTGACTGTACCTACCATAGAACGATTTTTTAAAATTTTGAATTTCTCATTATCGACATAACGGATTTTAATGAAATTTTTTATAGAGATGCTTCTAAAAACTCTAAGAAACATTGCATTTCAAAACTTAAAAAAAAAAAATATTTTTTTGAATTTTTGAAAAAAAAAAAAATATTTTTTTTTTGGAAAATTCGATATCTCAAAAATGAGTCAATATTTTTTTTGGAAATTTAATTTTCATTCGTACAATAATAAAAACCTAAAGTTGATGTACCAAGTTTTTTTTTAAATATTTTAAAAATTTTATATGCATATAAAACCTTATTTTATTAAGAAACCACTAAACTTGTTCTTGCATAAATTCATATTTACATAGCATTCTGTTTTTGTCTCTTACTTCTAAAATAATTTAAGAAATGATGATAATTTTTTTCTTACGAACAGTTTTTTACTTGCGACTTATAGGTACTATAAGGCAAGTTATGCATTCGTAAAAAAAATCGAACTCGAGATTTTGATCAAAGTTGACATTACGATGATAGCGAAGACCAAAAAAGTGGGTCTCGCAATTCTGTCTGTCTGTCGGTTCGACTACAGCCTAAACGGCTCGGCCGATTTTCTTCAAACTTGGTAGATATGGGTTTTAATTTTTTCCCCCCGGACGTTTTTTTCTGTTTTTTTTTTTTTAAGACCAAAAATAACGGTACCTGCCATACGATTTTTTTTCGGAATTTTATAAATATTTTTTTTTCTCAAAAACTGTCCCACAGAATTTTTAAAAAAAAAATTTGAAAAATTTAATTTGGTTAAAACTAGCTAATGGTTAAAAAAAAATTTACAAAAAATTGTTATATTTGGTAGCCCCCCTGGGTCCATTTTTTTTTGTTTTTGATTTTCTCGAAAACGGTACAGCCGATTTAAATCATTTTTTCATGCCAAAGCTCCTCCAAAGTTTGAATATTATTAAATATTCAAATTTTCAATTTTTTATTTTTTGGATTTAAAAAAAAAAATCAAATTTTTTTTTTGGAAACTCAATATATCGAAAACCCCATGATCGATTTTTTTCAAACTTAACAAATAAAAGTTTTTTAATATAATCTAGAAGATTTGAGAAAAAAAAATTTTGTTTTATCTAAAACTAACGGTACCTTCCATACAAATTTTAGAAAATGGTTTTCGAAAATCGTATTTTTCTCGAAAACGGTTCCGAGAATTTGCTAAAATTTTATTCCTTTTGATCAATCTTTACGATCTATAATTTAATAAAAAAAAATTTGAAATCTAGATATTACTGACTGTACCTACCATAGAACGATTTTTTTCGAATTTTGAATTACTCATTATCGGCATAACGGATTTAAACGAATTTTTTCATAAAGAAACTCCTAAAAAGTTTAAAAAACATTGCATTTAAAAACTTGAGAAAAAATATTTTTTCAATTTTTAGAAAAATAAAATGCACGACTGGATCGCACGAACTTGCTCTTATGTAAAAGTACTTTGGAATTTAAGATACATTTTATAAATATAAAATATGGATTTAATGAGATAATAATGTTCAAATGCATAAAATTGCCGTCTGGTTTCCGAAAAAGTATGAATTTATGCAAACAAACCTTAAAAAATCGTTTTATTATTAAATAAATTTTTTATATAAGAAATTTCTATTAAATTTTTCAAGAAAAAAATGTGAGATGCGAATTTTAAGTATTTAATAATATTGATTTTAGGAAATAATTTCAAAAAATAATCGTTCATAGGTTTTGAAGATATTGATTTAAAAATTTTTTTTTTTCAAAAAAACCCAACAAATATTTTTTCGAATATTTTTATATACAATATTATTTTAAACTTAAGGGGACTCCTGCTGAAAATTTTGGGTTAAAATCCTTAGAGCCGTTAATGAGAAAGTCGAAAATAAAAAAAACGGGTCTATGGAAGGTACCCCTAATAACATTTTTCCCCAAAATTTTGTTTGACCAAATTGTAGCTTATGTTCATAATATCACACATAATTTTTTTTATCAAAATCGTTAGAGCCGTTTTCGAGATAAATAAGATTTTGCATTACGGGTGTATGGGGGGTACCGTTAGTTTTAGAGTTAAAAAAAAAATTCAATTTCTCCTCTAGGGAATCACCGAAGACCCTTAAGTACCGAGTTTAAAGAAAATACCTCCGCTAGTTTAGGCTGTAGTTCGAGGTACAGACATACAGACATACAGACAGACAGACGGAATTGTCGGACCCACTTTTTTCGTCTTCGCTATCATCGTAATGTCAACTTTGATCAAAATCTTGAGTTCGATTTTTTTTTTCCAAATGCAGAACTTGCCCTATAGTACCTACCAGGCACGAGGCGTGACTTTTTCGATAGCGGAAGCACTGAACATAAAACCAAAAATGAAAGACCTTTGAGATCCAACCTTTTAACTTCCACTTAATGATAATACACATAAAATAATATACATAAATAACATATTACAGTAAAGTCTAATTAAAAAAAAGAGCTTGATGCCTTGCGCAAAGATTTATCCTTTTTCTTTTAAGGCAAAATTAATTATAAATGAGAACTAAGCTACGAGTAGATGGCCTTTCTTGTCCACATTTATTTCTAAAAAAATATTTAATTCTCTTAAAACATGAATATGATCTCTCTACAGATGCCATTATTGCGGGATATTAAAAATCTTAAGATTCCTTGAAGTTTTTTTTTGATTTAAAATTCTCATAATTGAAAATAACCTTTAGTTATATTTCTGCTGGAATGTCAAGAAACCTGAGATATGAATATTAGAAACACTATTTTTGACCACTTTTTTGTTATAATAACAAAAAATAAACAGAAAACAGGTGGATTGTATTTATCGCCACGAAAATAATTTATTAAAAAACTACCACCTTTTAAATTCATATTTGTTTGTTTTTTGATAGTTATGAATTGCACCTAAATTTGCACACGCACATTATATTAAAATAAAACTTTTCTACCCCTTTTGTCCATGAAATTAAACTCATTATCAGTTTGAGACGATAAGCAACTCAATAGATACATATTTGTTTTTCTATCTATCTCTTGTAAAAAATTCTCGTAATGCATTCACTCAACTCATTCTTCACACATTGGGCAAAAGGCAAGAAACGAGACAAAATTATTTTGACTTTGGGTTGAGATCTAAGTTATGTATGCGAAATAATGGAATGCCCAGCTGTTGTGCGTTCTATATATTGTTTGAGAATCATTGTTTTGAGCATTTTGTGAATATTCGTGAGTGATGTTGTAGGTATATTTTCAGTTGATTTGGAGTGGAAGGGTATTTTGAAATTGAGTTAAGGAGGCGATAATAAGGAATGCATAGCTGTTAAGCATTTTAGTAAGAACTTTCATGAAATTGAGCATTATAAATAATGGAGTGATGTTGAGCATTCTCAGTTGGTTTGCAGTGTGGCATGTATTTTAAGTTGTAATAACCAGAGGTATCTTGATTTCCTTTAGTATTTTAGTAAAAGATGATAATGTTGTCATAATGATGTTGGAATGTAATTTACTCGTACAGAGTAAATGAAGATTCATTAATAGATACAAATAATAAAATAAAAATATTAATACAATTTTGAATTTAATTGCTTGCTAGGTACGATTTTTTTAAATGGTTCAACGGAAGCACTCATTCCACTCAATATATGGACGCTTCGTCCCTGGTACCTACCTATATCGCAAGTAAAAAGTAATTTTTGATTTGAAAAATTCCATATCTCAAGAACGGCTTAGTATTTTTTTTGGAAATTAGACCTTTATTCGTACAATAATAAAAAACTTAAGGTTGGCGTACCAAAATTTTTTCTTAAAAATGTTTTAAAAATTTTGTACATAAAAGCTTATTTTTTTAAGGAACCACTACAACGACTTATAATTTTTGTTCCTACATAAATTCATATTTGCATAGCATTCTGTCTTTATCTCTTATGTACTACTAAAAGAATTAAAAAAATTCCTTTTATCCTTATGAACAGTTTTCTCTAATAACATTCGTTTTTAAAATTCCTAGTCTATTACATAGGAGCAAGTTTGTGCGACCCAGTCGTGCATTTTATGTTTTTTAATTTCCGCCTGTCAAATGCTTGTGTTAAGCTCAGTTATTTTACTCTGAGCTCATAGAGCACACTGAAAACCATCAGAACATGTTCAGAATGAAAAAAGAAACAAATATTCGAGTTTCTGAACACTCTGAACTAAACTAGAAACACAATTTATTTTTTGACAATTCAAGCTCTACTCTGAACTAAAAAAGAAAAACGGATGTTCTAAGATTTTTTTAATAAATTGGTATTTGGTACTGGGCCACTTTTTCGGCTCTAAATTTGGGCTTAAAAACATTTTTAAATTAATTTATCGAACTAGTTCAAGTCATGGGAGCCCTAAACAGTAACACATAAATGTGGAGGTATTTTTTTACTTAAATGTGAGTGCTCTTTCGTGAAAAGCTAAACATTCTTTAAGTATATCGCATGCATTTGTATTTGTATTTGTATTATTATAAAAATTACTAGATACAGCAAGATTCAATCTTTTATAGCATCAAAAATTCGTAACCAAGTTGTATATATTACAATACATAACGATAACAGATGTACGATAAACAATGTTGTGTAATTTCACATTAAGTTATCATAATTCAAATATATTTCTTTAAACACATTTTTTTAATAATCAAATTTTTTTTCTATAACATAAGATTCCACCATATTTTTACTTAAACCACAAAAAATTACTAATTTTTTTGCGCGAAGATAAGGAACAATGACATAATTATGATTGTGACCAACTATGTACAGTACATTATGTACATTGTAGGTATTTAGAATCTATTTGATTAATTTGATCAAGTTGAAGGTTTATTCAAATAGAATTGTATATTATTATGATTCATTTTATGAAATCTGATTGACGAAATTAAAACAAACAAATTAATCATTACTAAACTCACTTAAAAAATGTGAAAAATACCAGAAATCTTATTCCTGGCCATGACTAACCCAAAAGGGACAAAAATGGTTTTGCTTTACTAGTAAACGACTGTTTCACGCAAATATAACTTTTAATAATGACCTGTCAAAAATTGGACAACCGCATAGTGTGAACTGATAGAGTGGCAAATTAAACTCAGTATAAGAAGTGATATGACCTCGTGATTTCCATTATTTTACTAGATATACTTTTATTCATGTTTGGGACACAATTATTGTCACATTTGAAATAAATTAAACCAACCATAAACCACATTTCCATACTGACAGATAAATATAAGTAAAATTACATGAGGTGTTAATTTTCCAAAAAAATTATATTCGCAAAATTAAATTTTAATAATAAAAAATTAATATTTTTTCCCAATAGAATGAAGTAGTCAAAGCTAAAGAATGTAAAACATGCTGACTCCTACTTTTAAACAAGACATAGAAGTTGCAAATTCTTTATTTCAACAAAACACTTGAATTCCTCTTCACAAATGAAGATGTATGTAGTCAGTCAAGACAGTGTAGGACATTTAGTTAGACTCACTCAATAGAAATTATTATTTATTTATATTTTGAAAGATGATACCGATGCATATTAGTTTTAAATTCGTAAATATTACAACGGTAAGGAAAAGTAGAGCTAGGTAGAGCATTCCACATTCGTGTAGTGCGGCTGAAAAAAAGAATCTCTATACTTCACAGCACGTCTGAAGTTGGGCTCAAGGTTAAACTAATGAGCATTCCTAAAAATACTGATTATTACAGTTGAATTATTTAAGAGGAGGAATGGAATTATGCGATTTTATTTACAAAATTTTCAAATTACATTTTATATTTCTTGTGTATTTTTTTTAAACAGCATGTGTGTCATAAGCGTTTGTTTTTTTTAACTCTAGTTTTTGGAAAAAAATTAGAAAAACAATTTTAATCCAACTATGTACTGCGAAAAAAAAGGTAGATACACACTAAACGAATGTAACCTGGATTTTTGTCCTCCCATTTTGATATTTGAAATTCTTAACCGATGTGCGAACGTATCTCCTCTGAAATACTCCCTATTTTCTTAACTCACAATATGCGTACATATCTCCCTTTAAATACTCTCTACTTTCTTAACACTTGAATTGTGTTTGGTAATTTTAAGGGAAGTTAAAACCCCTTTATTCTCCATATATATAAAAACAACATTTTCCTGTGATTCCATATGATAATTTTGAATTTAAATTGTGTTTAAGTGTCTTGTATCTAGTTTCATACACTCTAAATAAAATGGACTTCACTTAAAGCATTCTTCTTCTAAATAAGAAGTATTTTTTTTATAAGTGACACTTCTAGAAAAGGTTTGTCTTTTTCAAAACGTAGCGCACCTACATATTTGTTGTAGTTGTTTAAAAATAAAATAGATACTGGTGTGCCACAGGGCTCCGTATTGTCTCCGAATCTCTTTCTCATATTAATCAATGTTCTTTAGTCTTAAATTTGTAATCCATTAAATTGTTTTGCTAACGAGAGTATCTCAGCTTCTCACATTCATATTTGCAGCGTATGCTAGGCTCATTACATTCCAATCTCGATAGCATTGTCAAATGGGAAACGGGAAATCGCGTAGAATTTAATGCTTCAAAAACTCAATGCTGTATCCTGTGATTAAAGCAAAACCTTACTTCACATGCCACTTTGCATGAGCGGCATTTGTATTGAAGAAACAAACAGGCTTCAGTTCTCGGTATGTGCATCACAGACCACCTACCTATAGTGTGGAATGACGCAGATATTCGACGTCGCCACAAATGCTGCTAAATGCTTAGATTTCCTACAACGATGCAAGAAATTTGTCACTCCTTCTGATCTGGCTATAATTTTGAAAGCCTATATCCGTCTAAGAACTTGAGTTTAATTCCCAAATTTGGCAGGTGATCCAATAGCCTACTTGAGTCTCTTGGATAGAATCCAAAAAAAGATATTTAAAAATCATAGGTGATAAAACTACTTATATCAGAAACTTTTGAGTCTCTCGAGTTTCTTGTCTTTCATTACTTTACTGTTATTTTTATATGTTCTCCCCAATTCAACCTTAATACTCGCGCTTCAAGGAATGCCCATAAGTTTAACCTTAAGCCCAACTTCAGGCGTGTTGTTAAATTCAGAGATTCTTTCTTTAGCCAAACTACATGAATGTGGAATGCTTTACACGTTTCAATATATCCCTCCCTTAAATCTTATTTAATTCTCGCACTGTGCTCAAACATTAGGTAGTAAATAAGGGTACTCAAAATCCCTTTAGTGAACGGGACATTTATACAAAAATATTTGTCTGTTATTTGCAAATTTTATATACATGCAAGCAATTTTCTTAAAGAAAACACTTTCAAGTGCTTTTAACCAAATGAGCCGCAGTGTATCGACGATGAAAAATCTATGGTGATTCCTTTTAACCGTTTTAATTCAAGTGCATTAATGTTCCGTATTGAATGAAGTCATTTGTTTAAATGTTGTTGTTATCGTTGAACGTGTTAACATTATTTCTTTGAGATTTACAAATGTACAATGTACTTTCTAAAACTACGACTTTAAGTAGGCCACGTAATGTTTGTTGCTTACTTCTACAGTTGATAAATGTTTGAATTTAACACCAACATACATACATGCATATATACATATGTGTAGTATTTGAACAAATAAAAACCAAATAAATGGTGGTGCAAATTATGCAAAAAAAACTAGAAGATAAGCAAAAAAGAACTTTGAAACTTTTCAGGTTTAGGAGGATAGGAAGTATTCAAGTACAGGGTGCGATAGAGCATGAACAAAAAAAGTATGCACGTGATTACATTAAAAAAGAACGTACGAACGTACGCACGTACGAACGTACATACATACACACACACAGACATCTCTCTAAAAATGATTGATATAGCCTCTAGAAACCTTGAAACGTCGAGAAATGTGAAATGTCAAAAATTCCAATTTGACAAATCGGACCTATTACAATAACTCCCTATGGGAAGTTAATAATTGAGTAACTCAATCATCGAAAAAAAAATGCATACAATCGCTCTTTTAATGAAACAAAATACTTACATATTTAAATAATGAATAAAAAAATGTTTAGGCAATCGAAATATTGTTTAAACTATCCACTTAAAATTCACCAATTATACTTTTTATTGAAAACTATTATTGGCTTTAAGAGGCAAAATCAGTGAATATTTTGATGGGACAATAATGCTTATGATTTTTGGTACCCGACTTTTTAAGCGCAAAAAAAAAATGCACGGCTGATTTTAAAAATTATTTATAAATAAATATAAAACATAGATTAGTCCAAAAAAAACGAAGACCGTTAAGTACCGAGTTTGTCCAGTAGTTTAGGCTGTAGAACGAGCTACAGACAGGCAGGCGGAATCGCCGGATCTAATTTTTTCATGTTTTCTACCAGCGTAATGTCAACTTTGATCAAAATCTCCATTTCAATTTTTTTTTTCAAGTGCAAAAATTGCCCTAAAGTACCTATGTCGCAAGTAAAAAGTAGTAACGATTTGTGTATTCGTATACTCATGACACGTTTTCTAAAAGACCAGGAGGGTCATAAGTTCATAAACTAAAATCTCCACTTCAGCCTAGAAGCCGATAGAAGATTTTTCGTTTGGATATACATAAATATAACCAATATATATGTAAGTATATGTATGAGTTTGTCTATGAATATAAGTCTGGTAGGTTTTTTTTTCCGCGATTGGTGTGTGTGAATAGTTAAAACTATGGAGTTTTTCTATTTTTGTGTCATTAAACGACTTCCATTTCTTTATTAGAAACAGGAAATGATGATCTGCTCCCTAACAAATAAATCCTGCTTCTTCTTTTTTTTTTGAGTTTTTATAAAAAAACAAATCTGCAAAAAAAAGTCTCCAATAGTATCGAATATTAATAGTATCGTCAAGATTAAGGTCTTTAGGCTCAGTGAAATCATTTCCTGTTTTTAAAAAACCAAAGTTTAAAAAGTCATTATACCCCTGACACAAAAATAGGAAAAATCTCTATTTCGACGAAAAAAATGTGCCAGATTTTTATAAACGATACGAGTATCTTGAAACATGCACCTATAAACATTCATTATACTCATATTTTGGCTGTATCTACAAACTAAAAATTTTCTTCCAGGTCTTGGACTTATAGACATTTATTCACTGTGGGTTATGAGACCAGAAACCACTTGGGAATATATGGAGGGCTCACAGCTGTACCGAACCAAGTCATAAAAAAAAATCCAAAACTAACGCCAAAATTTCCGCAAAATTGACCTCTATTTAGAGTTTTGGATTTTTTTTTATGACTTGGTTCGGTACAGCTGTGAGAATTACTGAATCTATTAAAATTTACCTCGAGATTATCTTGCCGAATAATTATTTCGTTTGCCTAAAATTTACATATAAATGCTGCACAGATAGAAACAAAAATTCGTTTTTTTTTGCCTAAATTTTAGAACTTGGGTGAGAGTTAAATCTTTTCGTGATCTGTATAATAAGCTAAAAATAGAAAAAAAAAATTTGGTTTTCTTTTTTCACTGTCTTTATTTTTTAAATATGCATAACTTATTTGTTTAAGAAGCCAGATATTATTGTTAAGACCAATAAATTTCAGGCTTCAACCCTATAGTACGCTACCAATGCGAAACCTAAAATCTCATGCAAATATGACGCAACGAAATCATAAACTCAAAATTTCTATTCACTCTTCTTTCTGGAGTTGGCAGATTTGGGGGAGCAAAATTTATAATTTTAGCATATTATTGGGAGAAGTCTCCACTTTTTATTTGGCAAAGAATTAAAAAGATTTGTTTGGTAACTAAACGTTTTCCACAAATTCTCCCAAGTTAACATTATTTCGTGTTTGTTAACTCAATATTGTTGGTACGAGAGATCATAAAGTGAGAGACAAAAATTAATTTCCTTAAAATGAAATTTACAAAAAGAAGGTTCTCCAATTGGAAGATCACCCGAATTTCAATGCCTGTAATTGCGTTTGTGTTTGGTTATCCAGAAAAATCTTCTTGATCCGATTTGCCAATCCGGAATGCCAAACCAACAAATTGCAACACTTTTATTGATTCCTAAGTTTTTCTTTCCCTGGATTTGTGAAACGTCAAATCCAGATGACAAATTGATTTTTTTTTCCATTTTTCATTATTCTTAAACATGACGAAAACTAATTTTAAAGATTTGATGCTACTATATTGTTGCGTCTGGTCTGGGGTCTTTTACTTTGAGTAATTTTTTTTCATTAAAGTTCCACTACGAAATCATCATCAGAAGATGACGATAATCGAGAAGATTAAATGTTTGGGTAAAGTGTCAATGCATCTCGTTTTTGACATCCCTGTTCCAGATTATCAATTGTCCCGCATTGACGAATTTTTCCGGCAATAAATCGTAAAATTTCAAAATTCCCGAAGTGATATTGCCACATTTTCATTTGCATCAAAAACTGCAAGTCAACTGTTCGGAAACGAAGTTTGTATGCAAAATAAATATTTTTTAAAGCGCAGGTAGCTAAAGTCAAATATGCGATAACATTATTTGCGGCACTCTCTCTGCAGCGAACAAAATCAAGATGAAGACAAAAATATTGATCTTGATGATTGATGATTGAACACGTGTTCGTAAACGTCCAATGAGTTTTGGAAGAAAATTGATTGACGTTGATCAAACAGATTTTGTGCAAGGAAGATATGATAACTTTTTGACGATAACAATATCAACGTCAAAAAATTGACGACCATTTTACGATCAAATTGAAGTTTTCGAAAATGGCCCACGACATCAATTGACTCATTAATTCCAAATTACACAAGTTACAACTCCAAGGATCGATATCATCGAAAAACGGATAGTGAAAAGAAATTTGCACTAGCTGATGTCCTTTCACATTATTTGTCCAAATCAAATGCAAGCCCATTGTAACAAACATGTTGTTCTCATTCGCTAAGCAAGTGCATACAAAATAATTACAAAAATATGAGGTTTTCGTCAATATTTCCCGACACTTGTAACAATAAAAAAAATGATTACGTTTTTTCCCACATTCGTGCAATACTTCGTCATTAAAGAGGATGTTAAGCAACGCGTTTTAGACTACGGAAATAATAACCAAGGAAACTAACTATGAACAAACTATATGAAGCATTAGGTGGTAAGATCCTAGGCAGATAATGCCAATATAACCCTTTGTAGCTTATCCAGAAGTGGAACAAAGAATGTCCTTATTCGATTAAATAGATAACTGAAGCAAAGAGATATTTTTCAAAAATTTTATTCAATCAATAAATATAAGTTTGTTTATATTTTTAAGTATATTTTTTGTTCTTAAAAAATGACCCCCATTGAATTCAAACAAATCCGATTTAAGAAAATCTTATATAAGAAAAACTTATAGGACACTTATTTTAACGCACCAAGCACATCTCAGTCTTTAACTATATTTTTGTTATTTTTTTTTTTTTGGTTTGCGATTATTAAAATAAAGGATTGTATCTTTATATGCAAATATATCTTGTATTTAATGATCTAGTAATATTAGTTGTAAGATTTTTTTAAGAAAAGTGTGCAGTGCTGTAGTTGATATACGAACAGTTCCCTAATTTTCTTTCTTTTCTTATGAGACAGTTTTTCTTATAACCACTCTTTTTATTCAAAACAACACGGTTAAGAAAGCAATTCTTTAGTTTTTTTGACTTTATTATATCCGTCATCGATTGAATTCATAACAGAATATGACATTTCAGGATTGTGACGTTAAAAGTGTGCGCACTTCTTTTTTCACAATTGTCATCTAGAGCCATACGAACGAGTTCAGAAGCATTCAGAATGCTTCCGAACGTTCAAGCAAATACGCTGTAAGTAGGCCAGGGGTGGAATCGGCTAATGTGATAGTTGATTGTGATTGTCATTTTGACAATCGCTCTCTCTATATTTCTTTATTGATATGATGGAGACAGCTATAGGCAAAATGACAATCACAATCAACTATCGCCTTAGCCGATTCCAACCAAGGTTGGTGCAAGTTCGAACACGGGGCAAGTTGGACCACGTGAATAACTCAGAAACCACAAGAACTAAATCAAACGCTAATGAAGCATACGTACAAATCAAATTAAAAAGAAATAAATCCTCATTTTCCAATTTTCAGTCATTGGTCCAACTTTCCCCGTCTTTTGGAACAACTTGCTCCGCTAGTGTAAGTTGTGAGTAGTTGAGCTTGGTGCATTTGAGGCAGTCCTATTTTACATCTATGGATTCTAGTTTAATTGTTCTGTTATGAATAGGTGAAAATTTATGAGACTTCAAGTAAAAGCCGTGTCTTATCCTACCGTTTCTGGCCTAAAGTTGACACGTCTATTTTCAGTCATAGTGACATTTCTTGATAATAGTAATTGATGGTACATAAATATTTAAATCTTAAGATTCTCTTAACAAAACTAATTATTATTTAATGGACTTTAGAATTTTCGTTGTTGAGTTTCAAATTCTCACCAAAAGATTAATATGGTTACTTTCCCGAAAACATAGTGGAATACTTTGAAAGAACCAGAACCGCCAAAAGTAAATATGTAATTTAAAATCGATCAGCAGCTTAAACTCAAGATGTTGTTATTGAAATTAAATTTTTTCTAAAAACTTAAATTTTCTTTTTATAATAAATAAATATAAACTGAAGAAAGTATCAATTCCCCAGCAATCGAACACAGGTTGCCTGAACCCGAACATAAAGTTTCCTAAGTTCGAACACAAGATTTCATGTATGGTTTAAACCTAAATTTTGGAACTTCTATCTCGGTTTCAATGAGCCAAACACAAAGCTATTTATATTGAATTTGATTGAAAACACAAACATTACAGAAACTAGACTTTAAAACCAAATAAAAAAAAATAACAGTAGCTAAGAAGCAAAGTTATAAAAATAAAAATATCAAATATAATTCATTCAGTCATTTGGTCATGAAAAGCGCAAAAGATTTGTTGTTGTTGATGAAGCAGTGTTGTGTTGGGAGGTAGTGAATAGAGGATTATCTGATAATTTGCGCAAAACTCGTTTATGGCCATTGAAAAATGTGATTTATATCCATCAACAAGCAAAAGAACCGATCGTTGAATATTATTATGATCAAGCCAATTACTTAAAGCACTTGCGACATATTCATAAAATGTTTCCGATCTCATCCATTCCGTTTCACAACGTCAAATAATCCAATCTTTCAGCATATTTCCGACAACTTTTGATGGTGTATTGGGTCTATAGGGGAATAAAATTCCAGGAGGTAACGTTACTCTATTTCCACTAAAGACTAAAAGTACCATCCAGTTTTCCTTTTAGTTTGATAGTTTCACTTCATATAAATTACGAAAACCTCTGGGACTAATAACTTTTCCTGTTTTCGGGGCCAAACTAAAAGAAGTTTCATCTTCGTTGAATATCCGTGAAGGATCATCAAAAATATAATAGATCTTCATATCTTTTAAATATGTTTCCAAATCACGAAACAATTTTTGAATGCCTTCTTCTATTACTGTTGCTCTAGCCTTGCATAAAGATTCAGACACCCGTACACTCTTAACTCTTAATGACGCTTCAAAAGATTATAGTAGGTACACTCCTTCCTGCCAGCTCTATCGTCCTTAAAAGGCGTTGTTCGCTTTTCGTCTCTGACTATTTTCGGAACCACATCTAAGAGTTCGTTAATTTTTTGGGGCAATCCGCATTTAGCAATATTTAAGCTAATCTACGATCTTGCGTTCCTCACTTTCTGGAAGCACTGTGGAAGGATCCATTCCCTTAAGCCCATCTGTAATCCTCCCAATAACCCTATCGTGAAGAGTAGTTATATGAACACCAAATTCCCTACTCGCTGCTCGAAAGCTCAAACTATGCATCACGAATCCCATACAAAGCTTTTGCTATTAAAATTTTACTACAGTTTGATAACTTCGTTTAATTGTGTGTGAAATAAGTTAGTTTTCAAATTTAAATCAACAAATGGCCCTACAAAATAAAAATGTACATAACATAAGTGTTCGAATAAACGAAACCAAAAATAGAAAGAGAAGGAGTTTCGAACAATGAAGAAAAAGGTGTTCGAATACTGGCCCTTAAGTTTTTGGAATCATTATTGACAAAAAAAAACGTTAAAAGAATTCAATTTAATATAATATTCATTGCCTGAGGGAAAAAAATACAATTTTGGCAAAGTTGCTTATGTTCGAATACTAGTGTTCGAATTGGAAACTCGAACAGTAAAAATATAATAAAATAATTAAGTTTTAAGATAACACCTTTGCTTTAATATCTAATGTTAGATACTATTGAATGAAAAAAAAAAATATTAACCTTTAAGACATAGTGTCTCAAAAGACTCGCAACAGTTTTAATTTCTAGCAAAACCGTAAATAACCACACTATCTGAAGCTTCATAACGAAGTGATATTCTTTTTATCCTTGACATTTAGTGAAGCAGTTGGTAGTTCCTTATGGCTTAGGTGAGCAACTTATGTTGAAATTCCTATTTGTTGTTAACACAATTTAGACGTTTTTTTTTTTTAAAGTGTTCGACTACTGGGAGTGTTCAGAATTAGGCGACTCTACCCTACCTACTCCAATAGAGTGAATCACTGATATTTAACATTAATCATTGATTGTGACTAATTCTATCAGCGGCATCCGGAGATCTTAAATATTTGACAATAGAAATAGAAAATAGGCCATTTGAATATGTACAAACAAATTTTCATGAAAACATCATAACTTTATTTGAATCTATGATGACTAACAATCTACCTGCAACATTAGGTATCGTATAATAAGAGTTAGACTTCAGGGTCTGACATTGCCGATTGTTTTTTTTTATTTTGCTTTAACGAAATACCCCATAATGCTGATAGCTTGTTTTTATCTTATTTTAAACAATTTTACTACTTTACAAATTGAAATACAGTCATTATTGTCTGGAGTGCTTAAAAAGTGACGTCATTTATCATTTATGGGTGCTGACTGCGCTAAGCTGCTGTGCAAACGATCATGGTCAGACTCAAAGATGCATGACTTCCACTTCCACGACGAAAAGGCATGTTTTTCTTCAAGTTTCAAATGATCGGGGTTTTTAATTACCTACCCTCAGAAATGCGGTTCAAAATTCTAGGACAAAACTCTACAAGCAACAAACAGAGGTATAAATATTTGTTTGCTATGTAGCAACCGTTTTATTTAAAAAAAAAATAAATATATTATGACATCATGGTAGAGTTATATTTCGCATATGAAAGGAAAGAAAATATTTCTGTATTTGTGTGCAAATTTTTAATACCAAATAAAAATGTGTAGTGGATGTAGTTGTGGAATTTGTAGAGCTTGTAGAGAGCGCCATCAGCCGGCTTCGTTGGTCAAGATCGAGGCAACGAAAGTTGATTTACACTACGCGCTACTTGATAGAGGTCATCTTCATTTCCAAACGATTTTTTAATACGATGTGATGTAGGTGAATCTATTATAATTTTTCTCTGAGAAATACTTCACCTTTGGAGTGTTTTTAACGATTATTCAAGAACATTAGGTATATGTTAACAGAAGATCGTGTTAGGTAAATTGATGTTAAAAAAAATCGATTTTAATCAAAGGAAGTGGAGTGTTTGTTCAATGACAATCGGACTTTCTTGTATTTACAATAGAATTATATTGTGTGACTTGTTGAAAGTTTGAATTTGGATAAATTGAATAGGTAGATACTTATGTATCTACACTACATATCTGTATGTTTACGAATGAAATTCATGCTGGTTGGAGTGTATAGCTGTAGAGTCATAAATGAGCAAGTATATATCTATCGTCACTTTTGGGTAGTACTTTACTTATTGTATCTTAATTTTATCTTTCGTTCACTGCTTGGTAGGTATTAGATACACATGTTTTATTTTTTTTATGGAGCTATACGCACTGTTGATTTAATTTTAAGTATCAATTTCTTGATACATAATTGGAATGAGAACACTATTTTTTAAGGTTTTGTTTGCTTTTTTTTATTTGGATTGAAATAATCACGAGCGTAATTAACTTCGATTGTTAAATGATTTTTGTATTATGTTTTTTTATTTGCCTATTTAGAATACAAATGTTGAAAATAGTTGATGCAAACAAGATAATGCTAGTAAGGTTATTCCATTTTAGATTTTAAAAAACACCTTTAAATTCTTTGTCTTATTTTTTAATTTGTTGTCTTTGGGACTACTGAAGGACTTTTAAAATAGCTCAAGTTGTGTCTCTCTACTTAGGTATGAAAAAAAACTTTTGCCCAAAGCTTAATTCGCATTAGTACGATGCTTAAACTATTTTAGTTTGATATTAGATTTAAAAGACGATTTTACAAGTTTGAATAGGATTTAGCTTCCCTATACGTATCTTTAACATTTTATTAAAGTTTTAATCATAGGACCAAAATTTTAATCGATTTAATACGATGTTAAAATTGTGTTAGTATGATACTTGGTTAATACGACAATTTCGCAAATTTTAACTGGGCTTAGCATCAAACTTTCTCTAGAATTTTATTAAATTTAAAATCATCAAATACTTTTCTTATATTTTTAGTATCGTGCTAGCTTCATATAACTCTTTGACATTTACAAACGTCAAAAAATTCCTGTTTATTTACTTTGTTGTAAGAACTGTCATTGTTTTAGGTGTGTTCAGAAGCAATATGTTAAAAAAATAGTCTTAGCCCAATATTAGATACAAAGTGTTAAAAATTAAAATAAAATAAAAGAAAATTTGCTTTAAATCCTAGATTTTGATAAAAAGATTTTGGCGAAAAAATTTAAACAGCATAATTTTAGCATAATATTAGTGTGATATTACTAAACATTTTGCTAACTTTAAAGCAGATTACTAATTATGTCTTAATTTTAAACATTTGCTATCTTTTTTAGTGAATTATTTTTGAACACACCTAAAGATATGACAGTCCATTCGACTAAGTAAACAGACTTATTTAGTTTGAAGATAGTTGGAAGTTAGCACGATACTAAAAATTAAAATAAGTATTCGAGGATCTTATTTTTAATGTTACATTCAGGCCCGGATTAAAGAAAATGGTGGCCGCGGGCTATATCAAATTTGAGGCCCCCCTAAAAAGATATAAAACCCAAGCAAGCCAACCCCTCATAACCCAGAGCATCCTGAGCCCCAAGCGAGCCAACCCCCAATAAACCGGGGGCGCTAGGAGTCCACGCTCTCAGAGACGATGCGTCGAGGAGTTGACGCATCGAAAATCCAAGAAGCTGTCCCCCAAATGCTCCAACCCCCGATAAGATTAAGAATTTTTGATACGTCTGCATACTCGCGAGTCGCGACTGGACTTGAACACTTTACCGTTATATATATTTTCACGGCTTCAATAACATGCTCTGGACACATGTATTCGTAAATTTCGTTTGTTTCTTTTCTTCTAAATTTTACAACACTAGTATCGAAATGTACTCTTACGCCCAATTTGCACATCTCTCTTAATATTTTTAATATTTTTTGAGTTTATGGTTTTTGGTTAATAGCGACTTGGGCTATGTGGGTTTGACTTTTTGGAGATACTAGCGAGTTGAACTATGTGGGTTTAAAGTTTATGGGATTAATTGTGAGTTGAGCTATATGGGTTTAACGTTTTCGGGGTATATATGTAGCTTTCGAGTTTGAATTTTGTGGGGTCAACTAATTTTGGTTTATATTTTTGGGGTTTATTAGATTGTACAGTTTGAATATCGCGGTTATACGGTTTAAATTCCTTAATGGGATCGGGCCCTCGTTTCCGTGGGGCCCGGGGCTTCAGTCTCCCCTAGCCCCCTATTAATCCGGGTCTGGTTACATTCGATTAAAATTTGCAAAATCGTCGTTTTAACCAAGTTTTATATTAAAACAACTTTAGCATCATACTGATTCAACTATAATATGTTCCTTTGTGTTTTAATCTTCGATATGGTTTCTTTGTAAGCTTAGAATGAACTCTAGTTTGATTTTTAATTTTCGTCGCCTTGAACCTGCAACTAATGGAATTCTAATGTAGTTTTTCATTGGAAAAAGAAAGATCTAAATTCACTTTTACAAATCTAAATTTTTCGGTTGATTTATCCCTTCTTGACACCGACTTCTTATACCGACAAATTTCCAGCTGTCAGTTGTATTATAGTAAAACATAAAAGCAGTTTAGAATGCTTTGGTAAATTCCTGATATTTCTCTACTGACAGTAAATAAAGAATGAAGTTTTTTTTAAATAACGTGATGGATACAAAATTACACGTATAAAATTTTAAATTTGGTAGTGCAACAGCTCGAAGTGAACCAGGACCTAGTGACTTACAACTCTCAACCATTCCTGTGTGCGTGTTACCAGGAACAGAGGGGACCTACAATTTTCTGCCGATTCCGAACGGCTAACGAACAGCACTTTCCATGACAAGAGATACTCTTGGAGGCTTTGTCAATTCCTCGCAAGAGGCAGTACACCCCTGAAAAAAACTTTCTTGCAGCGGCTGAGAATCGAACTCGAGACCTTCCGCATGACAGTCCAACGCACAAACCATTATGCCAAGGGGTACTACACGTATAAAACCACAAAAAAAAAAAAAACGATTTGAGACTGAATCCCATTCGCCGCGAAAAAATAAATTTTTTGATTAAATCTGAATTTTCCAATGGAAAACTCCAATGAGTCTCTATAATCTAGAACATTTTTGTACCTATATTCGTCGCTAGATGTTACCAAGCTAATATATAGAAGGCGTTTTTGACTTTTTGGATCACATCAACATTTCTGATAGATTCGCGGTTGTCTCATGTTTGACTTCTCGCCCACTGAACTAAATATCCACCGAAGAATTTTTCTTTTGAATGCTCTCAATATCAGCTCTCTTGCTTGTCATTAATAGAATCTCATATGCAATTCTTTGCCGTAATATGCCTCCATAATTCTTGAAGGACATAGAATCATGATTTCGGTAGATGAGACACATGAAGCTGAAAGTAAATTCATTCGGTGTGCTTCCTTCCCCTCTACCATCACATCATATAAGTACTTGAAGAACTCTGCTGGTAAAACATCAGAATCTTCGGCCTTCTTCTTATAATTTTTTACGACTAAACCTTCATCTTCTATATATAGTGTTAAAACCGCATCTTCATTGACTGTAAGGCGCGCACTGGCAACTGTGATCGAAATCAAATAGTTTAATCACCAGGTGATGAAGCAGCGCGCATATGCAACACTTCAGTCACACTTACACTTTTCTCTCTTGGGCTTTTAGATAACAACTCAACTATTAAGTTGAATGTGCGCGCAGGTGCATATGATTATGTGTTACACAAAATAGCGAACTGATTTTAGGCAATTGTTTAATTTGTGTCAAAACACAATCTTTAAGCTGCTCAAATCGAGTTGCTATATTTGCGCATATGTTTCATTTCAGCAAATAAACAGTTTCAAAACTAAAAATGTGCGTGCCTGGCCTAAGTGTTTTACCTTCGTGCCCTATCACTTGCTCTATATAATGCCCATTTAGTAGCAGCTGAAAAATGTTGCTAATTCCTATTGTTTACTTGTTCAGTAACTAGATTACCTTCGCTGTTTTGTCGGGGCTTAAGACCAGACAGTTGAATAATTTTTACTTATAAAACCTATGAATATTATTTGAATCGTGAGCCTTTTCGACCTTCTTCAGCTGGAAGACTCGACCTACTTGTCTTAAATCTGTTAGAAATAGAAAATGTTTAAAATATCATTAATTCTGTCTTTTGCTATTTAACTTAATGCCAACATATTTTAATTTATGTATATAAGGAATGTACGAACGCTCTACTACAATCCAATTTGTATGTTTACAGTGAGTGTCAAAAGTTAGTAAACACTAATATGATTTCTTGAGTTACATTGAATTCGAAAAACAATTCTAATAATAAAAATCAAATAACTTATTCAATAAAAATAAATCAAAGCAAAAATAAAAATTCAAAATATAACTTTAGCAATTTTTTCTTTTAAAAAAACTAGACATACTCCATATATAACGTGTCAGAAATAAGAAAACATCATGAACAAAATATAAGGAGCGCAGTAAAACATGATGGTGTAGGGATCTGTGGCAGCTTTTTCGATCAGGAATCTTATGATCAATGAATAAACAACACTATCTTAACATCCTAAGCAATAACCTTCATGCGATTTTAAGCAAATTAGGTATGCTTAGTAATTGGATTTCTTAGCAAGACAATGATCCTGAGCAGTTCCCTAAAGAATTAATGCTTTATATGACTTCAAATCACCTCCAACACCCTCCCCAATTGCAAGACAATTGCAAGACCTAAGCCCCGTACAACACTTATGGGATCATTGGGACCGGAACATTATAGGTGCTTACTCACTTTTGACGCTCACAGTATTTGTTACTGTTGAGCAGGTTAACATAGGTTACAAGAATCAGGTCTTTTCCCAACATATTTCGCAGAACATACATGAGAATTAACACCTTTACAAGAAGAGTTGAATTCGATTCTAATTCAAATTGAATTCGAACTGAATCCGAATTCGATTGTGTACAGACCTTAAACGGATCGCAAAAGTATTACTCGGTCCAATTCAGTTTTGAGAGCTTGATCGAATTCAATATATGAATGTAGACCTGGATCGACGAACGGAAGAGTCGAGATGACAGCTGTTTGTTGATGAGTGTGTATTGCAATTGTGTTAGGCGATTAAATGATTAAATTTTTTGCACAATGGCTTCACGCATTAGTTTAAAACGTTTTATACAAGAAAACTATACAAGACACTATATTACACAAAAAATTAATTCCCACGCATGCATTAAAAACACAACTGTCACTTCAATTCAATTTGAATTCAATCTTTCGATCCGCCGTGCTCAAATACCTGCATCGAAATCTCTATTCGGATTTGATCCGATTTTTCTTTGTCGAATATGAAACACTGCTAATAATAATATGTACTAGTAATAAAATATTTTTTAAGAAGATATCGACAAAAGCTATTATGTATATTAGAAAGATATACCATAGATATAAAAATAATACAAGTTCATACAAAAAACTAGTACGGCATATTTTTTTTGCGCATGCAATACGTTATATATTTTCTGAACCCAATTTTCTCTATTCGCGTTTTTAATATTCTTACTTTCATATTGAAAGGAATATACATATAATATTTCTAAGAAGCTTCAAGTTGAACTTCTCTTTTTGTTTCTCTTTTTGATCCCGATCTTCGAATATTTACCGGTTATGAAGAGGATTCAAAACAAACAAACATTACAAACTGGTCTCTCCATTTTTACTTCTGTATCACTTTGCTATAGGTATAAATATTCTTTGATCCAAGAAATGAAAACAAAAAATCGAAGCACTTAACTGCTCTAGGTTCTGTAAAAAAAAAAGTATAATTCTATTCCTGTTTTATGAGACAATGAAGCGTGTCACATCAATTGGTATAGAATCGGAAAACCAACAACAGAACTTAAGACCTTCAAAAAGATCCGAACCCCAAAATGAATGATTGTCGTTCGGCCCCATACACTCACTAGCTGTAGCCAGAGCTCTGGAATGTTGGGTGTGCCTTTTTTGTAAGACCAATCAGAAAAGAAGAGTCAAAAAGATAATCAAGTAAAAAAGAAGAGGGCAAATTTTTCAGCGGTTCTTAACTGCGCTGCGTCTCCAGCTTGAGAATCCCAAAAGGCAAAAAGACAAGAAATGATGATGATCACGTGGCTATGCCCACACACGGATTCATCTCTAGAAAAGGCAAGACCATGACTGCTATCGCGTTAACCTAATTGCATTCACACACTCAAGCCAGGCAAAGGCAACCCAAGAGAGTTATTTTATATCTCGCGAGATTGTGATATTTTTCTGCTGCCCGATGCCTGATGCAGGCTGGAACTGATGGGTGACACAATTAACTTCGATTATTCTCTTTTTTTTTCCATTACCAGTGACCTTCAGACGGTTATTCAATTATTATGGTTAAAGCGAGTCTAATCAACAGCTCTGATGATGATGATGACTCTTTTTTTTATTTTCTATAATAAAACTCTAATTTAATATGATTAATGCAGATCCACTTTATATATTTAAAACAGAGACAAAGACAATCTTAAATGAACTAAATGCACTACTCCGGATGTTTGGAGAAGTTTTTGAATGATGAACACTATTCGTCATGGTTGTTCATGATGTCAGTTTCAATATACTTACATATTTCAAGCGTCAAACAAACATTGTTAGCCAAATGGCCTCATTTTCTTTCAATATCAAAGCGGGATTGAAGTTTAACAGTCCGTTCATCTCTGACGGCCTTGGATGGTCAACCGAAATATCTCTACAAAACGAGAGGTGAATTTCATTTCAGTAGTTTTTTTTTTGTCCAAACTATAATCACTATGATTAGAGGAATTTCTCAGAAGGGTACGGAGTACGAACGCTACCCAAGCAGGGTAATCATAATTTTGAGAATCATAAGTGATGTCATCATAATGGACTCCGTGTTGCTCTCCAAAATATAGATGATTGTCAATTTGACAATATACCTATACACATTTTTGACACATTAACGATTTTTGTTTCGATTCTTTCATGTCACTGTACTTCAGCATAATATTAGAAACGAACCCACGTTGCCGGAGTGACGTCAACCTGTGAATTATACATGTGAATTTTTTTTTTTAATTTCACTCATCATTTTTTTATAACGCGCCTAAAGAAATATATTAAGCTAACTTCAAAAACATAAATTCAATTTACTTTTGTAAAACTTTTTTTGTTTGCACATCGATCGGCCAGATGTTTATTGTCAACAAAAAATGACATAAATGGAAGTGTTCCGAAAATGAGGTAGGTTTGACCCCACGCCTTCAGCCATGGAGATTTAAATTTATATCGTAAGTAATGATCGTCCGCATTTTTGACGACGCGGCGTCTCACGTCTGCATTTTCTATCTTCTCTCTTTCCCTGACAAATACATTTCGAGTATTTTGTATTCTCTTTTTCGCAAATATTTAAAATTCCAATGCAGACAAATGTAAATAGGTTTTGAAAATAATTGACTTATACAAATACGCAGAGCTTACACTTTTGCATGAATACACCTATTATTGTAAAGTCATAACTGCAATGAACTTGAAAAGTGAAAATGTTAAAAAAAACTGTCATCATAATGGACTCCGTGTTGCTCTCCAAAATATAGATGATTGTCAATTTGACAATAGAATAGAATAGAATAGAATAGAATAGAATAGAATAGAATAGAATAGAATAGAATAGAATAGAATAGAATAGAATAGAATAGAATAGAATAGAATAGAATAGAATAGAATAGAATAGAATAGAATAGAATAGAATAGAATAGAATAGAATAGAATAGAATAGAATAGAATAGAATAGAATAGAATAGAATAGAATAGAATAGAATAGAATAGAATAGAATAGAATAGAATAGAATAGAATAGAATAGAATAGAATAGAATAGAATAGAATAGAATAGAATAGAATAGAATAGAATAGAATAGAATAGAATAGAATAGAATAGAATAGAATAGAATAGAATAGAATAGAATAGAATAGAATAGAATAGAATAGAATAGAATAGAATAGAATAGAATAGAATAGAATAGAATAGAATAGAATAGAATAGAATAGAATAGAATAGAATAGAATAGAATAGAATAGAATAGAATAGAATAGAATAGAATAGAATAGAATAGAATAGAATAGAATAGAATAGAATAGAATAGAATAGAATAGAATAGAATAGAATAGAATAGAATAGAATAGAATAGAATAGAATAGAATAGAATAGAATAGAATAGAATAGAATAGAATAGAATAGAATAGAATAGAATAGAATAGAATAGAATAGAATAGAATAGAATAGAATAGAATAGAATAGAATAGAATAGAATAGAATAGAATAGAATAGAATAGAATAGAATAGAATAGAATAGAATAGAATAGAATAGAATAGAATAGAATAGAATAGAATAGAATAGAATAGAATAGAATGGAATAGAATAGAATAGAATAGAATAGAATAGAATAGAATAGAATAGAATAAAATGAGACCTTTTAAAATAAGTGCTACTAAGTTTGCCATAGGTGTAAAAATAAACAATTGTCAACCTTTCCTGTAAGTGTATTCTTAGTCGGCAAGAACAGAAATGGTCCTTGCTTTAGGAGTCATAGACTGCCATTTAATTTCCACATCTTTGCGTATATGTCCAATGAAATTTCCATAACATAAAAGGCTGCAACTATATGTTGCACATCATGCCAAAAAAAAGATTTTCAACTTAAATTTGTAAAAAAAAAATCTTATGTAAAAAAAGGAGGACACATTTTCTGATATTAATTCTATCTATATTGCAAAAATATCTATCGGATAAGATAGGGTTTTTTTTTTTGATTTAGCAAAATAATTTGCATTTTCGCTTTATGAACAATATTCATAAAGTTCTTATCAAAACTCATTATTCATTTCAAATGAATTATCTAAGTCACCAAGGCCAAAATTGTTATGCAATCAAAATTCAATTGTAAAACTTTTATTAGCAACAAAAATTATTTTAAGGTTTTGTCAAACTTTGCAAATTTTTTTGTCCCCCACAACAAATATTATTCATTCAAATAAAATTGCAGCTGCTTAAATATCAGTGTGATATCATTGTACCTATAACTTCCTTATCATGTTTCCATTTCAACTTTTTTCAAATTATGTATAATTGACAAAAATATAAAATGAATCATATTATAGTTACATATACTTCTAATACTTCTATTCGAGGAAGATTTTTATGAATTTTATTTAGACTTGCATTAACCCCTTTTAAAGTTTTTTTTTTTTAAATGAAAATCAGATGACAACTTGCGGGAAATTCTATCTGTCAATTAATAAATATTCTCCGTAAGATTGTTTTTTATTTCTAACAGTTTTTTTTAAACCGAACCAATGTAACTTGACGATTTATGAAAAGGGGAAAAATAAATGAACTTGAACAAATAAGCAAGGAATGCATCGTATGGAAATGGGTAGATCAAAGTTTTTAAGTGCTGTGCTCAACTTTAAACCGCTACGCGTAGGTTTTTAAAATAAGTCTTCCTTTTAGAAAAAGAAAATTTTTCTATAAATTAATTTTTTTTCAGTCTGTATTGATCTGGTTATTATAAAACCTATTTGACCTTTTGGGATTTTGAATTTAATTAAAATCCATGCAACATAATTAGTACAATAAGAGCCTTGTTAGGTAGGTGTAATGTGCAAAACGCCAAGTCTTAGTTTTTCTTTTCGGTCAAAGTTAAGAGAAATTGAAGACATGCACAGGCAGATTGTTAATGGGTGAGTTGCGATTGTGAACTCGTCTTGTTGGTTAGTTGGCCTACATAATTTTTAAGTCACAATTGTCTATAATTAATCAAAAAAAAAATACAAACCCTGTGGAACATCGGCGTGTGTTGCATGAAAATTTAAATTGAATACTTGAATAAGAGATTAATGAGTTTTGAAAAGAAATCCTATTTGGGGCTAGTTACCGGTTTATTAAGGTTTAACGTACATATGACAAGTGTTGGGCACAATTTTTCATTATGAGATCATTTTAATTATAAAGGAAAAATTAAAAATTTTTGTTTACATTGTAATATAATGTATGCACTATGCCGGCATCGAAGAAAGGTCACACAAACGTTTTTGTTCTGATTCTTATATATTTTTAACTAAAGGTCAAAAGAAAACCGGATTAGTCTAAACCTTTTTCTTATAATTTTGTACGCACTAAAGGGATAATGACTATCCTTGAAATGTAGGACCCTTTACAAAAGTTGGAGAGAATTCAAAATGGAGATATCGTTGCCCATTGGTTTCAAATGTCTGACTATCGTAATTTGAGGGAAATATTAAGTCGGGTAAAGCTACCACATTCGCGTGGTGCGAGTAAAGGAAGAATTTCTGAATTTAATAGTATGTCTAAAGTTGGGCACAAGAGTAAACTGATGGGCATTTCCTGAAGGGCGAGTATTACGATAAAATTGTTTAAAGGGAGAAAAGTCACTGGCTATTTCGCAGATTGCGTTAAATTTAAGCTCCCATACAAAATTCCCTCCAAAGTTAAGCCAAAAGTTTTAGTGAAGACGATCGCACCTTCAAGTTATTATTTCTAACTATACCTAACACTGGAGATAATTGATTTCATGTCGATGAGGCTTAACATCAGAATTCCAATGGAGGTACGCGATTTCATGTTAAAAGTCAATGTTAGACATTTATTTCTTCGATTCTGTGTTAACATAGAATTTGACAGATGTGTTTTTTTCTTGCTTTCTGACTGAAAATGCCATTTTACCTCATAATTTTTTGTTTTCATCTGTCGTGATCTGGATTCCTATTATGTTATTTATTTATGTATTTTTGTTAAAAGTATTAAAGTTTAAATACTTTCTTTCTTCGTGACCTTTTATTTAATTCAATAATGTTTATCCTTAAGTGGGCTTTAGCTTAAGGATAAACATTATTGTATTAAAGTTTAGTTAAAAGTAAAACAAATAATTTTGTTATATGAGTGATTTAGTTTGGTGTTTTAATTGAATTTTACATGAAAATAAAAAAAAAATGAAAGGCCAGCACTCAACAAAAGCGGCGATAACAATTAGATTTTTCCGTGAAATTATACATTTAGCTCTCATGCAGACGTGATATGAAATGAGATGTCTTAACATAATTTGCCCAGACAAAAAATGATAAAATGTTATGTCTTTGAAAATCTTCTGTGCAGTTGGCCGGTAACTGTACAGCACTTATCTGTCAATATTTATCGCGCGAAATAATTGTTCGGCACATTATTCTCAACCTAATTTTTTTCAGATTTTGTTATGCCTTATCCTAATGTGGAATGAAGTTTTTAAAAACGAAATTAAATAAAGGAAAGTATTTGAAGACAAAAGACTTATCTCGGCCAAAAGGAATAATCGATTTTATTTACTTAAATTCACTTAAAAAATCTTGAAAGTAATTTCTTTGGATTGTTTGAATAAAATTAATAGAACAGGCACATTCTGTGACATTTTTTTTATCTCAAAAGACTTTTGCCAAAATGTTGGTATGAAATTATGTAGCTGATATTTGGCAAGAAATATGGCAACTTAAAAATAGCTCGATTTGCTTAAGGCAAGAAAAATGTGAAATATTGCTATAAAAATAGAACGTTTGGTGTGTTTTAAGCTTTAAATATCTATTATTTGTATAGTAAAAAAAATGTATATGGATATAGAATTTTGAGGTTCACGTAAGACCATCGACTAATATCGTTTTGACAATTGTCAGGTCATAATGTGCTCTGCAGGCACTGACTTTTCGAAAACATATAGTTCGTCATGTTTTTCCTTAAATGCTTTGTCAAACAGAGTGCGTTTTTAACGAGTCGTTGAGATTATCTTAACGCAGCGTTCTTATCACCGCGTTGGAGAAGGTCAGAGAGAGATGTCAACAGCGCATTATATGTATGTATATTTGCATCTTGAGTTTCATTTTCTCACAAAATGTCAACTAGCCCTTTAGAACTAAGATCTATCCCCATACCGCTTAGGCATCGATAGTTTCTAACACATTCTTTTCGTTTTTTTTTTCATTTCTACAAAGAATTGAAAATAACTTAATACGCCAATGACAAAATAATTACCAATAATTTTATGTAACGCTGCGTCAAACAAATAATTTGTACTTGAGCCCAACGCCGCCGTGTTTAACGCGACGTTTTGAAACCGCGATTTCGATGTGCCTAGTGCGTTATACTATGTTTTCACCAAGAGTAAATCCGGGATTTAAGTGTATTTACCAAAAATCTTCTTTAAATCTCGAAGATTTACCGTACAAATTTATTTCGTAAATCTAGTAGTTTAGAAATAAATCTCTACTAAGTCTTTATAGGAACGATCGGTCGAAGTTCGAACTG
This sequence comes from Chrysotoxum bicinctum, assembly GCA_911387755.1. Classification (NCBI taxonomy): domain Eukaryota; kingdom Metazoa; phylum Arthropoda; class Insecta; order Diptera; family Syrphidae; genus Chrysotoxum; species Chrysotoxum bicinctum. The sequence goes on from OU426988.1 coordinate 161,859,239, forward strand.
ACCTAACATCCATACTGTGCTAAGTTATCTTGATGATTTTTCATCGTTTGGCACAAATGAAACTTTATTTCTTTCGCTTTTACTTTATAAAAAAAATTTAAACAACATTAGTACATTGATAAATGCTGTCAAAGTTAATCTTCTTAGAAATCTTTCAGTGCGGTGAAAACACCATTATAATTCTCTTGCCTTAAATCTCAGATTATCTTTTGGTGAAACGTAGTATTACCAATGCGATAAGAAACTTTTCTGGATTCTCTCTCCAACACGATAACAAAATGTCCATAAAGAAATATTCGTGGAGAGTTTCACCAATTGCAATATACAAGAAAAAACACACACACAAAATTATAGAATTGCATGCTGTAATGGATGCAACAAGAAAAACAAACATGAAAAAACTTAAATGTTTTTCCGCTCATAATTAATAGCCTCTAGAATTCTAAAGCCTAGTACGCAGATCGGGATAAATTTTGTCTCCCATACATTTTTTTTTTCCTGAGACAAATTTTGTCTTGGACATTTTTCCGAGCAATACGTAGTTCGCGCGCAAAATTCATACTTTTGTGCATTGCTGTACAAAATGTCTCCACTAAATTTTTTCAGGAAAAAGAATTACTACTTTTATATGGAGAATTGAATCGGAATTGAAATAGGATTTCTCGATCCGATCCCACTAAACGAGCTGAATCGAATCGAAAATATGCTTGTATACCTGAATTGAGGAATCGAAGAATCGAGTGTTTGTACAAAACCATATTGTCATTTCGATCCCATTTCAATTCGATCTCTCGATTCAGTGCCACCATATACCTCGATCGAAATCTCAATTCGGATTCGATTCGATTCCTCAATCTACTCTTGTAACCGGGGTAAATGATACAAGCATTATTTTGCGGGACAAGTTTTGACAGCCACCGTATTTCCGAAAGTGATTTTAGTCAAAACTGGTTTTATTTAAAAAGTGCTTCATTTGAAAACATCAAGAGGAGATTTCAAAAAGGTGTGAACGACTTTTGTAAGACAACCCGTTCCAGAGATACAGTACAAAACACATTAAATTAGATTTTATCTCTCCAAATTCAAATTTTTGAGCGATATTTGGAAAAGTTTTGTAGAGATTAAAATTGTAGAGATAAAATTTGTCTTGTCTCGATCTGCAGATATGAATTGTTATATAAGTCTATATTTATAAGGCCTAGCAAGCAGATCGCGCTAAATTTTATCTCCAATACAAAATTATTTCCAAAATTTAGCCAAGCTAAAATTATGTCAAGCATTTTAGCCAGGTACGCTGCTCCAGCTTAAAATCAAAATTTCTCGAAACAAACGGTACTTATAGATAGTGCAAGCTATATTTGAGTTATGCGCCTCCAAAACTTAATAAGGCTCCAATATTATACCTAATTTACTTCCTTATTTAAAATTCTTATCTTAAATTAAAAATAATGGAGAACGACTTCGTAAAAATTAAAGATATAAGGTATGTTTTTAGAATACAAAATTTTATGATAGCATTAGGTTCGTCAAAGTGGAGAGAGAGACACCAAAAAACAAACGAAAGAATGACATAATGTCTAGAATGTTTCTACAAGAAACTGATTCCTAAATACCTACTGCCTGTTTTATTCGGTATATTGTTATTTTAAATTTTACTATAAATACGCATAGTAAACAATAAAATAAGTCTAGACTTCAACAAGATTGTTTCCCACTTGTGACGAAAAATGACTACGCATACGCCCGCCTTACGCATACCTATGTACCTACCTACTTATAATTAGTAGGTAGGTACCTAAAATATAAAATCCATTAAAAGATTTTATTGCGCGTTTCACAATAATTATCATAAGCGTGTCAGTTCGGCTACGGACTGACTGCCTCACATCCTATATTGGCCAAAACCCACGCCCATCTTTTTTCTTGGAATAATATTTGTGCCAAATAAGATGAAAAACAAAATCAATTGGCTGACTCTATTATATCTGCGTGGGTATAGTTCAACACAATCCAAAAGCCAAACAAACATTCTTACTACAATTTCGGGCTCTGAGACGAAGCATGACTTCAGTTTGTATCGCCAACAAAGACCAAAACTCTTTCGTTAATTACTAGAGCCTTGACAACTACAAACATACAGTTAGTTTGTTAATTTCATTTAACGACCAGAAAAATGTTTTTTTTTTTTAATAAATTTAACCGCTGCTGACTGCATGCAGACAGTGTAACTATTTTACAGCAGGAGCGGGACAAACATGCTTGTAGTTGAGTATATGTGTAAATATATTTGCACAGGGTATTTCCGTTAATCAATTGAGTTAGGTCAATTAGTGTTTCGAAATGAATAATTTTGTTTTTGATATTTTCACATTTTTGCATCTTTTTGTAGATAGTGAATCAGGCTAACGGCTGAATGTAGTAGAAGTTGTTGCTTGCTTATATCCTATTTTTGTACAAATCAACTTGGACTCTGTTCCGAACTACACCTGTATCAACACCATTCTCAATAAAAAAAAAAAAATCAATACGTACAACATTTTCAATCATCTTTTTAAAAATGTTTCTTTTTAAATAAAAGTTACTAAGAAATTAAAAATATTTAATGCCTTTCAAACCAAATCTAATATGTTGTTCAACCAAGAACCCTGGTTCATTGTTCAACAGTCAAGTCGTAAGGACCAATATACGGTAATAGTTCTTTAAAAACCTTGATATTTTCTGCACATCAAAATCATAGTTGCTTTCATTCGATTTTAATAAACGCAAGTTTCCGAAACTCCGTTAACAGTTCAACTTAGATCATCAGAGTTGCTTTTTTTTTTTTTGAAAAGGTTAGTGACTTTTGTGTTGTGTTTTACACTATTTGTGGGCTAAGAAAAAATGTTTGTTAAGTCATATTCTAGTAAATACAGGCCACCTTTTATTGGTACTAACAGATGAAGCACTGGTTTGTGGGAATACTGATTCGCTTGCCATTACTCCGCCTCCATTACGGTCTTTTAGTTTATGTTAGATTTGATGTTGCTTACCAAAGCATTCCTCCATAGTTTCTCTGTACTCTCACACTGGAGCCATTTGAAATGAAAAAAAAATTGTTCAGGACAGACAACACCCGGAGGAAGATATGTTGAGATCTTTGTTATGATGCACCACCTTACTCAGTTTGTAGATGAGTCCACTCGCTCACACTCTCGATTTTTTTCACTTCGGACCATTTGGTAATATCAGCCAATTTCTCGTGTCCCATTCATCCAGTTAAAGAGAGGCATCTCACTAAGACCGTTTGGCAATACGAGAAAGCCAACTGGGGCGGTCTTAACAACATTTTTCGAATCTTTAACTGGTCACAGTTTTTCGTCGATGATAACGTTAATGCCAGAACGGATATATCACAGAAGAGATTTTTCTTAGGATGCATAATTTTTACAGAAATCATTACAGAATTAGGAGTATAAATCCTAACAAAAATTAGTTCGATACAAGCTGTAATGCTCTCATAAAACGAACAAAAATTTTTACATGACCAGAAATTAAGGCAAACAATTATGCAATGTTCCAAAGGCAGTAGAAATTTCTCGTCAAGAATGTACAAATTCAACTTCATCTTTTTCAGTTGCAAGAGCCCTTCAAGATCTTCATAATTATAAAAAAATCTGCTGGTTCTGATGGTATACTTTCCATTCTTCTGAAAAGGTGTTCTTCATCGCTGGTAAAACCATTGCGTAAGCTTTTCCATCGCTCTTACTGTTCTGGAATCTACCCTAGAAGATGGAAAGCAGCATATACCCAGCCTGTTCCTAAAAAAGGCGATCCCTCCTCCTAGCGACCAATCGCAATTAGGTCCCTGCTTTCCAAGGTTATGGAATCGCTGATCAATCATCAGCTCAAGAAATATTTCAAAGTTCGAAAGCTTTTTAATGACTAGCAATATGGCTTTCGCCAAGCAGTGAACAAATCTTTACATAGTTTTGGAGAAAGTAAGATTATTGCACTTGATATTTCAAAGGCATTTAATAGACTGGCTTCAAGCTCTCTTATCGAAAATGTGTGCGTATGGTATCAATGAAATTCCGAATATCTCCCTCATCCATATAAACGATCCACTTCTTCAGAACTGTAATTGCAACGGTACCGTATGATATGCTTATCGAACTATAATCTTTACAGCATTGATAAATGGGGTATACAATATCGTGTGGAGTTTAATACTTTGAAAACTCAAAGCTATTGAAGCAAAATGTACCCCGTATGATAGTGTCCCTAAATGACTCTTTCATCGAAGGAATCAAAAAGCAATTTTTCAGCCCTTCTGATCTAGCTATAATTTATGAGGCGTTTTCACGTCCAAAACTCCAGGAAAACTCACTTTTTTGGGCAGGTGCTGCTCTAATTTCCATCTTAGGCAGCAGTCGTAAAAATCGACTGGTTTGATGATGATAAAAGCTAGCGACTGAAGGTAAGAATGTTGCGTACCAAGCAATGCAACAATCTCATAGAACGTGGGCACGCGAAGAGGAATATAAAGAGCTCAGAAGAACAGAAAAACGGCTTCACAGACAAAAAAAAATCAGCCTGGGAGAAGAACCTAATCTGTGAAATAGAAAACAGCCGAGAGCGAGGTCCGCACCAGGCGCGGAAGTTCTACCAATCCGTCCGAAACATGACGCAGTACACACCACGCTGCACATACTGCAAGGACGGAGAGGGAAATCTGATCACCGATCCTGAAAACATACTGGAGCGATGGGAAGTGTACTTTAATGAATTGCTAAATGGTCAGCTCACTGCAGAAGTGGAGGCTCCACTACTTCAAGAAGAATACCCTATGTTGCGCCACCAAGCATAGAAGAGGTTGAGAAGGCTATAGGCCAGCTTAAACAGAACAAAGCCCCAGGAGCCGATGGCATACCAGCCGAATTATTCCATCACGGCGGGCCAGCCTTACGCCAAGCAATTCATGATATTATAGTGCACGTATGGGAGCAGGAAGAAATGCCAGAAGATTGGCGAAAAGGTATAATATGCGAATATGCCCCATACATAAGAAGGGAGATGTCACAACGTGCAGAAATTATAGAGGTATCACGTTGTTGAGTACCGCCTATAAGATACTCTCCTCTATCCTACAAGACCGGATAACACCATACGCTAAAACCATCATCGGACAATATCAGTGTGGATTCATTCCAGGCAAATCAACAACTGATCAGATCTTTACCCTTAGGCAGGCGATGGAAAAATGTCTAGAATTTAACATCCCAACATACCATCTGTTTATAGACTTTAAGGCCGCCTATGATAGCATAGCCAGGGTAGAACTTTACAAAGCCATGAGAGAATTCGGCATCCCAAATAAATTGACACGACTATATAGGTTGACCATGACCAACGGAACAAGACAAGTAAAAATGGCCGGATTGCTATCCAGACCAATCAACATCTTTAACGGACTCCGACAAGGGGACGGTCTGGCCTGCCTCCTCTTCAACCTGGCGTTGGAGAAAGCAATCCGTGACTCTGGCACGGCAACAAGAGGGACCATCGTCAACAGGTCTAGCCAGTTACGGGCTTACGCAGACGACATCGACATCATCGGAAGAACCGAACAAGCTGTACACAATTCCTTCATCCAGATCGGGCACAAAATCTGGGGCTGCACATTAGTGAAGGTAAAACAAAGTACATGGTGGCGTCGAATGCGATAGGAACAGTTGGTCAAACAATCAAGGTTGCGGAGCACGAATTTGAAGTGGTGCAATCCTTTAAATACCTTGGGTCAATAGTAGCAGCCGATAACAATATAGAAGAAGAAATACGCGGGCGGCTTCTCAAATCCAACAGAGCCTACTATAGTCTGTCAAAGCTCTTGAAATCCAGAATCTCACCATAACTTCAAAACTGCTGCCGTACATGACCATGGTCCTGCCAGTACTCACATATGGATCCGAGACCTGGGTGCTTAGCAAAAGGCACTCCGACCTCTTAGTTGCGTTCGAGAGAAAAGTCTTAAGTTGAATTGTTGGCCCCATATGTGTGGAAGGACGATTTCGGAGACGGTACAATCATGAAATGTACGCAATCTACCTTGAAGCAGATATCGGGACAAAAATTAAGCTCGGTAGACTCCGGTGGGCGTGGTACCTAGCTCGCATGAGCGAAGAGGAACCTGCTCGGAAAGTTCTTTGTGGTTCATTCTATGGTAGATGACAGCGTGGTAGACAATGCTTGCGCGGGAGAGATGGCGTAGACCAGGACGCCCGAAGCCTTGGGGTGCGCAACTGGATGGCGTCGGCTAGAGACCGGGATAGGTGGAGAGACTTGTTGAAAGAGGCTAGGACCGGAACCCGGTTGTCGAGTCGATGATGATGATGATACTCTCTTCATTTAGTGGATTTAATTCAGAATAAAGCATTGAAATTGATAGGAAACAGAACTATCACATATTCTTTCCCATTTCTTGAACATGGTTGGAGTCTTTCATGTTTTTCCTTGTTTTATTCCTTTTTTCACAACCTCGAGTTAATCAAAATTTTTTTACCGCCTGATTGTAATAGCTACAGCCTCTCAGAATCGGCAGAAAATCATAGGTCCCCTGTTAATCACTAAGTCTTGGTTCTCCTCGAGCTTCCGCACACAGCTTAATCCAAGATTCTTGTCGCAGAAAATGATGTCCGTCAAGTTAGCACTACCACTTCAAAATTTTCAAAATGTAATAATTGGATTAATTGTCGTGAATTTGTCGTAAATTTGTCGTGAAACGAAAAAATTTGTCGCGCTTGTATTTTAAAAAATAACCCCTGGTAATGCTAACTTGACAGTCAAGTTAGCACTACCACCCCTCAAAATAGGGTAAAATGAACTCGAAAAAGAAAAAGGTAAGTGTTAATAATTGTCGTGAATTTGTCGTAAATATGTTGTAAAATCAAAAATTTTGTAGCGCAATTTTTTTAAAAAATAACCCCTAGTAATGCTAACTTGACAGTCAAGTTAGCACTACCACCCCCAAAATAGGGTTAAATGCACTCGCAAAAGAAAAAGGACAGCGTTAATAATTGTCGTAAATTTGTCGTAAATATGCTGTAAGACCAAAAATTTTGTCGCGGTACGCCTGCGGCTACGAACGTAAATTTTTAAAAAATGACCCCTGGTAATGCTAACTTGACAGTCAAGTTAGCACTACCACCCCCCAAAATAGGGTAAAATGAACTCGCAAAATAAAAAGGACAGCGTAAATAATTGTCGTAAATTTGTCGTAAATATATCGTAAAATAAAAAAAATTTTCGCATCATTTTTTCTCAAAAAATGCCATGAAAATGCAAAAGTCCATAAAACAGCATTTTTTCATTAAACCTAGCACTACCATACCAAAACTATCTGTTAAAACTATTTTTTACTCTGCAATTTGTTTAAACAATTGTCGTAAGACGTCTTTGAATAAGTTCCGTCATAAAATAATTTGTCGCGCCCTTCTTGCCCAAAAAAATGCCCTAAATATGACAAAAGTCCTTAAAATAGCATTTTTTCATAAAAGTTAGCACTACTATACCAAAACTATCTGTTAAAAGTAATTTTTTACTCTGAAATTTGTTTAAACAATTGTCGTAAGACGTCTTTGAATAAGTTCCGGCATTTTTTTGGGCAAGAAGGGCGCGACAAATTATTTTATGACAAATTGCAGAGTAAAAAAATAGTTTTAACAGATAGTTTTGGTATAGTAGTGCTAACTTTTATGAAAAAATGCTATTTTAAGGACTTTTGTCATATTTAGGGCATTTTTTTGGGCAAGAAGGGCGCGACAAATTATTTTATGACGGAACTTATTCAAAGACGTCTTACGACAATTGTTTAAACAAATTGCAGAGTAAAAAATAGTTTTAACAGATAGTTTTGGTATGGTAGTGCTAGGTTTAATGAAAAAATGCTGTTTTATGGACTTTTGCATTTTCATGGCATTTTTTTGAGAAAAAATGATGCGAAATTTTTTTTTATTTTACGATATATTTACGACAAATTTACGACAATTATTTACGCTGTCCTTTTTATTTTGCGAGTTCATTTTACCCTATTTTGGGGGGTGGTAGTGCTAACTTGACTGTCAAGTTAGCATTACCAGGGGTCATTTTTTAAAAATTTACGTTCGTAGCCGCAGGCGTACCGCGACAAAATTTTTGGTCTTACAGCATATTTACGACAAATTTACGACAATTATTAACGCTGTCCTTTTTCTTTTGCGAGTGCATTTAACCCTATTTTGGGGGGTGGTAGTGCTAACTTGACTGTCAAGTTAGCATTACTAGGGGTTATTTTTTAAAAAAAATTGCGCTACAAAATTTTTGATTTTACAACATATTTACGACAAATTCACGACAATTATTAACACTTACCTTTTTCTTTTTCGAGTTCATTTTACCCTATTTTGAGGGGTGGTAGTGCTAACTTGACTGTCAAGTTAGCATTACCAGGGGTTATTTTTTAAAATACAAGCGCGACAAATTTTTTCGTTTCACGACAAATTTACGACAAATTCACGACAATTAATCCAATTATTACATTTTGAAAATTTTGAAGTGGTAGTGCTAACTTGACGGACATCAGAAAATGTATAGCTGTACAATATTAAGATATTTTGAATCCATAACTCCATAACCCTTCTATTCACTATTACTATTACTATCAGTACTATTACTGATAAGCTTTACAGCCTAGTCGATAGGCAAAATTTTGTTATTATTCATTCAACTTACATTTATCGAATGGTCTTAAAAAAGGTGTTGTGAGTTTTTTTTTATACTCGTAAATATTTTCAATAAATCGATATATCAATTTTTAAATTCATAAAATATAGAGTTTAGTTACAAAACACCCTTTAATATGTATATTTCTGTAGGTTATTGCCCTATAGGTTAAGAAGTATCTATAGTGTGACTTGGTGCGTTGGTGTCACATCGCACCGACAGAGGCGCTGCTGCTGTTGCCTTTCTTGTGTATATTATGCAATTCCTTCCTCATTCATGAATGCAATCAGACAGACGGCATGCACTGCTAGCTGAGCTGCAACTGCAGTCGGTTAAAATTTCTGGCGTCAGTAAGACCTACGCGCAGTTTTTCCCCCAAGAACATCAAGAATCCCATACTTGGTGTAGGTTTTTGTTGTAGTGTTAGCCACCTTAACGAAAAAAAAAAACATTGAAATTTTCATGGCATCTATGTAGAAGTATTTACATATTCAGAAAATGTAACGCAAATTTCATGTTGCAGCTTAGGTTTTGCGATGATAATATGGTGATAGATCGATAGGTATCATCTAGTTATTCCAAGGAAACCGCATTCTTTACTGTCATTCGATGATGGGTAATAGGAAATGGTATATGCTTGTAAATTCTACAGAGATCGACAGTAGGCAATTTTCAAAATGTTCTCAGTATGCATAATGCTGTCATTGTTTTTGTATTTTATATGGGGTATGGCCTTAAGTGAAAAATTATCACGAAAGGAAGTCTTTAAATCCTGGCGTTATCGAAATTTCTTTATCTAATAAAGGTTCCACTTTCTCGTTAACAGTAGAACTGGTTTTGATGAAAAAATTTTATTAAGGTAGTTTTGCAAGTCAATTAAAAATGTTTTTAACAAATTTGTGAAAACTTAATTTGTATTCGGGGGATAGGAATTTTAGTTGGGGGAAATTATATATAAATTATATACATAAATGATTGCGTGGTTGACCGAAAATTGTAAATATGGTAGAAAAATTTTAGCTCAATAGAATAGAACAGATAGAAGACTTGACTGAAATAAAAAAAGCCGAATATTCCAATTTTCCATAATTCTGGCGCAAAAATCAGGCTGAATTTGACAAATGACATTGATTATGTTGATTATTGTGGTACGTAGCAACGGCCATTCTTTGGCAACTACATATCGTCAGTGTCCATATCATCTAATTTGGGCCAAAAGAAATTGGTTATCATCGAACGATAGCGCTTGCCGTTAATGGTGATGGCCTGCCCGATCGCTCTCTAAAAGGTGTGGACCGATGATGCCGCCAGCCCTAATTTTGTAATTTGTTGGATATCGTGTGGATTGTGATAGTCCCAAATTCAACAATTTTACTTGTTGACGTACTCATTCATTGAGAAATGGAAGACCCAATTTTATTAAACAATTGAATCATTTGCAAAGGTTGTTGAATGCTTTTACTCTCAATGTTGAAACTGGATATGCCTTTAGAGTTCCGGTGGCTAAAAACATTGTTTAAAAACAAAGTTCAATTTTAGCTAGGAAGCATCACTGAAGATAAAAAAATTTCGGTCTCGTACGTTAAAATGGACACTTCCGATGTTTTAACCAGCATTTTCCTAGTTTCTACTGGTGCGAAGTTCTTTGCAATAGATAGTGTTATCCCATATGCCTAAATTTTTCGCCGTATTAACGGACTCAACTGGTTAGGAATATTGGCGGAAAATAACTTAAGTCTAAGGCCTTCTTGGAAATGACAAGACACTTGGTCTAAAGCTGATTCGGAACAAGATCATTGACGGCAGACCACTCAAATAAGACATTGAGATCTGTGTTGATATTATAATTATTCAATCCAATTTTCAGTTAGACCGGCTCAGTCCTGTATTTCTGAGACACTGTAGATCATCAACAAACATTCTCGTTTCACCATGCCTCAAAAGGCTTGGTAAGTTATTTACATAAAACAGAATAATATTGGAAGCAAAATGGATCCTTGTGGTACACCGCCTGATATAGAAATGAAATCAGATGTTTTTGGATTTCTAAAGACTACAGCCTGACTCCTTCTTAATAAATATGAAAATATGAGCTTAGCTGCTCGAGTTGAAAATTCAAAGTGAGTTGACAGTTTTTGACACATAATGTGATCAATAGTATCAAAGGTTTTAGTCAAGAAGAACAAGAATTGAGACTTTGTCTTCATTCAAAGATCTGCTTACTTGCACAATAAAATTGAAGAGAGCAGTGGTGCTGCTATGTTGAGACTGAAATTCAGACTTTTTTTTACATGGGAGGAGACTTTTCGTAGTAAAATATTGAATAATCTGCTTATGTATCAATTTGTCAACTATTTAAAAAAAAATGCAGTTTTTTTTTGAATTTGGAAAATTTCCACATAATGAATGAATTTAGTTGAACAACGTCGGGAAATATTGAAACATTATTTTCAAATTGAGTGCTGTGTAGCCCAAACAGTGTGGTTTTTTGGAAAAAAAATTTCATTATACGCACTGGCCTGAGGAGAATTCTGCACAAAGATCTTGGATTATTCGCTTCCAATGTCCAATTGACAAAAATATTTTTTTTAAATGTTGTTTGAGGTTGTTAATACAATTTTTCATCAAAAAATAAAAAAACGATTCTATGGCGGATGCCGTTTGTAATGGGTGATTTTTTTGAGGTTAGGATTTTCATGCATTAGTATTTGACAGATCACGCGGGATTTCAGACATGGTGTCAAAGAGAAAGATGCTCAGTATGCTTTGACATTTCATCATGAATAGACTTACTAACGAGCAACGCTTGCAAATCATTCGAATTTTCAGTGAATGGGCCCTAGAAAAGTTGGCAGAAAATCCGCTTTTTTATCGACAAATTTTGTTCAGCGATGAGGCTCATTTCTGGTTAAATGGCTACATAAATAAGCAAAATTGCCGCATTTGGAGTGAAAAGCAACCAGAAGCCGATCAAGAACTGCCCATGCATCCCGAAAAATGCACTGTTTGGTGTGGTTTGTACGCTGGTGGAATCATTGGACCGTATTTTTTCAAAGATGCTGTTGGACGCAACGTTACGGTGAATGGCGATCGCTATCGTTCAATGCTAACAAACTTTTTGTTGCCAAAAATGGAAGAACTGAACTTGGTTGACATGTGGTTTCAACAAGATGGCTCTACATGCCACACAGCTCGCGATTCTATGGCCATTTTGAGGGAAAACTTCGGAGAACAATTCATCTCAAGGAATGGACCGGTAAGTTGGCCACCAAGATCATGCGATTTGACGCCTTTAGACTATTTTTTGTGGGGCTACGTCAAGTCTAAAGTCTACACAAATAAGCCAGCAACTATTCCAGCTTTGGAAGACAACATTTCCGAAGAAATTCGGGCTATTCCGGCCGAAATGCTCGAAAAAGTTACCCAAAATTGGACTTTCCGAATGGACCACCTAAGACGCAGCCGCGGTCAACATTTAAATGAAATTATCTTCAAAAAGTAAATGTCATGGACCAATCTAACGTTTCAAATAAAGAATCGATGAGATTTTGCAAATTTTATGCGTTTTTTTTTTTTTAAAAGTTCTCAAGCTCTTAAAAAATCACCCGTTATTTAAAAGTGTTTTTTTTTAAATATAAGTACACAAAAATCGAAAGAGCCGTTTTCAAGATACTCGTATTTAAACATACAGTTGCGGTCAAAATAATAGTAGTGTAAATAAAATCATTGGTAAGTCCCCGAATTATATGGTGAAAAGGGATCTCGCCAATATGTAAGTAGGCCTCCAAACACAATATAATCCACACTTCACAGCCAAGACAATAAAATCCAGCATAATGGTTTGGGCCTGTTTTTCCTTCTATATGGTGTTGGTCCATTTTTATGTTAAGATCATGGGGAAAGTTATGTTCCCATATGCTGAAGATGAGATGCCAATGAAATGGGTATTTCAACAAGACAACGACCCAAAGCATACAAGTAAACTTGCGAAGCAGTGGTTCCAAGAAAAGGAGTTTAATGTCATGGAGTGGTCTGCGCAGTCACCAAACCTCAACACTATAGAAAATTTTCCGTGCGATGTCAAGAAGTATGTAGCTATTTTTTTTTATATAATCGGGGCATACTCAAGGGGTTTTTTGTATACCCTTAATATGCCAGAGACACAGTGTGAGCATTAAGAAATAAAATGCACGACTGGGTCGCACGAGTTTGCTCCTATGGACTATGAATTTTAAAAAGGAATGTTATTATAGAAAATGGTTCGTAAGGATAAAATTATTTTTTTAATTTCTTTTAGTAGTAAGAGACAAAAACAGAATGCTATGCAAATATGAATTTATGCTAGAACAAAAATTATAAGTCGTTTTAGTGGTTTCTTAAAAAAAGCTTTTATATACAAATTTTTTAAAAGATTTTTAAGAAAAAATGTTGGTACGCCAATTTAAAGTTTTTATTATTGTTCGAATAAAAATTAAATTTAAAAAAAAACTATTGATCCGTTTCTGAGATATCGAATTTTCAAAAAAAGAAAAAATAGATTTATTTTCAAAAATTCAAAAAATATTTATTTTAAAGTTTTGAAACGCAATCATGTCGATTACAGAATTCGCAGAATTTTACTCCCGGTGAGTTGACTTGATTCGCATCCGCTGTAAAACTCAATTATGAAATTCGTCGGATGAACTACATTGTCGATTCCTAAAATTACCTTATCATTTATGAACTTTCGTATCGACACTGTCAGCTACAAACATTTATTCAACTGGCCTAGGCTGTGATAATAGTATCGCTTTCGATCAACCAAATCAAGCATCGTTGAGAGTGGTTAGTACGAAGATGGGGGACGGTTCAAAACCAACCGTGTGTTTTTTTTTTTTTTTTTTTTTAGATTTCTTGCTTTCTGGTTGCGCTGGTATTTGTGCGTTTTCTATTAAAATTTGTTAAACAAACACTTTAGCATTCAGTATGTTAAGCTTTTGACTTACATTTTTGTACTCTCCATTGTTTATTTTCGTTTAATTAAAAATTCACTTCAGATTCGTCTCGAAATTGGTGCGAATGTAAAATGATAAAAATTGTATGGAGTGCAAATGGATTGCGTATTCTGTAATACCATTTAAGTTGAACGAAATGTCAGTGGTGCAGGCATTGTTACCGACATTCGTTCAACTTTCATTCGTCGGGTTCAGTAATAGCAAAAGTTTGGAAATGAATTGAAACTGTCACTTTAGTTCATTCGCCGAATTGTGTAATAGGGGTGAATGTCTTTTAGACTTTATAGACGCTTCTCTATAAAAAAATTCATTAAAATCCGTGATGTGGATAATGAGAAATTCAAAATTCGTCGAAAAAATGGTTCTATGGTATAGGCACCAGCTGTAATATCTTAATTTCAATTAAAGATCATAAAAATTAATTGAAAGAAAACAAAATTTTATGAAAATTCTAGGTGCAGTTTTCGGGAAAAATACGATTTTTGAAAACCATATTTTTAAATTTTTTAACATTTTTAGGTAAAATAAATTTATTTTCTTACACCTTGTAGATCATACTAAGAAACTCTTATTTATTAAGTTTAAAAAAATCTAGCTTGGGATTTTCGAAATATTGAGTTTTGAAAAAAAAATTTTGAAGTTTTTTTTGAAAATCCAAAAAAAAATGTTTGAAAATTTGAATTCACATTTCTATTTAAATTTTTGGGGAGCCATAGCAAAAAAAAAAAAACGATCAAAATCGGTTGTTCCGTTTTTGAGAAAATCAAAAACAAAAAAAAAAAATGGTTCCATGGGGGGTACCCTCAATAACCATTTTTCGGACAATTTGTTTCAACCATTACCTAGTTTTAACTAAATGAAATTTTGTTGTGTTTTTATATCTTAAATCTGTCGAACAGTTTTTGAGAAAAAAAAAATATTTATAAAATTTCGAAAAAAAATCGTATGGCAGGTACCGTTATTTTTGGTCTTAAAAAAAAGAAAAAAACGTGTGGGGGGGAATCAAAACTCATATCTACCAAGTTTGAAGAAAATCGGCTGAGCCGTTAACGCTGTAGTCGAACCGACAGACAGACAGAATTGCGAGACCCACTTTTTTGGTCTTCCCTATCATCGTAATGTCAACTTTGATCAAAATCTCGAGTTCGTTTTTTTTACGAATGTATAAGTTGCCTTATAGTACCTATAAGTCGCAAGTAAAAAGGGAAGGTTTAGAAAGAAGGTGTCGATGTACATTGGTTTTGAATTCTTGAACATTGCAATGACTGGGAAATCAGAGCGTGGTAAGCAATTCCACACTCGGGTAGTACGGCTTTCTATACAAGCCAGAATAGCATATAATTTCTTTATTTGAACTTATCCCTAATGGTATCTTATTTTCAGAACTTAGATAAAATAAAATACAAATTTTCCCACCTGAAACATTAAACCAAAATTTAGTGTGGGTATAGACCTATGTACATATATACCGAATTCCACTCAATTTCTCCTTGTTCTATATAATTTATTCATATCTTGAGTTTGATTTGCTAACCAATATACCTGCCTTTTTTGATTTCCACAAGTTCTAGATGATATTTCTTTTCGTTTTATTTATTACAGTTCTGTTCATATCTATTCATCTTCCATCAGCATTGTTCTTTCCTCAAAATCGGTAATCAGTCAATTTTGATTATGTTAGTGCAATAAATTTGTTTATTCAATCTTAGGTTTTAGTCAAGCCAATAACCTGGAATAATAATTATCTAAAATAAACAAAGTACCCACTGTAAGCAATCTAATCCCTAACTCAAAGATTTATCTTTTATTTGCAGAAAACTTCTGTTTAATTTTCAAAAATACTAGAAAAGTTCTTTTTGGCCTCCTTTCCCCTATATCTTTCATTATTTGCAGTATGAATTGTGGAAATAGAAAAAAAGACGGGAAAAAGATAAAAATTTGCATTTATAATGAGATAAAAAAGTAATTACCGGTTAGTCGATAATGCACGTTGGATCTTCTTGAACAGGAAAACAAATCTATACTTAATGTTAGATAATGTTTTAGGAAGGCTGTTCAACAGAGTAGTACAACCACTTTGCTGTTCACTGAGGTGTCATCTTTTCCATTGAACAGGATTTTTTTTTTCTACAAAAAAAACAAAAATAACCAGATTTGTAAAAAATTGTAAGGATCAGCTGTTGTGTCAGTAAATTGTTCTCAAATACTTAAACATCCCCATTTACGTTTTCGAGATTTAATGGAAAACACTTTTGTTCAATCTATCTTTTTTATATTAAAAAAGGGAATAAGCTTTAAGTGGACATGAGTCCGTCTGGTCTGTATAAAGAAAAGAGTTACCAACCATAATGCATCTATCGTACACCTAAGTTACAATATTAGTACTTTAACTATAGCTACTCCCAACAAAAAATCATTTTGTTAAGTCTATTTATAGAAAAGAAAACATTATTCGCATGAAAACCAAAAATGCATTAACAACTGAACCAAGAAAAAATAAAAAAAAAAAACAAAAATATTGAATTTCATCAAAACGCTTAAGAGAAATTAATACTTCAGAGTTAAATAATGATATCATCAACGAAAGTGATATTTCACTTATTTTGATGTAGATATGAGTAGAGTACCCGCGATAACACATACACATCTAAATAAATTATATATACTCAAACAAAACGAATCTTAATTTTATTTTTATTTGCAAAACAATTTAAATTTGCAGGTTTTGTCTTAACCTTGAGACTTAATTCTTTATCTAAGACATGAATATAACAATTTATTATTCATGAATCATGATTGATAGGTTTATCTAGAAAATTTATTGAATTATTTTGGAAAGGTTTTCAACTAAATAATTCACCTTGATTAGATCTTTTTTAAAAACTTATGAACCCAAAAATAATTTTATTTTGAAACTACAATAAACATTAAGAGTGTTAAAAGTGCGAACCAATTTGCAAATGTTAAATCAACTACATATTGTACATATACGATTGTACACGGAATAAGGTGCAGAACTCCAACACTAATTGCTTTTTAACAATTCTATTACAAAAAAAAATGTATTTATGTATATATTCCTATTACAGACTTGTAGCATATTATTAAATTATTTGCTATTTTTATCTTTGAAGAACGTGGGAAAATGTATATGAGTACTAAGAATCAGTGCTGTCGTCTTCGGTATATGACATTTTTTCAAATGTCAATAAAACCCAGAAAAAATATTATTATAAATTCAACGCACGACGGGCTCAAGGTCATACAATTATTTAACATAAAAAATGTTACGTAGTTTTAAATAACTTTTTAACGAAATATATTTTTGTCTGCATCAATATTAGTCAAAAAATCTCACATTATTCGGTGTTACTTTGAATCTAAAGTTCTTGAACTCCACGAACAAACAGGTGTTATGTCCGAAAGGCAGAATATGTTCTACCAAGTACACTACACAAGCTAATTAGATGACTATCCCAAGTCATAGATTGATTAAAAGTAGCACCAAAGTGTTTCACTGTTTAAACGTAGAACAACATTGATTGATTCAAGCTCAACAGATGGTAAACATGTAGTGTCAATTACAGTATTACCTCTAATAATTCAATTTGTGTGTATTCGAGCAATTGCATCTTCAATCATTCCAATATCGTAGCTAAAATAAATTTGAATGTCGTCCGCGTACATTGAATTTACTGAAGGTAAGTCATTTTAACACGGCGTGAAAAGAAGAGCGCCTAAAATTGAACCCTGTGGAGCACCAGCGTGAGTGAAAAGGAACTCAGATAACTTTGAATTTGCAAAAACTCTCTGAGTTCTTTCGGTCCGATTCACATTATTTTTGGAAATTTCAAAAAATATATCTTTTCTCCAGAACAGTTCCACAAATATAAAAAACTTGCCGACCCGTACTCGCGTTGCTTCGCAAATTGTAACTTCCCAAACTTTAAAATGGTTTCGCTTTTAAAGAATAGTTCACGTGCACGGCACTGTAGTCAATTGAATGTCCATTTTTGCCACCCAAAATGAAATTGAGTGTATTCAAGTACGAGGGCGGGTCAATAAGTCCGTGACTTTTGGAATAAAACACAGATTTTTTGATAAAAAAATAATTTTATTGTTCAACGTAGTCTCCCTTGAGCTCTATATACTTTGTCCAACGCTTCTCCAATTTTTTAATCCCTTCCAAAAAAATGAAAAAATGCGAGATCCCTACGGCTTCCACAATCTCTCGCACTTTCAATCTTCGGTCGGCCAACACCATATCGTGAATTTTTTCGATTGTTTCGGGTGTAGAGACCTCAACTGGGCGTCCAGGACGTTCGGCATCTTCAGTGCTTGTACGGCCACAACGAAATTCAGTAAACCACTTTTTTACCATTGAAATCGATGGTGCAGAGTCCCCATAGTATTTATCAAGCTTAGCCTTGGTCTCGGTAATGGCTTTTTTCGCAAGAAATAATGCTTAATAAGCACACGAAATTCACTTTTTTCCATTTTCTCCTCAAATTAGTGAGTAGTCTGATAAAAATAGCTGTCAAACACAAACTAACTGACGCAGCAAGTTTAAATTTTGACAGGAGTCAACTGACAGATGCCTGTTGACAGGAGCAGTGTTGCTATGGTTGTATAAGTCAACTAATGAAAAAAAAATGGACAAAAAATGTAAAATTAATAATATTTAAGTTTGACAAATTATAAATGAAAAAAATTATAGCCATAAACACTCTTATAACACTATAAAAAATAATTAAATTTGTTTCAAATAAATCGGTTGACTACTTTCTGAGATCGTGCGTTACAAACTTTAAAATGGTTTCGCTTTTATATAATAGTATAGATAGTATAGATTAAAAAAATTCATGCAGTAAGAGCTAAATAAAAGTTAAAAATATATCCCAAAAAATAGTTTTTGGTTTTCTCAAAAAACTGGACAACTAATTTTGATCAATTTTTTAAGCTTGCCTAATGCGCAGATCGGGCAAAATTTTATCTCCCAAATTTTTCTCGAAACATCAGCTAAGATCCAAGCTAAATTTTGATATAAGAACCTTGTGGAGAATATGTCACAGAAAACAAGGGCCGAATTACCGCTTCAGTGACGAGTGAGTGAGTCCCATCAGTGATCGAATGAAAATGTCAAATTGGAGTAATTTATTGCTCGATAACGTAAGCGGTAATGCCAAACTCACATAATTCAGTCACGTATTACTCAATAACGGATGCGGTAATTTGGCCCCAACTGTTTTCAAACTGAAATTTTTCAAAGGATTTAAAAGAGCCTATTATAGAATTTTAAACAGCCTATTATTAAGATATTAGTAAGATACTATACTTAGCAATTTGCTAACTTTATAGTAGTTTACTAACTCATTCTTAATTTTAAACATTTTCTAACTAGTATCGTACTAAAAGAATTTTCTAAATAAATTGCTTCTGAACACACCTAAAACAATGACATTTCGTGTAAAAAAGTAAGTACACGAACCTTTTTTGATGTTTGCAAATGTCAAATAGTCATATGAAGCTAGCACGATACTAAAAAAATAAAGTAGGTATTCGATGATTTTAACTTTAATAAAAGGGTAGAGAAAGTATGATGCTAAATTGGATTAAAATTTGTAAATTCGTTGTTTTAACCTAGTATCATACTAAAACAGCTTTAGCATCGTACTAATTCAATTAAAATTTTGCTCCTTTGTTTTTGAGTAGGGTTTTTAAGAATTATGAATGAGAATGAATGAAAATTATTAATTATGAGTGATTTTTGCTGTGAAAAATCTTATAAGACTTTCGTTACCAAATATACTTTTAAATATTCTTCCATTTTAAATTGAAATTTAACTCGCGAATAAATGTGCGCTTAATTGTGACAGATAAGTTATGTACAGTTCGATGAGAAATTTTGATTTTTAAGGTGGAGCAGCGTACATCTCGTCTAAAATGTTTGACATAATTTTAGCTTGGCTCAATTTTGTAGAGAATTTTGTTTGAAACGAATTTCTTTTTTGAAAACTCAATATTTAAGAAAGACCATGCTCGATTTTCTTGATACTTTTTGACAGTTTACTCACTTACTTATCTTAGATGGCTCTACAGTCCGGGTTGGATCAGGGCCTCATTTAACAAGCATCTTCAGCCAGCTTAGTCCCTAGCAAAGTGTCTTCAGTTTCGCACGCCATGATGGTCAAGGTCTTCGCCTAACTGTGTGTGCCACCTGAGTCGCGGTCTTCCTTTACTGAACTGCCTCTTGGTATTTGATTCAAAAACTTTCGGGACAGAATATTTGGCTCCATTCGCTCTACATGACCAGCCTTCGCTCAATTTAACTGTACAGTCCATACAGTCCGTGGTTATATGTTATCTTACACTTCCCATCTATACAGATGGGACCAAAAGTCACCTCTCTAAACATTTTAAAGCATTTTCATTCACTTTTGATAAGGTCCATTGTCTCTCTGCACCATAACAACCACCAAACTTGACTAATTTAAAAAAAAAAAAAAAAATGATCTCGAAAATAGTATTTTCACTTATTGTTTTGGATATTACATTTTGTTTTCTGGTCTTATTTAACTTTGGCCTTTATTAAAATTAAGATTATAGCTTGGAAATATGTTTACATTATGTTTTAAAGATGATAACCTCAAATAGTGCCCATGGTTTGCTTTTACCTAAGTGCTCTTCCCCGAGGAAATTTTATTATTTTTCTTAGAATTTCAGCTCCTAAGAGCCCTCACTTCTTCTCGGATATTGGCCTTAAACTGTCGCAAAGTTCTTGGCTTATTAGCATACACCTTACTTTTTAGGTATCCCCAAAGAAAGAAATCTGGAAGAACGTGATATTATACGAAAAATTTCCCTCAGGAGAGTTGTCTTAGACATTTAAAAAAATTAAACATAAGAATAAAAGCAAGTTCGTCGGACCTAGTGTTTTATTAGTTATTAACGCATCAAGTTCCAGATATTAAAAATTTCATATAAAGAGAACGAATATTGTTGAGTAAAACAACAGAACTTGGTCGTTAAAGGATTAAAAATATTTAATACACAGTAACACATTCGACAGCATTGGTTGGTATGCTCGGGCGAGTTTTTGCCCCCTTTTCCCTGCTGATGAATGTATCATGTAAATTATAGTATACTCTCAGACTGTTTACTCTGCTATTTCATGGTCTATAAAATCAGTCAACATTCTTGTATAGCGTTGTATCTCATGCAATAATTTTATAAATAAATCAACATCAAATAATACTCTCGTAATATATGTATGTACATACATAGATACTCGTCTTAGATGCACAACACTTATCTAAAGCTGAAGATATTTGAGTGCGAAATACCTTCGTTCCAGAGAAACTTTTCGCTAAAAGAATAGAAGTTTAAATTAATTACATATTTATAAGACACCAACTATATATCCGTTCTATAAATAGCCAATTACTTTCGCTGCACAATACGAAAACCAAAGGGAATCGTTTTGAGGACAAACAATCTGATAGATTGTGCAATCACTCAATGCTATTCGGATAGACTTGCTAAATCTCTATCCATGCGTGCACACATAATTTTATTAATGTTGTTGTTTTTATTGTTGTTGTTGTCGTTACACTGTCGTCTAGTCCGTCAGATAAGACAAAATAAAGATTTAAATGGATGCACTTTGTGAACACAAGAACAAGGCGCCATGCTACACGTTATAGGATTTGCTGTAGGTACACACTTTTGAATTGAGTAAGCAATCAAGGTATTCCCTGATTTATTTAATTAATAATACTGATTATATGGATTAAATAAAAACTTGTAATTTGAGCATTGGCCATTGAAAACCTAGGACGTTGAGCGAGTTTTTGTTCAAACTTGATGAAGATATTCAGTTTCTTCGATATTGGTCTGAAAATTTAATTAAAATATATCAGTTACACTGATAGCCTACAAATAAGGAATGGCAAAGAAGCGATGGAATTGGATATGAAAAAATGTTTTTAAAATGTCAACTGAGCTACTTAAAGTGGTAAATTATTATTAACAAATCTTAAGGCTTTTTAAGCCCATTTAATAAAGAACGCTTTGTCCACCTCTAAGCCACGACTTTACTTAACCGTGAAATAGAAGTTAAGTCTTGACTTATACCTTTACATTTAAAAAAAAAAAAACTAAATTTTCGGGAAACAGTGATAATTTGTCATTTATCAAAAATCTACAACATAATTCTATCCGAAGTTATCTGGATAGCTCAAATGATAAAGCCTTGTTTTTTTTTTTGATAATGCTAACAAAAAACAAGATTGACAATTCTATTTATTATTCATTCTCTAAAAACTATCTCTTCGGTAATTTAGTTATCGCAATTAGAAAACGTCACTCAGCGAAATTCTATTTTATGATTATTAACGACATTTTACACGAGAAGCAGACCAGCAAAATATTAAAAAATGCAAACAACAAGTTAAAGACTGTAGCGCAAAATTTTAAACGATTTAGTAATATGTTAAAGCCATTTTCGTAAATTACTAATTTTGCTAATTTTAAACGATTTTAACATATTACTATCTCTTAACATTTTACTAAAGTTCAAATCAAAAACTGGCTACTTTAACTTTTAGTAATTTGCTACATCCATATGACTTCTGTCATTTTCCTCGTATAAAATTTCTTGGCAATTTTATTTGAAAGAGTTAAATTGTGCTTTTTTTACGATTCGTGAGCTAATTGTTTTTAAAAGTAAACAAAATAATATAAAATGTTTTCGAAAGACGAAGATTTCGATATGCTTGAAGACTTGATCTTTGTGCAAAAAAGTGCGATGTTTAAGTCCCCAGCAAATCCTTTTGAAGTTTGACAAGACAACAGTTCAGTTCTTGGTTGAAAACCTGAACATCCAAGACCGAATTACATGCCGTAAGACTCCAATTTCACCAGAACTAAAAGTAGTTGTTTCATTACACTTCTTTGAGAAAAATAAATTGTGGTTGTCACTTTGACTTCAGACAAAGTCCCTTCTTCAGATTTAGTATTTTTATATTTTTTCACGAACTGTCATTGTTTGGACGTGTTCAAATGCACCATTTTTAAATAAACGCAATTTAGTAATTTACTATTTAGTAAAACAAAAGAAAAGGTTTAAAATTTTCGAAGAGTTAGTAAATTACTAAAAGTTTAAGAAATTGCTAACTAGTAAATTGCTAAGCCCTTAATAATAGGTTGTTTGAAATTTTGCGTCTGTTTTACCTATTTTTTAAGAACTCCTTAGAAAATTGCAGGCATTTCTTGTGTTTTTAGTTTTTTTCATTATTCTTTGGCTTTACGACGACTTATCAACTGATCTTCAAGCAGTGACCTCTGGACTTTTCACAGTAGAACCTTTTAATTTCGCATATGCATGCAAAGAACAAATTCCAACATTTGAGATTTCCCTTCAGATGGCGTGGTATTCACCCACTTTCCCAAAATTCTTAACAATTATATGAAGCACTGTCAAATGTTGTTAAATGACGAAATTTTGTAGGGCGGTGTGACTTCTACGTTCTTCATTGTATGCGAATGAACCACATGTCTGTCAGGCTACTACTGTAATACCAGTATGCTCCATATTCGAGCAGTTGTTCAAATAACTCACTTAAAGCCAAAAAGAGCTTTAAAACGGATCGGTGATAGAACTATAAGAGACACATTTAAATCTCTCAAGCAGCGCCACAATGTTTCCTGCCTCTTATTATATTCTGATAAAATAGCTCGCGCTTCAAAGAATGCCCATCAGTTTACCCTTGAACCCAACTTGGGACGCACAGTTAAATTTAGGGATTCTTTCCTTAGTCGCGCTACACGAATGTGGAATGCTTTATCTGACTCTTTTTTTCCTCCCATTATAATATTTTCAGACATTCAAAACCAATGTGCATCGGTATCTCCTTTTAAAATCTCTCCAACTATCCTAAAAGGCTCGCACTGTGCTCAAACATTTCAAGGGTAGTCATAATCTCTTTAGAACGCGCAAAATATCAAAAAAAATACTCGCAATTTCAAAGGCTGTGAAAACTTGTATAGTACCTCTTGACACAATGGTTAGTGCGTTGGACTGTCATACAGAAAGTCTTGGGTTCGATTCTTAGCCGATGCAAAAAATGTGTTCAGGGGTATACTGCCTCTTGTGAGGAATTGAAAAATCCTCTGACGATATATCTTGGTATGAAAAGTGCTGCTCATTAGCCGTTTGGAATCAAGAGAAAATTGTAGATCCTTTTCATTTTTGGTGACAGAATGGTTGAGATTTGTAAGTCAGTGTGTTTAGGCTCTCTAGGAGCCGTAATGAAAACTTGACCATGTGACAGTATTAACAAAATTTCCCCTCATAATTTGGAGTTGTTTTGATATACCTTACTTTTGAAATTTGACATTAAGACTCTATAAGCTTAGAACTTGGAATACTTGAAAATCTCACTTCTTTCTTTTACGGCTGGCACGCAGGATTTTTGAACACATTAGAGCCTGTCTCTCTTTTTTAAAATTTGTGTTTTTTGTTGTGATAAAAAATAGAAGAAGTGATTGATGTCCGTAATATTTTGGCTACTCACTGTGCATACGAACATACCTGATATACGATCTTATTCATGTTCCCAACTCCCGATCAGGGTTAGAACCTTAGTCGAATTTGAGTAAATTTAATCCGATTTTAAGGAAACGAAAAATAAATCTACTCCACTACTCCCCTTTTTTTAGATCTAGTCCTTTTTTTCCACACTAAAAAATCAAAATTTGGTTTAGGTAAATGGCAGCACTGTTATTAAATTTTTCAACGAAATATGACACTGAACTGAGTCTAAAATTTTATGTTCTAAACGAAATCAAAAACTTGAGTTTTTCTTTTGTTTTCTACTCCGGAAATTTTCGACATAGGTACTTCACTTTTTTTACAAATCGGCTACGTTATTTTACTAATGTGGTTCAAACCCTGCTCCCGATTGCTTAGATTGGTTTCACATAACCTCCCCTGGTGTAGAGATCATTTTAAAATTCTATCAGTTTGGAATTAATCCACAACTAACCCCCAGTTTCACAGTGGAAGTTTAAACTCCACTTTTGGTTTAAATTTCAGTTCAACAATAAGTTTGGTTTCACAGTCCTTGAACAGAGTTCATTCTGTAGTTTAAGTTAAACGACACTATTCTGCCGTTTAAATCTCAGTTCGACAACCCCTTCAAACATTTGAAAATATAATTTATTTTCATTTTTAATTTTTGTTTCCTGTCACAGGTCACAACAAACTTTCCTTGATTGTTTTTTCTTTGATTTAGATAGAAAGAGAAAACAATTTATTTAAACTACGTTTAATGAACTGAAGTTCAGATAAAACTGTGAAACCGGACGAGTTGAACTTCAAATTTAAACTCCAGTTCAGGTTCAGCAGAACTTTAGTTTAAACTATCACTGTGAAACTAGGGGTAAGATTTACAAAATGTTGTTCAATAGACATTTTTAATAGGATTTAATTTGAAAAGTCAAAAATATTATTTAAGTTTAGTTTTTAAACTGAAAACTTAAGATTTTTCTATATAAATAAATTAGTCAATTTTTTAAATGATTAAAATTATTTTTTTTTTTACAGATTCCTCAGATATTGTAGACTGCAAATTGAAACTTATCCTTGGCTTAATATGGACTCTAATTCTTCACTATTCCATCTCAATGCCAGCGTGGGAGGGAGAAGACGAAAATCAAATGAACGGAACAGGTGCAACACCCAAACAGAGGTAAATGAAAATGATAAAATCATTTGACAACAGATCTTTTCAACACATTTTCTCTTTCCAGACTTCTCAACTGGATCCACACGAGAATTCCTGAGATGCCAATCAACAACTTTACAGCCGACTGGACCAGCGGTAAGGCTGTTGGTGCCCTGGTTGATGCCTGTGCACCAGGCTTATGCCCCGATTGGGACATGTGGGATCCAAAGGATGCCGTCCAAAATGCCTCCGAAGCCATGGGCTTGGCCGATGACTGGCTAAATGTTCGTCAATTGATCAAACCAGAAGAATTAGTCAATCCCAATGTAGATGAACAATCAATGATGACTTACTTATCTCAGTATCCAAATGCAAAATTGAAGACAGGCGCTCCATTAAGGCCAAAGACCAATCCCAACAGGTAAGCGATATATACCTTTTGTAATAAATTTATTAATACATTTCATCAAAGATTCAAAGCAATTATTGTTTTTCGTCCAAATTTCCCATTGTTCATTTTTTGTTTGTTAAAAAGAAAAAAAATCTATCGCACGTATTAATATTATTATTTTTAACTGAATGTTTAAAATTATTTGTTATTTTAAAATAAAACAAAAACAACAACAGCATTCTACGTTTTGTTACTGAAAAAGAAAATTAATATAAATAATTTATTTAATATTCTTCTTCTTCTATTTAATTGCAAAATTCTCTCAGCATTCCTCCTCCCCGGTAAGTCTGGAATGCAAATAAGTTTTTTCCTATTTTTTTTGTTCGTGTTATGCGTTTTAATTTTTGAAGCCCATTTTAATTTTTTGCATAAGTGCACCGAAACCTTAAACCATACATAGTAGATATTGTAACTTTACTCTGATTTTCAAAATTATGTCGACTTTGAAGCTCAAATGGAAATAATTTTTACCAAAGATTTTGTACAAAAATAAAATTTAAAAACCATTTTAACGTTTTGTAAATTATGAACAAATTTTCAGAAAATACTTTATAGCAGCGTAAAATACATTTTTTTTTAATAGTTCATAAATGATGAAAAATTAAACTTCGAAAAATTTTTGAAATCAGAGAAAAGGATTTTTGACTTACGGAAAAATATTTCTCAGTGGGATTGAATGGTTTCGGTTTTGAAGTGCACTTTTTCCAAAAAAATATTGTAATTTAAAAAACTCTTAACCTATTTTTTAAGACGCTAAACAATACGCACTTTTGTAATAGTGCGCAAAAGATTTTATAACGCTTTTAATAAATGCGCAAAAAATATACATGCCTATATCTAAGTTTAAAGTTTAATATTGTGGACCCTTATTTTTAGGAATCATAACATATATAATTATCATTTTTTTGGTGTATTCATACAACAAACTTGAAAAATAATCAATGTTCAAATTTAGATGTCTCCACTGCAAATTTGTCATATGGCATTTACCTTGCATACTTTTAGGATATTACCGATCGATTTCATTGCAATTTTTATGAAAAGAGATAGTTTTTAATGAGGATAGATTCACAATATAATATCGATGTGGATATGATCTCTATAAGATTAAATATTTTTACACAAGACACAATGAGTACATTGACACCATCTGTAGATATTGCGACCACGTGTAGTCAAACCTTTTGACCCAACTAGGGCTGAAGTGCGCCATTTTGATACTATAACCCATATGCAATTGATATGGGAAATTGTGGACATTCTCACGGAGTCTTCCAGTTTCGATTGAGTTAAAAAATATGGACCTAGTAGGTTTTGACGTCTCTACCATAATTGTGAGTTTGATTTTGCACAGTCGTGCGGAAATTAAGTCCCACATTCATCCAAGACCACCTACACTGTGCCAAGCTACGAGTAGGCAGTTTGTTGACTGGTACTGAAAAAGTAGCCATTCCGATTGAGTGATAATCCGGCCGCCCGCACCGTAGACCTTCGTCAAAGCCCTCAATCCGGTAGCTCGGGATCTAAGGATTCAAACGAAGTAACGCAAATTCGTACTAGAGCCATTTTGTCGTGTTGAGAAAAGAGATCAAGTCTTTGATCTTCATTTTCGAAAGTGCGTAAAAAAATGGCCTTCCTAATGATTGTGCTCTAAATGTGGTAAGAGCAGGGCATTTCCAAGGAGGAAATGTAGGAGGACTGTTTTCTTTTCCCGATGGTCGTGAAGAATGGCTAGCTTCACTGAGTTCTTTGAGAGATTATTGGCCTTCATGACTTGGAGCGGAATGCTGACTATTTCCGCAAGTGTGTTATGAAAGGCTGCTCATCCGCCCGTTCATTTCCATCAATGACACGACAACCCGGAATCCAGATAAGAGTGGATATTGTGGTTAATATTGAGGCTTGCAAATTAATCGGCGCATTGCTGAACCAATTTGGAGTATGATATACTAGAATTAATGGCTATAACGGCAGCGTGACTATCAGTGGTAATAGCCGTATTCCGGTTCTGGTTTGGATCTTCTTTGAGTACCTTCCCTGATAGCCACTAACTCAGCTTCAAAAACACTAGCAAAGTCGGGTAGCCTAAACTACCTAGATATAATCTTAAGTCACAGAGAAGATTCCTGAACCAACACCGACGTCATTAACCTAGTCGTTTTTCGATGAGAACATAATTTTAAAATCTTTACTGATTCCCATTTTAGGAGTGCATTAGTCAGTGGGAGTCGAAAAGATCTCTATTGGAATCAACTCCTTAATATTGCTGTGGCCATAAGATTTGGCAATCCAAGAGTACAAATCCTTTAGTAGAATGCTCTACAAGAAATGTGTAAATCCAGTAGTAAAATGTAAAGAAAAACGCTTAAGGCATCAGATGGGCAGGATCTTAGAGGCCCTGTAGTGCCAACGCTAGCACTTCTTTGTACCTTTAGTTTATCAATGTTATATTCTTTGGTAAGAGCGCGCCACCATACAATGGAACCATACGTGAGGATCGGTCGAACCACGACTGTGTTTATCCACAAAATCATCTAAGATTGAAGACCCACTTTTACCAAAGGTTTAACTACAGGCGTAGAAGGTTAGCTAGCTCTTATCCCTCTCATTTGATCTTGTGTAAGAATATTTAATCGTAAAAAGAGCGCTTCGGAAAGACCTATGTATATCATCGGGTTCTGATGGTGGTACGGATCCGACTGGTTCAATTTCCAATGCCTTGCGCATGGATCCGGCTGAATTTAAGCGATGGTCAGTATTATGTTCAAGTTAAGAGCATCAGTTGATTGTGGTTTATTCGCATAGACCTGCCACATCACGTCATCTCTGCGAGAGATAACTTTACCCTCAAATTGTTCATGCAAAATGCTAATCGTGGCTGTGTGGCACGTAGCGCCCGCCCTATTGTCGTCTAGGTCCATATGTTTCAATTTGGATATGAAGAAACTGTTCATAAACGTTCTGTAGCGCTCGCCATTGATGGTGCATATTTCATTACCAGCGTCGTTTTCGAAAAAGTACGGACCAATGACGCCGCGGGCCTAAGATCAACATCAAACAGTAACTTTTTGAGGATGTATTTTCACTTGGCGAACCCCGTGCGGTTTTGTGTCGTCCCACATATGGCAATTTTGCTTATTAATACAGCCCTTCATCCAACAAGGCGCCTCTACGCTTAAGATGATTTTGCGTTCCTCTTCCAAACGCTCCGAAGCCCAGTGAGCGAGCAGAACCTTGGTTTGGTTTAACGTGAACACCTGTCGCTTATGACTTAATTCCACGGAAGGCCTACCTTCATCGGAGTCAGATTGGGTCCTGACCATTAACACCGAGTCAGCCGAAGTCAAATCAGTAGCAATGCTGTGACATGTTGCAGCATGTGCGAGGTCTATCTAACATTCATTCATTTGGAATAAACCACGACCATCATGATACTCCTACTAGCGGGCCTACCTCATTGATAGCAATTGAGCGGAAGTAAGCATACGCAAACCCTCAAACTCAACGGGCACTATCTCTGATGGTACCAGAATAAAGCTTCCGGTGGAGCTTCGCAACCGAGGTCACTTACAGATGAGTTTCTGCAAAACTCCGGGCCTGTCAACCCTTAGGATACACACACCAAGAAATTGGTCGAAATAGTAACCAACAACTTAGTGTGCTTCCTTTTGGTCTTCATTCGCCTTGCGACGAACTAGGCAAGATACTCCCAATCTTCTGTTCATCTTACGGCAAACTAGGAAAGATACTGCTAGTCTTTGTTAACCTTACGGAAAACTGTGTAAGACAATCCCATCTCCTATCTAGTTAGTTCAGTTACTTACGTAACCTATCTGGAGTCTAAAGAATTATCAATAGTAGAATTTCCAAAGCGATTTTAACCCGGAAATAGCATTAGAACTCCATTAGCCACCATCCATTCAAGAATCATGGAATTACCATCAGTCAGTAGCAATGCCAGTCCACGAGTTCCTCGAGCCTCGGGTATCCTTAGCAATTTGAACTCGGAATTTAATCAACGAATTCTTCGAACCTCGGACATTCCTTAGTGATTTGAACTCGGAAATAGCATTAAAACTCCATTAGCACCACCCATTCGAGAATCATGGAATTACGCATCAATCAGAAAGAATACCAGTTCACGCGCTCCTCGAGCCTTGGTCATTCCTTAAACTATTATCGACTCTATACACTCCCACCTGGCCAGTGAGCGAATAAACGGTGCCGTGTCTACAGTCATGAACTTTGAGCTCCTGAGTTGGATCTTGTACGGTTGTAGGCCCAAGTCCCGACGCAAATTTCGCCAAGTTGAAATCTGCAAAAAGTCAATTTCTTGTGTACGGAGAGGAATCGAATGCTTAGAGTACTACTGTACACTTTAACGCGCCGACTTTATCGGCCGATTTTGCATTCCCTTGACTAAGAAATGTTTGTTGATTGATCATCGAACCGGTCGTCTAAAATTTGACCACCAAACGTTGAAGAGTCGACTGTAAGGGGCCATCACGTCTACGTATTTGACAGATGTCACCCAAACAATATGGCCACCAAAATCTAGCACTAAATTATTTTCTAACCGAAGAGGAATTGATTGCCAAAACATTAATAAAGTCTGAATTATTTGTATTCAAATTTACAAATCAAATATTCCGACTTTATAACCGACAGTTGTACAAAGTCATAATTTTGATCCAAAATTACTTCGTTTTTGACGATGTTAGAGAATTATTTTTAACTGCAATTTTCTCATCGATGAGAAAGTTTTGTATTCTTAAAATTAAATTTAAGCCCAAGGAAAGGCGTATGCGAGCCAAAAGACGAAAAATTTGATAATTAAGATTCTTAATAATAAAAGAGCATAATTATAATGCACACTAAATAGTTGTATGTATATAGGCTTTCCTCCCTGCGCTTTGTGTTTTCTGCATATCGTCGTCGTTCTATGAAAACTCCCTTAGTCCATTTTTTGTGTTTTGAGATATTTGCATTTAAACTTGGAAATTAATATAAAAAAATTCAAAAATTATCAGAATAGCACGATCTCAGGCTTCAATTGTAGAATGGGTTTGGCGTAGCCATTGTGCAAACAAATTTTTTGCAACTTGTTTATCCGAAATGAATTAAATAAGAATTGAATCACATATTTTTTAAAAATGAACTTAGGGAGTTTTCATAGAACGACGACGATATATTCTCCTAGAAAGCTATTGTACTCCCGCTCTAGTTTTCCTTCTTCTAGTCAATACTTGTATTCTAACTTTATTATAATTTTCAATTTCTTCCAATTCAGAGTACGAGCTTATGGTCCCGGAATTGAACCAGTTGGTCCAGTTGTTGCTGCTCCAGCGAACTTCACCGTTGAAACGTTCTCAGCTGGAAAAGGTAAGGAAATTTTCATTTATAGAAGTCCCTAAAGTTGAGCGAACTTAAGACTTTAATTCAAGTTGAAAAAGTGTTAAAGCAAACAATCTTCTTCAAATTTGTGCAAACTATTTATAGGTCTCCTTCCGAATATTGTCCGTCAACTGTTTAAACGTTTGATTGGCCTAAAGTGTAGACGTGACTCAATTTTGAATTTGCTCAATTTTATATCCCACACCACCTTATTATCCTTAATCTCGTGAGAAGTTATAAATAAAAAAAAAATTTATTTATTCAGGAAACGTTGAAGTCGAGGTCATTGGTCCCAATGGTCAACCCGAAAAAGCTGAAGTTCGCTTCAACAATGACAAGAACCTCACCTATTCGATTTCGTACATCCCCAAAATGGAAGGCGAACACAAAGTGTTTGTCAAATATTCCGGTCGTGATATTCCAAAGAGTCCTTTCATTGTCAAAGTTGAGGGTCATGCTGGTGATGCTTCTAAGGTTAAAGCAACCGGTCCTGGAGTACAGCCAACTGGAACTTATATAAATAAGCCAACATTCTTTGACATTTTAACTAAGGGTGCTGGACGTGGAGTACCAGAAGTAATTATCATCGATCCAGCAAATCACAAGACGTCTGTTCCAGCTAAGGTCAGACAGGTTGAAGATGATGTTTGGCGTTGTGAATATGTTACTCCACTAACTGGTCTACATTCGATAAATGTATTCTATGCTGGAACTCCAATTCCAAATAGTCCCTTCCCTGTGAAGGTTTCCCCACTATCCGATGCTCGGAAGGTTCGTGCAAGTGGACGTGGTCTTCAGAGTACTGGTGTTAGGGTTGGAGACGATGCTGATTTTAAGGTATATACAGATGGAGCTGGTGAGGGTATACCCGAAGTAAGGGTTATTGGGCCTGGTGGATCGAATCAAAATGTGGCTCTTACTAAAGTCGATGGAACTACCTATGAAGCACACTACTACCCAACAAAAGAAGGCCGATATGTAGTTATGGTTACTTTCGGAGGCCAGGAAGTCCCCAAGAGTCCATTCGAAGTAAAGGTTGGACCCAAGAAGGAATCGTCAATTGTTGCTTATGGACCTGGGCTAACAGGTGGTGTTATTGGATACCCAGCAGCTTTTGTAGTTGAGACCAATGGCGAAACAGGTGCCCTAGGTTTCACTGTTGCCGGACCTTCACAAGCCGAAATTGAATGTCACGATAACGGTGATGGTTCTGCTTTGGTCAAATACCATCCGACAGCAGTAGGAGAGTATGCTGTTCACATTCTCTGCGATAACGAAGACATCCCCAAGAGTCCCTTTATTGCACAAATTCTGCCAAGAACCGATTTCCATCCTGAACTCGTAAAGACTTCAGGTCCCGGTTTGGAGAAAAATGGCATCACTATTGGCGAACCGATATCATTCACAGTTGATACCTCTAAAGCTGGAAATGCTCCACTGGAAGTAGTTGTGGAAGATGTTTATGCAACCAAGATTCCAGTTACCATCCAAGAAAAGCCCGATGGTACAAAGCTATGCACTTATACTCCAATTTCTGGCGTTCCTCATACTGTAGAGGGTAAATATCTAAATATTTCTTCTGTCTTCTCCCTTAATAAAAAAAAAAAATGATGAACTTCTTTTAATTTCAGTGAACTACGGATGTGTCGCAACTCCCAACTCCCCACATCGTGTCTACATTGGTGTTCCAGTTGATCCAACAAAGGTTCAGGCTTTCGGACCCTGGCTGGAACCAGGTGTACGTCCAAATGTTGCCACACATTTCAATGTTGACGCTCGCGAGGCTGGTGATGCTGAACTTCAAGTCAAGATCATACACGAGGAAACAAAAGCTGAGGTTCCATGCCGTGTAATCGACAATGAAGATAGCACTTATACCGTTGAAGTCATCCCTCCAGCAAACGGAGCCTACACCACCTCCATGACCTACGGTGGACTGCGAGTGCCCCTTGGTCCAAAGGTCGTTGTCCAGCACAGTGTTGACGTTTCCAAGATCAAAGTCGATGGTCTAGAACCAAGTAAGTACCTTACCCCATTCTTACACTATCTCATTCTTTGCATAGTTCATTGTTGAAAACAAGAAAAGGTCATTTAAGAAATTTATTACAAACTCACAAGCTGCACCATTGAATAGTCTACAGCAGTTCCGGGTCATTACCAATGGCCTCCCGAGGGCGGATCTTTCGGTAACAATCACAAGTCCATCTGGAAATCGGGTCAAAGCCCATATTATTCCAACAGCTGAAGGCTTTCTGGTGAATTTCACACCCACACAGCTGGGCGAGTACCTTCTGAGTATTTGTTTTGGTGGAAGTCCCATAACCCCACGACCCTTCAGATTGCAATGCCTCGTGGGCAGTGACTCGAACAAAGTGCGAGCCTATGGTCCAGGGCTAGAACGAGGCATTATAGGCCAGCCGGCCGAGTTTATTATCGACACCAGAGGAGCGGGCCAGGGAGGACTTGGAGTTACCGTAGAAGGACCTTGCGAAGCGGCCATTAACTGTCGTGACAATGGTGATGGTACTTGTAATGTTGCATATTTGCCAACAGAAATCGGGGACTATGCGGTTAACGTAACATTCAATGATCGACACGTGAACGGATCTCCCTTTCAGCCAATTATAGTACCGATGCCACATTTAAACAAGATCCGCGTGACTGGAATAGGAATTCAGCCACACGGTACGAAGATGGCGTTACGTTTGATTTTGCGTTTTTCTGTGTGTGCCCAAATAAAGCGACCGTGCTAGAGGAGACAATAAAAAGCCTGCTTAAATAACCCGCCCACAGAGTACTGCACTTTGTCTAAGGCACAGCTTTAAAAAAAAATTTTAGAACTTAACACTTTGCTAACCACAAAACACGCCCACCGCATGCATATTTATTTCGTTTTCATTTGTTAACATTTTTATTCGTTGTTTTTTTTTTTGAAATTTCGGAAGTCTAAAACTAACAGTATCTTCTCTACCTTTAAGGTGTCATAATGAATGCCCCAGTTGACTTCTCGGTTGACATGAGTAAAGTTGGTAATGATATCGATTCAAAGAAGCTGACCTGCGCCATCTTTGATCCAAAGGGCAATGTCCTGCCTAGTAAGGTCGTCCAAGGCCAAAAAGATGATGTTTTCCGAATTATGTACACACCCTTCGAAGCCGGACGACACACTATTGAGCTGTTGTATGATAATATCCCCGTGCCTGGATCACCGTTTGTTGTTCATGTGAAGAGCGGTTGTGACCCATCACGCTGCAAGGCGTACGGCCCCGGTCTGGAGAAGGGCTTCACAAACAAAAAGAACAAATTCACTGTGGAAACCAAGGGTGCCGGAACTGGTGGCCTCTCGTTGGCCATCGAAGGACCCTCTGAGGCTAAGATGAGCTGCATCGACAACAGGGACGGCAGTTGTGATGTTGAGTATTTGGCAACTGATCCAGGAGAATATGACATCACTATTCGTTTTGCGGACAAGCACATTCCTGGATCGCCATTCAGGGTGGTTGTTGAAGAAACTGTTGATCCCACAAAGGTTAAAGTCTATGGACCTGGTATCGAACATGGCCAAGTACGAGAAGGCCTGCCAACCTATTTCAACGTAGATGTCGCTGAAGCTGGCCCCGGACGTATTGCCGTTAAATTGACAAATTCTGAAGGCATTCCCGTTGATAACTTGAATGTTGAAGAAAAGGGCAATGGAGTATATGCTGTTCATTATGTTCCCCCCAAGCAAGGATCAGTACTGACGTGCCAAGTGAAGTTCTCTGATGCTGAAGTGCCATGCAGGTGAGCCCTATATTTCTATCTATTCAATGATTATGAAACTAATTTATTTCCTGAATTTCATCTAGCCCCTTCGTCATGACTGTCTTCCCCAAAGCTGAACCAGAAAATGTGAAAATTGTGGGCAGTAACGAAAAGAAGAAGCTTCCAGCATCCCTGCCAGCCAAATTCGAAATTGACACAAAATCAGCTGGCGAAGCCGATATTAATGTTGAAATTAAAAATCCAAAAGGCAAGCCAATAGTTCCAATATTGGAAAAGATCGACAACGACACATATATTCTATCCTTTATCCCCGACGAATGTGGAACATATCACATTAGCGTGCTTTTTGGTGACACTCATATTCATGGCTCTCCTTTCACTCTCCAAGCATTTGCCACTGGTGAAGCCAAAAAATGCAAACTTATTGCTGAAGCTCCCAAAATTCAACCATCAGGCAGCAAGAGTCATCTAAGTGTGGATGCTAGAGACGCCGGCAATGGCGCTGTTACTTGCAAAGTAACATCAAAGAGTGGAAAGTGAGTTTCGGAGCGAAAACGTTAATTTAAATAAGATTTCTTATTCAATACTTCTTTTCAGGGAAATCGTTGACATCGACGTGATTGAAAAGGACGGCCTGTTTGACATCTTTTATGCACTCAAAGATCCTGGCGAGTACGACATCAATGTTAAATTTGGTGGACAGAATATACCGAATGGTAGCTTCTCAATTAAGGTAGTTTCAAAAATGTAATCTCTTTATGTTGTCATTAGTGAACAAAAACTTTCTTCATTCGAGAGACATTAGAAATTCAATTGTTATAAATTATGTCAAAATCCGTACATATTCATATATTATTAATGTATTTGTTGTGCAGTCCTTATAATTGTTCCTCATTTAATTATTAAAAAAAAAACATTGTTTCATGTTGAAGGACATGCATTTTGTAAATTAAATTCCCTTACAAAAATACACAAACAATAGAAAGAAAACAATAAAACTGTTCAAAATCATTAATTTATTGTTAATTTAAAAATATCATTATAATGTTCATAAATTATAAAAGTTTATTTAAAACAAAAACAAAAAATAAATCAATGCAGTTACAGAAAAATAAACATGATCCAAAATTATTCTTTCATTTGGCATGACGTTTGGCTTTAAAAACAAAATTAAACAAATTTTATTTTAAGCTTATTAATTTAAAATAATTGATATAACCATAATTTACGCTTATTTTAATATTTAACTTAACAGTTTGTTTGTGTGTTTTTGCTTAAGAAAATTACCTTATAAAATGCTTCATAACAAATACATATATATGTATGTGTATGTGTATTTAAGAACAGATTTTGAATGACAGTTTTAAAATAAATATAACTGAAACATTCAATGTCCGCAAAAATAAGTGTAATGCTGAGGAGATTTTAAACATCAGTGTTACGAAAAAAATTAAAGCACCCGAATATAGTGTGTTTCGAACGCTTTTTGTTGGAAAAATGTCCGAAGTCTATGAAATAATCTTCTCTGGACTTTGGAAAATAGAAAAATCGCCTTGCCTGCTAAATAAATACTGTCCGAATTCGCAGTTATTAATTTTAGGTTCAAACAACCGGAGTTTAAAGGTTTTAAAATTTATCGCTTATTATGGAATCCGGAAATCGAGTTCTCACATTTCTTAAAAGCACTTGCGTACTATACAGGGTGATTGGCATAAGGTGTGACAAAAAGCTAGGGCGTGTAGGTTGGACTTAGACAAGAAAAAAATCGTATGGGAGGGGGGGGTCTATTTCCCCCCGTTTAGGCGGGAGGGGCAATTTAAGAAAAAAATCACTTAAAACAGAAAAAAAATTATTAGAAAATAACGGTAATACCTACAGAGTAATGCTATGGCATTTTGAAAAGCCAGAAATACATTCTTTAATTTTGTTTTTAAATAAAGTTGTTCGAGTGAATAGTTTTTGAAAAATTAATTTTCAAAATCAAAATTTTGAAAAAAAAATTGAATTTTTTTTTTAAACATTTTTTTTTCAAAATTTTACGTAATTAAGTATTATTTTTTTATTCAATATTCAATGCTCTTATTAATTTTTGATCAAACAAAAAAACCCGGATGTCAAAATGTTTTGTAGTTTTTGAGAAAATTAAAAATAACAAAAACTACTTTTGTTCTAAGAAAAGCCTTTTATTTTAGTTTTTACGTTTTTGGATTCTTATGTAGGTGAATTTACGATTGAAAGGATTAACTTTCTTTTTACTATTCTTTTAATTATCGTCTTATAAGCATACAATAATGTGACAAAGTACTGGATTAACCATATTTCACACATTTTTTCATTGAGAACACCTGCGTGAGAGCATTGGTTTAAAATTGACCTGCCACTTTTTTATTATGGTGGGGTCGGCTTGGCTTAGGTGCATTTACGAAAAAAAGGATTAACTTTTTTTGTAAAATTTTTTTATTATCAGTCTTATAAGCATACAATAAAGTGACAAAGTACTGGATTAACACATTTTTTCATTGAGAACACCTGCGTGAGAGCATTGGATTAATATTAACCTGCGAATGTTTTTTAAATAATTTTTTGTAATAAGCTTTAGTTAAAAAATAGTTAAAAATTTAAATAAACAGTAATTATGTATTTTATCTAAATATGCATGTATTTCTTATTTTAATTGATTTCAAGATTCAGGAACATTCTTGTTCTTATTTCGCAATTGCACTTTTCTGTCACTAGTTAGGGCGTGTATACGTTGCATTATTTAAAAAACATTCGCAGGTCAATATTAATTCAATGCTCTCACGCAGGTGTTCTCAATGAAAAAATGTGTGAAATATGGTTAATCCAGTACTTTGTCATATTATTGTATGTTTATAAGACGATAATTAAAAAAATAGTAAAAAGAAAGTTAATCCTTTCAATCGTAAATTCACCTAAGAATCCAAAAACGTATAAAAACTAAAATAAAAGGCTTTTCTTAGAACAAAAGTAGTTTTTGTTATTTTTGATTTTCTCAAAAACTACAAAACATTTTGACATCCGGTTTTTTGTGTTTGATCAAAAATTAATAAGAGCATTGAATATTGAATAAAAAAATAATACTTAATTACGTAAAATTTTGAAAAAAAATTGTTTAAAAAAAAAAATTTCAATTTTTTTTTCAAAATTTTGATTTTGAAAATTAATTTTTCAAAAACTATTCACTCGAACAACTTTATTTAAAAACAAAATTAAAGAATGTATTTCTGGCTTTTCAAAATGCTATAGCATTACTCTGTAGGTATTACCGTTATTTTCTAATAATTTTTTTTCTGTTTTAAGTGATTTTTTTCATAAATTGCCCCTCCCGCCTAAACGGGGGGAAATAGACCCCCCCTCCCATACGATTTTTTTCTTGTCTAAGTCCAACCTACACGCCCTAGCTTTTTGTCACACCTTATGCCAATCACCCTGTATAGTGAGTTAAGTTTAACATTTTATATATATAAAATTTACATGTAAAAAAATAATTGTAAAACTTGGTTGACCGGTTGTCAGTGGCTGTTTTAATCATCATTCGCCATTAATAAAAAAATGCTATGTGAAGGAACTGTCAAAATGAACGAATGTTCGTTTATTCTTCGGTCCTTAGTCAGTCTCATGTGAATAGTCCTTACCTGGCTTTGTTGAATTTGGTACTCCGGGTGAAAGTTTATTTTTACGAAAGGTAATGCAATGTCAGTACTCCGTAAGTAGTATCTAGATTTATATGCATTTAGTTATATTAAATATGTTCATGTATGCGAAGTAAAACTTGGCTTATGCTTTAATATTATGTCTGTTAAATACAGTTTTTATTTCCATGAGAGAAAAATCCAGATCAACCAATGCAAACATGTTTTAAGACGTTAGTTTACACTAGAACTTTTCATTCGCCTGTAACAATTTTTGGAGGTAAAACATCATTTTAAATGTGACAGAACACTTTGATGAAACGAACAGATTTATAGAAAACTTTAGAACAAACATCATTTTTATAAAAAATGAAAACTTCATTTTAATTGCTCGTATAGAGCTCTGGTAAAATTAAAATGTAAAAGTAAAGGTATTCATGGAACATACGAGGGCAGTTTGAAAAGTTCTCGGCCTGACCAATAAAACGCAATATATTTTAAAACTTTTTTTTAATCTTTTTCTACATATTCTCCTCTTATATCAATGCACTTATTCCATCTGTGTTCCAGTGCTTCTATACCCTTTTTATAGGCCGATTCCTCCAACTCTTCGAAAAACCGCTCCGTCTCAGCAATCACCTTCTCGTTGGTGAAGAATTTGCGTCCAGCCAAATGTTTTTTTAAGTTAGGAAAGAGGTAATAGTCTGATGGTGCCAAATCAGATGAATAAGGGGGTGTGGTTCAGTACACAAAATCGAAGTTCATGGAGTTTAGCCATGACAACAACCGACTTGTGTGCTGGAGCATTATCCTGATGAAAAAGGATCTTCTTTTTGGCTAATCCTGGTCTTTTTTTGGCAACTTTTTTAGCCAATTTGTCCAACAGGTTTGCATAGTATTGACCAGTGATAATTTGGCCCTTGGGAAGGTAATCAATAAAAATAATTCCCTTGTAATCCAAAAAGACTGACGCCATCACTTTCCCAGCTGAATCACACGACTTGGCTTTCTTCGGTGGAGGAGAACCGCTATGCTTCCATTGTTTTGATTGTTCTTTTGTCTCAGGAATATAGTGATGAATCCATGTTTCGTCGGTGGTAATGAATCTTCTCAAGAAATCGCTGGTATTCCTCCGAAATAAAGCTAGATTCTCTCTAGAGATTTCAACGCGGCAACCACCTTGCGGACAATTTTTTCAACCCCAATTCTTCGGTCAAAATGTGGAAAACCCGTTTAGAAGAGATCCCCATGGTGTTGCTTATTTTTCGCACTTTTAACCTTCGGTCGTCTAAAACCGTTTTATGAACTTTATCAACGTTTTTTGAAGAGGTGGATGTCGTTGGCCTTCCGCTTCTGCAATCATCTTCGACGCTCTGTCTGCCATGTTTAAATAAGGCTGCCCACTTTTTGAACGTGGAATACGAAGGTGCAGATTCCCCAATGTCTCATCGAAGTCATCTTTAATTTGATTTGGTGTCATATTCTTTTTGACCAAATATTTAATGACCGCTCTAATTTCATTTTTTTCCATTTTCGTTGTTAGCAATAGGTTCGTTCAAACAAAAAATTGCACTGATATAAGTACGCGACCAATTTTAATGAAACTTCACATACAATTATTATATATGTATATAAGGCTGTTTGAGGAATTAAAAGTTATTTATCAAAACAACGCCTTCTATGTTACGCCGAGAACTTTTCAAACAGCCTCCGTACATACGTTTCATGAACCTCCTAAAACAGTTATTTATTAAACGTCAAACAGCGATGAGTTGGAAGCAGGCGACCTGCGTTTACTTTGCTTATTTTCTTCAATTTAAAAAAAAATACGAGTATTTCGTTGGATGTACTTTTTTCCAACTCTATTCTCTATTTCAAATTATATTTCACTTAGACATTTTAAAAAAAGGGAAAATTCTGCTTTTGATATTCCTCGAACTCAGTTCGATTTTAATTTAAAATATTTTTGACAAATTACGAAATATTATAGACGTTATTGTACTGTTACAAGGTGTTTACGACTTTACGATGTGTATAATCTTCGTTTGCCATACGAATTCCTGTCGGAAAGCTTACGATTTATTAACTTCCCATAGGGAGTTATTGTAATCGGTCCGATTTGTCAAATTGGAATTTTTGACATTTCTCGACGTTTCAAGGTCCCTAGAGGCTATATCAATCATTTTTAGAGAGATGGCTGTGTGTGTGTGTGTACGTACGTTCTGGTACCATTTTTCGTCGTCGATATCTGAAAAACGAGTAAAGTTATCGACTTCCAATAAATTTTGTTTAATAGATAATAACTTCGATAGAGGCTGAAAGGGCGTTTAATAAAATTCAGTAAGTAGTTTTTTTCACTATAACGGTTTAAAAAAAAGTAAAAATTTTGCTTAGTTTCAAATATCTCACGAAAAAATAATGCTATTGATTTCAAATAAAATTTAATATACTCATTATAAGGTCATACAGATTTGGCATGAATTTGGAAAAAAATGAACATACCGTTATTTTTTTAAATAAAAAAAAACGAAAAAAAAATTTAATAACCCAGATATTCTAAGAACGGAAAACAATTTGAAACTCAAAATAATTTTATTTTACGAAAAATAATGTGTTTGACAACTGGTGAAAATTTCAAAAAAAATCAGTTTACAGTTTTTACAAAAAATAAAAAACTATATAAAATTCTATTGAAAATTGGTAAAAATTGTTTTTCGACTCAAATTACTCGAGAACTACTCGTAGTAGTGATATTGACTTCTAATTTAGTTTATTTCATACATAGTATAATTTTGTACAATAGGTTAAATGTTGAAAAATATTGAATTAATAGTTTTTTTTTTAAATAAAAAAACTATTAAAAACTCTAGTGAAAACTAGTTAAAATTGTATTTCAAGTCGAATTTCTTGGGAATGAATACCGATAGTGCCTTCTAAAGTATGTTGTTTTATACATCGATACCTTCTCGTAAGAATGTATTATTTGAAAAAAAAAAACTAAATATAAAGTTTTCAAGACCACAAATGGGAAGTTATCAGTGTGTGTCGCACCCAGCCTCTTTTTGGAAAAGATTTTGACAGTTCGCTTACAACGTAGTAAACTTTCCGACGTTAACAACGTGTATCATGGTATTCCGACGTATGTAAATAGCCTAAGTTTATCCGTTCTTGAATATAAGTAGGTGATAAATTCAATAGGCTACACCATATTATTTTGACGGAGACGCATGATGTGATAAAATGACTTTAAATTTAAAAGTTCCAGTTACTGCACGCCTATTGTACAAAGTATTGTTTCTTCGATTTCGAATGCTTAAGTTCTAGATTAGTTAATCTTTCACCATCTTGTGAATATATTTTTATAGAAAAATTATTTGATTGAATGCTTCTCTACCACAACAAGGATGAACACGAATAAAATAATGTGAATTATAAGCGATATAGAAATAAGACACGGCAATTCTCCGCTTTAGTTCAGCCGCCATCGCTGGAAATAAAATATCTGAGACGCTAACCTTCAGTCTCAGAACATCGTGCCACACATCTTTCCTATCCTTCTGTCTCTTCCTTAACTTCACGCCCGCGCTGTGTTCAAACATTTAAAGGGTAATCATAATCCCTTGAGCGCGGGTAGATTATAAAAAAAAAAAAAAATAACGTATTCTGCGAAGAAGATTTGAACACAAAAATATAAATTGTTTTTCTTTTTCAATTCTGAGTAGAGCACTGATTAGAGCCTTGTCGATCAGCTTGCACAAAATCTGTTTAATCAAAGTCAATCAATTTTCTTGCAAAACTTTACGAACAAGCTCTCTGGATAATCAATACGACTGTAGTCGTATACGAGTCATAAATACGAGTTTCAGAATATAGGTGAATATTTTTGTCATCAACTCCATTTTCTTAACTGCAGACGATGTTGTCGAACATATAGGTATGTCTGACTTCAGAAAACTGTAATAATGCTTTCGCATAGAAATTTGACGTTGAGGTTTCGAACAGTTGACTTTTGCAATTTCGGTTTAACAAGAACTTGCATTTAAATTTTTGACACAAATAATGTTTTCGAAAAGTGCAAAAAGTAGATTATTTCCCCTTTCTGTGATTTTCTGTACAAGAAAATTCTTCGGCCAGGATGTTGGGTTCTATCAAAAGCCACTTTTTTAACTTGCCATTTATAAAGAACAAAAATATATGCTCTTTGTCAGAATATTGTGAACAGTAATAAGCAATAAAAATAGCCATATCCATTTGAATTTCGAATAGTACGAGTATCCATCAATTTCGAGTTTCGTACATTTGGAAAATATAAACATGAATAAATAATTTATTAATAGAAAACAATACTTACAGAAAATAAATAAGAAATAATTGTCAATTTAAATGTAATCGCTCAACATTTTCATTTCTTGGTTGTTCAAAGAAATTAAAATGTTTAAAATTAAGAATGTGTTAGTAAACTACTATAAAGTTATCAAATTGTTAAGTAGTATCATACTAACACCTTATTACACTGTTGCACTAAATATCTTATATCACTTCAATTGATCTATGTACATATTTTTATCTAAAGCGTTTGCTTACTATTTCGCAGTTTCATTTCTCTCTGAGACAATTTCATACTCACTCCTCTATTTTCGACATGCCCAGAAAGTATTCAAATGCAACTCTTATCAATATCATGTTAAAAAATTTAAATCTAAAATGTCTCAAGTGCTCAGAGATTCTTGTTCGTGGAACACGCCTATTTATTAGTCTTTTAACTCATAATTTTCACTTAACTGTCAACACTTGACTTAAAATAATTCGCCTGTCATAATAATTACTGTCAATTAAATAGATACTTAAAAATATTT
This sequence comes from Chrysotoxum bicinctum, assembly GCA_911387755.1. NCBI lineage: Eukaryota > Metazoa > Arthropoda > Insecta > Diptera > Syrphidae > Chrysotoxum > Chrysotoxum bicinctum. The sequence continues at coordinate 161,902,814 of OU426988.1, forward strand.
AAATTGCATATTTTTGTGTCTTTCAAAAAAAAATATACGAACAAAATTTTTCAGAGGATTTATGAACATTCATGACAATTAATGGCCATGACATTTACAACTTTCGAATATTTTCTGACATAAGGACAAAAATATTATGATTTACAAAACGTCAAATTACTTTGTATGTATTAAAAATTTGAGAAGTTGTCACTTAAGCAAACACAAATTGACATAATATGTCACTTGTCAATTGCGACCGATGTCAAAATCCCTCGCGCCTATTAAAAATTCTTAAAAAAACAGGAATATAATTTTATTTAGAAATAAATTTCAATTATAAAAATTGGCAAGTTTTCCTATGTGATCTGTAAACTTTTACTTGCGCGTGTTTTTGTGTAATAAATTAATATATACATACATATCTAGATAATGTGTTAACGTAAAAAAGACAAACAAAATATCTTAACTTAGTTTGTGCGGAAGAGTTACTAGAAGTTGGGTGCAGTCTAGACAGTCTACATATACTCGTACAGTCGAGTCTATTTTATACGAAGCAGAGTGCATTTTGAAAATATAGCGTGTTTACTTGAAAGTTAGAGAATATCTCAACAAAATTTTAATGTTAGATTCAAGATTCATGATAAGAAACCTCTCATCGTTTACAAATTATTTAAAATCAGAAATATTTGTATGTGACACACATACAAATGTAGGTATGTAAATTGTTTAAAAAAAAATCCTAAATAAATTTATTTGCTTGCAAACAAATAGCCTAACAAATGTTACAATCGATTTTTAATAAACGTACACATTTTGTTAAGAAGTTTAGAATCGATTATAAATAAAACGCACAAGACTGCAGAAAATAAATATTTAAATTTAAAGGCAAGAAAAATATATTTACCACATTCTTTAAGAGGATTGAAAAGTATGCAATTTTTTCTTCTACAATTTATAACTCCATAGAGAGTAGCTGTCTCGACTCAGGAACTCTCAATGCATCAATTTATTATCCATTGCAAGTGCCCAATATTTTTCTTCTCAAAACTAACTAAATTAAACAGAAGCTTAACAACACAAATAAAAATATGCACATACTAAATAAAAAAATTAAAACCCATAAACCTTTAATATAAATGCCAAATGTTCATGAAGTGTCAACAAACGCATCATTTCAAATTGTCTTTTTCATAATCACACCGAAACTAAAATGATCGTACAACTCAAATTAAATTAAAACAAAAAAATTATTTTGTAGGAGAAAAGATAATGGCAAAACGCCCAACAATATTTTTGTTTGTTTTGAATAAATTACATTATTAGTTACGACTTACGAGTAGTACGAGTGCCAAAGGCGTCTGAAATTCTTCTTGCTATTATTTGACACTTGCCGATAAAATGATACCCGTGCATAATGTTTTGATATACAGTTTGATGAAAACAATAAATCTTAAAAGTGCATATAATGAACCAGACAATGTTCATGTCTCCCTTAAATTGCAGAGGGGCTTCAAGAGACTAGACGACAGTATTTTGAATACATTTGCCATGATAATAAGTCATGTGGCAAAATGTTTATCAACACTACAAAATTATGAACGCATTGAAATTGTGTTTTAAACTGAATATACAAAATAAAAGCGACAAATTAATACAAATTTGCAAGACAAATAATGAAGAAGACTGTTAAATTTTAAATACAGTCCCTTCTAGCCGGATAGGTTCAACGTTTTTTTTACTTGCGATATACATACATATAGGTAATATATGGAAAGTTATGCACTCTTGAGAAAAATCTAACTAATGTTTTTGATCAAACTTGACATAACGATGATAGGGAACACGAAATAAGTTGGTATCACAATTCTGTCTGTGTGTTCGACTGCAGCTTAAACGGCTCAGCCATTTTTTTAAACTTGGTAGATAGGATTTTAAAATCAAAAAATGTTTCTTAAGATCAAAAATAACTGCAGACAGTCGTTTGTTTTAAATTCAAAAAATTTCATTCAGTTCGATCTGTCTATTATCTTAAAGAAAGTTTCCAAGAAATGGCACTCACATATAACCATGATTTTCTTTTGTTTTCGATTTACTCGAATGCGGTACTCATTTCGGTATTTCAATTTTCAAAAATTATTTTATTTTTTATTTTATCTAAAAATAACGTTATTCACTATACAAAGGTTAAAAAATGGTATTCAAAATTGTATTTATTTCGAAAATGGCTCCTATAATTTTGATAAAATGTTTTATCTTTTATTATTATTTCTTACGATCTTAAATTTAATAAAAGAAAAATCGATATTAAGATATAACTGCATGTACCTACGATAGAACCATTTTTTTCAAATTTTGAATTTCTCATTATCGACATAACGGATTTTAATAAAAAAAATTCATAGAGAAGCTTAAAAAAACTAAAAAAAAATATTTATTGAATTTCATTAGCTCAATATTTTTATTCGTACAGTAGTTAAAACTTTAATTTGGCTAACCAACATTTTACCTTAAGAATGTTTTAAATTTTTTTTATATAAAATCTTATTTTTTAAGAAACCACTACAACGACTTATAATTTTTGTTCTTGTATAAACCAATATTTGCTGTAAACACATGGCATCCTGTTCTTAGCTTCAACTATGAAAGGAGTTGTTTTAGTCATTTTAAAAAATGAATTTTATGCTTGTGAACAGTTTTTCTCTACTAATATTCATTTTTGAAATACTTGATCTTTTGTATAAGAGCAAGTTCATGCGACCCAGTCCTGCATTTTATTTCTGTACGTCTTAACGACTGGATTGATTTTCCCTAAATTTTGCATTTATTATTCGGTAAAATAAATTTAAAAAAATTACGAAAAATTGATATTTTGATGATTTTGCTAAACTCAAGTTTTTAAGTGTAAATCATTAAAAATTACTCAAAGTTGCATTTCCAAAAATTTTTTTAGAATTTGCTTCAGTAATTTTAAGAATTTTTTAAAAAATATTTCTGAAAGATTAGTTCCCTGCATTCGTAATGTTTATTAAGTTTTCTATATGAATCGAAATCTAATCATAGTTTCTTGAGTGGCTTGAGCCAAAATTTTGTTGGTTGTTGTTAAGTTAACAGCTAAGGATTAGAAATTTCACTATTTTATTATTTAATCTGATTTATTAAAATCAGCTTAAAGTAACTAACTAACTAGAACAGTCAACGTTAAAATAATAGAACAACATTAAAGTCAACGAAAATCGGTCGTTTAGCAAAATTAAAATTTAGATTATTTCATTTTCCAACGGTTCCTTAATTATACAAAAAGATCCCACAAAAAGAGATATACCTATTCAGTTGGAAAAGACTGTACATCAATTTTGGTTAAATGAATATAGAATTAAAAGTACGAAGATCTGAGGAAGCCTTCATGTTAAGAATACCATTTCCCAAAAAATTGAACACGACCGACTCAGTTGGTATTGCCATGTTCAAAGGAGAGATCCTGAGAACCCCGTCAAAAAGGCAATATCATACAACGTTCCAATTCGGAATAAAAAGAAAGGTAGGCCTAAACACTCCTGGTACAAACAAATGCAAAAACACCAGCATTCAGTTGGCCTCAGAAATGGAACAATACAAAACCGGGAGGCTTGCCGCCGATTTCTGAGGTCAACCCGGCGAACCCCACAGGCGGATCACTAGTGTGAAGCAGATACGTGGGAGAGTTATGATCCCCTCGACATCGAGATCATAACAGCGCCGAAGAAAAGGAAGAAGAAGAATATAGAATTATTTATGTATATTAGAAAGCGCAATCGATCTTCGTGATATAGTCAAAGTTCATATTGGCAAGTTAAAAACAGATGGAAGTTACATAGTTAAAGTCTTATTTACAATCGCACAACATTTTAAACAGCCTATTGTTATAAGTAAGGTTAAGCACTCCACATTCTTGTAAAGCAGCTGAAGAAAGAATCTCTGAATTAAACAGCACGCCCGAAGTTGAGCTCCAGGCCCTAACTGATGGGTATTCATTAAAGCGCGAGTATAAGGGTTGAATTGTTTAAGGGGAAGAATGTAACTGACTATTTCACTAGAACATTGTTAATAAAAATAATGGTAAGATAATGAAAGAAAAGAAGCATTGGGGCATTGCCCGAGATAGAAGACAGCATTGAGTTTTTAAAGCAAATAAATGATACGCGATTTATGATTTTATATTTGGCAACGCTATCGAAACCAGAATTTAATGATTAAATGAATTTAAGCTCATTGATGAATATGAGAAAGAGAGTTGGAGATAAAACGGAACCTTGAGGCACACCAGTATTTCGTTTATGAATATCAGACTTGACACCATTCAGTACAACTTTTATAGAGTGATTCGAAATGTTACTTCTAATCCTATGAAGAAAAGATTTATTAAAACCGAATGTACGTAGATACGATGACAGCGCTTCATGCCAAAGCTTTTTGAAATATCAATTGCAATAATTTTACTTTTTGTAAAAATGATGTAAAGAGTTGTGTCACTGTTCGGTGAGGTAAACCAACAGATCATTCAGAGCGTTCTTGAGCTGATAACTTATAAGCGTTTCCATTGCCTTGAAAAGAAGGGAAGTATGTCCGTGCTATTGGACGATAGGGCAAAAAGAATTGCCATTTTTAGGGAAAGGCTGATTTCCATCCACTCGGAAAGAAATCAGTAGAGTAGGACAGATGAAAAAGCTTACGTAATGTACTTGCCAGCGTCGACGAACACCTCTCCCAGATACTAACCGGACCAACAGATATTATTACTATGAAAGAAGATTTGTGCCATAAAATCTTTTACGCTCTCAAGTACAGAAGGTGTAATGATACTTTTTGGCTTCGTCGCATTAAGAGCAAACTGTACGCCAAGCAAATACGCTTTTTCTTTATTCTTGTGAGCTAACAAAAGAAGTGACCAACCGAAGATGTAGTATTATTTCATATATTTTTTTATAAATGACCAAACACTCTTAAAAACTTTGGGACATTATAATATTTTTAGCCTTAATTGTTGGTCATGCTGAAATTTGGTTCGTCGAATAAGAAGAAATATTTTCGTGATAAGGCTATTATGAAGACACGTTTTTTGAGGGTTGTAAGTTTCATAAAGTCATATAATGTTAACACGATACTGAAAACATAAAATAGTTATTCGATGATTTAAATTTGTATAAAATGGTTAAAAAGGCAAATTCGATTACAATTTGAGAAATCATCATTTTGACCCAAAATAATAATTTTAAATAAAATTTTGCGCCAATTTCTTTAAAAAACTCATATAGTTATTCAAATATTTAAATCAAAATTAAAAGAATTGGCAAATACGCAATATTTCCTGTCTTCGTGACCTTTAACTTATTTAGAAAAAAGTACAAAAGTATATCTTCTTGCAGTGGGCTTTGGGCCATTATAGTGTTGTTATTTGGTGTCTTTTTTTGTAGATGTTTGGGCCAAATACAAGTTTCTTTTTAAAAATGCAATAAAATGAACAAAATTAAATTTTTCGCATGTGTTAGGACCTTACTACTAAGAGTGAACATTCCCATTAAATATTGAACACAACGTCGTTCAAGTGGCTGCCTTGGCTGGCTTCGCAGTAGCGCATTCTGTTACTCCAAGCGAATAAGGCGAGATATTTGTGCAGAATTTTTCTCAGGCTAGTGCGTGAAATTTTGAGCTGTTGAGATCGATGGCGAGTTGAATTGAGTCTCACACTCTCAGCTACAGCAGCCACATTCTTGTCAATGCGCACCGTATGATGACGGAGACCATGAATGTTGTCTCCTAGCATACCAGTCTCATGAACTTTTTGCACAAACTTGCGTACAGCAGGCGCGGTGGGTGCTTCATTTCGACCAAAATTTTTTTTCAAAAAACGCACTGTTTGGGGTACACAGCACTCACTTTGGAAATAAATTTTCAATATTCCCAACTTCTTTCAAGGGTAAATCCACTTTTTTGTTCCACGCGGGTATGATACTAACTTTCTGTCATGTTTTTGAACGGGAAACAGCTATCAGTGTTATGATTTAAAAATAAACTACTAGATGGCCTACCCTGTATAAGAATAACGATTTTTTGTGTCATATACTGTCTTAATTAAAAAAAAAAAAACCTTAAAAAAAAAGTATTATCGGAAAAAGTTTATACATTTGTCTTTAAGTAAACACACCAGAAAAATCAAAACCATTATGGAGAGCTGAAGCCCTCTGCAAAAAACTTAGTCAAAGGAAGTATTGTAAAGTTTTGAGGTGTGTATTCTTGAATCGGATGCTAAGAAAAAATACATTTTTCTTGAAAACATCTGCAAAATCTTGGATTTATTTTTAAAAATCTAAACAAATATTTTTGTCGAAAATATGCAAAATTAAGAAGTTTTAATTTAAAATTTCGAATATAAAGTAGTTAATCCGTTACCGAAAATTTCGAAAATGGTTCTGTGGCAGGTACCGTTATTTGTGGCATCTAAACGAAAATTCCAATATTGTCGCTCTAGCAAATAACATAAAATCACCTAGGCCCAGGTTTGAAACAAATCACTTCGGCCGTTTAGTGTACTCTGTTTGTACACTGTGAGTGAGCAAGATCAAAGAGCAGATAGCAAAGAGCAAATAGCAAAGAGCAAAGCGGTAAAATCAAACACGTGTAGGTGTAGTGTAGTGAATAGTGATAGTGATGTAGTGAAAGGGTAGCACACAAAGTGAGTGTAGCTGTAGAGTCGTTTGAATATGGAGCAAAGAGTCATGAAGAAGGCAAAGGGCCGATTTTACATGTTTGATTTCTCCACTCTCAAAGCTGCGATTTTCAACTAGAAGTGGTCGAAATTTCAAACTTTGTTTGTATTTAAAAAGTTACTGCAAAATGTTTAATTGATTAAATTTGGTTTGCTATGAAATCTGTCCACTTCTTCGTCAGTTTATATTGACATTTGTCAAGTAAATAACTGAATGTTTTCATGGTCATTCAGAAATATTCTTCAAACTTAACATGATTTTCTCGTAGCTCTTGGAATAAATGTTGAAATTCACTGAAGAAACCCTGCATTTGGTTAATTACATTAATTTCTTCACTCCTGTTTCCGTGTTTCAGAAAATATCATATGCTTAACAATGGGTCTTTGAATAAAGTACAGATTTAAATTATAAGAATCCATTTTATTTATATAAATATTTAAAAGGAAGAGAATGATCTCTTGCTTGTTTTGCTTGCTTCTACTTTGCTCTTGCTCCTTACTCTTCACTCTAGCTAGGCTTCGTTATTGCTCTCTTCTCGTGCTCTTTGCTCTTTTGTCTGATGAATTTCGCAGCTTTGCTCTCCGCTCCACTCTGTTGTCTGGTTGTATCCTTTTTTTCACCTACATCTAGGAATTCAGACATACAGACTAACTAACATACAGACTTACAGACATACTGATTTACAGATAAAACTTGCTCTTACTACCTTTATCGCAAATAAAAGTTAGATATATCTGAAACATCGGCAACCTATAGAAGCAAAAATCATCTTATAAAAATAATTTAAACTAAATCCGATTGAAACTATAAGGGTAAATTATCCAGAGCTCGTTGAGTTTTGCAAAAACATCAGTTGACAATCAAAATTTTTACAACTTATAGGATTGTATTACGGTTTGCTATTTTCCACAGCTTATCCTTTGGCAGCAAATGCCACACCTTTAAATAGGTAAGTTGTTTTTGTTCAAAAATATTTTAAAGATGAATTTACAGTCTTTGATAAATGGCTTATATTAATTTGATAAAGTAAACATTTTTTAAAAATAAATTAATGGAAAAAACAAATCTTCAATTTTATTAAAGATCATGTGATAGATAAGATATATCTTTTTGTTCAAACAAATTTAAAAGTAGCTTTAAATCAATCCAATAGGTATATTCCTTCATTTTTCAAAAAAAGTAACAATGTGTTTCAAATGTGAATTTTAAAAATTGAATATGTTTACATACTAAGTTTTTTATCCCACCCGCAAGCTGTTTATCGTTCTTCAAGTACATACTTTTACAAGTTAAACAAAAAATTAAAATCAAGAAAACAAAATATTTAAAAAAAAAACCGACCAAGAAGGATTATTTTTAATCCGAATCTAGAAAAAAGAATTCGACAAATGATATAAATTTCTAGAAAGAAACCACTCACACACTAGCCTTTCTCAAATACATCGCGAAGACCAACATTCAAATCATTATTATTTGCCTAATTTCTCCTCCCAAATAACACTAGCAACACTAATCCAACAAATAAAATACAAACTAAAACACACTTAGTTATGGATACGAGAGTCTTTATAAAAACATCGTATATGCACCTAGATACATACATACATATGTATATATCACATTAATTATTTATTTTGTTCATCGTCCGTTTTATAGAAACTCCTCAAAAACAAAAAATTTCAAAAACAGACGGAAACACTACCATCAGACGGCCGAGTCAAATCAGTCAGTCAAAAGTTGCCTTTTGTCTACCATTGACTACAAAACCGATTATTGTTCTGAAACTTGAAAATATTTTTTTTAAAACTTTTCTTACAATAAAGGTAGTTTTTTAGTTCTAAAACTTACCTTATCCCTCAAGTGCAAGAGTGTTAAGAACTGGAAAACCGATCTTGCCCAACGGATTAAAGTGAATAAGTGGCAAATACGAGTGTCAAAAAGATTATTCATTAAGAAGTGTGTGTACTTTCAACATTTATGTTTTGGTTTTTCAAAGGTGCGAATCGATTTTACTGAAAAAAATTATTATTAATAAATAAATTAATTTAATTCTAAGTATTTGCATGTAAGTGTGTGTGTTTATTGGGGGCGGTATTAAGCGACAGACAAATAAATAATCTTGCTTGCATTCAAAAATTTGAAAAAAGATAAAAAAAAAACGGAAATTTGTCACCGGAACGGTGTGTTCCCAAAAATAGAATATTCTATGCATTCTTAATGAAATACTCATTTTAATTAAGGTGGAATTTATGAAAAACATTTTTAAAACAACAAAATTTTATTGCAATGCGTGTTTTTGAAACAAAAATTAATAAAACTGATTTTGGAAAACTGAAATCAAATGAAATATCCTTTGAAAAAAAATGGCTTTTTGAATTTAAAGAAATATTTCAATCAACTGAATTCAAAAGAGGTAGGACCTATTTCATCACGTACTACATTGGCGAATATGAAAAATAGCACGTATAAAATAAAAGACACGTAAACAAGATTTGAATGGAATTAATAATTTATTTTTATAACACCTCTCGAACAATGAGTCTTGTATCATTTTAAAAATAATGTTTTTCCATTACTCAAATAACGATTTTTTTTTCAAGAAGTATTGAGTATTTTTTTTTTTGAAGGTTAAATGAAACCAAATTTTACGACCTCAAGGATATTTCAAGAGCAAACACTTTCGAAAGTAGGTATACGAGTAGTCTAATAAATTTTATGTTTTAACGTCGCAACCGAATGTTTTATGGATATTTTTATTGAATTTTTGATAATATCATTATAAAAAGCTACCTTAACCCTTATTAGAGATGGAGCAATTTTATAAAAAATAAGCGTTTTTCAGCCTTGAAATTTGATTTTAAATTTTAAATAAAATCAAAATGTTTTCCTTCTCTAAGATAATTATATAAATTACTCAGCGATCATAAACCAACTTAAGCTTAGAATTCGATATATAATATTTTCCAGGATTAGAGAAAATCCGGCTAGTCGTTTGGGATACACCTCTTAAAAAAAAAAACATAGAAAATTAATATGAGCCAACTCTTAGACCCTAGCCACAAATCTATAACTTGCATTATAGTAAAAATATGTAAGCTTCGATTAGGCTTATTGTAAGGTCATAAAATCCATCCCTTTTAGCTAATTTTTATCCAAACAAAGTTTGGATGGAAAATAATTTCAGTTTCAAGGAATTTCCAAGAATTATCGAGATCAGACAGACGGCAACGCCATTTTATTTTATTTTATTTTTTTCTTGAAACAATATTATCATGTTTCATGTATAAAATTGTTTAATACTTAAAATTAAGTTATATCTACGAGTATCTATCTATCTATCTATTTATCTATCTATCTACCTATCTATACTGACTCGTGTATCAAATTAAACACCACAAACGAATAATTTAAACAAAAGAAATGTTTATGAATTCAATACATCAGAGAGATTGTTTTTTTTTTCTGTTAAATTCTGTTTTTTAATAAATATCTGCTCAAACTTTTGTAGAAATTCAGAATTATCAAAGAATTTTTATTTTTAAATTAATTTTTGTTTAAAAACAGATTTTAATTGGTATACCATATTTAAGTATAGGTACTTAATTTTATAAATAATAAAATCATCAACCCGTTAACACAGTATACACTTAACAGATTTAAAATACCTTTGGCCATCTGAAGCTCAATTTGTAATCAATTTTTTAAAACTGAGAATAGTAAACATCAGCTTACAAGTTAAAATATGCAGTTTTTGTGTTATACTTACCTTTATTATTGTGTTTAGGAAATAATTTATACATATTTTAATTAATTATGATTCCCGCGATTCAAAATTTTGATTAGCTTTGATAATTTTTTTATTATTTTTCCAATAAACTAGAGGTCAAAGGGTCATAGAGAGCCTAAACCTATAGTGACTTACAAATCTTAATCATTCCTGTGTATATGTGTTAGCAGGACTGGAGGGGACCTTCAATTTTCTGCCAAGTCCGAACGGCTAAGATAAAAAACACTTTTCTTCACAAGGGATGGTATTAGATGATTTGACATACGAGTACATATACCTAAAAAGGATTTTCGCAGCTGCTGTGAATCGAACCCAGGCCTTTTGCATGTCAGTCCAATGTAATAACCTTTGAGACATTTGCGTAGGTACATCAATTATATGTTGCATTTTTAACGTCACAATTTTTATAAACTGTTTTTGTTTGTTTTTTTTTTTAATATTTGTACCTTAGTGTTTAATTCACTTTGACAAAATTTCAAGCTCAAAACCAAAAGTTTTAAACGATGAAGTGAGAGTCTATCGAATTGTTTTTTTTTTTTCTTGTCAAACGATAAAGCACATAAATACATTCATTTTCTTCGTGTTTTTGAATATTTTTGAAATCGATTAATAAAACGCCCCTTCAAATATACTACAGTTACTCCCAAAATTGAGCGTACGCCAAAAAAATCACTGTTTTTGATCTTTTAATGAAACAGATATTAATTTTTTTATTTTTGTTTAAATATTTTAGAACTGATATTTGAAAAAAAAACTATTAAAACAATAATAAAAACAAAGTAACAAATAAGTAACAAATACAAATAAAGCATTATTTCTACTCACAAAATTGAGCATAATTTTCAAATTCAACATTTTGTGTGACCGCATTTAGCCTTTCGTATTTTTTTTAGTGAAGGATGGAGGAATACTTTCCATTACTTTCCCTTACAATTCGTTTTTATTTTTTGAATTAACATTTTTAAGTTGTTTTTAATTTCTTCTCACAAATGATCATTGAGATTGAAGTCCGTTGATTCGATAGAGTCCTAAGCTGATTTTTGGCGTTATAAAGCCACCATTCCCTTACAACAAACGATTTGTACTTCGGGTCGTTGTCCTGTTGGAAATAGAACTCTGCTGGTATAGACTTAGCTTTTCCGGTTATTGGCGCATGTTTCTTTTGAGGATGTCAAGGATGTTTCTATAAACTCGACAGTTCGTGTACACTACTAGTAGTTATTGAGCCCCACAACTACCTCCATTTTTAAGGGTGGGGCACAATTTTTTTTTTAATTCTGTGTTTGCTTTTCTCTAAGCCTGCTATCAGAACCAAAGAAGTTTATTTTCGTTTCTTCAGTAAACAAAACACTCTCACAGAAGCTTTGTGGCTTATTAATATGCTTTGTAGCGAACTCTTGCCGTTCACTTTAATTACTTACAGCCTTATTTGTTATTTTTCACTAATACTGGGTTCAACCTCGGAATAGTTAAACCGAAACGAAGAACTTACTTCGGGCTTACGCCACGTCAAACAAATCCTTATTTAAAATTATTTTCTTAGCCGCTTTAGCTACGTCTTCCTTATGTCAAATATACTGGGAAAAAAAGTGACAAATCTAAAACTCTGGTTATTATACACCTAAATCAAACCCCAGCTGATTTCCATTATTATTCATTTTATTATCATTGCATGCATATTGGAAATTGGATGCATTTAAAATTGGATTATATAAAGTTTAAATCCAATAAATGAATGTACCAACCACATTGCGTCCCCAATACCGTACAACTGTTTCAAAAGATGTCATCTCAAAATGACATTTAGATATTAAAACGACCTTAAACCTCCTATGAACCAGTTTTAGCTTATTCCACCGCTATTCCTCGTGCATTTTCATTATAAATAAGGTTCTTATGATTAGAGCCGTTGTAAAGTCGAAGTAACTTTACTCCGTCGCTAAAACGAGTTAGTAAATAAGGCTGTTAAGGTTTAAGGCACTAGTACGGTCCAGAACGCCAAAAAAAACGTAAGATTTTTTTTCTCGGAAACGTTATTAGGTAATAACATATTTTTTTTTTGAATAATGAATACATGCGTCAAGAGTACACAAAAAATGTTTTTGTCTTAATTTTCGAATTTTCGCCGGATTATAGAGGGCAGCAACGTCGACTCATCAAAAAACACATTTTCCCATTGCGGACAGTTAATATTCGGATCTACTGAACCGATTTTCAAAAAACTTGTTGCAACTTGAACGGTTTTGGTTCTTTTTATTCTTTTGGTGTTTTTATGATTTCCGACGCTAAATTTGGAACACTTGTTTTTGGCTTTTCTTTAATTTTCCGCACAATAAGCAACTCATCGTATTGAGAAAAAAATTTTTTTCAACCTCTGCCAACGCTATTAAGTACTCGTAGTGTAACTTTAAGAGGATATTTGTTAACGATCTTTTGAACAGTCGAATGTGTTCGCCCGACGATTTCACCAATTTCCCGCAAAGATATTCCTTTGGAATGCAAGTTGATTTTAAGTTTTCTTGTAGAAATGTCGTTTTTTTTTCCTTTTTACTTGCGACTTATAGGTACTATAAGGCAAGTTATGCATACGTAAAAAAAATCGAACTCGAGATTTTGATCAAAGTTGACATTACAATGATAGCGAAGACCAAAAAAGTGGGTCTCGCAATTCTGTCTATCTGTCTGTCTGTCTGTCTGTTCGACTACAGCCTAAACGGCTCGGCCGATTGTCTTCAAACTTGGTAGATATGGTTTCTAATTTCCCCCCCCCCGACGTTTTTTTCTGTTTTTTCAATTTTTTGGATTTAAAAAAAAAAAATCAAATTTTTTTTTTGGAAACTCAATATTTCGAAAACCCCATGCTCGATTTTTTTCAAACTTGACAAATAAAAGATTCTTAACATAGTCTACAAGATTTGAGAAAAAAAAATTGTTTTATCTAAAACTAACGGTACCTTCCATACAAATTTTAAAAAATGGTTTTCGAAAATCGTATTTTTCTCGAAAACAGTTCCGAGAATTTTGCTAAAATTTTTTTCTTTTGATTAATCTTTACGATCTATAATTTAATAAAAAAAAATGTAAACCTAGATTAGATATTACTGACTGTACCTACCATAGAACGATTTTTTCGAATTTTGAATTTCTCATTATTTTTTTTATAAAGAAGCTCCTAAAAAGTTTAAAAAACATTGCATTTAAAAACTTAAGAAAAAATATTTTTTCAATTTTTAGAAAAAAGTCATTTTTTTTTTGAAAAATTCGATATCTCAAGAACGGCTTAGTATTTTTTTTTTGAAAATTAGACTTTTATTCGTACAATAATAAAAACTTAAGGTTGGTGTACCAAAATTTTTTCTTAAAAATGTTTTAAAAATTTTGTACATAAAAGCTTATTTTTTTAAGTAACCACTACAACGACTTATAATTTTTGTTCCTGCATAAATTCATATTTGCATAGCATTCTGTTTTTATCTCTTACTACTAAAAGAATTTAAAAACTTCATTTTATCCTTATGAACAGTTTTCTTTAATAGCATCCCTTTTTAAAATTCCTAGTCTATTACATAGGAGCAAGTTCGTGCGACCCAGTCGTGCATTTTATTTCTGTTATTTTAACAAATTACTAAAAAAAATGTCAGCTTAAATGTCGCGTTCTAATACAAAGTAAAATAGTACAGCTAAAGTAGCGGTAAATTTAGGATCATACGATTTTACAATGCTTGTTTACAGGGTGTACGCTCAATTTTGTGAGTATAGAAATAATGCATTTTTTGATATTTTATTTGTAACTTTGTTTTGTTTATTGTTTTAATAGTAATATTAGTTTTAAATATTCAAATAGAAATAAAATAAGAAAAACATTGAAAATTATTAACTGTTTTATTAAAAGAGCAAAAACAATGATTTTTTTATTGGTGTACGCTCGATTTTGGGAGTAACTGTATATTTTAAAAATATTTACTCAAAAAACTTTCAAAACAATTTATGCATAAATATTTATTTTTTTGTTTTCATTACAAACGACATGAGCCTCATTTCTTTTTTATTCCTCTTTCGATTGTTTAAACGGATTCTTGAAACAAAAGTACTTTTCTGGGAGAATTTATTCTCCATCTCCCGGATCAAACGAATTTGGATTTTCTGGAAAACCTTTTGCTTTCTTGTTGTTGAACTCGATTTCACGAGCACGGGTAATATGAAGATCCCTCAATTGTGGTTTCAACTAAGAATTCATCTTTAGCTCCAAAAGAGCTTGAGCAATGGATTTCTCGAACTCATCAGGCTCAGCGCCGCCGTTGGGCTCTATAATTTTGTTTCCAACTATCATAGCCACTGATTTTAAGAAGAAAAAAAAAAGGAAGGAAGGAATTTCGGACGTATTGAGAACGGAGATTCTTGCTTTAATCGCACTATACGAATGTGGAATACTTTACCCAGCTCTATTTTTCTCTTCCTCTCATATAAGCAGAAATTCAAACCCATCTTTCCCCAATGCTTGCGCTGTAATATACTCGTATATCAAATAAATCTTCTTGAGTGCGCGTTAATTATTAAAAAAAAACGCATCTAATATTTCAAATTGTAGATTACTCCCCTGATTTAAAGACCATTTTCTTTTTCAAGTCAATTTTAAAAATGGTCAACTTATGATAAGCTCATTAAATTCTGATCTTGACAGTATTTTCCAGCAGGGAATCAAAAACCGTGTATAATTTAATGCTTCGAAAACTCAATGCTGTTTATTGTCGCTAAAACATAATCCTCCCTCAATGCGACTTTCTATGAGGTGGCACTTGCATCGACGAGATTGAACAGCTTTCAATTCCAGGCATGTGCATTACGGACCATATTTTGTAGAGTGATCACATATTTGACGTCGCTAAAAACCTTGCTAAGTATTTAGGTTTTCTCCACCAATGTAAGAAGTTTTTCACCCCATCTGATCTGGTTGTTATAATATAAAGCCATTATTCTTACGAAACTCGAGTAAAATTTCCATATCTGGGCAGCTGCTCCAAAATACCACTTGAGTCTCTTGCACAGAATTTAAAAGAGAGCTATAAAAATGATAGACGACCGTTGTAAAACTGAAACTTTTGTATCTCTCGAGCACCGCCGCAATGTTTCATGTCTATCACTATTTTACCGCTATTTTCATAAGCAGTGCTTTAGTGAAATAGCCAGTTGCATTTTTCCCTTCAAACAATTCAACCGTAATATATCTATAATTCTAGGAATGCTCATCAGTTTACCCTTGAGCCCAACTTCGAACGTACTGTCAAGTACATTCTTCTTTTAGCCGCACTTCACGAATGTGGAATGCCTTATCTGGCTCAATGTTTCCCACTCATTGCAATGTGTAGACAGTCTCCTTTTAATCCTATCCTACTTTCCTGATTGCTCGCAATGTTTTTAACATTATAAGGATATTCATAACTCCTTGAGTGTGCGTATAATATACAAAAAAATTACGCTTCATATTTTTAAAAAATCTGACTGAGTTTGACACGAAGCTCTTTTATAGAAAATGCGTGCATTTGGTATCGATGAGTCTTTTCTTCATTATATTAGAAATTACCTTCCTGACCATTCAATTCCAGTTGTTCTGGAAGGTTTTAAGTTTAATATTCATAAAATAAATACTGGTGTGCCTCAAGGCTCCGTTTTGTCTCCCACATTCTTCCCTATCATTAAAAATGATCTCTAGTCTGAATTTTCTAATGCACTTATGAAATGATCATGTATTCGACGTTGCTCAAAATGCAGCGAAATGCTTAAAGTTTCTTAAAATATGCCAGAAATGTATTTCTCCTTGCGATCTGGTTACGATGTAAAAAAAATCCCTTGAGCATAACTTCGGATGTACTGTTAAATATAGAAGTTGTCTCATTATTCGTACTACTAGAATGTGGAATACTTTTCTGCTCTCAATTTTCCCCGCTTATTTTGATTTACAAGCTTTCAAGGCATCGACATCGCCTATTAAATCCTCCCATCTCTACCTTAACACTGGTACTGTGTTATACCGTAACATAGGAAAGCCAGAATCCCTTGAATGTGTACAAATTAAATCAAAGAATTTCACATTCAGCATTTCAGCACCAAATGTAACCTACTCACGCCATCTACATACAAGTAAATGTCAGGCTAGGTTTTTAACAACACACTCCTATATCTACACCCGATTGAGTAACAAATGGCCAAACAAAAAACCATGTGGTAATTACACCGAACAAACAATTGTACATGAAATTATTTTTATCAAAATCCTTGAAGTCGTTTTCGTGGAGGTATTCTCGAGAACGCCTCTGTTTAAAAAAAAAAATATTTTATTTAGATTTGTTTATAAATTGAAACTTACTTCAGTAATAACTTTCTCAATATTGTGTCTTTCTCTGCATATTTAACGCCATTAAAACTTTTTCAATTTTTAAATCAAGACTTTTATTATTTGAGCGTCTGGTAACACTAGCATTATTCTTGTGAACCCCCAAGTGGAACTAATCTCATGCTTAAAGTAATCTGACAACCAAATCAACGCTAATTGTATGCTTAATGAAATTAAATGTTGAACGAAAATTGATTTGGCAAGTTGAAAACCTAGATTGTGGTTAAATGGCTCTTAACGATTCTAGCAATTGTCAAGATATACCAGGGCTTGTAGAAAAAACAATAAAGTATGTCTGACCCAAATAAGTCCCAAAGAGCATTTTCAATATGAAGAGATTTCAATAAAATTATTAAAAAAAATATTAAAAGCGACGAGTATCAGGTTTATGATCTTACCTAAAAGGGGAAAATACTTAGTATGGCATTTTTATTAGGACAATAGCTCCATTTGGCTTTTGGTAAGTGCTCCGTTCTCGATTTTTGAATGCAACCCACCATCGATATCGATGTTCACTCATACGATAAACACATTTTTCTATAATAAAAACCTATGCAAGTTTATTAATATATGTACATACATATGGTTGTTTTGAGTTTTCATTAAAATAAATAATTAAACACCAGACCGATATACTGCATTTTTAAGATTATTTATGCTGAACATTCAGAACATTTCGAAAACGAGGTCGTAAAAATTCTCTGAAGCACCAAATAGCACTTCTCATGTCCTAAATATTATAAGACATATTCATACATATTTGTATTATTTTTGGATTTGTTGACTTAATTAAAAATCGCCGAAGCATTTTATTGTAGAAAATAGAGTGGGAGATGTTTTTTCTTCATTCCATTGGAAAAAAAAATCAATTGATTTATTGGCAATTAAGAAACAAAATTAATTTGATTCATCAAATAAATAAAATACGACTTATGTAAGATGAAATTATATTTATTGAATTTTAATATGAAATTTTATACGCACGATAAAATACAGCAGATGCCAAAAATATTATTTGCCTTTTAATTGCTTCAGTTAGTTTTGTCAAGAACTGAATTTTTTAAAATAATGGAATTTTCGAAATTTTGCTCTGATGTACACATATCGAAAGGATTATTCAAAAATATTGATTTTTAGAGCACAAATAGGACCATCTAAAACTAACTAAATTTCTAAATAAAAACACACAGTTGCGTGCAAAATAATATTAATTTTTTGTCTTAACTTTAAGATCTTAAAAGTCAAAAATTATAACACTTTGACAAAATAGCAATTTCTCAGCAAATGACAAAAAACAACCGTTATTATTCAAATCTGCAAATTCGTATATTCCAAATAATAGAAGTGAATCGGTTGTTTTATAGCATTGTTTGAGGGCGTCTGAACTATAATGAAGAAGCCTATCCACAGTTCTACGACTGACGTGGTAAATTAGTGAAATCGCCACTCTATCATGGACCAACCCCCGATGGGCGAAGGCATTTAGACGCACACTCGTAATAATATCCGTAAGCGTTGTAAGCCCCAAAAATTTGACTGTTGGTGGAGCACATCGGTCTTGAATGTGACCCCGAATCAGCTTTAACAAAAACTTACCATTTCTGTTTATATTGGCTCAAGAACCTGAGGTAATAACGTTTGTACTCTGACTGTGGTGTTCTGGGTAATTGAAGACAACGTCTGAGACCCTGGCCCTCAAACACCCGAATATTTTCTATTTTAGATGGGTACTACTTGAACCATACCGGGCACCCACAGGCAATCATTGGCTGGATGAGAGCCATATAGGAAATCAACTTCACCCTGCCATCAAGTCGGAGGCTGTAAAATAACCTTTTCGTTTTGACAAAGACTTCTAGCCCTAGCAAGAGCAGCATTTATTTATCTGTCGAAATATAAATTCTGATCCAACCAGATGCCAAGGTACTTCACTACACAAATCAACTCGCAAATGGCTGGCGTATGCCTTGAGGCTCCATGCAACGGAGTGCTAAACAGAATTGTTTCAGATATCTGGTGCCTGTTTCTCAAATCATACACATCATACATTGTATGATATTGACAGTTCTGCTGTATGATTTCTGTTTCTCAGATTTGTTGTATGATCCGCTGTCATACAATAATGTATGACCGAAGATTACACTGGAAATATTGGAATGTTGTATGATTCTGTTTTTCAGAAATTTATCATACACATCATACAGCCAATTAACCTACAAATTTTCATACATTTAATACAACACAAAATTCTGTTGTAAACTGTATGTACAACATGAAAAGGAAATATACAAAAGTTAGTATTTTTTGAACTAATAAAATTATAACAATTTTGAATTAATTTTTATTGTTTTCTTTTCTACAGTCGTCCAAAGAATAAAATATTCTAGTGCTGCAGTCATTTCTTTGAAAACAAGAAATTTTTTTTGTGGAAAGTTCACCGGTTTGACACTCACAAATCCAAATTATCTCGTAGTTTTACAAGAGAATTTTATGTTCAAAGTGAAATCCACCTAGAAGACTCAAAATAAAAAGAACCCCCAGCCTCAAGCCATGAAGCTAGTGCTGTTAGTTTTTAAAATTAATTTGTTCATTTATGCTATGATTAATAAATAATAATAATTATAACCATGGAAGCATATTTTTCTGATTCTTCCAAGAATTTTAATTTTGTAATCAACTGTTATAATTAATTACAGTTTATATTGAAAGAATATGGTTTTCACTATTGTATAGTAATTCCATAGTTTTATTCATAAATCATCTCCCATATTACTTTTAAATTAGTAAAACTTTATTTTTTTTATCTAAGAATTAACTTTTTTATTTCGAAAGAAAACAAACTTGAGATTTATAATAACCTAACACTCAAATAATAATGAAATGTCAGAATCATACACATCATACAACAATACAAATGTCATACAACACTTCCAATGAAATCTGTGAAACAGAAATTGTATGATGTGTATGACGCTGTTCACATTGGACTTACTCAACCGAGTTATTTTGACGTAAGGCCACCCTGTCGTGTTCAGACACAAAAGTAGTGTGAACACTCCAGACTCACTTTGACGTCTTGTAGTTGTCATAATTGTTGGCCATTTGCTATGCCATTACAAATATACAGTGAATTACAAAAGTAAGTAAGCACCTCTTAGTTTAAAGATCATTTCCTTCAAACAATCGATAGTAATGTTAAGAAAAAAACTTTATATTTTTGTCTATAATTGATATGTATTTCGAACTAAAAAGTAACATTTCAAAAAAAACAACTGTGTTCTAAAATTCTGCTTGTTTAGATTCATGTGTTTTTTATTTATTTATTTTACTTATGTAAGGTTCCTTTCTAATACTTCGACCATGATAACCGGATTGGTAGAGCACTCGTCGAATAGTTTGAGGGTTATATGACTTACCTGTTTTATTTGGTTATTTCTGCTGATATCTTTGATGGGCTTACTTTGGGATTCCTCTTCACTTTCCTAACAATAATACGGCATTCCTGGTTGTCATTGTAATTGATCGAGAGTCATTTTGCAAACTTCCAATGTTATTTTATTTGGTTATTATTTTTTGTATAGTAGATGGACTTTTGTTAACAATTTTACCATTCTCGCACTTCGATTTATTTTCCAAATAGTGTTTGATTATATTTTTTTGTATTGAGTGCTTACTTACTTTTGTGATACACTGTATCTTCGTGTGTCATATTATGTCACCAAAACAAATGTCAAAAAAATCCATTAATTTTCAATTTGTTTTAAAAATCCTGCCTCACTTTGCCGTCTCTTTCTTACCATGAAGTGCGAACGAGAAAAAACACAGAGACGTCAAAATAAGTCGGCGGAGTGAGTCTAATGTGAACACCGTCTATGATGTATGAAAATGTTGTATGTAGTATGAAATGTATGATGTGTATGATCTGAGAAACAGGCCCCTGAACGTTGATTTTGAACTTACAATCATCGCAATATCGCTGAAACTTGTGGAATTCAGTCGAAGGAGATGTTTTGCACGCTATTAGTTCGTCGACATATGCAATTTCCTGAGTAAGACTACCTATCAGATCGCTGGTGTAAATGTCGAATATAATCGGAAAGTTAACCGATCCCTGCTGAAGACCATTTCTAACATCGAAGATTGCAGATAGAAGTAACATTGGCACTTTTGACAGCAAACTTTCTACCATTGAAAATGTCATAAAGCAAATATAATTGTGGTTTACTTATTCCTGGAGTCTGGTCAGCTTTAGGTAGAGACCCTCTAAGATTTCTCCAAATCAACTAGATATGCACCAGTACACTGCTTTTTAGTTTTGTTCTATTGGATGTCAAAGACCAGTTTAGCCGCGGAATGTATCATGTCCTGCCTTAAAACCAAACTGAGTGTCCGGTATGATATTGTTTTTATCCGCCGGTTTGGACACTTTACTGATACTCGAAATAAGATTTATCGCCCGGATATTCACCATATTGGGTTTGCTCTTACCCTTTTTCGGGGGAGGATGTATCACAGCTGTCTTGCACCGTATTGCAAAATAAAAAAAAATAAAGCTTTGACTAATGAATTTTTTAAATTAATAAAATTATATACAACAAAACTTTAAATAAATCGAAGAGTGATGAGGATAAGCTATGGCCAAAAATCGATAGTCTGGAGTTAAACATTCTTTTGTACGAATAGGTCTCCTGTATTTTGGAATACAGGAATTGCTTAAAATTGCAAGTCACTAGGTTCAGCCAATCAAATTTAACAAAAACCTCAAAGTAAACACTCCAAACCCTTGCAAAGTGTTTGTATCCTAAATTATCATTATTATTTTAAGATCACTTTATAGTTGTAATCCTCCTGTATTTTATATGATTTTAAAAATATATCTTTGACATTGTTCAGAAATTCAAAAAAGCTCTAAAATTCAAAAGCTCGTGAGCTTTCCAAAACTATCCATAAACTGTAAGAAGATGTTAAGATGGTGTAGCGATGAATTTATATGGCTGACCTTCCAGACGGTAACGTATAACGTTGGACTGCGATATCCCATGAAATATCGGGTTTTTCAATAAAGATTTGATACTTTTTTTTGATAAAACGCAATCCATTTGAAATATCTCGAAGTACTATCAAAATATTTCAGTATAGAATTCGACGTCGTTCTTATGTTGACGAAAGCACGTTTGCAGCGGTCGACTAGTTGAACGCAATTTTCCATGACTCGTCCACACATTTCGATTGAAACGGGCATTATCTCTCGTTAAATATTTTCTCTGATTTCCTCCAATAACGCCGCTATTTTGTTGGGATAAACAGCGATTTTACGAAGTCCCATAAAAAAGTCTAGAGGTGTTTAATAACACGATCTAGGCAGTCGATCGACAGGAGCATTTCTCAATAAGTCTTGTTGAATCCATATATCACTCATACCTAGCCCATGCAATTGACCAAAGAAGTATAGTTGCAACATATCTCTGTACCGATCTGTGCAACTGACGGTCATTTTCATCAACGAAAAAAGAAACGCCATACATTTAATATTTTGGTATGAAGTGATGTTTTTATGAAGTACATGCGAGACCTTTCACCTGACCAATGACGCATATTCTGTTTGCTGACGAAGCCTTCTTTCCGAAAATGCGCTTAACGACCAAAAATTGGCGTTGATGCTCTTAAAATTGCTGTCACCGACTCGGAATTTTTTTAATAAATTGTTACTATTTTTAAACGTTCTTCATTCTTGAATTTCATTATGATGAAAATGTTCTTTATACTGAATTTTTTGACATTGACAGTTTGATCATTGGCTTAAGGGTGCGTTCACAGTGTTATCAAGTATTTGTAAAAAACAGTATCAGTAACTCTTTATAAACGAAATTTAGAAATTCTGTGATCTTAATTTTGTAAATCGGACCAATTTATAGAAGTTCCTTAGGAATTGTAAAAATACAAAAGCTAAGAAAATAAAATGCACGACTGGGTCGCACGAACTTGCTCCTATGTAATAGACTAAGAATTTTAAAAACGAATGTTATTAGAGAAAACTGTTCATAAGGATACAATTAATTTTTTTTATTTTTTTTAGTAGTAAGAGACAAAAATGCAAAAATGAATTTATGCAAGAACAAAAATTATAAGCCGTTGTAGTGGTTTCTTAAAAAAAAAAACGCTTTTATATACAAACTTTTTAAACGATTTTTAAGAAAAAAATTTTGGTACGCCAATTTAAAGTTTTTATTAATGTTCGAATAAAAATTAAATTTACAAAGAAAAATATTAAGCCGTTTCTGATATATCAAATTTTCAAAAAAAAAGAAAAAATAGATTTTTTTTTCAAAAATTCAGAAAATATTTATTTTAAAGTTTTGAAATGCAATGTGTTTTATACTTTTTAGAAGCTTCTCTATAAAAAAGTTTCATTAAGATCCGTTATGTGGATAATGAGAATTTCAAAATTCGAAAAAATGGTTCTATGGCAGGTACAAGCTGTAATATCTTAATTTCAAATTTTTTTTTATTAAATTAAAGATCGTAAAAATTAATTGAAAGAAAAAAAAATTTATCAAAATTCTAGTTGCCGTTTTCGAGAAAAATTTGAAAAACATTATTTTTTTTTAATTTTTAGCATTTGTCTGGTAGATACCTTTATTTTTAGGTAAAATAAAATTTTTTTCCCACATCTTGTAGATTATATTGAGAAACTTTTATTTATCAAGTTTAAAAAAATCTAGGTTGTACCGTTTTTGAGAAAATCAAAAACAAAAAAAAATTATTCCATGGGGGGTACCCTCAATATCCATTTATCGGAAAATTTTTTTCATCCATTACCTAGCTCTAACTAAATGAAATTTTTTTATATTTTTATTTTTAAAATCTGTCGAAGCAAAAACTCTTCGAAAAAAAAATATTTATAAAATTTCTAAAAAAAATCGTATGGCAGGTACCTTTATTTTTGGTCTTAAAAAAAAAAGAAAAAAACGTGTGGGGGGAAAAAATTAAAAATTATATCTACCAAGTTTAATTAAAATCGGCCGAGCCGTTTAGGCTGTAGTCGAACAGACAGACAGACAGACAGACAGAATTGCGAGACCCACTTTTTTAGTCTTCGCTATCATCGTAATGTCAACTTTGATCAAAATCTCGAGTTCGATTTTTTTTACGAATGCATAACTTGCATTATAGTACCTATAAGTTGCAAGTAAAAACAGTAAAGCGGAAATATAAATGACAGATCTCGCCGGGGTCAATCTAGGTTAAATCCCTTCTATTACTCATAATTGATATAGATTTATACTATTAAAAGAAACTATATTTAATTATACTCGTATATTTTAAAAATAAATTTATCTATAATACATTCACCTATGTATAATTTTAACAAATTTTCGTCATGATACAAAAAAATATTCCCTAACAAATTGTAGAACAACAACAGTACTTCTGTTTTGACAGAACTACATTAAAGTTTCGCATTAACTTTTATAGATTCTCGAAATTATTGAGTAGTTTTTGAAAAACGATTTATTTATAGCTAATTTCTGTCTTATATTGAGCAATTCAAAACTATTTCTGATTGAATTAACGCTCCACCATCATCATTAAAAAATTATGAAATTATGTTTTATTAACAGAAACATAAAGCAAATGTGTAAAATGAACCTAAATCATTTCACACCATTTTGAAAAAATTCACCAGCGTGTATGTATGTTTAGTATATTTGATTTCTTCCATAAGATGTTGATTATAGATTTGAAAAATCACAAACATTTTTATTTGATTGAAAAATAAACCATTTTTAATTTTTGAATCTTCTTATTTGTTTCAGGCTGTTGAAAGTGTTGAAGAATACCATAAATCATCATATCTCGAAGAATCGCACACAGTTGTTCAAAAATCTACAACAACTGCTGAGGTAATAAATACTTGTTTTTTTGAAATAATACAATAATAATTGTGTATTATATTTACCTATGTACAAATGTCTATATACAAATTATGTATACATTCCAGGAAATTATCAAGGAGAAACATTCTTTGGTTAACGGAAAATCTGAAATCACATACAGAACAGTAACTTTAGAGAAATTGCCATTGCCAAGTACTGGAGGAAACGTTATTGGTGAGTTGTCTTTTATTTTCTATTTAAAACCAAAATTATGAAATTTTCTTAAAAAAAAACGGTGATTCATTGGACAAATTTAATAACAATATATTCTTTTGTTTATAAAAACAAAATAATTAAAATTTAAAAAGAAACGTAAAAGAGAGATGGATAAAATGTCATGTGAATTAAATTGTCACATACATTATTGATTTTGACATCGTTGTTGAATTTAATTAATGCCATTGGTGTTCTGAATTTAATATTAACATCCAATGAAAACAAGAATTTTGATAATATCATTATATCTGACCAATAAAGTTCGGCGAACTTTTGAATTTGGAATTTAAAATATTTTTATTACTTTTTAATTGGGATTTCGAAATTTGTTTATTTTTAATTTTGTTTATTTTTAAATTCTATAATTTTTTATAATACCATGTATGTATCTGCCCTCAAACTGAAATCTGAGATCTCACCAGAAAAATGTTGAGATTTCAAATAAATGTGGTAAGATTTCATTGAGATTTAGTTAAAATCTCCACTAAATTTTGTTCCATCAATTTGAAATATCAAAAGTTTTCAACCGAAATCCCGTTTTTCGTTATGGTAAAATAAAATAAATAAATATTCTGGTGCAACAGCTCAAAGTGAACCAGGACCTAGTGACTTACAACTCCCAACCATTCCTGTGTGCGTGTTTAACCAGGAATGGAGGGGACCTACAATTTTCTGCCGATTTCGAACTGCTAATGAGCAGCACTTTTCATGACAAGAGATAGTGTTAGAGGATTTGTCAATTCCTCGTAAGAGGCAGTACCCCCTGAAAAAAAATTATTTGCAGCGACTGAGAATCGAACCCATGACCTTCTGCATGACAGTCCAACGCACTTACCATTACGGCAATATTTTAATTTGATGTGTACATGACGTGTACATGCAAAAATAAAAAATCATAAGAAAAATAAATTATAAAATTTTGTGTGAGCATCAAAAGCAATAGGAAGTAGGAAGTAATTTCTGCTTTCAGAGTTGTTAATAATATTCAAACAGATATTTGGCCTAATGAGGTTAATTTTACGCGTATCAAATTTTACTCTTAAAATATTAATGCACATTGCGAGTGCAACCAACACATACACTGGTTTGGATATCATTGAGTTACGGAAATATTGAGCTGAGTAAAGAGAAAAGCATTCGTGTAGTGCTGCAAAATAAAAAATCTCTTTTACAGAATATTCGAAGTTGAGCTCTTCGGTAGACCAGTTGACATTACCTGAATTATTTCAGAGGAGGAATGTAAATGGCTATTTCATTTCTCAAAAAAAAGTACCAAACGATATCTTATATTGTTTCCTTTTAAAAAAAATCATAAAATGCTTGACTCGATCGCACGTACTTGCTTTTATGTTATGATTTAGTAATTTTATAAATAATATTGTATGAAAAAATATGAATTTATGCAAACAAAATTTGAAAAATCGTTAGAGGATTTTTGATAATAAATTAATGTTTCTTACATACGAAAAATCTTTAAATTGTTGCTTACAAAATTTGGTATGCCAATTGAAAGTATTTGAAATATATATACGTATTTAAGGAAGTAATTTAAAAAAATCGTTCGCCTTTTTTTTCAAAAATCCAAAAACTATTTTTTTCGAAATTTTTGGTGGGTGGGCCAAATACAAGTTTCTTTTTAAAAAGCCAATAAAATGAACGAAATTTATTTGTTTCCATGCATTTAGGCCTTTATTAGTAAGAACAAACATTCCCATTATTTATGGAACACAGCGTCGTTCAAGTAGCTGTCTTGGCTGGCTTCGCAGTAGCGCATTCTGTCACTTGTAAGCGAATAATCCGAGATCTTTGTGCAGAATTCTCCTCAGGCTAGCGCGTGAAATGTTGAGCTGTTGAGATCGATAGTGAGTTTAGGTTCGTGAATTGAGTTTCACACTCTCGGCTACAGCAGCCACATTCTCGTCTCAGGGCTCGGTACGACGACGGGGGCATAAAATAGGTGTGTTTTTTTTGCAAGTCCATATAGAATTGTAAAAAAAAACGACATCGGGATTTAGGAGCTTTTTTTCCACATAGCTGGAAGCACTGTGTACGCTATGACATTTGTCAGCTTATTGACGACTAGCATCAACCAATCCAAAAACTTCACTTTTGACGTCTCTGAGCAAATTATCGATAACATATAGATAATACTATTTTGGCATCACCATTTTTATCGGGTCTTAGATTAACTCTCGATAATTATCTGGTCTTAGCTAACTCTGTATAGATTTAAGTAGTTGTTGCATTTGCATGTAAAGCGCTTAGTCCCGATGTCGTTTTTTTTTACAATTCTATATGGACTTGCAAAAAAAACACACCTAATGTATCTATCAATTTTCTAAAACAACTCCAAATTTAGAACGCAGCCTGTCTTCTGGAAAAAATATTAATGTATGAAAACTAAATTTAAAGTATCGTTAAAAGAATTTTATTAAACATTAATTTGTGTAAACCAAAGTTTGTAAAAAAAAAGTATCTTATCTTATTTTAAGTATTTTATAAGACCATTCAAGGGCATAATTTCAAAAAACAATCCTTCACACATTTTCAACTTTTTCGAGATATTGAATTTAAAAAATAAAATAAAATGCACGACTAGGTCGTACGAACTTGCTCTTATGTAAAAGACTATAAGAATTTCAAAAATGAATGTTATTAGAGAAAAACTGTTTATAACCATAAATTTCATTTCTTAAATGACTAAAACAACTCCTTTAGTAGTTGGAGGTAAAAACAGGATGCCATGTGTTTTAAGCAAAAATTAGTTTACGCAAGAACAAAGTTATAATACGTTGTAGTGGTTTCTTAAAAAAATAAGCTTTTATATACAAAATTTTTAAAACATTTTTAAAACAAAATTTTGGTACGCCAACTTAAATTTTTTATTTCCAAACGGATAAAAAAGAAATTTCTAAAAAAAAATATTGAACTTTTTTTGAGATATTAAATTTTCCAAAAAAAAAATTATTTTTGTTTTCAAAAATATTTTTTTTTTTAAGTTTTGAAATGTAATGTTTTTAAAACTTTTTGATAAATTCAAAATTCGAAAAAATGATTCTAGAGTAGGTACAGTCAATAATATATTAATTTCAAAATTTATTTCATTAATTTATAATTCGTAAGAATTAAACGAAAGAAAAACAATTTTTTCAAAATTCTCGGAACGGTTTTCGAGAAAAATACGATTTTTGAAAAGCATTTTTTAACATTCGTATGGAGGGTACCGTTATTTTTAAGTAAAATAATTTTTTTCCTCACATCTTGTAGAATATACTATTAAGAAACTTTTTTTTACCAAATTTAAGAAAAATCGAACATGGGGTTTCGAAATATTGAGTTTAAAAAAAAAAAACAATTGAAAATTTTTTTAAAAATCAAAACAATTTTTTTTGAAAATTTGAATACACAATAATATTCAAACTTTTGGTCAAAATCGGTTGTACCATTTTAGAAAAAATCAAAAACAAAAAAAATGGTTTCAGAGGGGTACTAAAAATAACCATTTTTTGGAATTTTTTTCAACCAATACCTAGCTTTAACTAAATAAAATTTTTTGATTTTTTTTTAATCTGTGGGACAGTTTTTGAGAAAAAATTATATTAATAAAATTTCTAAAAAATTCGTATGGCAGGTACCGTTATTTTTGCTCTTAAAAAAAAAAGAAAAAAACGTGTGGGGGAAAAAATTAAAAATACTATCTACCAAGTTTAAGAACAATCATCCGATCCGTTTAAGCTGTAGTCGAAAAGACAGAGTTCGAATACAAAACTTGGTTTATAGTACCTATAAGTCGCAAGTAAAAAAGGATAAGTAAATCGGACATCTTATTTAAGTATAAAATTTTACTGTTTCGTGTAAATGGTTCTTAATTCACTTTTTAAAAAACTTGGAGTCTGGTGTACCAAAATTTTTGTCTTAAAAAAAGCTTCAAGATTTTTTTTGTTTTGAATTGTTTTATTAAAAGAGCTTTAAGCTAATCCAATAACGTTTTGAAATAAATTTATAATTAATTAAAACAGCCCTATCAAAGAATTGAATTTCTGCAAATAAGAATTTTTTCACGCGAAATTTTGTTGTTTTTGAGTCAGTTCACCATGAATTTCCTTTTGTTAGAATTCGTTCAAGGTATCCATTATTTGATGTTTAAAAAACAAAATAATATATCGTATACCTCGTTTCGTTTATATCTGAACATTTGATAATCATTCTTTGTAATTATTTTAAAAAGGTCCTCATTTTTTTTAAACGATAGAAAAAGGTCCTTATATTTCAATTATCGTTTTATCTTTTTTTTTTATTTTGCAGTAGAAAAACCACCTAAATGTAAAATTTTTGCTTTTTCAAAACTGCCAGTCTTTATATTTAAATTAATAAAAATTAAATAAATATTAAATTTATATTTAAATTAAATATAAAGACTTTTCTGGCAGTTCTGAAAAGTCAGAATCAGAAAAAGATTTTATTAGATTAAATTAGTGGCAGAATTTATAGGATTTCTGTCCTATTTTTCGTTGTTATGTTTGCACCCATTTGATTTTAATTTTCTGAGCGTGACAAATGTTTTTTTTTTGTATATAAAAGCTAATATTTTTTTTTATAAAAATTTCTGTCATTTACAAGCTTTTAAACTTATCACCGATAGTAAAATTTAAATATAATACATCTGTCGTTATCAATAACTTTTGAACACTTAACATTCGCAATAAATCGAAAAATAATATTTATATCATAACAAAATTTATCTCTATAAAATTCATTAAAATTATGCACTCTTGGTCTTAAAATATCCCTATAAAACTAATTTAAGAATTCTAGATTTTGTCAGTTCATTAGCTTTGATCGACAGGTTGCAGGCGGTATTGCTATCGTTTCCTATTTTTGCGTGTGATTTAATTTTTTTGTGTGTTCGTATATATGTAAATGTGTCTTTTCGAGTATGAATCAATTTTTGAAGAAAATTCTCCACCTCCACGTCATGCTCTAGTCGTAATAAATGTCAATTTGTCTGTTTTAAAAAACATATTAATCATAAAGTTTTGTGCACAAAAATTGCACAAAATATTATGAAAGTCTCTGGAATATATATTTGAAAATCACTATTTGCAATTTACTGTAGACGATTTACACATACTAAACCCAAAATACAGAAGTCAAACGAAAACGTTTTGCTCTACCGAAAATCGATATTTGAATTGCATGAGCCATTTAAAAATTTTGAACAATTTTTTTTTCTTTAACACATACTCGTATGTATGTACATATGTATGTATATTTATTTTTATTTTTATTTGAATTCGTCAAATAAATATGCATGTATGTTTGTACATTTTTAAATTTATGAAAAATATAAAGTTAGTTGACAATTTAACTAACAAGACGAAATCAAGAGTGTTTTTTTTTTAAACTTATTTATGACAAGATATGTCAAGAGTTTTGACACATTATTATTTTATTTGGTGAACCAAAAGTGATGAATAGTTTTTTTGTTTTAATTATTTGTTTGTGTGTCACTCAAATGTATAACTTTCGTCTGGTCAGAAATTGTAGATGTGGGAATTCCGCTTAATTTAATTAAATAAACATAAATTTCTTTTCGTTTCAAAGAAATCGTGAATTTAATCAAACTTAACATTACGATGATAGAGATCTCCAATAAATTTTTTTTTCAGTTTTAAACAAAACTTAAGATTTATTTTTCTTTGTTATTCTCCACTTTAGAGTCGGGTAGATGCTTTACCTTTGTTCGGAAGTTTAACTTAATTTTATACGCAAACAATTATTTTTTCTAGGATTTGTAAGATCTGATACCTTCGACCACTCTAGGCAAAAGAATAGTACAGAAGTTTTCTTTTTTGAATTTCTAATTTGGAAAAATGTCTTTCGATTTTATGTCACATTTTAAACCAAAAATTTAGTTTTTGATATTTTTGGAGACTTTTCAACGGAGCTGTTGAGCAATCATTTTGACCTTCTTTTCTTGCATCCAGGGACCCCAAGTTGTTCTTAGAAGAACAAGTTAGTGTGTTTCCAGTAGTATTGAATTCACAGATCCACGTCAATGGTAGTATCACTTGAGATTTATTTAATATTAATCAGTCCATTATGAATTCGAAAAACCCCATAATTTTAAGGGTAGATCTTAATTTAGTGACATAAGCGTTAGCCATCTACATAAAATATGCCGGACCATTGTTAACTATATCAAAAAAATTTTTTACTTGCGATAATGGTTAGTCCATTGCAGATGGCCTTGGGTTCGATTCTCAGCCACTGCAAAAATGTTTTTCAGTGGTGTACTGACTCTCGCGAGGAATTGACAAATCCTTGCCATGAAAAGCTGTTCGAAATAGGCAGAAAAGTGTAGGTCCATTCTATTCATGGTAAGCCGCACACAGTAATGGTTGAGAGTATTAAGTTACTAGGTCCTGGTTCTCTTCGAGCTGTTGCAAGACCAAATTTATTTATTATAAGCTAACGGTACCTACCATACAGCCATATTTATCTCAAAAACAGCTCTAACGATTTTGTTAGAATATTATGTGTACTATTATATACAAAGATATGTTCTACATTTTGGTCTAATAAAAACTCCAAGATAATCGTTTTTTTTTTTTTTTTTTCGGCTTTCTCGTTAATGATTCTTCGGATTTTGATCAAAATTTTTATACGAGAGCTTATTCCAATTTTAAGTAATATTGTATACAAAAATTTTCGAAAACATATTTTTTCGATTTTAGAAGATAAATTCAAATTTTTTTTTTGGAAAATTCAATTTTTTGAAAACGGGTGAACGATTGTTCTTAAAATTATTTCCCTTAATGTGTATTATTTACGAGTAGTACTTAGAATTGGCATATCAAGGATCTTGCTAATACATATATAACCTACTGCACACACATGTATATTTGTCTATACAAATGTTATAAATTTAACATTTTTACCACTCAATTTAACATCACTGGAGTTAAATTAGTACATGCTAAAACTCTGACAGCCGTATTAATAAAAACACACAAATTGCTCGTTAACACACGTTTTTTCCAACACACGGATAATGAAATTGTCCCTTTAATAAATTAAAATATTAATAAAACTATCGTTTCTTTATTTTATCTATTCACTGAATAACAAGGAAAAACTGGCAGCACTTCCTTCAATTCTACTAAATATTCTAGTACATTTTTCATTATTGAAAGCCGGCATGTCATCTCGGACATACAAAATAATTTTTGTTGTCAAACAAATTTTAAACGGTTATTTAATTTTTGTGTGAAAGTTCAAATTAATTTGTAAAAAAATAGATATGCGAGAAAAAAAAATGACTGAAAATTTGAGTTCTGGCGACAAGGTTAGTTAACACAATAACGTATGGCAGGCATTACTGGGATATTTAGTGGAATTTGTATTATTAAATAAAATATTTCTGTCAAATTTGACGAGCAAGTTGAAGATATCCGCTCGTTAATCACCAAAATCGGTGAGATAAATTATCCTCTCATTGTCAAACGTCATTTAAGAGTAGCACACATTTATTATTAAGAATTATAAGTTAAAATACGTGTTAAAGTTGTTTCGCCTGTATTTTGTGCTTATTAATAGGGCTGAAAATGTTTAAAATTTAGAAAAACATATGAAATTGTTTTGAAATTAGAAAATTATTAAGTATTATCATCAAATACTAGGCTGTTTAAAATTTTGAGTCACATATTTTATTTTTACAAATGCGAAGCAATCAAAAAGGTTGCGTATACGCCAGAGTGACCAAGTCTACACGTGCAAATTATTAATAATTTAAAAGAAACACATATTATTTTTTTGAAATTCTAGGCTTTTTTTAATGCCAATTCCCGGTTCTTACATTCTCGGTGACACAAATTGAAAAATACGAGATTTCCGTGTCACCATTATAAGTTCGGACGTCAGCAACCAAAATAATAAAAATGGTTTATAATCTGCTACAAGCCAAATAACATTCCTCCTAGTTTTACCACTAAAAAAAAAAAAAAAACACCTATACTTTTTAATGGATCTTTTATATTCCTAAAAATACACACAAACATATATTAGAAATTATATTAACCTAAATTATAACATTATTAAAAATATATTTATTATGAACGATAGGGAAATTCTTTCCAAACTAATTGGCTGTTTTATTATTTTTGTTTTCTTTCTTTTTTCTTAAAATAAAAATTTATAAATTAAAATAGAAACATTCCAGCTGTCAAACAGCAAAAAAAATTTCATTAGAAAGTTGAAACTAGAAGTGAATGTGTGGGTAAATATTTCCGATTTGCATTTCCAATTTACCTTGCAATAATTATTCCAACTAATTGGCACCCGCGTATATATCCTTTTGCGTGATATGTGCTGGCGCAATTGAAAATCGAATTTTGTTGGTGACACTTTTTTATGCAAACCATCGCAATTTCTTTCCCAAAAATGTTATTTATAATACATTTGAAAATATTGGATTTTCTTGAAGTAAAAAGTCGCAACAGCAAACGAAAACAACATTTTCCATTTTTTCTGTTTTTTTTTGTTTTTTGTTTTTGAATTTAATGAAATTTTATAAATTTCTTATAAATTCGAATTTATACTCATATATATTTTGTTTTCATGGATGTATTAATTCGAACGTATAAGCTATATTATTTATGTGATATACATCTTCTGGTTTTCTATGATACGATTATGATGCTGCTGTTGCGTCTACTTTCGAACTCTAGGGATCTGTGATTGGCCTAATGTATCTTTGGAAGTATATAAGCTCATTTGAAGACGGTCCGTGGATACGTGCAGACATTCGTGGTAGTACCTTTTTAATCGGTGTCAAGACTTAATTCAATATTTAGTGACGCGAATTAAAATAATCCAACGCACGTTTGGACTGAAGCGGTCGTTCTTTAAACTTTTTTTTTATTTCTTAAATAATATTTTTAAATTTTATTTCTGAGTGCTTGTTTTGAAATCAAACGTTAGTGATTCAGAAGTTAATAAAAAAAAATATCAGAAGGATATTAAGGTGAAATACCTTCTTATATTTTTTTTTTCTTTTCTAAAAGTAATGAATTTAACACAAATTATTAAATTAAAAGAAAAAATATTTTCTAATTTTAAGTGTTTTATATTTCACTTCTTTTTATAAAAAAAATCAATTTAAATATTGTGAATAAACGGAAAAAAAAAACTGTTAAAAAACTACAATTCAAAAATAACTTTGAAAAATGATGTTCAATTGGTCGCATAATTTACAAAAACCAAAAGAAGCAACGTGGGAAGAATTTTCTTTATTGTATCATCAGAAATATAAGCAAATCACAGTTTCAGAATTTGATTGCCACGAAAAAACGTGCATATATTTTAATGAAGCAATCATTCCAGAAAATGAACAACTAGATAATTTGGATTTCACACCATTAAATTTTAAAACGGCATTTTTTATTAGAACACATCAAGGTAAAAATAAAAATAAAAACAGTATTCTTTGAATTTATATAAGAAAATATTTTATTATATAATTTTTAAAAATAAGGTTGGTTATATCTACATTTTAAACTTGAATATATGCATATGTTTTATTTTTTAATGAATTTTGATCAAATTTAATATATAAAAGCAAATAATTACTATTTTTCCAAAGTAATACGTTTTTAAATTCAACTAAAATGTGCGGACCACCCTATTCAATCGAATAGGGTGAGTCAACTTGGTTTCTTTTTAAAACCATGAAAAGTTGATTCCCGCATGCCTAAACCTTGAGAAATCTAAAAATATGAGCCTGTAACATTAATTAAAAGAGGTTTTATATCATTTTAATAACGTGGGGAGGTTAAAATTTTTAACTTCAACTTAAGAGGGCTAGTCAAAGCTTGAGACAGCAAGAGATGAGCTGTTTTTTTTAATGAATTATACATGTTAAAGAGCAAAATAAATATGACGAATCCTGGTTGAAAACAAGAAATCTTCGTAAACTACATTTGTAGGTTTAATTATCAACTACTCTTATAAAAAATCCGCATATCTTATCATTTTTCATCAAACTAAGGAAGGCAATATTTATAACACTAAAAATTATATTCCATGTACAAATGTACAGTTGAATTTACACAGGTCTTCGAGTCTGTTATGTCTCTGAATTGTAAGTCATATTATATTGGTGATGCCAAACGAAAAATCCTTTGATACAACGAAGAACGAAGGCACCTTATCGAACAATTTTATTCTGTTCATCATTCTGCAGTAGGCTGTTGCAGCAGATTATTTGGAAAAGTCTCCACTTTTTTGTCACACATTTAATTGTTCGAGGGAAGATTTTTCTGTGGAAATTTGACATTTAGGATTTATTTGCATTTGTTTGTGAATAAAGTACCAACTCCGATTGGAATATCTTCTTAGTTCCTCAAGAAATTCTTAAAAAAAAAATTTAAAAGAAGCCCGCAGACATTATGATCATGCTTACATATGTAAATTAAAGTCCAGATAGATCTTATATTCATTTTAATAAAGCATGCAATCCGTTTATTCAAAGAAGCTATTTATGTATATATTAAAACGTCCATTTGGATTGTATGTAAAATTTTTTCCATTCAGCGTTTTTAATCTTAAAATTCGAATCAACTAAACTGTGAATGAAGTATCATTCAAATTTTATATTTTATTAAAAAGGCCTATATACGCCATTATGTATGGAATATAACACCATTCTAATGGTCGCCACAGGTTTCCTGGATAGCGTTCTTCCTAAAAGCCCAATTTTTCATAACTATGGCGTATAAATCAAGCCTAATTTGACCAATGGCATTCATTAAAAGGACTTAGGGCAGCGGTGCTTTGCAGCTTATTGGCTGAGACATGTGACTTAAGAAAATTTAACAAGAAGAAGTCAAAAAAGTCAAATCGAATAAAATCGGGGTCCAATTCGTAGGTATTGAAAGAAATGACATAATAGTTCATTTGAAAGAAACGGATATTATATTTTCTAAATTTTCAACAGGCATAATGCACAATCTGTAAACAAAATTTATAAAACTTTAAGTTTACATCCGTATGATTCCTTTTTCTTCCATTTAAAAAAAGGAGTTTACCTTCAAATCTTGACCTGAAGAATTAAGTCAGGAAATTTTTCCTATTGATAAAAGCCTTATAAAATTTAAGAAATATGCAGCTCGCTTGATAAAAACAATGGCGCAAAATTCAAGTTAAATTAATATTGTCTAAGAGCCCAAATCAACTTTTGGGAGTGGAAATATATAACCAAAATATATGTAGGCATGAGTATTAATGGGTGCATGTTTTCTCATACAGCTGTTCTATAAAAAACAATTTAACTTACTAATTATTTCTTATTTTAAACATTTTCTAATTAGTATCGTGCTAAGGGTTTTTTTTTTAATAAATTTTTTCTGAACACACCCAAAATATTAAATTGTGCAGAAAACAACTTATGTCTATTTCCTTTACACATGAGAAATCAATTTCTATGTGAAGATTTCGATCTATCGACGGATTTTACGTTCCTTCACACCAAAAAAAATCGATTTTTTTTTTACAGAGATCAAATCCCTCGAATCCGTATTTGAAGAGAGATTTACATGTATACGAAATACGCACACCAAAGAAAAAAATTGACAAGGGATCGAAATCCCTAGTGTGTAAAAGAAATCGACATTAGCAAACAGAAATTTTTTGACATTGACATCAAAATCACGATACTTAAAGTATTAATGCCATTTTCCATTGGACGTCCGAAAGCGTCTGGAAGCGTCCAGAAGTCTTCTCAAACCATTGGGAAAAAATATTCTTCTGAGAAGAGAATTTCGCTTCTCGATTTCAATTCAGAATCCACTCAAGAAGCACTAATACACATACTTAAATGTCAAAAGTGAAAGCCAACAGCTGCATTCTTATTTGATTTTGTTTCGTTTGTGTTTGGCCGTTTTCAAAAACGCATCTTTTCTGAATGTTCTTAAACGCAAACTGCAAAAGTCAACTGTTCGAAAACCCAAAACGAAATTTTTATGCAAAAGCATTATTTTCGATAACGCTGTTTGCCTAAGTCATATGTTCGATAACATCATTTGCGGCGCAGCTTCCATAAAGGGCTTAGTTCTTCCTTCAATCCCTAGAATTAGGTATTCATTAGGAATTTTACTTTTTATAAACTGAAACGTTTCATTTATTTATACTTACAAGAAATAATTGCTTTGACATTCGGAAATGACCGAAGAATTCCTCATTCGAAAATTCGATTGTTTTGATGTAATTACACATACGCACCTTTGGAGTTTTACGGCTCGAACTTCGGAGTTTAAACCAAATCGCCTTCTTTTTTTTTTGCTATAGTAGCACGTATTTAAATTTTTCGAACAATTTTTAACCACAATTTTGAAAAAATTTTAGCAACCATTTTTGAATTTGGTTGGCCGTGTTCGTAAGCGTCAAATGCATTTGCAAGAAAATTCACTGACGCTGATCGAATAGATTTTATGCAAGCAGGACGGTTGCATATTTGCGTCAAAACATGACGATCATTTGACGATCAAATTGACGTTGATTTGACGTTTTCGAAAACTGCCTTTGTTACAATCTAGTTCGTTCGGAAATGAATTATTTAATCGAGAATATACAAATAACAAATAATAAATAACTTTAGCAGATTTACACCAAAACCACGACGATTAACTAATATAAAAACAAATTTCAAAGTTAAATTTCAGAATGAGTAGATCCTTGAGTGAAACCAATGGAAAACGACATAAAACGACATTCGATGATTTAAACTTTAATAAAATTGTAGAAAAAGTATGATGCCAAAATCTGATTAAAAAAGCAAAATTGTTGAACTATTCGTAACGTCATACTATAATTCGATTAAAATCTTACGCCATTGTATCTAAACAGTGCTCCTAGGCTATTATTGTTTATCAAGCCTGAATTATACTTACCTTGTATATTGTCTTGTGCATGAGATAACAATATTAAAATAGATTTAGTATGCAATTCTAGACAAATTTAGTGTAATATGTATAAGTATACCGTTTTATTAAAGTTAAAATTATCGAATACTAATTTTCATTTTTTACATTTACAAATTTTAAAAGACTCTGTTTATTCAGTTTTTTTTTTTTGCACAAACTGTCATTGTTTGTTTGGAAGCAATTTATTTAAAAAAATATCCTTTGCACGATACTTTTTAAAAAAATTTTAAAATTAGGGAAGAGTTAGTAAACTACTTTAAAGTTGCTACGTAAGAGTAATAGCACACTAATACATTAGGCTGTTTAAAACTGTGCACCAAATTTTAAATTAAAGCTTTCTTCCGAAGAAAAACTATGATCAAAAACATTCATTTAATATGTTAAGTCAGGCGATATCACGTACATACTAGATTAGTAACTTTCATGTACATCTCCGTACCGTGCTCATCCCGCCATAGTTTCCAATGAACCTTATGTCCGTTTGTGCAGAATTAACATTCACGGACATTATGTCATTCCACCTTCTAATTACATGTGTTGAAAGTTAAAAAGTCTTTTATTTCCAACGATAGTTGAATTGAATATAATTAAATAAGACCATTTGCGGCTCTACTAAGTTCTGTTAACATATTATTCATTCCTACTACTGTACTTTTTCTAGCATCTGAATTTTGATGAAAAGAAAAAGACTTGCAGCAAACATATTTCCTAGTCTTCCATGCTCCGATATTAAGGTAGATATTCTAACACCAAGGTGATCATCACCTCCCAAAAAATTTGAATTAAACATTCTTTGATGTTGACGGATGTGAAAAATTTAATTTAAACAAAAACTCCCCAAAAACATATGCTGAACATTGATCAATTAATTAAAATGAATGAAATGAAAATCAAAGAAAATCACCTGGCAGGTGTTGAAGAATTTCTAAAATATGAGAGAAAGAAAATCAACCGAATAATTTGAATTGAACATCTCATAAAATACTACCAATGACCTTATTTCGGAAAATGTTTTATTTGGAAAAGAAAATATTTAAATGAAAAATAGAGATTTGTTCTAAATCAGTTTCGCACTTCTGCTGTCAGCAAAGATCAACAAATATATTTGTATATTTTCTTTAAAATTTCGTTTGTCAAAAAGAAAAAAAAATATAAATATACAAAGGTACATATTTATGTACATAAAATAGTATTGTCTAACAAAGCTTCCACTGAACACAAAAAACATAGAATTAAGCCTAATGACATCAGTCAAATAACCAAAGTGCTACAGGGTTGGCCTTAACAAAACATGGCGCTCTCAGTTCGACAGTTACTCCCTCAACTTTTTACTATTGTCGATTGCATGTCCCCCACGTTTTATGTTCTTACACTTTCAAGTTTCCATGGCTATTAAAAATTCATAATCAAAAACTTTCCAGAGAATCTGTATGTATATACATACCTACATACATTTATTATTTTTATACTTCCCGAAATTTCAGAATTTTGAAAATCTAAATTCTCCTTTATAAAAATGCAAGCTGTCTTCGAATAATTAGTGAAAGACTAGAAGCGTTAGAAGAAGTCCTTAAAAATTTTGAAAATCAATTTTAATTGAAAAAAAGAGTACGATTTTATAATGCCGTTTTTTAAAATCCCGTTTTTATAACCCCGCTTTTTATAATCCCGTTTCTTATTACGACGTATAAACAGTGAGGTATGTATGTTACCCGCGTGCTTGGGTACCAAAAGTCAACCCCCCTGCTTGGGCCCACTATACGATTTGGGGTAGGTGAGAGGTTGGGTGTATGCAAAGTTTCTTTAGCATTTAAAGAATCTGGAAAATAACCAACATAAAATCAATAAGTTTTAGCTACGTATTCTAAATAAAATGCACGACTGGGTCGCACGAACTTGTTCTTATGTAATAGACTAGGAATTTTAAAAACGAATGTTATTAGAGAAACTTGTTCATAAGTCAATAGAGAAATGAAAATTATTTCTGTTTAAGTGGAGTGATTGAATTAAATAATAAATTCATAAGGATCAAATTAATTTTTTAAATTCTTTTAATAGTAAGAGACGAAAACAGAATGCTATGCAAATATTAATTTATGCAAGAACAAAAATTATAAGTCGTTTTAGTGGTTTCTTAAAAAAAGCTTTTATATACAAAATTTTTAAAAGATTTTTAAGAAAAAATTTTGGTACGCCAATTTAAAGTTTTTATTATTGTTCCAATAAAAATTAAATTTAAAAAAAAAAATATTGAGCCGTTTCTGAGATATCGAATTTTCAAAAAAAGAAAAAATAAATTTTTTTTTTCAAAAATTCAAAAAATATTTATTTTAAAGTTTTGAAATGCAATGTGTTTTAGACTTTTTAGAAGCTTCTCTATAAAAAATTTCATTAAGAACCGTTATGTGGATAATGAGAAATTCAAAATTCGAAAAAATATTTCTGTGGTAGGTACAAGTTGTAATATCTTAATTTCAAAATTGGTTTTATTAAATTAAAGATCATAAAAATTAATTGAAAGAAAAAGAAATTATCAAAATTCTAGGCGCCGTTTTCGAGAAAAATACGATTTTTGAAAACCATTTTTTAAATTTTTTTAACATTTGTATGGTGGGTACCTTTATTTTAAGGTAAAATGAAATTTTTTTTCTCACATCTTGTAGATTATATGAAGAAACTTTTATTTATCAAGTTTAAAAAAAATCTAGCATGGGATTTTTGAAATATTGAGTTTTGAAAAAAAAATTTTGAAGTTTTTTTTTAAAATCCAAAAACATTTTTTTTGAAAATTTTAATAAACAATTCTATTTAAATATTTAAAGAGCCTTCGCAAAAAAAAATGATCAAAATCGGTGGTACTGTTTTTGAGAAAATCAAAAACAAAAAAAATGGTTCCATAAGGGTACCCTCAATAACCATTTTTCGGAAAATTTTTTTCAAGCATTACCTAGATTTAACTAAATGAATTTTTTTGTGTTTTTAGTTTTTAAATCTGTCCAGCAGTTTTTGAAAAAAAAAAATATTTATAAAATTTCGAAAAAAAATCGTATGGCAGGTACCGTTATTTTTGGTCTTAAAAAAAAAAGTAAAAAACGTGTGGGGGTTAAAAATCAAAACCCATATCTACCAAGTTTAAAAAAAATCGGCCGAGCCGTTTAGGCTGTAGTCGAAGCGACAGACAGACAGAATTGCCAGACCCACTTTTTTAGTCTTCGCTATCATCGTAATGTCAACTTTGATCAAAATCTCGAGTTCAATTTTTTTTACGAATCCATAACTTGCCTTATAGTACCTATAAGTCGCAAGTAAAAACGGGATAAGCGGTATAAGACGGATTTTTTGAAAAACGAGATTGTAAAAAGCGGGATTCCGTTACGCTCCCAAAAAAAATAAGTACTTAAAACTTGCAAAAAAAAGTCAAAGCGGTTCCAGTTAGAAGTCTAAAATTTAAAGTTTCTTAAGTCCAATTTTTAGATCATTAAATCAAAATTGTATAATAATTTTGTAGAGTACTTTTCCTAATGTTAAACGATGCTCTGTTAAATGTGTGAACTTTTTCATGCCTTTTAATTTTATTGCTCTTTATATGAAAATTATTAAGTGAAGACTAACATTAACATTAAGATGAAATAAAAAAGTACTCCGAAAAATTAATGTATTACATTTTAGTGTACAAATTTATTGGGTTGGCAGAAGAGTACGTAGTATCTACTACCTAACAAGTTTTAACGAAAATATTAATTCAATTTTATTCGTAGAATATTT
The DNA here is from genome assembly GCA_911387755.1 of Chrysotoxum bicinctum. Classification (NCBI taxonomy): domain Eukaryota; kingdom Metazoa; phylum Arthropoda; class Insecta; order Diptera; family Syrphidae; genus Chrysotoxum; species Chrysotoxum bicinctum. The sequence continues at coordinate 161,944,615 of OU426988.1, forward strand.
TCTTATAGGAGGATCAGTTGAAAAATTTGAAAAATTTGACAATGGCTTGTTGATTTTATTAGTTCCTTAAATAAAAAAAAGAAAACTTTTTGTGGGTTGCTTATGCGCTAGCCACTTTCAATTTTAAACACACACCGAAAAACGATAAATTTTCTTGAAAGTAAAATTTCTAATCATTAATTCAACAAAAAATATTTAATAGAAAGGTTTTTGGGACCTCTAGTCAACATCAGTTAGATGTTGTCGTACACTTCTAAGACGCAATATTTTAATCGATGGTTATCAACACATATCAAATATTTATTTAGAAATGATACCATTCTTACTTGTGATACAGATACTATAAGCCAAATTTCGGATTCATATTTGCAATTTTCTTCATGTCTGGAACTTCAAAAATAACGGTACCTGCCATATAACCGTTAAGAAAAACGTTATGCATCTCAAAAAAGACTCTAAAGATTTTAATATAAGAAAAATCTGTTTATGCCATGGAAATACTGCACAAGTTATTTATTGATAAATATATGTAAAAACGTAAATAAATATGTAATTTCTTAGAAAAAAAAATGCAAATTTAAACAAGGAAAGTAACAAAATAGATAAGAGTTATAAATAATTTCTGAATTTCTATTAACAAGTCATATTTATATAGTAGGTATTTCAAACTTATTTAGTGAATAAAGCAAAAGCAAACGCAAACGAAAGATGAATTATTATGTACCTACAAACAAACACCACTTTTGAAAAAAGGTTAATACTAAGTTTTCACCAAGATATAATCCTGGATTAAAAATTTATCTTTTTAAATCTTCACAAGATTAATTGTTCTACAGTCCGAACTGACCTTTTTCCATATCGTGCTAAATTATCTCGATGATTTTTCATCGTTTGGCACAAATGAAAGTTTCTTTCTCTTGTTTCCACTTTATAAGAGAAATTGAAACAGGATTAGCATTTGTATAGATGCTGTAAAAGTTTATCTCCTTTTTAATTTTTTAGTACGGTGGAAGCACCACATACTCGTAAATCACTTGCCTGAAAACTGGGATTATCTTTTGGTGAAAACGTAATATAAGGATGCGTTGGAAAAGTATACGTTATTGTACGTCAAGTTGAAATGGAGTTGAAATTGATGGTTATATTGACATACATATGTAGGAGTAGGTGGAAAATAAAAATTCTTAAAAACTTCGCTTAAGTTTTATTTAGATAATGTTTGATCGAAAAAAAATGTTAAATATATTAATTAACTCTCAACGTAAAGAATTGTTTTTTGCTGGATTTAGACCACTGGCAAAATGTTTGTTGCACAAAATTATTAATAAAATCAACTTTAATGGCATGCATATACATACATAAAGTCAAATAATGGCAAGATCATTCTTCATTTTATGATTTGCAATATGGTGATCATACAATATTATGTGTGTTTTTTCGTGAAATTTCTCACAAATTTTCACAATTTGATGCCAAACCCCGTACGCAAAAACTATCTAAACTAAACTTGGTGAAAAGTTAAGTTACTTTATATTAAAGCGATGCCAGTTTCTTATGAAAAAAATATTGGCAGATGCAAAAGTATTCACACGATAAAGTCCAGTCTTAAAAAAAAAAAAGTTGTAAGTCGTCGAAATCTGGCATTAGTATTTTCGCCAGAAATAGGTATGAAATTTTGGTTATTTCTATGGAATTATTTTTATCTTATCAGTTAATATAAATATGAAATTGAAGTCGTTGATTTTATGGATTTCGTTGCAAATGTCAGCGCAAAACACAAAATGAACAAGTATCACCGAACACATCCTCAAATATTTCTGTATTTCTGCAACCAATTTGAGCGTCATTCTGATCCAGACGTTCCAAAACTTTATCCACATTTTATATGCACTATTTTAACTAGCTTTTCTACTTTTTAACTGTGTAAAATTTTACTGCGTTGCCTATACATTTACCAATAGAAAACGACTACTATTATTATCAAGAACTGTTTTTAAAAGTTATATCTGCCGTAGAACCTGTTCCGTATCTCAGCACCCAAACGAAAATCAACTTCGAGAAAATAAAAACTGTACCAAATTTTAAAGTTGAAAAATATACAGGGTGTCCCACAGTCACCGCCCCAAACGAAAACCATGGATTCCTGAGGTCATTTTAAGTCGAAAAACTTATGAGGTCATTTTCTCGATTTCGTCCCGTTTTCGAGTTATAACGGTTTTTATGATTTTTGCTCTCTTTTCCCTTAACTGGCTTTATCTTTGCCAAACTACGTTCGATTCATAAGATTTTTTTTACAACCAATCAAGAATTTATTACAGTTTTAGTTTGTCTCAGAACTTTTTTTTTTGCGGGCAACCGTTTCTCCGCAATTTTGCATCAAACCCAATTTTTTTCATTTTTTAAATTGTTTTTTTCACTTTGATATCATTTTTTTCAAAAAAACACGTTAATGAGTATTAATTTTTTTCGTTAATTATTAAAGCCCAGTTCATTATCTTAAAAAAAAATATTTTTTTTCCTTAAAAAGAATACTAAATGTAATTAACAACAAATAAACAAACTGAGTGAATTTAAAAAAAAAAAATAATTTTTAAATACAAAATTAACTTTTTCTGAGCTATTGTGGTTAAGAAAAGGACAAATAGATAAAGTTGTCCCATTTCAGCGTATATTAATAACATTTCCAGATATTCTTGATTAGTGTAATCCATTGTTCGCAAATAATTGAAAAAAAAAACTACAACTTAAATAACAAATCCAAAATGGAGTATCAAGTGAAAGAACACGACGCGGACACTAGTTCACGCGAGAAAGACATTTACAACCTTCAAATCATAATGCAAATCTTTACTGTTTACATTAGTTAACGGTCTTACTAATTAACTTTATCTATTTGTCCTTTTCTTAACCACAATAGTTCAGAAAAAGTTAATTTTGTATTTAAAAATTATTTTTTTTTTTAAATTCACTCAGTTTTTTATTTTTTGTTAATTACATTTAGTATTCTTTTTAAGGAAAAAAAATATTTAATTTTAGAAAATGAACAAAGCTTTAATAATAAGTGAAAAAAATTCATACTCATTAACGTGTTTTTTTGAATAAATTGATAGCAAAGTGGAAAAACTACTTAAAAAACGAAAAAATTGGGTTTAATGCAAAATTGCGGAGAAACGGTTGTCCGCAGAAAAAAAAGTCTTTGGACAAAGTAAAACTGTAATAAATTCTTGATTGGTTATAAAAAAAATCATACGAATCGTACGCAGTTTGGCAAAGATAAAGCCGGTTAAGGGAAAAATAATAAAAACCGTTATAACTCGAAAACGGGACGAAAACGAGAAAATGACCTCTTAAGTTTTTCGACTTAAAATGACCTCAGGAATCCATGGTTTTCATTTGGGGCGGTGACTGTGGGACACCCTGTATATACAAAAAAACACTCTTTTTTATTATAATCTCTTGCTCCAAATCTTTCCGAAGCAAAAACCTTCTATTTAGATTTTTTTATCGCCACTGAAACTGTGTGTTTCATTTTATATAAAAATGTGTGTACAAGTTTAAATACATCGAACGCAGAGCGTTCTTTTTTCTTTTAATTTAGAGTTTTTCATGAATACTCGTAGTTTAACTGATTTCAATCGAAATTTTTCTATAGAAATTCTTGAAATTTAAAATAGCATAAGAGGTCAACGGCTCCAGAAAGTCTTTACTTCTAGTGACCTATAACTCTCAACCATTCCTGTGTGCGTGGTTGTAGGAATAGATGGCTTAGATGAGCAGTTCTTTTCATGGAAAGAGATACTATTGTAGGATTTGTCACTTCTTTGCAAGAGGTAGTACACCTCCCAAAAACATTTTTTCAAGGCTGAGAATCAAACCCAGATCCCAGACCTACTATATAACAGTCAAACGAACTTACTATTTTACCAATTGGTACTAATTTTACATATAGCAATTTAAATTTCTTTTTTTTATAATGGCCGCACATCACTAAGGTTTATTTGGACTACCCTTATGCTAGCTACATACGAGGCAACCGTTGCAGCAACCACAGAACTGTTTGAGCAACCGACCGAAAATATCAAATATCTATCAAATCTTTTTGATATTTCTGGCAACGGTTGCAGCAATACAAAATCAATAGGCAACACAGCTACACACGAAACAACGGTTGCTTCAACATGGCTGTGTTGCTGCAACGGTTGCCTCGTGCGTAGTAAAGAGATGACGAAAATTAGAAATTACTTCTGATTAAGTGGAGTGCTTGAATTAAATTTAATTGAAAGTTTAAATGACCCCAACAGTCTGATTGATTGTTAGAAGCTGATCAGTTAGAAGCTGTCGTACTCCTGAAAAGTTGAACACCGTCCGGGAGTAAGAAAAATGTGGAAGGATTTAAGAAAAGGTATCGATGAATATTGGTTTTGAAGTTGTACATATTAAAATGGGAGGGTACAATAGAGCTGGGCAAAACATTCCACATTCGGAACGAGTCTCTACACTAAAAATACATCCGAAATTAAGCTCCAGGGTGTTTAACTGAATAGCATTCTCTGTAGCGGGAGTATAATGGCTGTTTTAGGGGAGGAATTCAACTGGCTATTTCACTATCGAACACACTATAAAAATACCAATAACCGATGACATAGTTTTATCATCTACCATTTTAATAGATTTTTTGAGGCAACCGTTGCAGCAACACAGCCATGTTGAAGCAACCATAAATGCTTCGTGTGTAGCTATGTTGCCAATTGATTTTGTGTTGCTGGAACTCTTGCCAGAAATATCAAAAAGTTTTGATATTTTCGGTCGGTTGCTCCAACAGTACAGTGGTTGCGGCAACAGTTGCCACATGTGTAGTGAACAAACGAAACACGTTGCTGCAACGGTTGTCTTGTGTGTACCTAGCATAAAGACTCAAGTGGGTTATTGGAGCACCTTTCCAAATATGGGTTAAAAAGAAATTAAATTTTAAAACTCGGCCTAAATTGCCATCAGGACGGGTGAGTTCTAAGGTACTCTCTTATATTTTTTGACTGATTTGACACCCTTACCTGAAGCAGTGAAAAAATCAACAAAACAATTTTCATTCATTCATTTTAAAAAGATTCCTATCCTCCGAACTCACACAGCACGTTTCTTACAGAGGACAGGGACTTCCTGATTTAACACATCATCAAACATCGTATATTACACATTTTCGTTTTGCAAAATTTCGCTTCTACAAATCGTTCCCACCGAGCACCGATATATTAACAGGTATCTTCTGGGTAATCAAGCTTACTCGTGTCTTCTATATAGACACTTACACAATTTCCCGCTTTTAATTGGAAACTCTCAAATGATATACATCATTAATTCGTTTCATACACTAAAGACCACAGGTCCCGTCCCACCGGCTCTCAACTATTTTCGTCCTGCTTCCGGTTTTATTGCAAGTAAAGAGTACGTTCCAAATGATTTATGATACTTCATAGATAAAACACAAATTAGAAATCAGCGTGGCCCGGCCCGTGGCGGATGCGCTAGCTGAAACCTCCTGCAAGAAAAATCTTTTGGAAACTTTACGAAAAACAAAAATCCAATGGTTGAGGATGGATTTTATTTTTAGAAAGATTTTCTTATAGAAACCATATGGAGTACGTTGTAACGGTTGAGAGATATTAATTGAACACTTGATTATGACAGCGTGTTTGTTGAGTGTTTTTTTTTTATATCTGCTTTGATTTTTTATTTGATTTTATTGGAAAATAAAATGTGTTGCTGTATCTTGTGATATGTAGGTGTTAATGTGGTGCAAATGCTAAGAGAAAAGATCAATCAATTTGTTGGCTTAAAAAGCTATAAATGTGTTATGAGGTCACAATAGGAGGTAATGTAGAATCGTCAATCAACTTTTAAAAAAAAATAATATAAACCGTTATATGGAAAGGACGGAAAAGTTCGAATTTCTCATCCAAAAGACTCCCAAGAATAGTTTGTTAAGATTAAGACCGATCCAATATCGGTTTGGCTCCATAACAAGGCTCTACGAATATCTGAAGAGATTCTGAAAAAGAGCCCAAAATGTTATTGATTTTATTTGGTCGCGGTCAGAGAGAATACTTTACCATAAGTAAATGGCCAAATTTGATATTTCGATCATGTTGAATTTGCATCCAAGAATTCAATTGAAAGGACTTTTACTTCTTAAAAGTAGTTTCAAAGCTTTCAAAAGAGGAGTCAGTTGAGTTTCAAAGAGAAGCTCTCTAGAATCATGCCAAAGGCATTTTTGTCTTTAAAAATACTTCTATAATAAGAATGAGTTATCCAGTCAATCACCCAAAAGATAAAATTTTAAAGAACTCCTCGTAATCAAACCTATTTAATTTCAGCTGAAGTAAAAATGCCAAGTGGAAAAGTTGATCAACCCGTCATTGAAGACAACCGTGATGGTACCGTATCGATTAAATACGATCCCAAGGAAGAAGGTATTCACGAGTTGGTTGTCAAATACAATGGAGAACAAGTTCAAGGTATGAAAAGGAATTTTTGTCAGTCAAAACTTCATTCATTCTATAAATCATTAATTTTCTTTAAAAAACAAAAAGGTTCACCTTACAAATTCCACGTTGATTCAATTTCATCGGGCTATGTGACAGCTTATGGGCCTGGTTTAACTCATGGTGTGTCCGGAGAACCATGTAACTTTACCATTTCGACCAAGGGTGCAGGTGCTGGCGGTCTATCTCTCGCTGTTGAAGGACCAAGCAAGGCTGATGTAAGAAACTTACTTCACTTCACTTTCACATTGCTAACTGATACATTTCTTCTCGTTGCTTCCACAGATTCGTTATAATGACAACAAAGATGGTACAGTTTCAGTAACATACCTTCCAACTGCTCCTGGAGAATATCAAATTGCCGTTCGTTTCGGTGATAAGAACATCAAGGGATCACCATTCTTCGCCAAAATTACTGGTGAAGGTCGCAAGCGTAATCAAATTTCTGTTGGTTCCTGTTCGGAAGTTACACTTCCTGGTCAGATTACCGATGATGATTTGAGGGCACTGAACGCTTCTATTCAAGCCCCTGGAGGTCTTGAGGAACCATGTTTCTTGAAGCGTATGCCAAGTGGTAATATTGGTATTTCCTTTACACCCCGTGAAACTGGCGAACACTTGGTTTCCGTTAAACGTATGGGCAAGCATATCCCGAATTCACCATTCAAGGTTACCGTGTGCGAACGTGAAGTCGGTGATGCCAAAAAGGTCAAAGTCTCTGGCAAAGGGCTCCAAGAGGGTAAAACTCATTCTGACAACATTTTCGCCGTTGACACCCGCAATGCTGGTTATGGTGGACTTTCGCTGTCTATTGAAGGTCCAAGCAAGGCTGAGATTCAGTGCACCGATCAGGATGATGGAACATTGAGCATCTCCTACAAGCCAACCGAGCCTGGTTACTATATTGTGAATCTGAAGTTCGCCGATCATCATGTTGAAGGATCACCATTTACTGTCAAAGTAACAGGTGAAGGTTCGAATCGGAAGCGTGAGAAGATCCAGCGTGAGCGTGATGCAGTGCCACTCACTGAAATTGGAAGTCAGTGCAAGTTGACCTTCAAGATGCCCGGTATCACATCGTTCGATTTGGCAGCATGCGTTACCTCTCCCAGCAATGTTACTGAAGATGCTGAAATCCAAGAAGTTGAAGACGGACTCTATTCGGTTCATTTTGTTCCAAAGGAACTTGGAGTCCACACCGTGTCTGTTCGTTACAAGGACATGCACATCCCTGGATCACCCTTCCAGTTCACAGTTGGTCCTCTTAGGGACTTTGGTTCTCATTTGGTCAAGGCTGGCGGTTCAGGCTTGGAACGCGGACAAGTTGGTGCACCGTCCGAATTCAATGTGTGGACTCGAGAAGCTGGCGGTGGCTCACTAGCCATCTCAGTCGAAGGACCTAGCAAGGCTGACATTGAATTCAAGGATCGCAAGGATGGTTCCTGTGATGTCTCCTATAAAGTCACCGAACCCGGCGAGTACCGTGTTGGCTTGAAATTCAATGACCGCCATATTCCAGACTCCCCCTACAAGGTGTACATTTCTCCCGAACAAGGCGACGCTCATAAGCTTGAAGTGCAACAATTCCCACAAGGAAATATTCAAGCCGATGCGCCTTACCAGTTTATGGTTCGTAAAAACGGCGCCAAGGGTGAGCTCGATGCAAAAATTGTAGCCCCATCAGGCACCGATGATGATTGCTTCATCCAGGTGATCGATAGCGAAATGTACTCAGTCCGTTTCTACCCGCGCGAAAATGGAATCCATGCTATTCACGTTAAATTCAATGGAGTCCACATACCCGGATCACCATTCAGGATCAAGGTTGGCAAGGACGTAGCTGATCCAGCTGCAGTACACGCCACCGGACTTGGTTTGGAAGAAGTGAAATCAGGTCACAAGGCCGACTTCATTATTAACACATGTAATGCTGGTGTTGGTTCGTTATCTGTCACAATCGATGGACCCTCGAAGGTGTCTCTCGATTGTACGGAAGTTGAGGAAGGCTATAAATGTAGGTACACACCCCTTCTGCCTGGAGACTACTATGCTTCGATTAAGTATAATAATATGCACATCGTTGGATCACCTTTCAAGATAAATTGCACAGGTGAGAATCTTTTGATTTAAACTATACCGAGACGGTTTACTTATTTTTTCTTATTTTCTGTCCTTATAGGAGATAAACTTGCTGACGAAGGCGCCCAGGAAACATCCACAGTAATCGTAGACACTGTTTCGAAAATTGCCAAGAGCGGCAAGAACCCAGGCGTTCACATCCCGATCTTCAAGTCTGACGCTACTAAGATCACATCAAAGGGCATGGGTCTGAAAAGAGGATTCATGGGCAAACAAAATCAGTTTACACTAAGTGCTACAGATGCGGGTAGGTTTTATATTTTGTTGTTGTTTTACTTTCGTTAATAATAATTAATAATTTTTATTCAACAGGTAACAACATTCTCTATGTTGGCATGTATGGTCCAAAGGGTCCTTGCGAGGAATTCAACATCAAACACACAGGACTCAACAACTACAATGTTAGTTACATGGTGCGGGAGCGTGGCGATTATATTCTCATAGTCAAATGGGGTGAAGAACATATTCCCGGATCCCCATTTAAGGTTGAAGTTTAAGTTTAAACAGAAAAAAAAAAACAATACATCGTATTAATTTTGTATTTTAATTCATAAAAAAATGAGGAACTTTATTCACGAAAATAAAACTTCCAGTTAGTTATTTTTATTTTGTTAGTCATTCACCATTTTGCTTATCAGTTTCATAATGCAATAATTAATAATGATCCCTTTAAATCTTGTCCTGATTTATATTATTTTATATTATTATTTTGATTTAAAAATATGTTAGTTGTTTTTTTTATGTAATCACATTTATAATCTTAGTATTTACTGTAAATATCCGAAAAAAGAAAGATTTCAAAATATGAAAAAATTCAAAAATAAAATTTAAGAAATGAAATTATATAAGAAGATTGTTTTATTTCTTTCGTATATTTTTTAAATACAAATCCATTAATATTTCTATGTAATACAAAATGATATCAATTTTCTTTTGTTTTGAAAAATAATACAAATAACTTTGAGTTATTCTAAAATTGTAGATTTAAATCTTTTCTTCCATCCTAAATATATTAAACTTATAAGAGTTAAAATTTCCTTGCTTAGATATGGGAAAAAAATGTTATTCTATTAAATGTATTATGTTGTCTTTTTCAAATTATTTTACAAGGTTTAAATAAAAATAAGAAAACAAAATAAATTTTTTGTGTTTCAATCTGTTTTTGTTTTCTTAAATAACTTTTCTCTAATCTGAACTAATACATTAGTTAATCGACCCCCTCCTAATGCTAGAAGCTCCTATTGTTAAATTCACGGTGTTTGATTGTATGATTTGTTTTAATCAATTTTTTGCATTTCCAGTCATCCCTAGGGCAAGGGTTTGACAAACAGACATTGAAGGAAACACAATAGCTTACAATATCAATTAATAGGCTATTTTCGAAAACGTCATTTGCGTCATATGTATATGCAATTACAAGGTTTTCTTAAACGCAAAAGGCAAAAGTCATCCTTCGCAAAACTCAAAACAAAATTTTTGTGCAGATGCATTGTTTCCGAAAACGCAGTTTTTAATATTATGTTTTCACCTGGATTTAAGTGGGTTTACCAAAAATTTTCTTCAAATCTCGAAGATTTACCACATAAATTTATTTCATTAATCTAGAAAATTAGAAATTAATTTTGCTTAATCTTCATTGGATCAATTGTTCTATAGTTCGAACTGAACTAATATCCAAATTGTGCTAAATTACCTCGATGATTTTTCATCGTTTGGCACTTTATACCTAAAATTGAAACACCATTAGCTTTTTGATGGGTGCTGTCCAAGTTTCTCTTAATTTTAATCTTTTGTTGCTGTGGAAATACCACATATAAATCTCTCGCCTTAAATCTCGGAATCTTCTTTTGCTTAAAACAAAGTATTAGTTCATATAATCAATAACTTCCAGCGCGTCTCTTACTTACTTACTTAATTAGGTCCTCAGACCTTTTATGTCCGTGGGGGACCCCTAGTGGGGCATAGGGCGTCCACAACGCGAGCTCGCCATCGTGTTCGGTTCCTGGATATGGGTCGCAACTCCCTCCAACTCTTGCCTAGTTGGGCTGACTCCTCCTCGACTGTCCTTCTCCATGAGCTTCTCGGTCGTCCAGCTCTTCTTCCTTCTTGAGTGAGCGGATTCCACTGCATTGCATGCGCCGCAATGCAGTTGTCGCCTTTTCGAAGCGTGTGTCCGATCCACTGCCACTTTCGACGTCGTATAATAGAGTCAATAGGTTTCTGACCCGTTTTCCTAGGGAGCTCTTCGTTTGATATACGATTGGGCCAGAAAATCCTAAGGATGTTTCGTAGACATCTATTAATGAACGTTTGCAGCTTCTTAGTGACACCTACTGTTACTTTCCAAGTGCTGCAACCGTAAAGTAACACGGATTCGACGTTGGATCGAAACAGCCGTAGCTTGGTTCTTAAGCTAAGAGAGTTATTCCTCCATATATTTCAAAGCATACCGAAAGCAGCCTTTGCCTTCCCGATTCGACTGCTGATGTCCTGTTCGGTACCACCCTCGGCAGAGATGATACTTCCAAGGTATTGGAAGCTCTGTACTTTCTCTACCGGTTGTTGAGAAATATTTATGAGAGAAGATGACTGGGTTCCTAGGCTGATCATCTTTGTTTTGCCGGAGTTGATTTTCAGCCCTACGATTTCTGCTTCTCTCTCCACCCCTGTTGTCATTTGGTGGAGATCTATGATCGTATGAGAGAGCAAGCATACGTCGTCCGCATAGTCAAGATGTTTCAGGTGAGACGTCAGAGTCCATCGAATTCCTCCGTTTCCCGTCAAGACCGCCCGCAGGACATCGCTTATCACCAACAGAAACAATATTGGTGACAGAATGCGCCCTGTCTGACTCCACTTTGGACTTCAAACTCTTCTGACAGCCTCCCTTCGTGCAAAACGTGACATTTGGATCCATCATAAGTTGCCTTAATAATAGCTATTAATTTATCCGGGATACCTGCGTAAAGCATGCCAAATAAATTCTCTATATTTACGCTATCGAAAGCCTTCTCAAAGTCGATGAATAGCAGGTGGAGTGGTGATCGATATTCGACGCACTGCTCAATTATGATCCTTAAAGTATTGATATGATCAATGCATAAGGATCCAGTGCGGAAACCTGCTTGTTCGGCATCGAGTGTGGCTTCTAGATGTTCCCTGATGCGTTCCAGTACTATTTTCGCTAATATTTTTGCAACGGCAGGCAGGACGCGAATCCCCCTCCAGTTTTCGCACTGTGTTAAGTCTCCTTTTTTAGGGAGCTTGATTATCATTCCCTTTTTCGACTTATTCGGAAATCCTTCGGAGACCCAAGCTTTCTTTATGAGTGGATGCAGGAGTTCGCTCTATGTCGTTGGCGCCGCTGGTAGAAGCTCTGCAGGAATGCCATCAAGTCCTACCGCTTTGTTGGTCTTCAGTGCTTTGGTTGCGTTGCGGATCTTATCTCTACTAGGGGGTGCAGTGCGGATTCAGGAATTTGTTGTTCCTGTCGGCTTAGCAGGTATCAGTAGCGCATTGCTGTCGATAACTCGGTTTAATACCGACGCAAAATGGTCCTTCCACCTTCTCAGCTGATCCTCATCCGAACTAAGTAGCGAGCCGTCTGAGTCTTTTACGAGGTGTTGCGACCTCCAACCAGTTCCTTTGTAATGCTGTATACGGTTCTACTGTCGCATCTGTTAGCAGCATCTTCTGCTTGCTGGGCCAAAGCGTTGATGTGATTACGCTTATCACGTCTTACACTGCGGTGAACCTCTCTCTTTCTCATGCGGTACAGGGATTCTAGCTCTCTTTTTTCTACTCCAGTTGCAGCTGCAATACAAGCCTTAAGTTTTTGCCGTTCGCCAATCCGTATCCAGGTTTCTTCAGAAAGCCAAGCGTTATTGTTTCCTGTCGCTCGGCCGACTATTCTTTCAGCACCTGATATAAGACCATTTTTCACAGCATTCCAGTGGTTTTCAATGGATTCAGGTTCCGTGCTGCTGATTGTCATCATTCCGTGTGAAAGGTGGTCTCTCAATTGTTGGCGTGTTGAGAGATCCTTTAGTCTGTCGACGTTGAACCTGGGTAAGCGGGTTATGCCGTTGGATCTCCGAGTTGCAGCTGTACGAAGTCTTATAGTAGCTACCATAAGGTGGTGGTCTCGAGCAAGTCCCATATCGGCCCCTCTTTTATTTCGAACATCCAGAAGACTGCTTCTAAAGCGCCGGATAATCGCGAAGTGATCAATTTGATTCGAAGAAGCTTGCCTGTCCGTTTACACCCAACTTATTTTGTGGCACGTCTTGTGCTCAAACATGGTGCCGCCAATGACGAGTCCGTTAGTATTGCAGAAGTCAATGAACCGCTCACCGTTATCATTGCAATTCCCAACTCCATGGTTTCCCATCACATGTTTGAGTCCATCGTTGTTGCTGCCAACTTTAGCATTCAAATCTGCTATAACCATTTTAATATCTCAGCGCGTCTCTGCAGTAAAAAAAAGAGCGTGTTCGTAAAACGACAAAAACGTTTCAAAGATATGAAATAGATTTTGTACAAGCTTGCGTCCAAAAATGATGTTGATTTGACATTTTCGTAAACGCCTTTTAGTACAGTCATTAGTATTGGTACAATCAATTTCTTTGGAAGAATTGATGTAAAACTGATGTTAAGGATATTTCCTACAACATTATCGGTATGCGTATTACTGGCCATCTTTTGTGGCATGATCACATACTTTATGTTAAGAAAAATGCGGCAAAATGCTTAGGTTTCCTCAGAAGATGTAAGCAGTTTTTTTCCCCTTCTGATCTGGCTACAATTCCGGCATCGCGTAATAAATACCCTCCTGATTTACTAACTGCTTGCGCAATTAGTAAATAATACAATTTATAACCTTATAAGGTTACCTATTCATAACCCCGTGAGTGTGTGGTAATTATAAAAAATCATCGAATACCTAATTTATTTTTTTAGTATCGCGCTAACTTCATATAGCTCTTTGACATTTCCAAACATCAAAACAGGTCTGTTTACTTAGTTCATCCATTACTTTAGGTGTGTTCAGAAGCTGTTTATCAAAAAATAGCCTTAGCACGATACTAGTTAAAAAATGTTTGAAATTAAAAAAAAGAGTTAGTAATCTACTTAGAAGTTAGCAGATTGCTAATAAGTATCATACTAATACCTTAATACTAAGGGTATGACACTACTTAACAATTTGCTAACTTTTTAGTAGATTACTAACTCTTTCTTAATTTTAAATATTTTTTTAATAAATTGCTTCTGAACACATCTTAAGTTATGACAGTTCATGCAAAAAACTAAGCAAATAGATCTGTTTTGATGTTTGTAAATATCAAATTTGAAATTTTTAATCGAATATAGCATCATACTATCTCTACCCTTTTATTAAAGTTAAAATCATCGAATACCTACTTTTTTTTTAGTATCGTGCTAGCTTCATAGACCATTGCTTTTGGTCTACAATATTCAAAAATCCATGCGTTCTAAGTTTAAACTTCTTCCTTTGCTCCGTGAAATTATTCTCTAATTAAAAGTGAATAGAAATAATTTGTAATGAAAAAAACATGCCTCATTCCTAGATTTCATCCAGAGTAAAAATATTACCCAAACTTTCGAATTGGTCCGTCAACGAATAAAATTATAACGGTTCATATGGTGCACACTATTTCTGATAGATTAAACTTGTAGCTTCCAATGCTTCTGATTTCGATTCTGAAATAAATTCTAGCAATATGTTTTCTTCTTTTCTGTCTTCGCCCTGGAACTCGATATTAGCAATCAGGGCGCTTTGCTTTGCATTTTGAAGTTATGGCAAATTTGTTATCACAGTTAATTAGACTTTGGAAAAAACTGCATATTTGATGCGCTATTGCTCCCACTAGAGCATGCAAGACGTTCGCATTTGTAAATAACTACTAGAGGCCTATCTAATTATGGTAATTATTTTTCGTTATCAATCACACCCAAAATGCTCACACTGTGTCTCTGGCATATAAAGGGTATACGAAAAACCCTTTGAGTGTGCGCCGATTATAAAAAAAAAAAAATTGCTGTGGGCTTTTGGTCTATAGCCCTAATTTAAAGCAAAACATTTTGCAAGAACTTCATCACTGGCAAAACTATTGAATAAGCTTTTTCATCGCTCCTACTGTTATCCCAACGAAGAGTGGAATAAATCTTTACATTATTTTGGATAAAGTAAAATTATCGCGCTTGATATTTCTCAAGCATTTGATAGAGTTTTGATAACAATGAAATTCTTATTCTTTGGAATAGAACTTACATGTTGTATTGAACGGCTTCAATTCTGATCTTCACAAAATAAATACTTGTGTTCCTCAGGGCTCCGTTTTGTCTCTGACTTTTTTCTTTATTTTCACTTCATTGTTTTGCCGACGACTCTACTCTCAGCTTCTCATACTTATTCTCAAATTGACGTCCATCTCCTTTGGAAGTGGAAGTGGTACCGTACCGTATGATAAGCTGGTTAAACTCTGATTTGTACAGCATTGCTAAATGAGTTATACAAAATCGTGTGGGGCTTAATGCGTCAAAAACTCAATGCTGTTTAATGTCTTCGAAGTAAAATGTATACCCTATGCCAATGTCCTTGAATGGCACTTTCATCGAAGAAATCGAAAAGCTGTCAGTACTCGGTGTGTGTGTGTCAACGACGATCTTCGTTGGAATGAGCACATTCTGGAGGCCACCAAAAACGCTACTAATTGCTTAGAATTTCTCTATCGGTGTAAGAAATTTTTCACCCTCTTAAATCTGGCTACAATTTATAAGGCGTTTATACGTCCAAAACTCAAGTATAAGTCTCACCAGTATAAAGCGTTAAAACTGATAGGAAACACAGCTACATATTATAGAAACATTCCCATCTCTTGAACAAGGGAATGATTCATATATTTCCTTGATTTATCGCTCCTTTCACAAATAATGCTCACTCGAAGTCGCCAGTTGCATTCCTCCTTTCAATCAGTTCACCCGTGATACCCGTTTCGCTAGGAATGCTCATTAGTTCGCCCTCGATTCAAGTTTTGGACATACTATCAAATACAGAGATTTGTTTTTCAGTCCCAAAATACGATTATGGATTATTATGGATTATGTTTTTAATTACTATTTCAATTTGCAAACATTTAAAACCAATGTTCATCTACATCTCCTTTCTCCACTCTCCCCTAATTTCCCCATCGTGCTCGTTTGTTTATGTTCAACATTATAAATATAAATAAACCCTTAAGCACGTGTGAAGAAAAATAAAATTTATCAAGACACTAGCGAAATATACGGGAAGAATCCAAAAACGACAGTTTTCTCAAAAAACATCTCAATAATATTTCCGTTATTCGAGCTAACCATTTTAGATGAACTAAATCAAAATATTGGAATTTCAACCAAATTTGAAGTGAACTGATCAACCCCTTAACTGTGGCCCGGTGTACAGTAGACGTACGAAGGCAAATAAAATATAATAATTTACAACAAGCAACTTTTTCATTTTTTGTTGGAGTTAAAAATTAGAACTCAGAATTTCTCCGCTTAGGTTTTTTTCGAAATATTCTAACCTAAGTGTAAAATTTTTTTTTTTAATTTTTCGAATTTCCGTTCTTTTTTTTTTATATTAATTATACGCGCACTCAAAGGGTTCTGAATACCCTTATAATGCGAGCAATTAGGAAAGTAGGTTAGAATTTGACTGGAGATACCGATGCACATTGGTTTTGAATGTCTACACTTTGCAATGAATGGGAAATATTGACCCGGATAGAGCATTCCACATTCGTATAGTGCGGCTAAAAAAAGAATCTCTGTACTTGAAACTACGTCCGTTAGACTCAAGTGTAAACTGATGAGCATTCCTAGAAGTACGGCTATTACGGTTGAATTGTTTGAGGGGAGGTATGCAACTGGCTATTTCACTAAAACACTGTTTATGAAAATAGCCGTAAAATAATGATAAACCTGAAACATTGCGGCGGTGCTCGAGAGATTCAAATGTTTCCTTTATATTTCTCTCACCTATCATTTTTAAATTCTATCCAAGAGACTCAAGTGAGTTATTGGACCACCTCCCCAAAAATGGGAATTTTACTAAAGCTTTTGACGAATATAGGCCTTACAGATTACAACCCGATCAGAAGGGGCAAAAAACTTCTTGCATAGGCGGAGAAAACCTAAACACTTAGAAGCGTTTTTGACGACGTCAAATATGTGATCACTCCATAAAACATGATCTGTGGTGCACGCACATGCCTAGAACTGAGAGCTGTTCAGTCTCCTAGATGCAAGTGCCACACCCAGGGATAATGGCATTAAGGAAGGGTTACGCTTTAGCGACAGCAGACAGCAAGTTTTCGAAGCATTAAATTCTACATGGTTTTTGATTCCCCATTGCACAATGCTGTTAAGATCAGAATTTAATGAGCTTATCATACGCTGCCGTTCCAGATCCACATCCGAAGGACAAGGATGTGAATCCAAAAACGAGTATGAAAAGCTGAGGGCACTGTCGTCAGCGAAACAATTTAGGCTAGTCGCGCACTGGCAATGGCAACTGTGATCGAAATCAAACAGTTTAATCACCAGTTGAAAGAGAACCGCACACTGGCAACTCTTTACTCACGCTCGCACTCTTATCTCTCTTGCACCTATAAAAAACAGCTCAACTGACGCGAGGCAATCGTTTAGCTTGTGTCAAAACACAAACTTTTTAGTTTCGAGAATCGAGTTGCTCTAAGTGCGCGGTGTCCCATATAAGCCCATATGTTTCATTTTAGCAACTAAACAGTTGCGAAACTAAAAATTGAATGTGCGCGCCTAGCCTAAATGGAATAGACCAAATTCCGTTTCAAAGACCAAATTAGAATTAGATTGTTAAGATCTCAGAATCTTCAGGGGTTGGAATTCCTTTGAGCAATCAAAAGCTTCAATTTTCCAGTGTGTACAAAGTAATTTTTTTTTTTTAAAATGTATCCTTCCGTTCCAAACAAGTGAAATAGAAACGATTTGTCTTATCATAACTATATTAACGTTTATGCCGGTTATGCGAAATCAAATATTAAAATTTTAAGTTTTTCCATCCATCTTCCTCAATCATTTGTCCGACGAACAAACGATGTAGCCGCCAAAAACACGAAGTACGCTTCTTGAATGAAAAACAAAATATGTGTCTTATTTATTTTTATTGTTCGCTTTTACCCTATAGTAATAGGAGCCCTTAATACGAATTCAAGAACGAATGTAACACTGCTTTCCGAAAGCAGCCTTTTTTATAAAATGCATTTGCCTCGCGTGTTTAGGTGAAAACAAAATATAAAACTTAAAACAAACACGAATAAGATTACTCTTTGTGTGCATGTGGCTCCTTCTCCTTTGAAATTGAGAAATCCAAGCGAAGGCAGATAATGACGAGGACAAACAATGCAAAGAAGAATCCAACAGCCAACAGCGGCTCCTGGAACATGGTGATCCGTGAGAAATTGTACTTCAAGGTAAAGTCGTGAATGTGATTCTCGACGAGGTTCTTCTTGGTGAATGAGATCACTGGACGTCCGAATGTATCGAGATAGGTAAAGTGCAAGCTGTTGGGAAGTCGACTCACTGAATACGGAGTGCTCAGCTTGATGTTGGTGGCTCCTTCGGGTAAAATAATTTTAACGGTTGCTTCATCGACGACCATGTCATCGTAGATGTGGTCAATGATGCGCATCTTGAGCATGAAGTTTTCGCCTGCACTGAAGAGGTATTCGAATGAGGGGACGTTGTAGCCCAAAGTGTAGAAAGTCCTCCAGCCACCGAAGAGCGGGAATCGTGGGCGCAAGTCTAACTCAACCGAGTCGCGGAGAACCTTCATGTTCGAGGTGGAGATGTTGCCATTCGTATCGCGGTAGTAGACACCTGTGGCCGATGCTGGCAGCATGGTTTTGTAGGATTTGACGGCTGCTTGGCCACTTCGAGCGTCCTTTTGGAATTCGTACCGGGAGAAGGACCCTTTCAACAGCGCTCCAGAGTGAACCATATCGATATTCTCGGTGACGGCAATATTGCCCCAGTGGGAAACTTCCAAGGTGCGTTCCAAACGTGTCACAGATAGGAAGGGAGTGTGGTTCTCAAAATGGACAACGAGTTCCGCCGGTGAAAACGCTGTTCGAATGGGGTGTCAATGAATATCTGTTGAAGCATTTCAAAATGTCTTGAACTTACCTTCGATGTTCTCGAATGGTCCATAGTTAATAGAGCTTCCAGAGACAGCCACTGGTTTCGTTTGGGTGTACGACTCTATGCTTTGAGAGCTCAAATGAACGGTTGTCTTCTGGGTGAGCGTCTTGTAGGGACTGTAAAAATGCACTGTGCCGAAATATCTCACCAACTGCTTCTCAGATTGACTGATCTTAGCCGGATGGGGAGTCAATGCTTTGGTGGATACAGTTTCCACATAAACGACCTGAGTGGGAGAGGCACTTGGGAATGTCAAAAGGAACTCAACCCCATTACTAGTTTCCTTCTCGGAATATTTTAATTCCTTTTTAGATGAATCCTTGGCCGAAATGAAGGCTAAATGTTGACGATCATTGCGTGGTATAATGAGACTGTAGGCGGTGATGCCTTTCTTTGCGGAATGTTCCAAGATAATTTTATACGACGTCTTTACGAGTTGTGATGTTAAATCGATGGTCCGTTCCACGTTTTTATTTACAACTTCAGCATCGATGGCCGCATGGGTGAGGGCGATCGCTGAGATTGCAATCAAAACTAAGAAAAATAGCTTCATTTTGAGAGAAAAATTTTATATTAACTACAAAAACACCGGTATATATTTTTCTTTTTTCTTTAACAAATCAAGAAAAGCCAACACACCGCTTCGGAAAGAAATGACACATCAGTGGAAGGGATGGATGTGTTCAGAGCCTGAGTGCGTTGAAGCGTTGAACGGGTGGTTATTCCGATGGACATGTCCAAAGATCATTGAACATTTGACATCTTTAACATTACAAAGACTGCTCTAAACGATGCAATGATTAAGGCTCGTATTCACCGAGCGCTCCTAAACGGCTCTTAACTTGAAATTTCTGTGGGGTATTCACCAACCACTCGCAAGTGTTTTTCGAAGTTCGAAAATGAGAGCCACTCTCTCTTGTTCAGGCATACCCAAACTGTGAAATGTTGTGGAATGTTGGTTTTGACAGCAAATGGATACTCTTCTACTTGGCATTGCTCACATGGATTCGAGTCAAATGCGTGCGTGGCACACGCACAAGCGAACAAACTTTCGAAAAGAGCGCTCGTAAGTTAGGAGTGGTCGGGACCACTCCTAACTTTTAAGAGCGCTCGTAGATCTTCACTAATATTGCTTGGTGAATAGGTTTATGAGCTTCTTAAGTTATGAGCGCTCGGTGAATACCGGCCTAAGTCTCGAAAATTATCTGGTAGATAAGTAGTTGTTGTATTTGTATGTAAAGCGCTTAATCCCGATGTCGTTTTTTTCTACAATTCTATATGGACTTGCGAAAAAACACGCCTAATATTACTTTGCGATTTTTAATCCCGTTGGCTAGACAGGTATGCAGTGGCGGGGGGACAAAAAATTGCTGGAGTTGGAAAATTGCCGACTTATTGTTATTTCTTCTTTGTGTCTTTCTTTTTTTTCGAATTAGTTAAGCCTAGTACGCAGATCGGGAAAAATTTTGTCTCCCATACATTTTTTTTCCTGAGACAAATTTTGTCTCGGATATTTTTCGGAGCAGTACGCAGCTCGCGCGCAAAATTCATACTATTGTGAATTGCTGTACAAAATGTCTCCACTAAATTTTGCCAGGAAAAAGAATGATACAAGCATTATTTTGCGGGACAAATTTTGACAGCCACCGTATTTTCGAAAGTGATTTTTGTCAAAACTCTTGAAAACATCGGGAGGAGATTCCAAAAAGGTATGAACGACTTTTGTAAGACAACCCGTTCCAGAGATACACTTAAAAACACATTAAATTATTTTTTAATTCTCCAACTTCAAACTTTTGCGAGAGATTTGGAAAAGTTTTGTAGAGATTAAAATTGTAGAGCTAAAATTTGTCTTGTCTCGATCTGCGTACTAGGCTTTAGAGTAAAAAGTGCGGAGAGATGTCTCCTTTTCAATAGAACAAAAGTTAACTTTGATTAAGAATCGCTGTGATTAGAAGTGGATTTACATGTTTCTGCATTTTTAAAGGTGATAACTCTTTTTCACTTCCTATAAACTGCTATAACTTGCTGGCCTGTTAATATAAAATCATGCAATGAAAATTTAACTTACCTCCATTTGCTTCCATTTCAATTTAATGTTTTTTCCACATTATGCGTCCGTCAACAAAAATTATAGAAAAATGTGAAAATATCGCAACTTTACAAAATGCAGACGAAGCGATGCTGTAATAAAGATGAACATGTTCGTCCTTATCATAATCTATTGACTTCTACATTTTTCGAATTCCCTATAAAGCAGAAATGAAGTTCTTCTGCATTTTGCTCTTTTTCTCTCTATCTTACAAATATGAATTCTGTATACATGTAAATCCACAATAAGGCTAGGCGCGCACATTCAATTTTTAGTTTCGCAACTGCTTGATTCGAGCAACTAAAAAGTTTGTGTTTTGACCTTTGAGTATATATAATATGGAGGGCTCGTTTCTATTCCAAATGCGTGACTATCATAGGGGGCGCTGCTCAAATTTGTGTAAGACAACCCAACTAACAATTTTGCTTCCTATTTCTGAAATTAAGAATCATTCGTAGCTATAGTGCTCATATAACCATTCTTGCTGGAAGTCAAATAGCTATAGGACTAAAAGTTGATATAATTCATCGCCTAGACATTCTCTGGAGCACTTTTGATCACCTTTATAGGCGTAAAGACTCAATTTTCCTTTAATCATACTATATTCATACTATAATATCACAGCCCAACTAACAATTTTGCTTCCTATTTCTGAAATTAAGAATTATTCGTTGCTATAGTGCTCATATAACCATTCTTGCTGGAAGTCAAATAGCTATAGGAGTAAACTTTGATATAATTCATCGCCTAGACATTCTCTGGAGCACTTTCTATCACCTCGATAGGCGTAAAGACTCAATTTTCCTTTAATTATACTATAGAGATACTATAAAACCACAGGACAGTTTATGCTCCTATAGTAATCCCAACAAACTGCTATAAAAGTCTTTATTTATTATTCGTTATCTTTATAGAATCATTATTGGACAGTTTAAGTCAAGACTCTATAATCATGATCAATTTTTCTGTTGGACTCTTATAGTGCAATATAGTTCCTATAGTACTATTATAAAACTGTGCAATAGACATAGTACACCACGTGCTTTTGCACATATAAGGATGAATCAAGTACAACAACAAAATGCGGAATCTGCGTAAATATTTATAAACGAAAAGTTGTACTGGGTCGAACAAATTTACCCAAATGGCGATTTTAAAAAATTAAAGCTTATGGGCGAAACTGTTTTTTAAAATATTTTTTTTGGAAAAACATTTAATACGCAAAATTTAAATGAACGGATACAAAAAATACAAAATTGAATCTGAAAAAAATATTGACCTGCTTGAGATATAAAATTTTCAAAAAAGTTTGATTTTTTTTTAAACCAAGAAAATATTTTCATTTTTTTATTGGATAGAAGTTTTTTTTATATTTTTAACAAGCCTCTTTAAAAAATATCATTAAAATCTGGCAAGCCGATAGTGAGAAATTCAAAAATTAGAAAAAAATAGTTGTATGCGGTAGACACAGTCAGTAATATCTTATGATTTCAAAATTTTTATTGAATTATAGATCGTTAAAATTAATCGAAAGGAACAAAAATTATCAAAATTCTAGGTGATGTTTTCGATAAAAATACAATTTTGAAAACCAATTCTCGACATTTTAAAAAAAATTTTGTCAGATCTTGTAGATTGTATTAAAAATTTAAAATTTTAAGCTTTACAAAAATAAAACATCGTTTTGCCTATATTGCAAATAAAAAGTCAATAGTGCAATTTATTTAAAAAAAATATATATTAAGTTTCATTCAAATAAAACTCGAATCAAGCAGTTTCTTAAGAAAAAACTATTTTTTACGATTTTTTTTTTGCGACAGTGATTTGCATTGTCGATTGACTGACGCGACTTTTTTGTACTGCAACTGCAGTACACGACACATTTTTAACAGCTAGATTTTCGATAAAGAAGCTGAGAATAATCAATTTATCAATAAATTAATACTGGAACATGCTAGGTATACCAAAACTCCAGCTTTTTTTAACAGCTTATGCGAATTACGAAGGGATAATTATCGATATCTTCGAATATTTTAGTCTTAAAAGCACCTATAAAGAAAGCCTATGTGGCTTTATAGGATATAATTCATGATAAAAGTGATCAAAAATCCACGCTAGGTTTTACATATTCTAGTTTGGCCGAGCGGTTAGCGAGCAAAAGATTTGGTGTGAGAGGACTCGAGTTCAAGTCCCAGATTCTGCACTAACACAATGTAAATAATTTTTAAATTAATTTTAAAAGTAAAAGTACAAATGAAATCATAAAAAATAATCAACTTCTAAGATCTCCACAGAAATCATGCTGAAAAAGCCGAAAAACATCCAAGAAAAGCATCAAAATAAAAATGAAATCAAATAGGCATAAAATAAATATTTTTTTTATTTTCCGCATACTCCTATAAGTATTTTATTCTTGTGACAGTAAATCTTCTTTTCATCGCCACTATCGATGCAATTGCTGCAGTAAAGCATATATTATGTTCACAAATATGATCTGATGAGCTTTATAGCAGTTTGTTATAGGAGTTTAATAGATTATATGATAATTAGTACACCTATAATGATGAACTAAATATTCTCTGATCAGCTTATGGACGTAGATTATCATATAGTACCTCTATAACATAACGATAAGTATGTTTTTCGGAGTAACACAATTTACTCCATAAAGGTGGAATAGGAGTTAAAAAAAGTCGCCCTTTTAACTCTTTGGAGTTTTATATAACCCTTAAATGTGTGCAGTAGCCAGTGACAAGAAGCTTCTCTAGATGAATATAGAAGTAAAATTGTTAGTTGGGAAAGTTTTTTGACAGCGGCAACCAAAAAGAAGTTTTTGGCAGGATTGATTGCCTTGCGGGAAGATACTAACTAAGTTAGAACAAAAGAATAGCATACAAATTAACAAACAAAAAAACATTTTATTATTCAATATTTTTGTATCATTAAACCACCAAATAAACACTAACAGGCGAATCTATAAACAAATCTTAAAGGTTACTTAACTTTAAAATACCTCTAGGCAGCTCTTAAGTATGAAATCGGTATCTATAATCAATTTTCACATTTAAGTAACGTTACTTAAAGGCCTCGTAACTTAAACGCCATCAACCGCGTTTAAGGGTCACTTAAAGGCATTTTAAAATGTATTTTGACATATCGATTGTCATCTTTGAAATTTTGAAGTTTCAAATTGTGAGTTTGTGGGTATTGTTTGTTGTGATATTATATTAGAACTATAAAGTACAACGATTTAAGAAACATAAAATTTGTATTGATTAAAGTATGTGTACGCGCAAAGAAATTTCGTCCACGCTTCCCTCTTAGCCTTTGACGTGTTTGTATCGACACTTTCTTCCTCGTTGTTGGAAGAGAATAGGCGTTTTCCTAAATGCAGTGTTGCATCGCATCGTGGATTTTGATGCCCTTGCAACGTTTTTCTTTACTCTGAAATTTACTTTTACAATTCATTAAAAAAAACTCTAAAATTTAGAATTCGTATTTAATAACGTTATTTTATTGAAGCAAGTGAATAAAAAAAGCATCAAAATTCATGATGCGCTGCAACACTGCATTTAGGAAAACGCCCAATCTGTGCATAAAATAATTCTGTTTTGTAGTGTATTATTGCAAATTCTAAAATAAAAAAGTTTCCTTGTAGGAGGCATCCCAATTTTCACATCTTTTATTTTTGGCGGCGGGTGTGGCCATTTTTTTTTTTTTGATTTCACAAATAAAAAAATGTATCTTCCAAGTATATTTACTGAAAGAAGGTGTCACAAAACAGCTGTGTTGTATAAAATGAAGCAGCATTTGTTTTTTTTTCTGTACTAGATTTTCACATTCTTTTACGTTACGTGACACAACCATTGTTTAGTTAAGTACCAATGAAAAATCGATTATAGATACGAATTGAAATTTCGTCATTTAAAGCCAAATTAAATATTTAAGTATGCTTAACTAAATAACCTCTAAGATGCATTTTAAGAAAATCTTATAAATACGGCTGTAAAACTTTTTGAAGCTAAATATTTCTACAAATTTATTTTTTTAAATCCAACTAAAACTTATTACACCTTGAGTTCGTCTTCGAATTTGGACACGTTTTTCGGTTGGAATTGTGCCAGTTCCTTAATCTTTACCTCGTTACAAAGGTGACACAAACCACTTGCAGGGAATGGATCGCTGATGTCGGAAAAATCATTCTGCTGTTCATCTCTCTTAGTCGAGGCTAAATTACTGCAGTCCAGATGTTGAAAGATCTCCGGATTGTAGTCGCCATCCTTGGTAAATCCATTGTATTGGTCACATTGTGGGGAAGCTATTCGCCTCCAAGTAGGGAACTTTAATATTTTGATTACAAAATAGCAATTAACAGTCACTTTAAAGTTTGATCTTATTTTTACGTATAATTTGTAAAGAATTAAAACAGTCACAAAGCTTATTGATATGCGGTTTTTTTGCAAACAAGACTGAAAATTTACCGAGTGCTTCATATCACATGTGACGGAGAACGATGTGCGAGGAGAAGGTAAACACAAATTGACAGCATACAGCTGTACTACAATGCATTAGGGATAGGAATGAGCCCTCCATATTATATATACTCAAAGGTTTTGACACAAACTAAACGATTGCCTAAAATGAGTGCTATTTTGTGTAACATATAATTATATGCATCCATGCAATCGAAAGGAATTCAAACGAGAAACATAAATTAAAAATCGCTTTGGTGTAAAAGCAGTTTAAGATATGTGTGGTTGTGGCTTAATTTTATTCTCCCTGGCTGGACTGGAAGAAAATGATGGTCACAAAAATTTGAGTAATGTGAGTTGAGTGTGAGTAAGAAGTCTAATCTAATACTGCGTCTCCACTGAACGATAATCTGAGATTTACTCAAATCTACTTGAAATCACTAGATTTACCATAAAATAATTAATCATCTCGATTCGAGATTTCAAATAAATCTACTTGAAATCTACTGTACTGAATGGATTCACTTTTCCATTTCCAATGAATCTGACAGTTTGATGGAAGAAAAAAGAAAAAAACAAAACTGTCTGTTGACAAACTGGACAAAAAAAAACATTAAGGTTCGTATTCACCGAGCGCTCCTAAACGGCTCTTAACTTTACGAGGCTCTTAACTTGAAATTTCTGTGCGGTATTCACCAACCACTCGCAAGTGTTTTTCGAAGTTCGAAAATGAGAGCCAGTCTCTCTTGTTCAGGCATACCCAAACTGTGAAATGTTGTGTAATGTTGGTCTTGACAGCAAATGGATACTCTTCTACTTGGCATTGCTCACATGGATTCGAGTCAAATGCGTGCGTGGCACACGCACAAGCGAACAAATTTTCGAAGAGAGCGCTCGTAAGTTAGGAGTGGTCGGGACCACTCCTAACTTTTAAGCTCGTAGATCTTCACTAATATTGCTTGGTGAATACGTTTATGAGCTTCTTAAGTTATGAGCGCTCGGTGAATACCGGCCTAAGGGTATTCATGTAAGCGCGGAAAACCCTCGTAAACCTCGTAAACCAGATAATTTTATCTCCGCAGAAACGAGCTGTCAAAATTTGTATGGGAAAAAGTTTCTGCAAATCGCATAAAATTATCTCACAAATTTGCTGCGAAAAGTGCAGAAATAAACCTCGTAAACTAAAGAAGTATGGATTCTGACTTTTAATTTGACATTTCACAAAATATTTCCCAAATTTACGCAAGTATTTCTTAGGGGGTGTTCATGAAAACATGCTGCGGAAAGTTATATCTTTCTACAAAGCGGAAAATTATCTCGTTACATGAATACCCTTATTTTAATAACTGACATTGCTTGTAATTAAGATTTTAAGTCTATTACGCAGATCGAGACAAGACAAATTTTATCTCTACAATTTTAATGTCTACAAAACTTTTCCAAATCTCGCGCAAAAGTTTGAAGTTGGAGAGATGAAATCTAATTTAATGTGTTGTTTAACGGGTTGTCTTACAAAAGTCGTTCATACCTTTTTGGAATCTCCTCTTGATGCTCTCAAGACAAGCATATCAGCACCTTTTACATAAAACCAGTTTTAACAAAAATCACTTTCGGAAATACGGTGGCTGGCAAAATTTGTCCCGCAAAATAATGCTTGTATCATTCTTTTTCCTGGCAAAATTTAGTGGAGACATTTTGAAGAGCAATTCACAATAGTATGAATTTTGCGCGCGAACTGCGTACTGCTGGGAAAAATATCCGAGACAAAATTTGTCCCAGTAAAAAAAATCTATGGGAGACAAAATTTTTCCCGATCTGCGTACTAGGCTTTAGATGTCAAAATAAATCTAACAAGTCCAGTGAAAACACTACTAGATTATTTTAAATCAAACTGGAAAATAATCTAGATTATCTTTCAGTGGAAACGTAGTATAATAGAATGAAAATTATTCAAGATTGCAATTCTATTCTAGGTGCGTTTTATTATCCACAAATCTATCTGGATCCGGATCTGGATCATCCCTTGAAAATAAAACGATACGGATCTTACTGACAGCAGTGTTATAAGCCCGTCTCTTTTTATCCTTGGGTTTGGAAATTTTAAATTATGTCTTGTCTTTTTTCTTTAAGCCTAGTACGCAGATCGGGAAAAATTTTGTCTCCCATACATATTTTTTCCTGGGACAAATTTTGTCTCGGATATTTTTCCGAGCAGTACGCAGTTCGCGCGCAAAATTTATACTATTGTGAATTGCTCTACAAAACTTCTTCACTAAATTTTGCCAGGAAAAAGAATGATACAAGCATTATTTTGCGGGACAAATTTTGACAGCCAAAAGTGATTTTTGTCAAAACTGGGGCCTGTTTCTCAAATCATACACATCATACATTGTATGATATTGACATTTCTGCTGTATGATTTCTGTTTCTCAAATTTGTTGTATGATCTGCTCTCATACAACAATGTATGACTGAAGATTACACTGGAAATGTTGGAATGTTGTATGATTCTGTTTCTCAGAAATTTATCATACACATCATATAGCAAATTAACATACAATTTTTCATACATTTAATACAGCACAAAATTTTGTTGTAATTGGCTGCTGCACATGAAACAACATGAAAAGGAAATAAAGAAAAGTAAGTATTTTTTGAATTAATAAAATTAAAACAATTTTGAATTAATTTTCATTGTTTTCTCTTCTACAGTCGTCCAAAGAACGGAAAATTCTAGTGCTGCAGTCAATTCTATGAAAGTTTACTGGCTTGACACTCTCAAATCCAAATTATCTTGTAGTTTTTCAAAAGAATCTTATGTTTGAAGTGAAATCCACATAGAAGACTCAAAATAAATAGAACCCCCAGCCTTATTAATGAATAATAATATAATTAAATAGAACCTTAGAACCATTTTTCTGATTCTTCTAAAACGGACCAATTAATTTTTGATCAAATGTCTTATGGAAAAGTTTGGAGCGTCGATATTCCATTAAAAATCCAAGAATGATTAATTTAGCCATATATTTAAAATTTTAATTTTGTAATCAACTATTACAATTAATTACAATTATTAATCAAAGAAAATGGTTTATACTATTGTATAGTAATTCCATAGTTTTCTTTATAAATTATCACCCATATTACTTTTAAATTAGTAAAACTTTATCTTTTTTTATCTCACAATTAACTTTTTTATTACAAGTTGAGATTTATATTAACCTAAGCCTAGCCGCGCACTAGCAATTTTTAGTTGCGAAACTGCTTGGTTCGAGCAACTAAAAAGTTTGTGTTTTGACACAAACTAAACGATTGCCTAAAATAAGTTCTCCATTTTATTGAAAATATAATTATCTGTAAATTCACGGACATTCAACCAAACAGTTCATCTGTTTTCTATAAGTAACCAAACTGTTTCGCAACTAAAAATTGCTAGTGCGCGGCTAGCCTAACACTCAAATAATAATGAAATGTCAGAATCATACACATCATACAACAAAACAAATTTCATACAACACTTCCAATGAAATCTGAGAAACAGAAAATTGTATGATATGTATGTTGTATGAAAATGTTGTTTGTTGTATGAAATGTATGATGTGTATGATCTGAGAAACAGGCCCCTGGTTTTATGTAAAAGGTGTTGATGCTTCTCTTGAAAACATCGAGAGGAGATTCCAAAAAGGTATGAACGACTTTTGTAAGACAACCCGTTCCTGAGATACACTTAAAAACACATTAAATTATTTTTTAATTCTCCAACTTCAAACTTTTGCGAGAGATTTGGAAAAGTTTTGTAGAGATTAAAATTGTAGAGATAAAATTTGTCTTGTTTCGATCTGCGTACTAGGCTTTAGAGTTAAAAGTTAACTTTGATTAAGAATCGCTGTGCTTAGAAGTGGATTTAAATGTTTCTGCATTTGTAAAGGTGATATCTCTTTTTCACTTCCTATAAACTGCTATAACTTGTTGGCCTGTTAATATAAAATCATGCAATGAAAATTTAACTTACCTCCATTTGCTTCCATTTCAATTTAATGTTTTTTTTTTCCACATTATGCGTCCGTCAACAAAAATTATAGAAAAATGTGAAAATATCGCAAATTTATAAAATGAAGACGAAGATTCTATAATAAAGATGAACATGCTCGTCCTTATCATAATCTTGACTTCTGCATTTCTCGAATTTCCTATAAAGCAGAAATTAAGTTCTTCTGCATTTTGCTCCTTTTCTCTCTATCTTACAAATATGAATTCTGTATACATGTAAATCCACCATAAGGCTAGGCGCGCACATTCAATTTTTAGTTTCGCATCTGCTTGATTCGAGCAACTAAAAAGTTTGTGTTTTGACACAAACTAAACGATTGCCTAAAATGAGTTTGTTATTTTGTGTAACATACATATTATAATTATATGCATCCATGCAATCGAAAGGAAGTCAAACGAGAAACATAAATTAAAAATCGCTTTGGTGTAAAAGCAGTCTAAGATATGTGTGGTTGTGGCTTAATTTTATTCTCCCTGGCTGGACTGGAAGAAAATAATGGTCACAAAAATTTGAGTATAATGTGAGTTGAGTGTGAGTAAGAAGTCTAATCAAATACTGCGTCTCCACTGAACGATAATCTGAGATTTACTCAAATCTACTTGAAATCACTAGATTTACCATACAAAAATGAATCATCTCGATTCGAGATTTCAAATAAATCTATTTGAAATCTACTGTACTGAACGGATTCACTTTTCCATTTCCAGAATCTGATAGTTTGATGGAAGAAAAAAGAAAAAAAAAAAACAGTCTGTTGACAAACTGGACAAAAAAAAAACATTTTAATAACTGACACTGCTTGTAATTAAGATTTTAGATGTAAAAATAAATCTAACAAGTCCAGTGAAAACACTACTAGATTATTTTAAATCAAACTGGAAAATAATCTAGATTATCGTTCAGTGGAAACGTAGTGTAATATAATGAAAATTATTCAAGATTGCAATTCTATTCTAAGGGGCCAGTTATAGCGATCAGGAAAACGAAACAGGAAAAATTTTCAAATGGATTATTTATGATGTTTTCATTCGATTTGAAATACAAATGGTACGCGAATCAATGACAATTAATTGAAATAATTTTTTCCGCCAGTTAAATTTTCATTTGAACAATTTGTTTTTGTTTAAAATGTATTTATGTATTTTCCTGATGTAAATTCATTTTTCGTGCCAGCTGATTGTCATATCAAACAATATGGAACAAATCGTTCCAATGATTTGTGTTCTATTTTTTTCCTGTTCCACTGACAGCCACTGATAGATTTGCGAACGAAAAAGATTTTCGTGTGCAATTCAATCAGGAAAAATTGGTGTTGGTCGGGCTGTCGTGCTATATTTTTTTTTGTAAAGTTAAAATTGAAGCATTAAAATTGTGAGTTGGAGCAACAAATTGTGTTTAAAATCAAAACATTAACAATATTAAGTTTTTACAGAGAAAAATGAACAGCCAAGAAGTAAAAAGACTGGAAAAAGCTGAAGTCAAAGAGTTTGAGGCCAAACTAATTATGAAAATAAAAAGCCACATTTGCTTATATGCTAAGGATGGCCCATCCTATAGCAACAAATTGAAAAGGCAGGATGCATGGATGCATAGAAGAGAAAACGAACGCACTTCTAACCAACTGACATATTTTTCCTGTTCGCTATAAACGACCATCAGGAAAAAATACTCAATTTCATACTGTTTCAAGTTTTCCTGATGGTTTTTCCTGATCGCTATAACTGGCCCCTAAGGGTATTCATGTAACGAGATAATTTTCCGCTTTGTAGAAAGATATAACTTTCCGCAGCATGTTTTCATGAACACCCCCTAAGAAATACTTGCGTAAATGCGGGAAATATTTTGTGAAATGTCAAATTAAAAGTCAAAATCCATACTTCTTTAGTTTACGAGGTTTATTTCTGCACTTTCCGCAGCAAATTTGTGAGATAATTTTATGCGATTTGCAGAAACTTTTTCCCATACAAATTTTGACAGCTCGTTTCTGCGGAGATAAAATTATCTGGTTTACGAGGTTTACGAGGGTTTTCCGCGCTTACATGAATACCCCTAATTTTATGCGATTTGCAGAAACTTTTTCCCATACAAATTTTGACAGCTCGTTTCTGCGGAGATAAAATTATCTGGTTTACGAGGTTTACGAGGGTTTTCCGCGCTTACATGAATACCCCTTCTGTTTATTTTTGGTATTTAGTTTCGCTTAAATATCCGCTGTATAATTAACATCACGATTACTGTTGGGACACATTCATTTTATACCTATTACAAACTCCGACAGCTGATACTGGTTCTCCGAAAATCTGACATTTTCTGCTCGTGCTTGTACTTGTATAAAAACTTTATTTACCATTTACCTAAAACAAAATGTTATAAATAATTAGATTTTCATGAAAATAAATAATCCTTACCCATTATAATGGATTCACAAGATTTAAGCGAACATTTATCAGAAGACATTTTATCGCGTTTCGAAAACGGTTCTGACTTGGGTAAATCTTCCATGTTTGTTTATATACTTGTTTCCCTCTTTATTGTTTTGTGCGTTTGATCGACTACATCCCTTTTCCTGCTTCCATAGATGGAATTATTTCCGGTGAAATATTTCAACAGGACAATCTCTTTATGGGTGATCACGACGAAGACAATGAGCCCGATGACATTATCATCCTGCACATGGACATTCGGGAGCCGTTAAGTTCACTTAAGTAAGTTTACCGAAGGGTGTTTCCAATTGCTCATGTTTTTTTGTTTTCTCAGAACACTCGTGGAACAAAAAATTGGCGTAGAATTGAAAAAGTACAGCTTTTGGCTTCAAGATGCTCAAATTGTAAGTAAATTGGAATCCAAAACAAAAAAATATGAGATTTAACCTAAATAGTTTTCTCTGTGTCGGAACAGCTTGAACCTCATAAGAACCTTGTCGACCAGTGCGTTAAGGGTGAAGGTCTGGTTCAGATTAACGTACAAATCCAAACAACTAATCAGCGAATCAACATCGTCGACGTTCTCAAACCTACGGATGCAGCCTTGGGTAAGAAAATTGTAAAGTATTTAAGAATTTCCATGTACTGTCAACAAGTTTGCGGGTTGATGTTCTGTCTGCCGGAAGTGCAACAAGTCATTAAACGTATTTGAATTTAAAGGCCATTAAGAAATGGTGTTATTGCTGCGAATTTTAGTTGTAAAAAGTTTGCGACTTAATGTAGGTGGGTTAATATTTGATAACGGGAGTAGAGTTTCTGCACAACCTTTGATTTCTGAGATATTAAAGAGCCACAACTGCGGCTGCAGGTCCATTGAAATTGGGTTTAATCATATTATACATATGTACATGTTTAAACTTAGCGAAAATGAGAAAAGATTGCAATTTTAAAGTTTGCAACACCAATTAATGCATTGAGAGCAGAAGTGGCGTAACCCCAATAAGCACTTATTGATAAAATCACGGTTTAAAAATTTAACGAAAGGAAATGTTTGATATTGTTATTGCTATTTAAAATAATAGTTAATAAACTTCAATTATGGCATAACTAGTGGGATATCTTATTTTTAAGACCTTAATCTTCTCCAGAAATTATTAATTACTGGATTTTCCTACTACCACTACTGCTTCTTAAATATTGGAATAAAGTTAAAAAAGAAAGTTGGTTACCAATAATTTGAAAAACAGGTTATGAAAAAATAAATTTACTATCGCTTTTAAGTACAAAATAGTTAGAAAGTTAAGTTTAAGTTTACACTACTATGATAGGTACTTTGATTCTTCTTCGTCATGCACGTACTCAACCAGACCAACGTCTCTGTCTGTTTTCAATTTTTACTTGCGATATAGGTACTATAGGGCAAGTTCTGCATTTGGAAAAAAAATCGAACTCGAGATTTTGATCAAAGTTGACATTACGATGATAGCGAATACGAAAAAAGTGGGTCCGACAATTCCGTCTGTCTGTCTGTATGTCTGTACCTCGAACTACAGCCTAAACTACCGGAGGTATTTTCTTCAAACTCGGTAGTTAAGGGTCTTCGGTGATTCCCTAGAGGAGAAATTGAAATTTTTTTTTTAGCTCTAAAACTAACTAACCCATACACCCGTAATGCAAAATCTTATTTATCTCGAAAACGGCTCTAACGATTTTAATTAAAAAAAATTAGGTAAGATATTATGGACATGGACTATATTTTGGTTAAAAAAAAATTTGGGGGGAAATTTATTAGGGGTACCTGTCATAGAACGGTTTTTTTGATTTTCGAATTCCTCACCAACGGCTCTAACGATTTTAACCAAAATTTTTATGCAGGAGCTGCTTTGCATTTGAAAAAATATAAACTAAAAATTTTTTCAAAAAAAATTGTTTTTAGATTTTAAAAAAAATAATAAATTTTTTTTTTTTGAAAATTCAATTTCTTGAAAACTGATACACGATTAAATTTTTAAATTACGTTTTAAAATGTATTTTATTAAATACTAACAATTTGCATATCAATTTTTTTTTATACAAATTTTAAGGAAAATTTAGTACACAAAAAACATGTTTCAGTGTGTCTGTATGTCTGTACCTCTCACTACAGCCTAAACCACTGGACCTATTTCTTTCAGTCTCGGTGGTTAAGGGTCTTCGGTGATTCCCTAGAGGAGAAATTGAAATTTTTTTTTAGCTCCAAAACTAAGGGTACCCCCCATACACCCGTAATGCAAAATCTTATTTATCTCGAAAACGGCTCTAACGATTTCAATAAAAAAAATTAAGTGTGATATTATGGACATGGACTATACTTTGGTCAAAAAAAATTTTGGGGCAAAATGTTATTAGGGGTACCTGCCATAGACCCGTTTTTTTAATTTTCGACTTTTTTATTAACGGATCTAAGGATTTTAACCCAAAATTTTTAGCAGGAGTCCCCTTAAGTTTAAAATAATATTGTATATAAAAATATTCGAAAAAATATTTATTGGGTTTAAAAAAAAAAAAAAAATTTTAAATCAATATCTTCAAAACCTATGCACGATTATTTTTTGAAATTATTTCCTAAGACCAATATTATTAAATACTTAAAATCCGCATCCCACATTTTTTTTTTAGAAAAATATTAGAGAAATTTCTTATATAAAAAATTTATTTAATAATAAAACGATTTTTTAAGGTTTATTTGCATAAATTCATACTTTTCCGGAAACCAGACGGCAATTTTATGCATTTGAACATTATTATCTCATTAAATCCATGTTTTATATTTATATGTATCTTAAATTCCAAAGTACTTTTACATAAGAGCAAGTTCGTGCGATCCAGTCGTGCATTTTATTCCTATTCCGATTGAACGAAGATTGTTCCATAGCTTGCAAGACGACTGCTTTTTTAGCTTCAGGAATAACAAATATAGCATCATTTCTTGCACCGGAAAATGAATCCCAATTAACATTAGTAGGTTTTAGCTTTCATTTCAAATAAGATTTTCTTCTATTTTTAATTACCCTTTGAATATTAGAGGTAAACCAGGCACAATTTTAAGAAGAACTTGTTTTTCAAATAGTTCAATAACCAATGATTGAAAATAATCAACTTTTTCGGTAGAATTAGCGAAGTTTTGACATAAATGCCAAGGAAACTCGTTAGCATCAGCTTGCAGCGCAAAGTGACGTCGACGTCGAGTAGGCACACTTGAGAAGTAAATGTAGGTGCAGAAAATGAGATCATGGTCAGATAAACCATCCAAAGACAGTTGGTCTTGTAGAAAAACATTCGAAAGATCAGAGACAACCATAAAATCAAGAGCTGAGTTAGGGCCAAAACGAGTGACATAACAGTTCGAAACATGAAGCCCATTTACTGCAATTACAGGCGTTATTATAATTAGAGATAAATTCTTATTTAGAATAGCGATTCGCTTAATTTATGTTCGCTCCAAATGTCAAAACCTTAGCGAATTTGTTTAGCACGGGATTACAAATAGCGAAGGTTCGCTTATCCAACCGCTTAAAGTGTTAAATCGAATCGAATCAAATTATTAGGTGATAACGCTAGCAAATTGAAAATTGAAGTACCTTTCTATCAATTGTTATTGTTTATTTTGGAAGTATCGAGCAATAAACGAAAAAGGTAGTTGGAAATAAATATAAAAAGAAAAGAAAATAACAATTTAATATTACATGAACTAGTGCGAGTGATCAGTTTCCGAAGCTTGTCAACCAAAAAACCAAAAACATTATTGGGAATAATTTTAAATATATCTACATATATTTTCTAGGTCCTCCATCAAAAGAAAAGAAAGCACAGGCATTATAATTTGTTAAGTTACAATTGTATACGTTTTTTTTTGTTTGGTTGGACTATAAGCAAAAACTTTCAACGAACAAAAAATGCAACAGCCAGTAGTGGAGGACTATACTACCGGATTCGTAGGCGATCTGCAAACTTTTATTCAGGCTGTTAATTCACTTTCCAATTGTATGGATGTAAACACACAAAGTAAGCTTTCTACGAGTTAAATCGGCAATTGAATTAAATTTTTGGGAGCGAATGTCTCAAGAAGGTCTGAGACATCACATTATAATTGTTTTGTTTTTTGTTTAATTAAAAAAATCACAACCGACGAACACAACACAATCTGGAAGAATAGAATTTCACAATGCTAAATGCAATTTTCCATTGTTTGACGATTAACATGTGTTATTTTAATGGAATCCATCTTATCAGCATTGATTTTTAAAGGGAATGTGGAAGCTCGCTAACCATAATATCGCGGTAGGGCAAATTCGCTAAATCATTCGACTTCAGTCGAACGTTCGATTCGCTATTCATAATGAGGGCCCTAATGAACTTATCATACGATAGAGTTGCAATTCCACTTTCGGAAGAGATGGACGTGAATTTGAGAAAGAGTACGAGAAGCTGAGGGTAGAGTCTATGGCAAAAGAAGGAATTGGGTCAGAAGTTTCAGACAATAGATCATATACAAAAATGAGTAGGAGAGTTGGAAACAAAGCGGATTCTTGGGGAACACCATCATATATTTTGTGAAGATCAGACTTGCAACCGTCCAAAAAAACATATAGTTCCAGAAGGTAATTTTTAATCCAAAGAATAAGGGTTTCATTGATACCAAACGCACGCATTTTCAACAAGAGAGGACCCCTTACTTTGTCCAAAACAATGTAAAGATCTCTTCCACTCATTGCTGAGATATGCCATCAAATTGCTTGTGGAACGATTGCTGTGAACGCCATATTGCCGGTCATTCAGAATGTTTCGGTCTTCGAGATATTTCTTGAGCTTATGATTGATAAGCTATTTCATGACCTTGGAAAAAAGGAACAGAATGCAATTGGTCGATAGGAGTAGTGGAAGGAAGGCTCGCCTTTTTTGGGAACAGGTTGTACAAATGCTGTTTTCCATCTTCCAGGGAAAATTCCAGAACAGCAGAACGATAAAAAAGCTTACGCAATGGTTTTGCCAGCGAGTAGGAACACCTCAAAAATGCAAAACAGCCAGTAGGTAACTATGAAAATATTGGAATTGGAAATCAATACAATAAAAAGGATCCGCCTCTGATGTTCCTCATGACACGCGATGAGATGTAGGAGAAGCGACAGTCCTATGGGTAATTCTACGAACAAAACAAATCCAAGGACATAAGAAATACTGATTGTTTTATCAAGGAGATGCCACCATGTGTTTTTTTTTGCTTCTTGAATGATGTAGAGTTCTCTGTCCGCGGGGGAAAGTTGATGGAACCGTCGCGTCGGCGAGCCACACGGCTCCAAACGTATTTATAGCCTATGAAAAGATAAACAAAAAATTAAAGGCCATGACGACTCATAGAGAGCCTAAATCTAGTGACTTACAACTCTCAACCATTTCTGTGTGCGTGTTTCGAGAAATGGAGAGGACCTACAATTTTCTATCGATTCCGAATGGCTATTGAGCAGCACTTCTTATGACAAGGGAAAATCTTGGAGGATTTGTCGATTCCTCACAAATTTTAGTACATCTCTTTAGCAGCCGCTGAGAATCGGACCAAAGATCCTCTGCATGACAGTCCGTCTCACTAACCATTATTCAAAGGCGTACTACGAAAAGATCATGCATTGCAAACAAGGTGGACATCTAAGAATTAAGTTTTCGATTTTTGTGTTATTTGATTCTTAGTGCTTTAAGTCGTATTTATTAATTTAATCCTAAATAATTAAATTTGTTTTTAATTACTTTTAATAACTTTTCTCCTTTATTCAGAGACTCTTGGAACCCAGGCTAATTCATCTACCAAAAACAACAAAACCGAATTAAATGAAGATAGCGATTCCGTCGATGAGGCTACCGAAGAACAAGAAACCACCAACGATCAAATACAAAAACCATGCCTTAATTGGGCACTAGACACAAAGTTCAAAAAAGAACAAACGCGATTAAAAATTCCCGATGATCCCAATGACTGGACTGTGCCTCATGTGAAACACTGGCTCCAATGGGCAGTTCGCCAGTTCAATTTGGTAAACAAAATTTTTGTTCTAATTTTTAGCCAATTTAAATTTTTTTCTTATAGACTGACATCAGTCGCGTCGATTGGAACATAACCGGAGAACAGCTTTGCTCCTTGACACATGAAGAATTTCGTAAAAAAGTGCCGAACGACCAGGGGAATGTATTCTGGACTCATCTTCAGCTTCTGAAAGAATGCAAATTTGTGTCTGTTGTTGTGTCGGTTGTGCCCAAAGCAGAACGAGAAGAATTCTCAGATAGCAACAGTTCTCCGGCACATAGAGAGCAAAAAATCATGCGAAAAACCCCAAATTTAAATAATAGGAGTATTTGTGTAGTTAACGGTCAAGGAGGAACAGGCAGTAATGGCCAAATGCAGCTTTGGCAGTTTTTGTTGGAAATCTTAACCGATTGCGAGCACTCTGGGATCATTCAGTGGGTTGGCACGGAGGGTGAATTTAAGCTCTTAGATCCGGAGCGTGTTGCCCGATTGTGGGGTGTAAAGAAAAATAAACCAGCGATGAATTATGAAAAGCTATCACGAGCCCTGAGATACTACTATGACGGCGATATGATTTCAAAGGTTTCCGGAAAGAGGTTTGCCTATAAGTTCGATTGTGATCTGAAAATGTTGATTGGCTATGATGCCTCAGAGCTCTCAAAGTTAGTCAACGAGAGAAAATACGTTGACGAGTATTTGACAGCAAATGACAAAACCGATGAAGCACAATCCGAAGAAGAAGAATACGACGATGAATGAGGACAGATAAGTTTCTTTTATGATTAAAGAGCATCCAAAAAATATTATGTTGAATTTCACTTTATACACAAAGAATATGAATGGCAAACTTACTTGCCTTAAGAAAGAAAAACCATGTATTTTGCTTGACTAGGTTAAGTTTAAACATTTTGAGATGGAATAAAATTGGAACACTTTTTTGTACGAAATATAATGTTGTTGATTTTATTGTGAGATTCAAATTTGTATTCTTTTGTGTTTGTATGAGAGATGAAAGCGAATATTAGATCAAGGTTCGTAAATAGTTTCTGGCAGTTTGTAAACCGCGTAGACGGAATTGCCAGACAACCACCTTCAGTCTCAGAACATCGTGCCACACATCTTTCCTATCCTTCTTTCTCTTCCTTAACTTCACGCCCGCGCTGTGTTGATACATTTAAAAGGGTAATCAAAATCCCTTGAGCGCGTGTAGATTATAAAAAAAAAAAAAAAAAAATCACGTAATGTCAACTTTGATCAAAATCTCCAGATTGATTTTTGTCCAAATGCAAAATGTGCCCTATAGTAACTATATCACAAGTTAAAAAGATATCCAACGTCTGGAAGTTCTTGATGCAATTGACAATGAAGGGATATAGAATTTTGATAACTATGTTTCTCAAGATGATTTAGACAGCGAAGGTGGAACTGTGCTAGGTGAGCTTAAAAAAGTCTTGGAAAGTAATATGTATTATTCAGTAGACCAAGTTGCTGGAGTTTCAGACAAAAGATATGGTCAAGCTGAAGAAGTTCAAAGCTTGGAAAACCATGATGCTGCTTCAATATTCAATAAAATTATAACAGGAAATAATTTGTGATCAATTATTTCCTGTATTATAATTTTATTGAATATTGAAGCAGCATCCGCGCGCCGTCCTGCTGGAACCATAAATGTCGTCTAGGTCCATATGGTTCAATTTGGGACATAAGAAAGTGGTTATCATCGTTCTGTAGCACTTGCCTTGGTGATGGCCTTACCAACGTCGTTTTCGAAAAAGTACAGACTAATGATGCCGGCTCAAAATCCACACCAGACGGTAATTTTTTGAGAATGATTTTTCTTCTAGGTGAACCTCGTGTGGGTTCGTGTCATTCGATATATGGAAATTTTGCTTGTTAACACAGCCGTTCATCTAAAAATGCGCCTCGCCGCTAAAGATTATTTTTCAGCAAAAATTGGGGTCCTCCTCTAAACGATTCGAAGCCCAGTCAGCGAACAAACGGCCTTATCTTTGATCATGAGCTTTGAACTCCTGGGTTAGTTGGATCTGGTTTAGGTGTAGGCCCACGGCGAGGAATCGACTACCTCGTGTTTTGCTGCGCACTCACGGACTGCAGCGATGTTCTTGGACGATCCTCGGTTTCTTTTGACGTACGAATGTTGGCTGTTTTAGCTTAATTTGCGTAGGTGTACTCAATAAAAATTAAGGTAGAAGAATGGGATTAATCCAGTACTTTGTCACTGTATTTCTCAAGTGGTGGTAAATGAATCACTCCATTCTACCGATCCAGTCTTCCTTGATGAAATAAAAGATTCCATCCAACAAACGGACACTCCAGCGAGTGACTCAGTTGGCAGTCCAAACCTAATCACCCTAGTAGAAATAGCTGAAATAATCAGTAACATCAGGCCTAAGAAGACAACCGGACCAGATGAAAAATACAATTTTATCATTAAGAGGATGCCAGAGACAGTTCTGATTCTTCTAACCATCAACAACAACTACTTCCCTAAAAAATGAAAAACAGCAAAGATCTCTAACTACAGGGTAATATCACTCCTCAGCAACCTAAGCAAGCTCTTGAAAGAGCTGATACTAAGGCACCATTGTCCTCAGCAGTCATCGTGTAACCGTCGTCGGATGCTTTTTGGATGTCGAGAAAGCATTAGATGCTCTTATACACATACTACATCCGCTACATCTACCCCTGCCACTAATGAAAATTCTTTTTTCATTTCTTTCTTCCAGGACTTCTGATCGCTGTCCGGAAAGTAGAGGCTTATATCAACAGACTGTTCGATTTTTACAAGAAATGGGACATCTTAATCAATACAGCAAAATCGGAGTTTGTCTGCATCATGCGACCTCGTAATGGCAGATGTCGCTCAGCAAATACTTGCAGAAACTCAGTTCTGAAACTTCCAGATGGATCCACCATTGCAACAACAAGTAACGTCAAATACCTAGGTATCAACTTCAACGAGTTGCTAAGGTTCAACCCGTGCTCAAAAAGTTCCAACTGCGTTCCACCGACTACACCTACACTAGTTGTAAGTTAACACAAATTGTATGTATAAATAAATGTTCAATAAAAATCGTTTAATCTTAAAAAAAAAATCAACCAGGTGATTATGTGA
Source organism: Chrysotoxum bicinctum (assembly GCA_911387755.1). Classification (NCBI taxonomy): domain Eukaryota; kingdom Metazoa; phylum Arthropoda; class Insecta; order Diptera; family Syrphidae; genus Chrysotoxum; species Chrysotoxum bicinctum. Next base: position 161,985,761 of record OU426988.1, read on the forward strand.
CGACGGACAGTTCTTCAAAGACTTAGAAGTACCCTCCGACATTTAGCTTATAGCTTGCTGAAACTCATCAACATCTTTAACGGGCTTGAATAACATAGGATTATCATAGGTTTAAATACATGGGAGTCACAATACAATCCCTATGGTATCACAAAGGATCTACATTGATCTAAGTGTGACGCAAACAAGATCCAAATTTATTAAACAAAATTAGTCTTTCTGTATCTATTCATCTTTTGTTTTTAAATTTTGAGTTTGAAAATTTATTTTTTAAAGAAAGAAGATTTCTGGCTTTACAAAAAGGTGTATTGTATAGAATTGAAGTTGTTAATGTTGTTTTTTAATATTTTTTTCTGAATTTAGTAACTTTTCTTAGAAAGTTGGGGAAGAGACTCCTCCCATGCGATTTTTTCCTATCTAAGCCCAACCTACACGCTCTAGCTTTTTGTCACACCCTATGTAAATCACCCTGTTTAATGTACATACAATACCATTATAAATATTCATGTATTCATAATTCAACTTAAAAATTAAACTTACCTTCATAAGTCCAGCAGTTAAATTTAACCATTAAAAACAATTGTAAAAATAAAATGCATTGCTTCATATTTCGTTTTATTTAATTTTCGTGTTTATAGATTTTATGTAATTTCTCAACTTATCAAATAAAATTTGATCTACTTAAGTAGGTTGTTTGTCTTTTTTTTGATATTATTTAAATTTCATTTATTTATTTGACTAGCGCTTTGAGTTTCCAATAAATTGTGTTTTAATTAAAAATACAAGTTAACATACATACATAACATATTCTAAATTTTACATTAAAATAGTTTTAAAACTTTATTGCGGTACAATTAAACAAAATCAACTTATCTTATCTACATTTTAAATAATATAGTACAACAAAAAGAAATCCATCAATTCCATTGTATTCATTATATCATAATGAAAATTTTAACTTAATGTTAAATAATTTAAATGTTTTGTGTAATAAAATATTTATTTTAGTTTTCTTTTGTACTAAATATCTTCATCTTTTTTTTATAGAACAATATTTTTTTTATTAAATATTTTTAATTGCTATGGCTTAAAATTATTTGGCTTCAACTTTAAGCAATGGAATGAATAAAAATTTTTAAAGCATATTTATCAAATTAAAAAAAAAAAACTAATAACTTAAGGATTTTTCTATTTAATATGTTTTTTAAATACGTACATAATTACGCACCTACACACATATGTTTTGACCCAAACAAAGCTGTTAAAATTGATTCCTACAGCAGCTTTCTATCCGGACATGGATTAAATCTTTTTCTTCGTAACAAATATTTAAGAAAATAAATTGTATAATTAGAACGCAACTAAAGCTCAATAATAAATATATTTAAAACGAATATTTCAGCACGACTTTAAGGGAGCAGGTCGAAGCAATGTATTGAAAATTCACCTTTTCAGATTCGATTTTTAAAAACTCTGCTTTTCAGAATTATGTATGGCAGTTCGTATTTAGATTAAATATAATATGTCCATTTTTTTATCCAGTCCTTAAGACGGATCATGAAAAAGTTTAAATTATCCTTTTGGAGATTTTAGGCCATTTGCGTTGGGCGCCATTTTGGAATATAGGCGAATGCATTTTATATTAAATAACTCATTCATTTTCAATTGAAGACTAAAAATTAATTTAAAAAAAAGCTTTTTGAAAAATTTTTTTTCTACGACTTTAATTATGAAAAGTTTTAGATATACATAATTGATATTTATCGACTTAATTTAAAGAAAAATAATTATTGTCGTATTATCTGGTATATTTTTTGAAACTAAGCTTGCAGAACCGATTTGAAATTTTCAGTTTTTGTTTTTAATAGAGACATAAAAGGTTTAAAAAGTAGTTTGTGTTCAAATTCTAGCACTTCCTCATCCACTTTTCTAATATTTAAGTTCAAAGTTCCAAAAGAGCTAATTAAGCTCTCTTAAACATAAGTACGATCTCAACAGCTCAACATTTCACGCACTAGCCTGAGGATAGTTCTGCACAAGGACCTCGGATTATTCGCTTACAAGGTCCAATTGACACCAATGTCGAAAATAAACCTGCCAGACTTTTGTGTTCGATATCATGCTATAAACGCTCATACTCATATTTTGGTAATACCTCTAAACCAAAAATTCACTGTCGGCTCTTAGACTATTCCCTTTTTCAAAAAATGAGCATGCAAATCAAAAATTTTTTGATCTAGGCATTTTGTCAGCAAAATCAAAACATTTTGTTCAGAAATTATTTTTCTGTTTCCAGAAAATTACTGAAATATTTATCAAAAAAGCTACCGATTACTTTAAAGGAAGGGGGTAGGAAGAGGTGTGCCTGGTAAATTGAAACAAAAGTATACACATGTTTTTTAACATGAAAACTTATTTTTCCTTATTTTTAAAATAATCGCTTCTGGAGTTCACAGTGAAAGTTTAAACTTGAGTTCAGCTGAACCTAAACTTAAGGTTAAATTTGAAATTGAACTGATTGTTACTGATCTTTAAACGGCAGAATAATGTTATTCAACTTAAACTACAGAATGTGCTCAGTTCAAGGTTCAAACGAAACTATGAAACTAAATTAATACTTGAACTGAAAGTCGAGTTTAAACTTACTGGAGAAACACTGAGTAGCTTAATATCTAAGTTTACATGCTGCAAGTTTAATTGCTTCTTTGATGCTGTTCAAATGCAGTGCCGGATTAGCCACGAAGCAAGAGTAGCAAATGCTACCAACCTTTTCTGACCATAAAAAAGTATTATTCACATATTAGATTTAGTCACAATTACTAGGAAGAAAATATTTGCATCAAAATGATCAACTAAAACTTTATTTTTCTATCTGCTGGTCTTACCAAAAATCATGTTTCGCACCGCACCAAACGCAAATTGGACAACGGTATGAAATTCAGGTATTTATTGTCACCATTGATAACGTACTCACTGCTTTAGGTAAACGTATATGAACAGTTATCATAAAATTGCTGGCATTTTCGGAATATTCCGAGAGCTAAAATCTCTTCCTGATTCAAAATAGCTTTTTTGGCCTTTAGTCCACAAAAACTGGCGTTTCGTCCGGGTGATCGCACATGGACTCATTAGTTGGCTGTGAGGACCTTGTCAATACGCAATTTTTATTGAATTCAGTTCATCTTACATTGATTTTTTGACAAAAATCCAATGTGAACTATATCCAACCAAGATTAAAATTGTAATCATTAACGTTGAAATATTTTGCTATTTTCAACAAATTCAACAAATCCATTAATAGTGCTAAGTCTTCTACTAGGCTAGGGCAAAATATTCCAACGTTAATGATTATAATTTTAATCATGGTTGGATATAGTTCACATTGGATTTTTGTCAAAAAATCGATGTAAGATGAAATGAATTCAATAAAAATTGCATATTGACAAGGTCCTCACAGCCAAGAGCCAACTAATGAGTCCATGTGCGATCACCCGGACGAAACGCCAATTTTTGTGGACTAAAAGCCATAAAAGCTATTTTGAATCAATAATTCAACAATTCCATTAATAGTGCTAAGTCTTCTACTTGGCTGATTTATTTCAGTAGTACTCGTATAAAGAATTTGCATTATAAAAACCTTCATATAAAATCTCTTCCACCAGAAGAAATTAAAAATCTGCAACCATAGTAAGTGCTTACGCAGATGATTTGGAGGACAGTCTGGGCAACGAATTAGTGCAATTCGCTTCAATGCTCAATTCTGCTGTGGGTGGTATTATTGACAGCAGGAATCGTGAGGCTCTGGAAATGCAGGTTTACAAGCTGTTGATAAATAATTCTTTACAATCTTGTTTCCCGAACGTTGAAATTGCTTTGCGCATTTATTTGCCTCTCATAATCACCAACTGCAGTGGTGAACGATCTTTCTCAACATTAAAACGTGTTAAAAATGAATTGAGGAACACGATGAGCCAACAACGTCTTAATCTCCTCACTTTAATGAATACTGAACATGATTTACTCCGAGAAGTCGATATGAACAGCATTATTTATAAATTTTCCCAAATTAAATCAAGAAAAGTTTGTTTGTAACAGTTTTGTTTTATTTAATACCATAAACTTGATAAGTGCCTAACCTAAAACAGTCTAAGGGCCCCTTGATAGAATTTGCTACAGGCCCCGCGCTGGCTTAATCCGGCACTGTTCAAATGTATTTTAACAAAGCTGTTACCCGTTTGATTCGATGGGCATCCCGTAAATTCCTTGCGTTATAAAAAGTACTCTGTAGCCTACTCCATTACATAGTCAAATTTTATGTTAAATTTTGTTATTATTCGTCCAGCTGTTCGATAACGATTGATGGAAAGGTCAAACATTCAAACAAACATATTTCCCCATTTATTATTTACATACGTAGGATTGGTTAAGTAAGAAGGAGCAGGAGGTGAAGAAGTATAATAAGCAGCATATTTAAGGTTAAGAATTTATAAAAAAGAATTCAAATCTAAATTACAATCCCATAATGTCCGACTTATTTATCTTTGTTATGAACTACATAAGTTCGGACACAAACACAAAGAATTATCAAAAAACTTGATTTCAACTGAAATATACATTCATAAATCATAAGCACTATTCACAAGAGAGCGACCACAAAAAACAAATGAACGAACATAAGTTCATTTTGATACTTTGTTTACATAAGGCGTATTTTATTGGTAATCTATAAATAGTGCAGCAATGGAAGTACAAATAAAATGCTTTTTTGACTGCATAAACCCTTTCATTTAAATTTTAAAGTTGGTATGCCTTGCATTTATACCCGTGTCAAAATCAGCTGATTTGGAAAAAAAGTAAAATAAATATGTAATTTCTTACAAAAATAATACAAATTGAAATAAATAAAGATCCAAAACAGAAAAGGGCTATACATAATTTTTAAGTTTCTTTTAAAAAATCATCTTAATTTAGTAAATATTTCAGACACATTAAGTGAACAAAGTAAAAGGAAACAAAAACTAAAAATGAAATATAAATACCTACGAATAAACAATTCACTTTTGAATAAGCTAAGGGATGCGTTGGAAAAGTATACGCTTTTGTATGAATAAAACGTAAAGATGTGTTTTATGCTGAATTAACATCACTGACAAATTTGTTGTCAAACAAGTGGCAAAATTATTAATAAAATCAAATCTTAATGGCATGTATGTACACAAAGTCAAATAAAGGCTCGGTGATAGAAAAAAATCATTTTCATGTCCTTTTTAATCGTTTGGCATCGCAGCCATCCTTCGATGAATTTCATGCTCTCACTTGACAGATAGGGAACATGCACACGCATTAAGAGGCAACATTTTGACCATTGACTATTAACGTTTACCGTCTAATCATAAATTAATATTTCAAACTACATAATTTTGGCTCTTGTGAAAATTTACCATAAAATGAACAAATATCACCGAACACATTCTCGAATAATCAAAACCTGCCAACCTCAAGAAAAATAAAACTTTTGCAACCAATTTGAGTGTCACTGTAATCCAGATGCTCCAAAACTTTATCAGCACTATAATGTGCACTCTTATTACTGCCTAGATTATACGCTCTATTCTTTTGTTGTCGTTTACTGTGTAAAATTTTACTGCGCTGATTATACATTTACCAATAAAAAACGACTGTAGTAATTTTTTTATTCATTACGAATACTCGTAACGTTTGAAACAAAACTAAGACACAAAAACAAGAATGATCTTGGGGTAAGTAACGGAGGTATTTTCTTCAAACTCGGTACTTAAGGGTCTTCGGTGATTCCCTAGAGGAGAAATTAAATTTTTTTTAGCTCTAAAACAAACGGTACCCCCATACACCCATAATGCATAATCCTATTTACCCGAAAACGGCTCTAACGATTTTGATAAAAAAATACGTGTGATATTATGGGCAAAATGTTATTAACGGTACCTGTCATAGAACGGTTTTTTTGATTTTCGACTTTCTCATTAACGGCTCTAACGATTTTAACCAAAAATTTTTAGCAGGAGTCCCCTTGAGTTTAAAATAATACTGTATAAAAAAATATTCAAAAAAATATTTGTTGGGTTTTTTGAAAAAAATTTTTTCTCTGAAAAATCAATCACCCTTATTATAATAGGCGTTTCACTTGAACGACACTCGTCACTTCTTCTGTCGAGTCACTTTTAAGGCGTTTAAGAGTCGGTATTACGATACTTAAACGCCAGGCGTTTTGAATCAACATGCGTTCCACATAAAAATCTGTCATTGACAAACAGATATTTCAAAACAATTTGAGTTTTTTTTCAATACACGGTGTCCTGTAATTCGTACGCCATACTTTGTGATATGATTCTTGATCATATTCTAAGAAAAAAATTGTTCTACGGTAAATTCTGATTTTCAACTTTGACATCACTTTTTGACGATGTAAAAAAGGCTAACTCTGTGTACCCTGACCATGTTAAGGTCAATTTCTCTGTCAGTACTGAGATTTTTTATTTTAGATTTTATTTTGAGTAGAAATACTAGCCTTTAAGCCTACGTTTAAATTGAGCTGATATGTTTTAGGGTTGCCAGATATTCAATTTTAAAGGGTGTTCAATTTTTCTTTCCCGAGCAAAATTTTGACTTTGAGGTAAAAATATAAAGTTTTCTTATTTTTACCTGATGAAGAAATAATACAAAAAAAATCATTAATAAGTGCATCCAAACACCCAAACATTTTATGATACTTGGGAAGATCTAAAACAGGTAAAAAATCGAAATTTGTGTTTTGTACCTACTTTTATTGCTAATTAGCATAATTAAATAGGCCTTTAGTAGTTATTTACAAATGTGAACGTCTTGCATGCTCTAGTGGGAGCTATAGTGCATAAAAGTCCATCATGTATGCAGTTCCAAGTCTAAATAATTGTCATAACAACTTTGCCAAAATGAAGAGTTAAGCCCCCTGATTGCAAGTATTGAGGTCTAAGACGTTTTGCCTGCAAGACGCGATAAGAATAGCGTACTTCTTGCATGAAGAAGAACGCCTTCAAAACGTCTTGGACCTCGATATTTGCAATCAGGGCACTTAGCTCTTCATTTTGAAGTTATGGCTAATTTTTTATCACAATTTCTTAGACTTTGGAAAGAACTGCATATCTGATGCACTCTTATGCACTATTGCTCCCACTAGAGCATGCAAGACGTTCACATTTGTAAATAACTACTAAAGGCCTATCTAATTATGCTAATTATTTTTTGTTATCAATCACACCCAAGAATTGCTGTGGGCTCTTAGTGTATTATAAAAAGGTTAAAAAGTGTACTTATGCCTATTTGACTTGCTGTCAAAATTCTAATCACCTTAACCCTTCACAGGGAAAGTTAAATTTTGGGGATGACTGTTTACCTAAATAAGTAGTATAAAAGAATAGAAAAACTCGAAACTCATTCATCAGATTATCAAGTTTGATAAGAGCGCTTTTTGAAATGCCTTGACTTACGATAGAAGAATACGCAGACATTTTATTCGTTTATGGGTTGTGCAATGGAAATTCGAGAAGAGCACAACGAAGATACCAGAAACTTTACCCTAACAGACGACTTCCTTCTCGAAATGTTTTTGGAAATATCTTTCGAAGGCTTTGAGAAACTGCATCAGTTTCAACTGCAAGACCTAACGAGGGAGCTGCAAGAAAAGTTTCAGTGATACACTGCATCTGTATTGGGTTAGTTTTTTTCACCCTTAAATAAAACAAATATAATACAAATTACAAATTACACAATACAAACATGTAAAACTTTCATCTTTATCCAATTTCGACAATGAGTCGTTTGAAAATTTGTATTCGATAAAAAATAGCGTTCTGAGAGTCTTAGAAGTCGAGAAAACGACAGTTATAATACAGATGAGTGACATTTCTCATACGAAAACTTACGTTCCACTCAGAGTATGGCGTTACGACTCGAAAATAACGATAAACGACTCTAAAACGCCATTCATAATACAAATTTTTGAAAATGACATTTGTCGTTCAAGCGAAACGCCTGCTACAATAAGGGTGAATATCTTCAAAACCTATGAACGATAATTTTTTGAAATTATTTCCTAAAATCAATATTATTAAATACTTAAAATTCGCATCCCACATTTTTTTCTTGAACAAGTTTAAAGAAATTTCTTATATACAAAATTTATTTAATTATAAAACGATTTTTTAAAGCTTGTTTGCATAAATTCATACTTTTCTAGAAATCAGTCAGCAATTTCATGCATTTGAACATTATTATCTCATTAAATCCATGTTTTATATTTATAAAATGTATCTTAAATTTAAATGTACTTTTACATAAGAGCAAGTTCGTGCTATCTGCATTTTATTTGACTTAAATTTGAAATGCATCTAAATGTTTCGTTAAAAAAACAGATCCGAACTTAGTATTGGGCTGTATTAAATTTACTGAACGGAATCATTTTTTAGAAGCTAGAACTTAGAGATGATTTCTTCAAAGGTTTTTATTTTTAGTATTTTGCAAAACACATTTCCCAGTAGCTATTGCAAAGCGTTCCTTAAGGGTACTTGATGTCAAAATAACAGCAGCGCCTAGGAATCGATCACTAGACCTTCGGTGTGGCTGTCTAGCGTACAAACTATAACGCAATTACTTTCATTTATATCACGTGTAACAGTAGCAGATAAACCAATTAATTTTAAAAGAATTATCTGCTTAGTTTACCGATCGTCGCGTTCAGTGAGATATTTTCTCTATTGGCTGAAAATATGTGTTTTCAAAAACAGTCAATATACTCCACGTACAGTAACATAGTTAATCGTCAAGGCCTAAAACGTGAGTTCAAATCTTCGGATCTTCAAGGATTACAACCCATGAAGTGGTTATGGACGAGAAATCAATTTTTGGTATGCCACCTTAAATTCTGTATATCCTGGATATGGTACAGTCTTAGGGGCCAGTTATAGCTCATCAGAAAAGTTCATCAGAAAAATTGGAACAATCGAAATCTGAATCATTTTTCTGATGGCCGGTTATAGCTACCAATAATTTTACGTCAGAAAATTTAATGTCACTTTGACATCTTGTGTTTAAAGAACACCTCCAGGATAAGCTTCACTTCGAAGTCCTTGTTTTCCATTTTTTTATTTGTTTACCATAGATAGTAGTTTTGAATTATTTAAATTGTGTTTTGTTTTGGAACCAAAAAATCTACCGGCTTGCTTGGCGCTTTCTCAAATGAAATAAACAATAAAAAATAAAAAAATTTTCTGATGCACTCGGAACAGAAAAAAATCGGAACACAAAAGAAAAACGAAATGGAATATATTTCGAGTTTTGGCAATCAGCTGTTCAGAAAAATAAATTCCATCAGAAAAAATATTTAAATCCATTTTCTGAGTAAATTTAGCAACAAAATGGTGTTATTCTTCTTGTAAAAATTAGTCCGAGCAAGTATTCGTCTAATTGCATTCAAATTTTACTCCAAATCGAGTTGTAATATGATCAAATTTGGAAGACAAAATTTGTTCTGATGGACTTTTCTGATGAGCTATAACTGGCCCCTTAGGCCCCAGTTATAGCTTTCATTCAAATGCATCATTGGAACAAATCAGTGGAATGCTGACTTCATTTTTTTGACAAGCCAGTTATAGCAATCATTGAAAAATTGCTTTCAGTAAAAGATCCTGTCAGTGGCTGATTACAAACAATTCTATGCATTTGAGGTAAGAGTTGATCATTGAAAGGAAAACTGACATTTGGGAATGGAAAGAGAATCGAACACATTCAGTGAAACGATTATGTTCCATATTAAAGAAACGAAAATCAGCTGTTCATTGAAATTGATTTCTATCAGTGAAATAATAAAAGTGGATTTAAAAGAAAGTATAAATCAGAATTTTTCATTTTTTAGAGTAAAAAAATTCTGCTACCCATTAGCTTCATTTTGATACCAATTATAGCCATTGCAGTTTGTTTAATCGGCTTCAAAATACAAATGAAAATTTTCAATGATGCATTTCAATGATAGCTATAACTGGGGCCTAAGTGGATAAAAAATATTTTGAAAGTTAAAAAATGATGTTTTAAACCGGTACATGGCACTAAAACAGGTGCGCTCAATGAACCTTTTAAAACTATATAAATAAAACATGACTTACTTTGAGTAGCCGATACTAGATGGAGTTCTATACAATAAGGTTAAAAACGACCCAATTTCATGTTGGATTTTTGTGAAAGTGGAATTAATAAATCTTAAGTTTCTCTGAACTGAGCCATTCAATCAGACGAAAAAATGAGTTCTTTAAACTACAAACTAAAGAACGTCTCTAAGCAACAGGTTGTGGTAAAAAATATTGTAAGCTAATCAGCTGTTTATTTATTTAAGGTCAAATAGATCAGATCAAATAAATTTTGAGTAAAAATAAAATTTTATAAATTTGTTACAATTGGAGTGTTCACGTTTCTGAGATCTCACAATTTTTTCGCAGAAGTTTCATAAGATGGAAATCACTAATTAAACCCTAACATTATTTTGCATTTTTCCAAGTATTTTGTTTTCAATAATTACAAAATATTATATTCAAATGCAAATGCATTTTGTTGCAAAAATATATTTTTGAAAATTTTAACATTCATATAGTTATTTTTGTTGTTATTCTGCAAGTTGACGTTGAGATTCTAAAAACCAATACGGGTCACAATGTGGAAAAAATTGAAGATTCAAAAAACTCATTTCATTTTTTATATTTTTCAAACTCAACAAGTCTCTTTATTTTAGTTATTAAAATAAAAAAAATTCAATTTCGAAAAATAAATAAATGAGAAATATTTCATATTTCATGTGAAACAAAAACATTCATTTTAAGCTAGCTTAGATGTACGCAACAGTTATTTGGCAGTAAAACTGCCTTTCTAGTTATATAGGTATATGTGCAAAATTAATTAATTTATTTATTTACAAAATAGCTCAATAATTAATTAATATATATTTTCTTAATTGACTGAGAAAAATGAAATACGAAGAAAATTTACACACTTAAACTACAGCTCAGTCGTAATTTCGTCCTGCGGTCGAAAGCCAAGTTTAAAAAACTCATCTTCTAGCCATAATGAGCTCTGATTGAGATCCGATATCAGGTTGCCCTTTAATGTGTTAAAGCTGCTGCCAAACGGATCTGATGCCCGTGGCTCTTCGAACTCATGAAGACTTATTAGCGAACCAAAGAGCTGCATTTTTTGCGGCGAATTCGAATGATTGTTTGTAGATTTAAAAGTTGTTTGTTTGTACGGTGAATCTCTAAGAGGATCGTCACCCTGTCCGTTGGACTGGAAAAAATCTATCAGTTGGCCCACCTGGGGCTTGTAACGATCCAGAGCTTGCTCTGACCATGCATATATTCGATTCCAATCGTGTGGCGGTGCTGGGATGAGTTCGATTGGACGATTGAGAAGAATTAGAATCTTTGCGAGATCTCTCACGATCGGTCGATATGAGTTCGCCGCAGCGGCATCACCAGACAGATATAATTTTCTGATCTGCCGCCGTGTGTCATTGAGCATGCCTAAGAAATATTCAGCATTCGGACGCATTTCATTGAGTTGACGCAGGAAATCCGATCTGTCCATCGTATTTTCTTTGATCAGTTTTTGTTTGATAGTTTTTCGTCGTCGTTTCCGCTTCACAAGAACTATAGCCACCGCTAGTAATGAAAGACAAACAAAGAAGCCTCCAAAAAGCCCAGCTAGTGCTGCTAACACTGGGCCTGATATACCAGTTGGAATGCAAACACGTCCCATAAAGTCTGGATGCGATGACCATTGGCCAGTGTAGCCTGAAGGACAGGCTTCGACACATTCCCGAGTGTCAGTTACGAGAAGGTTGGGATTCGGACATTTTATACATCCTTCGATGCTGCAGCGCAGACAGTTTCTGCTCGCTGATGGTGGACAACCTGGAAAATATATAAAAAAAAATATTTAAAATCGATGCTTTAATTAATGGTTTTCAATAAAAAATAAATGGGAACAAAACTGTATTGTAAGAAAGATTCCATTAATGTCATTAAACATTGGTTCATGGAGAAGAAAGGTTTGCCTGTTTCTTTCCACAAATTCACACACTAGATATTATTCACGATTTTACATTACTTGTGAAAGGATTTTTTGATAAGAAAGGAAAAAATTTGGGATTTAAATTAATAGATTTAACGACACATTTATTTTGCCTAATGTTACGTATACGCCATAGAGACCCAGTCTCAGAGTGAAGCATACCTAATGCGGAAAAGGAAAAAATGAATAAGATAAATTAAACGCACCGCTGGATCACATCGGCTTTCTTTTGTCGCATTGAGTTTGTGAGAAATTATATTTACTATACAATTACAATAAAGAGAAATCCTGGAAAAAATAAAATTTTTCACAAAAAAAAGCAAACAAAAAAATGAACACTACATTTTATTATGTGGGTTTTTAGCTATAAATGCAGTTATATTAAATTCTTAGTTTGAACACTACATGAAGTTAGATTAAAATCATCCGAGCGATTTCTTATAAAATGCTTAATTAGTTAGTTTCTGCTAGAAAAGTTATAAAAAGCCTTTGAGACTTTTTTGAGATATACAACCAGTACCTCATATTTAAGGCAATTTTCTCAAAAAAAAACGTCAAACCTTTATTCCCGTTATGTGAACTTTTCAAAAAAAAAATCTGAAATACAGTTGCACATTGACATGGTGATTTTTATGAAGTCTTATCAAAATCGTTAGATCCGTTTCAAATTGAAATTCATTGAAATAGATTAAAGAATTCACCGGGGATTCCTTTAATTTTGACAACCTAACTGTAAATAATGCAATAGAGAAATATTCAATTCTATATCTCTTCATGTATCCCTTTCTTCATGTAAAACTTCGTATTCTTACCTACCTTGGTATAATCACAGGCAACGATCGCATCGTTGCGAAACAAAGGAATATGATTATCTTGGTATTTATATTCACTTTAACTAACTTCACAACTTCCTCTAACAACAGTATTTAATACAAACCCAAACCAATCTTAAATTAAGACCCTAAATCCATCTTCCGGTTTGTCAATTTTGAACAAAAATCCAATGGTAACCCTCCCACTCTCACTCTTTTTCAATAACTAAACTTCAAACGAACCACAAACAATCGCCTACTTTTTTAAAGTCTTTTACCGAAGACTCTCTTATACCTGATCATAATTATTTCAATTCTTTACCTAGTTTCTCCCTTGACCCATTTCCTCCTTAAACTATTGACTTATTTCTCATGGAATATAATCTAAATCAACTTATTAATGAGTTTATTCCAGCCCAGGTGGTATCCCTGCCATATTTATCAAAAAATACTCTTTTAAAATTTCTCTTTACATTTCGAAAATCTCAAATTCTCTATCTCAAAGAGAATTCCTCTATCATAACCTCAAAACATAAGAATCAGCCCAAAATGTAAGGTTACAAACTATCGCTCAATTCCTAAATTTTCACATATTCCCAAAATCAAAGAAATAATTTTGTACAAAATTTTAAGTTTTCATTGTTCATCTCTCATTTGCCCTAAAAACATGGCTTTATCAAATGTAGGTCCACAACGACTCAAATAGTTAAATTCTCATCCTTTAGCATATCTGAATTAGGGAACCCAAAAGATGTCGGAGTTATCTCAATTGATTTCAGTAAGGTTTTCGACAAAATTTCTCATGAGCTTATTTTATTCAAACAGTTCACGCATTAGCCTTGAACCTAGCTTCTTTTCTCAACTGAAACAACGTTACTAATCTACCTCCTCTAATGATTCCTAAAATACCCCTGGGGTCCCATAGGGCAGCACGTTAGGACCTCCCCTTTTTACTATTGCTATTAACAATATTGAAATAGTCATATAATATTCCCATATTTCGTTCTACGCCGACGATAAAAAAGTTTTTCAAGAGCTATTTCTTCGACCCATGATTCTATTATTCAACTCTCTACAGTTTCTCTGTATTGTGCTTGAAGAGCTTAATGTTGTTGAAAACGCATCCAATCTCCTCCCCGTCTTTACTTTTTCCATTATCAAACAATCGCTGAGTCAATTCGCGACTTGCTGTTTTATTTGATAAAGAGCTCACCTTTTTCACACATATTGAAAAGATAATTCTTAACGCAACCTCAGCACTAGACTTTGTGAAACGACGATCCAAAGAATTGTATGACCCCTTTGTGACTCGATCCCTTTACATAACCTTTGTATACGCCTGTCAAGTATGGTGTTCTTATCGAAAAATTCATTTATTCGTAATCGAGAACATTCAACGCCGTTTTGTAAATCTTGCCTTTCATTGTCTAATTTGGAAAAACCCTTTGATTCTACCGCCCGTCATATTGAAATCGACTTCTATTGATTATATTGAACACGCTTGGAAAAACGAAGAGCAATGTCGCTTATTGCTTTTCATTCATTCATTCATCGACTACTTTCAGGATCTAGTGACTGCACAACTCCCTACAATTGTAGAAGGCTTGTAGTAAGGCTTTTGGTTATTAATTTTCCCAAACCAGTATAAATGTAACTGATTTTAATGAATTTTTGTATGCTTATCAAACTATAGTATTGTGTATTAAGAACGAATACTCTTGTTTGAAAGTTGGAAACTTAACATTTTAACACTATACGTACTTATAAGTTTCAAAGAAAACACTGTTCTTTCAATTAAAAATAACAAATCGTCCTCGAAAATCTTATTTTTCTCAAAAATGGAACTTAGAATTTTGATCAATTTTTTTCTGTTTCACTTAATTTTTTCGATTTCTCATTCAAAAAAAAACTTGCATATATAAATAAATATTTCTTGGATTTTTGAAAAAATCAAAAATTTTATTTTAAATTGATAATCTCAAAAACGGGTAAACCATTTTTTTTTTAATTTAAAACCTGAAAATGGCGTTCCAAGGGTAACGTTTTCATAAAAATGTTATGAAAATTGTATATGTATATAAAAATTAATATTTTTTTAAAACCGCTACAACGATTTAAAACTTTTGTTCTGGCATAGACTCATATTTAACATGGTATTTATTTTAGCTCAAACTGCTACAAACTTTGTTTCAGCCGTTTAAAAATGAATTTCATTTAATTTTCAAAACTCTAAGTACCTTAAACATAAGATCATGTTCGTGTGACATATTCGTGCATTTAATTTTTTTAGTATTGAACTGTCAGTATGCCCATTTGCTTTAAACAATCTTTGAAACCACTAATCGGATTTTGAGGAAACTTTGAAAAAAAAAAAATCTATAACAGAACGGACTCTTTTTGGAATTCTGAGCGGACTTTGTATAGGTGCGGGGATATAATTTTAATTGGGAGGGGAGTGGTCCATTCTGACGGGCAGAGTTCTACAGTCTTGTTTCTCTTCCGGCCAGTCACCATCACACCTAAGAACAATGCAAAGCGTGGGCTTAGCATCGAGGACGACTTTGAAAAAGGTCTACTTTTTGAAAAAAAAGGATATTATGTTGACTCACCCTGTTGAAAAACTACTAATAACAAAAATTATATTCAAAGTTTGTTATACGATAACAGAAGATAAACAAATTATTTTTTAAGCTCAACAAATTCATAAATTATTCAACAAATTTGCAATTGAATTTTATTTTAAACAAATGCTATATTCCATTCTGGCATTTCCAGTTCAGGTTTTCGTTTAGTAATGATTTGATGCGCCATACGGACAAGATAAGTTGTGACTTGTGACAGTGCTCCAACAAACGAACAAAAAATAACTGCGTTAGCCCTCAACTGAGGTAATTTCATTTAATTGAATTGTTTTGCCCAGGAGACCAATTGTGATTCATTGAGTCTTCATTCTTTGCCGCAAGGCTACATGGGAAATTCGTGTTGCTTCAGTGTGCTTGTGTGTTATGTCAGTTAGTATTCATCACAAATAAGTCGATCTAGATGAGGTACCTATTTCTTTTCGAAAAAGGAATACAAAAAAAAAAACGTTTTCCAGAGCATCATGCGCGATCTCGTTTATCTGTAGCTCGCGTGTTGTTTAGTTTAAACGATGTTATCGGTCATTATGATAATTTCATTTTTAGTCAGAAGCCAGAAATCATCTTTTGGCCTGAAGGTTTTCTTTAACGGGAACGAAACGATCAGGTGAAATCGCGGATAAAAGAATTCAAATTAGATGGATAATTAGAGAGGAATGACAGGTTAAAGAGATAATTTTATTTGCTTTGAACGTTGAATGAGCTGATTGAGCAAATTACTGAGCAGGTTATTATTGCGAAATCTTTAATTGAGTTAAATTGCAATATTATTATTTATAAAAGGTATTAAGTAGTTCTAATAAGGCTTTTCAAGTAGGTAATTGAATAAATGATGTCTTAATAGTCTAGTTTCGTCGTTCGTGTGAATTGAGTCATTTTATTTATTTTTTTTAATCAGGGGTGTGCTACAAAACCACTGAAAGTGGTGTTTATGGTATTTTATTTTTGGCAAAATCACTATCTTTTCAAAATTGAGCGAACAAATGTTACAAGAAAAATTTTGCTGAGAATTGAATTGTCTTCAAGTTTTCTCTATATTTTTTAAATTTGAAAACGCGTAAGTTACGTTCGAAAATGAAAATAATCATCAAATGTGCGATGCGCGGCAACTGACTTAAGCAGCGCCCACATTTCATATGTTGATTTGTGTAAATCAACATCGCTGATCAATAATGTTGAGTAAGTGTAGACTGTTGTATTCTTTGCGCTCTTTATTCAATTGATCTTCTTAATTCGGCAATTACATTTCAACTCTGCTTAAAGCTATCTTAATTCTAAGTATCTAAAGAGAGAGAGAGATCAGCAGCTTGAGACAGTGTTACCATCTATACATCATCTCCATCCTTTAGCCAAACCTCCGAAAAGATGCATATTTTATAAGTGCTTAGATGCAAACAAATATATATATTATTCACATAGTATAAACTTAAATTCCGAAAATAATTCTGTATATATGTTATTTATACATTGAATATTCATGTATGTATGTATACAATATTATACCTAATTCTGAATTTAAATATTTAATATGATCCTTTTTTTTTTTTTTTTTTTTTTTTTTTTTTTTTTTTTTTTTTTTTTTTTTTTTTTATATATTTTTTTTTTTTTTTAAATTTATTCAACTTAGGTATATAATAATTAATTATTATAAATCATTAAATATTGAAATAATAATTAAATTAAGTTACTTTCAATTTACTTATACGAGTAGGTAGGGTAGAGCGGGGCTAGTTGGACCACGCGAATTACTCAGAAACCAAAAGTACTACAAGAACATGATCAAACACGAATAAAGCGTTCTCTCTTACCAACACGTGCTAAACCGGTTTCAGTTTTATTGTGTCACCCGAACAGTAACTACGCACAATTTAGTGTTTTTCGACTACAAAAGTAAAAAATTCGGAAAAATTAGTTTTTATATTTGTGAAGTAAAAAAAAAAGAATTTTGGACTAAGGTAAAGTTTTTTTATTAGTGAATATATTGTATTTTCATATTTTGTGTGTTTAATTGAATAGTTTTAAGTATTTTTATGTGTATGATGAAATATGTAAACCAAACCAGGTGAGGGGCTAGTTGGACCACCTGGTCCAACTAGCCCGCTGATTTAAAAAACCATATTTCATATGTTTGTATCTGTTTTTACTTGCAATTCCTAGAATACGCACGAACAAACCAGGGTTCCCACTTTACAGCCGTTACATTTTCTTCTCGAAAAAAACTACTACCCTAAAATAAAATAAATATACATATTGCATGTAATTTGCGTCAATTGCAACAGCGATTACGACTCTTAGAGTTCCTAAGGAATTTAGGAATTAACATTTCTAAGTCAAAAATACAAAGCTTAATTTATGTTTGTGAATTCATTTTTTTTAAATTTATTTTTGTTAATTTTTTTTCTTACTGAGTGAAGTATTTTTGTTATATGTTTTTGTTAGTCGAACTGTGTTAAATAATAATAAAACAAAAAAAAATAAAAACTTAGATTTGTTGGATGACTTTTTGGAACTTTTCAGGGATTGGTCCAACTAGCCCCACACACTGGTCCAACTCGCCCCACTATGGGGGCTAGTTGGACCACTTGGACTTGATCCATTTAAGGCAGCATTATTCATTTGGGGTAACATATTTGCTTTTTTTTCTTATTTGATTTTGAAGCCAGAAGTCCAGTCTTTCGTTTGATACCAGGTCCAAAGTTGTACTATAAATAGTATGATAGTTATGAGACTTCAGGAAAAAAACGGTCCAACTAGCCCCGCTCTACCCTACTACATTTTTCGCATAAATTCTATTTCTATATATAATATCAAATTATGATTATATTATATTATCTTGATACTACATCTATGCACTTATTATGATCATTTTGATTTAATCTATGTTGGTATAAAAAAATCTGGCTTTTTTACTGAACGACCGTATCTAGTGATGTATGTCGAGTAAGGCAATTCTGGGTTCTCAGGTTTTTTAATATCTTCATTTAAATTATTTTCCAGTTCGATATGCTCGTTATTTAAACTAATGCTATTTTGATTATTTGGTAAAAAAGATTTATCGGTGAAATTTTGCTCGCAAGGTAATCTTATCTGAGGTTTATTAAAAGATTTTCTTAGGTGCATTGTATTTCGTCGAATAATATTATTATTCTCATTTTTCAACCAATATGATCGCGGTGTATTATGTTGAGATAATACCACCCCGGGTTCCCATTTGTTGTTATGTCTATAAACTATATTTTCCCCATTTCTCAATTTAAGTTCTTTTCTTGGGCGACTTACATTAGCCATTCGGTTTTGCTTTTCTTCTAAAAGCTTTGATATGTTATTTGGCGAGATCTGTTTTAATTTTTCTTCATGAATAGGAAGTTTCGTTCTCAACTTTCTTGACATTAACATCTCAGCAGGAGACAAACCTATACCTGGAATAGGTGTGGATCTATAATCTAACAAAGCTAGATCTATTTCTTCGATGTTCTTGGCTTTTTTCAACATGTTTTTTGTAATATGGACGGCTTTTTCAGCCAATCCATTTGATTGTGGGAAACGTGGACTAGTGTATATGAAATCAAAGTTCATCCGGAAAGCAAAGCTTCTTAGTGAAAACGAATTAAAAGGCTGATTATCAGAAACGATGGTTTTTGGAATACCATGAGTAGAAAATATTCTTTTTAAAATTTTTATAACATTTTGGGCAGTTTTATCTCTAGTTTCGTGTAACTCGATCCATTTTGAATAATAATCTATAGCTACTAGGTATGATTTACCTTGAAATTCTAATAAATCAACTCCTATTTTCTGAAATGGCAATGTAGGTATTGATTGTGGTTTCAATAAGTGCTTTTTATTTTGAGGTTTATATTTTTCACAGATTCGACATTTAGATATAAAATTTTGAATATCATCATCCATATGACGCCAATACATAACCTCCTTTGCCCTATTTATTGTACGAGTAATTCCCATATGTGATTCATGTAATATGTTCAACATTTCTTGTATTAAATCTTTAGGAACCATGACACGATTATCAAAAAATACCAAGTTGTCTTCTTCATAAATTCTATCTTTCAACTGCCAAAAAGGTTTTATATCATCGCTTAGCTTTTCTTTATTTGAAGGCCATCCTTCTTTAAAATTTTTTATTATTTTCTGTAAAGTTTCATCAGTTCTTGTCTTGTCTTGAAATAGTTTTTTCTTTTCATCACTCATATTAATACTGTGGACTAATTCCTTAAGAGGGCTTTCTGTGTTCACTGTTTTATCTTGTACTGAATTTCTCGATAAGAGGTCAGCCACATGCAGTAACTTTCCAGGTACATACAAAACAGTAAGGTCATATCTAGCTAACTTCAATTTCATGCGTTGTAGTCTGTGTGAATGGATTTGATTGATTTCTTTTTTCATTATTGAAACTAAGGGCTTGTGGTCACTATGCACGACTACATTGCGCCCATAAATATATCGATTGAATTTTTCACAAGCATAGACTATGGCTAGCAACTCTTTTTCTATCTGAGCATAATGAGTCTCTGTGTCCGTGAGACTTTTAGATGCATATGCGACAGGTTTTTGCTTTTGAATAAGGCAACAACCAAGGCCCGATTGTGATGCATCCGTTTGTATGATCGTGGGTAAAAGAGGATCAAAAGTATGAAGGATTGCATGGGATTTTAAAATGTTTTTTAATGTATCTAAAATTTTTGAGTGACTTTCAGTCCAATGAAATTCATGATTTTTTTTTAATAATTCACGTAAAGGTGCATTTAGCTCTGAAAAATTTGGTATGAATGAACGCAAATAGTTAAAAGTACCTATTATTTTCTCTAATTCTTTCTTATCTTTTGGATTTTTTATTTCAAGCATTGCTTCTACCCGACTAGGATCAGGTGATATGGTATTTCCGTTGAAGACATGCCCTAAGTATTTAACTGAACGCTTACAATATTGCACTTTGTCCTCATTAAATTTAATGTTAATTTCTCGCGCTCTGGACATAACTCTCTGAACATTTATGTCGTGTTCACTTATTGTTTTTCCCCCCACTATTATATCGTCGATATAAATAAAACAACCAGGAAGATTTCCGAAGTATTTCATATTAAGTTTTTGAAACTTTTCAGGGGCCACTTTTATACCAAAAGGAAGTACATTGTACTGAAAAGCACCGAAAGGAGTACTGAACACCGTGAGTTCTTTGGAGGATTGTGTAAGACCCACCTGCCAAAACCCTTCCTTCAAATCAAAAACAGAAAAATACTTCATCCCATTCATAGCATACCGAAAATCTTCTATGGTCGGTATCAAAAAATGTTCATCCTTTAATTGTTTGTTTAGTTCACCCGGATCTAAACAGAGTCTTAAGGAGCCATTGGCCTTTTCCACGATAACAAGATGATGCGACCATTCAGACGGTTCTTCTCTTCTACTTATTATCCCCCCTTTTTCCATCTCATTTAACTTTCGCTCAACTCTATCATACAACCCTAGAGGTATACGTCGCGGTGGTTTATTAACTGGTATTGAGTTTGGTTTTAAAATCAAATCACACTGATCTGGAAATCTACCAGTACCTTGGAAAATGTCTTTATAATTTATGAAAAAATCTTTATTTTCCTCTTTTTCCAGTCCATCTATCCTACATATTAAATTAAATTCTATGCAAGATTTCAATCCTAAAATCGGCGAAGTGGAACCAGCAACAACAAGGTATTCAACATCAAGAACTTGGTTTTTATATTCTGTACGCAATACAATTGCACCCAGTGTATGAATTTTAGAGCCACCATAAGCTTCTAGTTTTGTTGATACTGGCCTGATTGAACTCATTTCACCTAATCTTTCTACCAAACTCTGCGAAATGACATTTACCTCAGCTCCACTATCCAACTTAAAATCAATACTAAGGTTCTTTATTTTTAATTTTTCAAACCAACTTTTTCCTGAACCTGAAACCGAATTTAGAACACTCACAGTACTTACATACATCACCGAACCGTCGTCAGGATTAGCACCAAAATCCTCGATTTCATTACTATAATCACGAACTTCATTAACAAATCTTCGATTTCCAAAGTTATTCCGACTTCTGCAAGCATTTGCAAAGTGATTTAATTTTCCGCATAACATGCATCTCTTTCCCTCGGCTGGGCATTTCCTAAACAAGTGAGATCGATTACATTTAAAACATTGTGGGTTCGTATTTTTAGTGGTTTGGTAATTCATTTGTCTCTGCTGGTCTCCTCTCTTTCTATCAAATCTGAAATTAGAACTAGAGTTAACAGAATTAACATTCAAAATATTCTCGTCTCGATCACTCGCCGTTGTCTTCTTTAAATCTGCTACTGACATTCGTTCTGCTTCCATTCGTTTCGCTTGAATTCCCGTTTCTTCAACCACCCGACAAATCTCCTTTGCCTTAACCAAGGTTAAACTGTCTTGTTTGAGTAACTGCAATCTTGCATTGTGATCTGTTACACCAATGACTATGCGATCCCTTATCATATGCTCCTTTTGTGTCTCGAATTCACAATTTTCTGCCAATTTAGTAATATCGGCTATGAATTGTTCAAAAGGCTCTCCATCATGCTGATAACGTGAAAAAAATAAATATCGGTCGTATACAACATTGCTTCTTGGTACACAGTAGGCCTGGAATGCTTCAACAACAACATTGAGCAGTTTTTTATTTGTCTCCGTTAATCCTAGGGTGCCAAAGATTTCAATCGCTTGTTCTCCAGCACAGGAAAGAAATCGAGCAACTTGTATTTCCTCACTTTCACTGCTTGTTTTTGATGCTACCATGTACACGTCCCACATAGCCTTAAACTTTTGAAAATGCATTTCACTCATTTTAAGTTTTTAAGTATTTTTTTTTTTTTTTTTTTTTATATGTATTTGTTTTGTTTAAACAGGTTTACTTTTAACAACTCGGTTTGCTTTAGACGTTTAGATTTTTTTTTTTTTTTTTTTTTTTAATAATATATTTTCTTACACCGACTGCGCCATGTTGTATTCTTTGCGCTCTTTATTCAATTGATCTTCTTAATTCGGCAATTACATTTCAACTCTGCTTAAAGCTATCTTAATTCTAAGTATCTAAAGAGAGAGAGAGATCAGCAGCTTGAGACAGTGTTACCATCTATACATCATAGACGTTCTGATCAATAAAAGCGCCAAACAACATTTTTTTGACCCGAACCCAACGCAATTTAAATGCATAATATCAGTAAAGTTGTGTTGACTGAAAAATAATATTCTGGTGTGAACGTATTCATCAACACAATAGTCAGCTGTCAAATTTGTTCTGTCTTCGTTTGGTGTATTTTTTTAATAACTCGTGGTATTTATTATTGCCTTCTTTTTGTAAGTTAAATTACACAGATAAGAAGAATGCAATCTACCTCCCTCAAGATGAAAAAAAGGATTAGCATTAAATTACTCGTAATAAAAAAATTCAAATCATTCTGAAATTTTTTACAACAGAAATGACACTCTAGACGTCAACATTGACACTTACATATATAATATAGTATTAAGACTATGTGCACAGGTTAAAATGATGGCCATATTGCTCGAAAATATAAATGAAAAATATTGATCAGCATAGTGCGGACGCAGCTTAACTCTTCGGAAGTTAATTATAACGTAACTTGAAAATTTAAATTGTCATGTGTTACCTAGGCTCAATGCATGCATTTTTTTATTGATTTCAATGTGTCATATTTTCACAAGAAAAGTTCTCCAGACTCGTATTTACCATCTTGTTAATTGAAACAGGATAAACAATAAATGACAAATTTCATGTCGAATAACCTCGGAACTTGAAGTCTTCATGTCATGTGATATGATGCATGTTAGATTAGCCTTGTTTCTCGCTTTCTTACAATTTGTTTAATCGTATTACAGCTTTTCTTAAAAAAAAACACTACATACATATGTATGTATGCATGTTCTATAAAAATAATGTCATGTTCACAGATCTTGATTGTAAAGTCAACAACATTGACCCATTTACCTACTCCACCTTAATAATAGTAATTATGATGTATGTTCTTTACTTGGACGCGGTCTGTTGATCTTTCTGTCGCCTCATATGTCGCTAGCACATAAGATCTAAATTACTTTGTTTGTCTATCAATAGCATGTTACGGGTGCCACACCATTATCATCCCGAAATTTGATACCAAAAAGCAAGCCATTAAATGTTATAGCCCACTATTTTACCAGTAGATCGAGCACTTGTCTCAACAAATTTGTTTTCGAAACGCTACTTCATCTTCGACAACCCAACTCTTGTGGAGTCAATTATGCATGCGCGGTTGCTATGTCGCCACTCACTACGCCATGCGACCGACACGAAAACAATTATCGTTGCGGTTGATTATACACTCTTGCATGCACCAATGGAGTGTAAAAGTGATGAACGACCTGTCAGCGAGACAGTAAACTGTGTCAAATGGAATAAAGTAAAAGCAGTAGCTATATGTTGTCTTGTAGTGCGTGTTGTCTATGAAGCAAACAACGCTTTTGTACTTTCTAATGACAGCACTCTCCAAGCACTTCCCTATAGATACACACAAAAAGCTTAAACCTACTACCGTTTGAAGACAAACTATCGATGACTGTCTTGTGGTAACCTCCTGAACTGAAGCAACGTTATTTATGTGATGAACAACAATGCAGTCAGTAACCACATTGCAATTAACTGAATGCTTTCTAAAGAATCTTACCATCTAGAGGCTATGTTTATCGTAGGCTTCAGCCACGGTCCAAGATTCTTGAAATAACCCAGACCGTCTTGCATCGTCGACCGCCGTCCACCAAAGACAAGACGCCAAGACAGAGAGTCTCGGCGATGATGTAAGTCGATTTGACAGCAAAACAAATGACAGCGTGCATTAATACAGACTCCATTTGTTGAAAAACGTTATGCATACAGAACAACAATGCAGCACATGCAACCTAAAGGGACCGTTATGGGGTCAATTGCCTCCTCCAAAGCCCGTTGTACGAATACCTACAACATGATGATAATGATGATGATGATAATGACAGAACTGCAATCCTTAGGTAGGTTAGGTACACAGGCGTGCAACTTTAGATGCGACATTAAGTGGAGAGAGTGTATAGGTAGTTGTTGTTTAACTCTTTGATGATTTTACGTGCACACAGAGTAGCATCGTACACTGGAATTTGCCTTTCGGAACATCGAAGCAAGTATAAAGAAGAAAAGGATGGAGCAAGTTCAACGACAACAACGCAATAAGGGCCAGATACCGCAAAGTTAAAGTCAAGTGTCAAGATCTACCTCAATCTTCATAGTACACAGGATTTTTTTGTTTTGTAAGCTTTTCAAGATGAAAACCATGTTTTCACATTTTCACAATGATGGTACATAGTTGTTCAGACACTCGCGGTTGGATTTAAGTACATTCAACTTCAATCTGTGGTTGAGATGCATTCACTAAGATTGATTGTAAGTGTAGACAAAAACCACTAACGTTTATGTCAGATAAATTAAAAGTTTAATTTTTCTATCAATCTTGAATGGTGTCGAACGTTGCGTTGTTAGTGTCCTAATAAATCGTTTCTGAAAATGTATATAATATCTAGGTATATATATAAAAATCCGCAAGTTTTATTTGAGGTGAGTAAGAGAAAGGTCTTTTTTTTTTCTTATGCATGAATGGATACCTGTGGTTAATGGGGATATTGCTGAATTCTTAAATCCTTATAGCTTTCTACCGCCGGTAGAGAACAAAAATTTAATTAAATTAAAATTATTGATAAAATACTCTGTATTGAATAAAAATTAAACTATGTATGTACCTATATGAAAAAAAATACATGGCGGCTGTAATTTCAAAAAAAGTGCGTTCTTTTTATCGTTTCATCGTTCTTTTATTCCTGAAAAGGTAACTTTTGTAAGTATTGTGACGTTTCTCAAACTTAAGGTTGAAGTATCAGAAGATTGTTTGAAGATTGTTTCATGCAAATGTTGGCCGCGGGTGCGCGTCAAACATTTCGGCCGGCATTTCACGAATAAATGCTTCAATGTTAGCTTCCAGTGCGACAATTGAAGCGGGCTTGTCGCTATAGACACAAGCCTTAACATAGCCCTACAAAAAATAGTCTAGAGGCGTTAAATCGCACGATCTAGGTGGCCAACTTTTCAAGAGCCCATTCACCAAAAATTCAGCGTTGTGGTAGGTCGTTCGGCTTCAATTTTTAAATTATAAACCAAGTTGAAGATGTTTGACAGTGACATAAAACACGAAACGTGCGTGAGCTGTCAGAACTTTTCGAACGCTTAAAACGTTCTTCAATAAGGGCGAGTTGATGATGACTTAGAATAAAACAATCTGTCTGTAACATACATACATGTAGATATGTCATTATGTATGAAATATAAAATCGTTCAAATGCCCTTCTCGGATTCTAATGGTGGCGCAGATCCCAGTGGTCCAATTTTCAATAACTCTTCCACTTAGATCCGGATGAATTTGAGCGATGAACTTTGATATGTTCAACTTAAGGGTATCGGTCGTTTATAATTCATTCGTATAGATCTGAAACTTCCTTCAGGAAACCTCACAAGAAAAATTCTAGCAGGGACTTGGTGGACAATTCAATATCCCATCCCTCGAATCGTTCATGCAGAACGTCAATCGGGGCATTCACTGTGTGGCACGTAGCGCGTCGTCCTGCTGGTATAACATGTCCCCTATTTTCATATAGGTAAATTTTGGCCATAAGAAATTGGTTATCATCGTTCTGTAGCACTCACCGTCACCATTGACGGTGTGCGACTCACGAACGGCGTTTTCGAAAAATTACGGATCAATGACGCCGCCAGGGCTGCAATCCACACCAAACGGTGTGGAGGAGGATGCATTGTCAGTCGCCTAGTGAGCTTCGTGTGGGCTAGTGTCGTGCCGTATACGCCGATTTTGCTTGCTAACCCAGCTATTCATCCAAAATGCCGATGATTTTTCGACCAAAATAAGGAGTCCTCTTTCCAACACTCCGAAATCCAGTCAGCGAACAAATGGCGTTGTGTTATGGTCATGAGCTTTGAGCTCCTGGATCAGTTTGATTTTGTTCGGATGTAGGCCCCAGTCCCAACGCAAAATTCGCCAAGTCGAAGTCTGTGAAAGGCCGAACTCTTGTGCATGGAACCGATTACAATAAAAACGATCTGCGATCTGTGGTTAAATCATCAAAATAGTCATCCACTCATAACGATGGAAAACTTTTTTAAGCTGTCAAATTAATCTTTTGAAGTTAGTCAAAGTAAAACCAAAAGTGAGAAAAAAGGGAGAAATTATTGCACAAAGCAAACATTTGTTTGATGATATGCGGAACTGTGATTTCTTGAGAATTTTTCAACTATCAAAAAACATTGTCGCTTCTTGAAGAAATTGAAAGCCAACTGCAGTTTTTCAGCGATAGGTTAGCATTATTGAATTGGGTTAACTTATATACTTTTTTTGCGGGCACTTAAGGGATTTTATCTATCCTAATAACATTTGAGCACACTAACAGCGCTTAGGAAATTTGGAGAGAATTGAAAAGGAGATTCCGATGTACATTAGTTTTAAATGTCTGAACATCATAATTGGAGGGAAATATTGGGCCTGGAAAAGCATTCCACATTCATGTCGTGTCGTTAACGAAATAATCTCTGAATTTCACAGTACGTCCAAAGTTGGCCTCAAGGGTAAACTTATGGGTATTCCCTGATGCCTAAGTTTTATAGTTGAATTGTTTAAAACAATGGTTTTTACTAAACAACTCAGTTTATCCCATTGACCAACTGCCCTGCCCTTTGCACTACTATGCAACTGGGAGGCAACTCATTGGTTATGCACCGAGTAACCCATGCTATAGATCACTTAAGACCATAATATATGCGGAACGATTTTCTAATAACAACGAAAGGAATGGGTTGAATCATAAATGCTCATAAATGAACAACGCTGTACTTGATCCAGGGATGTTTGTATATCAGTGTGCCTGGTTTTATTTTTGTATCCTATGGGATGGTGCATAGGGCGTTTTTTCATTGGTGCAATAACCATGTTTATTTAATATTTAATAGTTAATAGTTGTTTTTGATTTTAGTTCTCAATACATAAAGGTTGACGGATTAATTAGTAGAACCTATCGAATATGGAGTGTCACAAGAATGTGAACTAGGACCTATAAGTTTCTGCATCTGTATTAATGATATTGCAAAACAAGCTCACAATACATTCTATCTGCGGATGATATAAGCCTCTTGTTCTCAGTCAAAAAACAAAACATAAAAAGAGGCTGGGTGTGGTCTTGAAAACTTTATATTAAGATACTGTGACGTTTTCTTCAATTTTACCATAGCTATTAATGGAATTTGAATATGTGGGGCTTGGGTACAACTGAACAACCTTATTTATATACGTATGTATAGTACATACATTCTTCTAAAAACTAAGTTGATAATAAAATTATAAAATTATGTATTATATTATAGAAATTACTTTATTATTTCGGTTCTAAACATTTTAATTGAAAAAAAATTTAAAAACGAAATATTCAAATATAAAAGATATGGTTTGGTTATTGATGGAAGAGTACTTACAAAATATATCCGCTCTAAAACTAGATATATGTCAAATATAAACCATTTCTTAGAAATTGTATTATGTATAGATAAAATTAAATAATGGCAAAGTCAATATCATTGCTCGTTCTCAAGATATTCTAGTCGAAAAACAAATATTACCACTTTTTAGTAGATTTTTTTTATATTTTTGTTAAAACTGCCAATTCGATACTTGTCAAAATTTAACCATATGTTAAAATTGTATTATGTCGATACCTTCACGTAAAAATGTACTAAGCGACACTTTTTTCGAAAATGACTTTTTGATGAGGAAATATACTATATGTTAAGGGCCACGTTTTGGCCTAGGTTTCGCCAACCTATTATGCATGAAAAGGAAACTAGAGTAGATACAAATAAAAAAATTTATCAACTGCCATGTTTTCTCATTAAAATAATGTTGCCCCCTGAACTTTGTATTATCCGCCAAAAAAATTGTGCTAAGCGACATTAATAAAGATCTCATTGTCGTGAGCAACAACAAATTTTGTTAGATGTCACTTAATTTAACCAAAATTGTCCTTAGCACACTATGATTCAACTAGAACTTTCTTCATTTTTTTCGTTTCCAGAACAATTTTAGAAATGTCGCTTAATATACATTCTTACGGGAAGGTATCGATATATAAAACAAAATACTTTAGAAGACACTATCGGTGTTCATTCCCAAGAAATTCGACTTGAAATACAAATTTAACTAGTTTTCACTAGAATTTTTAATAGTTTTTTTATTTTAAAAAAGCTATTAATTCAATATTTGTCAACATTTTCCCAATTGTACAAAATTATACTATGTATAAAATAAACTAAATTAGAAGTCAATATCACTACTAGTTCTCAAGAAATTTGAGTCGAAAAACAATTTTTACCAATTTTCAATAGAATTTTATATAGTTTTTTATTTTTTGTAAAAAAACTGTAAACAGATTTTTTTTGAAATTTTCACCAGTTGTCAAACACATTATTTTTCGTAAAATAAAATTATTTGAGTTTCAAATTGTTTTCCGTTCTTAGAATATCTGGGTTATGAAATTTTTTTTTCAGTTTTTTTTATTTAAAAAAATAACGGTATGTTCATCTATTTCCAAATTCATACCAAATCTGTATGACCTTATAATGAGTACATTAAATTTTATTTGAACTCAATAGCATTATTTTTTCCTGAGATATTTGAAACTAACCAAAATTTTTACTTTTTTTTTAAACCGTTATAGTGAAAAAACTACTCACTGAATTTTAATAAACGCCCTTTCAGCCTCTTTTGAAGTTATTATCTATTGAACAAAATTTATTTGAAGTCGATATCTTTGCTGGTTCTTGAGATATCGACGACGAAAAATGGTACAAGAACGTACGGACGTACGAACGTACGAACGTACGAACGTACGAACGTACGTACACACACACACACAGACATCTCTCTAAAAATGATTGATATAGCCTCTAGGGACCTTGAAACGTCGAGAAATGTCAAAAATTCCAATTTGACAAATTGGACCGATTACAATAACTCCCTATGGGAAGTTAATAACAAAATGAATATGACTTAACATCAATTAAAACTTGGATCAATTGAAAGGAATTATTTTTGAATGTAAAACAATCAAGTGGATCGTCTTCAATAAAACCAAAGTAAAGGGTGGGCCAAATACAAATTTCTTTTTAAAAAATGCAATGAAATGAACAAAATTTGTTCCTGTATTATGGCTTTATTAGTAAGAAGACACGTTCCCATTAATTATGAAACACAACGTCGCGTCGTTCAATTGGCTGTCTCGGCCAGCTTCGCAGTAGCTCATTCTGCTGTAGCTCACTGATTGCATGGATGATATTGACTTTGAGTGCTTGAATCGTTTCCGTATCGTTGGCATAACATTGGTCCTTGACGGTTCTCCACAAAAAAAAAAGTCCAAAGTAGTAAGATCGAAGCTTCGAGGCGTCGCGGTCGCATTGACATCGCCAAGGCATTTGATAACACGATTTGGGAATTTGGTGCAAAAGATCGATAGAGACCTAGGTTGTGTTGCATGGCACCCCATTCTGCATAAACCAGAGGTCGTCCCAATCCATGTATTCGATTTCAGTAAAAAAAAGTCGGTTAACAAAGCTCTGTAACGCCAGCCGTATTGTTTCCAGCCTCATTTTCGTAGAAAAATGGTCAACTCGACAATCCGCACCAAACTGTCGCTCTCTGTGGATGCGTTGGCTTCTGGATCATAACACACCTATAGCATTTTTTTAATCAAAATTGATAGACCCGTTTTCGAGATAAATAAGATTTTGCATAACGGCTTTATGGCAAGTAACGTTAGTCTTGGAGCTAAAAAAACTTTAACTACCAAGTTTGAAGAAAATAGCTTCAGGGGCTTAGGCTTACAGACTTTTTTCGTGTTCTTTGATCAAATTTCGAGTTCGATTTTTTGTCCAAATGCAAAACTTGCCCTAGAGTACCAACATATATCGATGATAATCAAATTGAACAAAAAAATACAAATTAGGGCAATCCGTCTGGAAAATATTTCTATTTACGAAAATGTGAACTGATTATTGTGTCCATGTTCATTTCCTTAGAACGGAATGCCAAATTAGTGGCCTTATGCTTTTTAGTCTTGTAGTTGTTTCCGGTGAATAAAGGTTCAACATGCAATACAAAGTGCTCAAAGTTATGTTCAACACAGGTTAGTTACAAGACTATGAGAACAAAAAGTCCGACATAAATCACACAAAGTTTATCTTGAAACAACATTAAAATGTCAGTGCAAACATAGTGTCCACCACACACAACAAAAACAGACAGCGAACAACGTTTTTGGTTCTCTGTCAGTTTGCCATTGGATGCTAAGGATGCCTCTGATCTTTTTGAAAAATATTTTAAACTCAGCCTAATTTTTTTACAATCATTAAAATGTGATTTTTTAAAATAAAGAATTAGGGTCTTCTTCGGATTTGAATCAGTAAGACATCTATTTATAGAGTTTCGTTTAAAACCAAAAACATTTACGACTAAAAGTGCTTTAAAACATGGAAAATAATTGGGATTATTTATTTTATTTCGTGAATTATTCAAAATAACAGTGTTGTGGTTAAAAAATTGCATTTACATTATCTGTATACGATAATATGTAGAAACGTTGACGACCTACGACACCATATATTTCCATGTTAACCGCTTTTAAATATTTAATGTTAACTTAAAATTATTTGCTATTTATCATGAATTGTTTAAAATTTATAAAACGGATCTAATTTCAATTAATAACAAAAAACCGGAGCCTTCGACCAAAATGTTAAACACACAAAAATTTTTGATACACAGGTAACCCTATCTACGTAGCCACATGTTTGCTGTAACCTGGAAATCAATCAGCTTGCAGCATAGACAATATCTCCTAAGGGAGAAGTTAAGTCATTGTTTTAAGGAGTAGCAGTTGACGGCATTTGACACGTCAATCAATTTGAGAAACGCAACTGTAGTAAGTCGAAACTCGGTCAACTTTTTCTATACTATCCGCGTGCGCACACTGACGTTTCAAGGAAACGTTCTGGGAATAGGAATTTATTGCTTGCCACTGCACTTTCCATTTATACTCGTATTTTCCAACAATGCACATACATATGTTGAATGGAGTTATTTATTATAATTAATTTAAAGTGGCTTCAGACAATTTGAGGACCTCAGTTGTCATTATTGGTCAACCTGTTTTATTTTTGTTTCTTATTTCTTCTATACCAAGTGGCATAAAATATCCAGAAGAGATCGTAAATTGAAATGGAAACTCGAGAAGATCGATTGGTATTCGATGTAGATGTCAGCGTCAGGTAATGAGGAAATCATATTTCCGCACTTTTCATTATGACTGGGCTTATGGATGAATGTGCAGCATGTGTGTAATTAGTGACGACGATGGTATTACGAGTGAAGTTCCGGCGATTGGTTTCGAGACCGAATCCGGATGGACATTCTCAGAGTTTATTTTAATGGGGTCTTTCTTATAAATATATACGAGTAAGTATGCATATGAATGTGTCTTACGGAAAGATGGAGATTGAATTTCATGTCTGATGTTGTAATTAGAGATCAGTTACCTACATCTGTCATTATTAGTAATATCGATTGTTGTTTATTATCAGTATGTTGTCATATAAAGGAATCCAAAGATCATATCGTCGTCGTTCTATGAAAACTCCCTAAGTCCATTTAAAAAAAAAAATGTGATGCAATTCTTATTTAATTTATTTCGGATAAACCATTTGCAAAAAATTTTATTGCACAATGCCTACGCCAAACAAATTCTACAATTGAACCCTGAGATCATGCTATTCTGATAATTTTTGGATTTTTTTATATTAATTTCCAAGTTCAAATGCAAATATCTCAAAAAACAAAAAATGGACTTAGGGAGTTTTCATAGAACGAGGACGATATTATGTAATCTAAAAAAAATTAATTCCTTGATATGTACATATGTTAAGTATAATCTAGACTTACAAACATTTACAAAATATGTTAAATTGGCAATCATTCACGAATTAGGAAGAGTCATCCATTTTGTTGTTCTTATAGTAAATTTAGATGAAAAATATTTTTGAATTAGATTTCTATAAAATTTGTATTTCAATATATACATATCTACCTCGATAGTATCCCATGAAGAAACGTTGTAAAACTATAGAATTCTTTCTGGACATGAAAAAAGATTTCAACAGCGTTTCTATAGAAGGATTACTGTTCAAACTCCCGGAACTTGGACTTCCCAATCATTTGGTAAAAATAACCCTCATTTTCTTAACCCATAGACTTTTTTGGTACAGGTAGCAAAACACATATATTTAACCAAGGGGGTCAACGCTGAAGTACCTCAAGGATCAAAACTTGAACTGCTGCTATTCAATAGATATATATACTGCTTATCAACCAGCCAACTAATCTGGAGCAAGGACGACTGCTTCACATACGCCATCGCCACCAGAGATTGCTGCCAGGATAGTGCAAGAGCACATTATAAACCTATAGGAATAATATCTTAAATTGGAACTGAAGATAAACAGCGAAAAAACCAAACTCATGATGCCATAAAATTGAAGTTTCTATACAACACTGAAGTAACAGTCAAATCATCAACAAAGTATTTCGGAATCAACTTTTCCAAGAAACTGAAATTCAAGAAGCACGCAAGCTTGATGTTAAAGAGAGCTAACTATTCTCTGTACTTGGTCCATCCGCAACTCATAAGGCGCATTTAACTATGTAAGAAGACCAAGCTGTTTGTGTATAAACATCTTATCCAACCTGTTCTTACTTACCCCATTTCTATCTGTTTTACTATATTACCTACAGCAATGAAGAAGATGAAGCATTTTAAAAGAAAGTTGCTCAACTAAGAATCTCTACTAGTAAGCAAAATTAATACCACTGGACCAATGTTTGCTGTAGCTCTCCGGAAAAATCATTAGGAAATTTAGTTTTATTACGAGTAGTAGAATCACCCTTTGTGAGCACCCTTGACGTTATAGTTAGTAATGCCGGTTACCTGAGGCTCGGGGATCGAATCTCGTAAAATGAATAAAATAGATTTTACCTAAGGAGTCTATTCGAATTGTAACACGGCTTTACTCGTATATCTGAGCGATCTAACACTAATAATAAGATTCTTTTCCCAACATATGCTACTAATTCCAAAATTGCAATTCTGGTGTTCCACAGGGAAGTCATTTGGGTCCTTTTCTTATTACCATATTAATCAACTACATTACGTTTGCTATCAATTTTTCTCAGTGCCCTTTCTATGTAGATGAAGGGAAGCCAAAAGTAATAGCTTCTGGGCAACCTTCCACCGATTCGTCTGAGGTACAATTTCGTATTATTGTTTTCTCCAAAGAACTGAATTTATATTCCTTATTTGGGCCTGCACCAATTACTTTTTTTGTCTCATTTTTTTCAGACATTTGTTTTCTCATATATTTTTAATCAAGCTATACCTTAAAATATTTTTTTTAAGAACATCATTTAATCAATTTATCATTTACTTTTTTCTATTCAGAAACGGATTTTGTTGATGGGCCCAAAAAGAACTTGACCTTTTTTTAAATTTTATCACATGTTCTTTTTCCCGATTTGATGTGAATCCATTGGCGATATATCGGTTTTTTTCCATAAAGCTGATTAATACTTGAATTTCTTAGTATTTGATGAATTCGACCTTTAAATTAAATTTAAATTTAAATTATTATTTTGTTGAGAATTGCTTACATTGTTTGCTCCGGGGAAACATTCAGACACAAAATTTCCCATACCAAAAGAGTTTCCTATATGTAAGTATTTTTCGCTAGGAATTTTGTTCCCAATTTCGAAAAGTTCTCGATACCAATTATTTGGAATATGAGAAAGAGTGCTTGGGAAAATAAGTTACCGATAATCCCAAATAAGTCGATTATTTTATTCGCTGTGTGGCTTGTTGCACCGCACAGTGGAAAATAATTGGATGTTTCTGATCAAAAATCTATAACTTTTTTGTTTTTAAAGATAGAGTATTGAAATTTTGCACAAATACAAAGGAAAGTATTGTCTTAATGAATAATTGCTTTAATATAAGAATAACGATAATAATACTTGCATATTTAGAAAAACAAACTAAAAATTTATAAAAACTCCATGGAACAATTTATTGTAAAGGGTGATTGCAAATAAGGTGTGACAAAAAGCTAAAACTTGTAGGTTATGTTGAGGCAAGACAAAAATTGATTAAGAGGGGGATCTTTATCCCCAATTTAGGGGGGAGGGGAATACACACAAAATTATTTAGAAATATTTACAATGTCATGCAGTTTTTTTGAAAGACAGAAATCCATTCTTTAATTTGTCTTTTAAATCGATTTATTTGAGCAAATATTTTTTGAAGAATTGACTTTCAAACTGAAAGTTTTGAAAATTTAATTTTTTCAATACCGTTATAAATTTCAAATCAGATGATCTATTATTTCTAAGACATGGGAAAATTAAAATAAAATCCCGATTAAATAAAAAATATACATATACATATGTGTGTATGTATAAAAAAAACTTCATGGAATAATGTCTGTGTACCTACACATATATATAAGTAGAAAAAATAATTATAATAACATACAGTGAGCGTCAAAAGTGAGAAAACACCAATATAATTTCTGGAGTTATATGGAATTCGATCAAACAAATAAGCAATGAATTCTGATAATAAAAATCAATAAAAATAAATCAAAACATAAATAAAAATTCAAAATATAGCTTCCTACAATTTTTCCTAATAGAAACTAAACATACTCCATATTAACGCGTCACAAGTAAGAAAACATCATAAACAGAATATAAGAAGCACAGTAAAACATGATGGTGTGAAAGTACAATGAATAATCAAGACTATCTGAACATCCTAACCAATAACCTTCAACCGACCTTACGAAAATTAGGGATGCTTAGCAATCGGATCTCTTAGCAAGATAATGATCCTAAGCATACCGCGCAGTTTCTTAAAGAATGAATATTTTATAGGACTTCAAAGCACCTCCACCACCTTCCACAATCGCCGCACCTAAGCTACATACAACATTTATGGGATCATTTGGACCGGAAAATTTCACAAACGGGTTATCAAGAACAAAGATGATCTTAAAAGGGTTTAATTGAAGAACTGTCCCAAATATCCTCCGATGTTAGAAATAACATTGTTGTTTCCATGTCACGCTGACTAAGAGATGTTATAAAGTCTAAAGGTGATCAAATGAAATACCCAGTTTTTTACTTGAGGTACTATATTTATTATTTTAAACAAAATGCATGGCCGCAATCAAAAAGTAAGTTCTTTACTTTGCCTAACTAATCAACAAGTTTTAATCGGTCGGATATTTTTAACATCTTATCACAATGAATAACCATTCAAATAAAAAAGGTTTAAGGAACATCTCGATTAATCTGTATTCTAAAAGTCAAATAATGAAGTTGGTTTGGATATTTGCTTATATCTTCAAAAGTATAAGTCCTACGACCATCTGGTTTTCAGTTTTAAATTCCAAATTTATAAAAGCATTGAATTTTTAAACAAAAATAGGACTAAATAATGTAAACTTTTAAAAAAAATCACTTCTAAGAAAAAAATATTAGTTTGTTTTTTAAAGATTTTGAGTTTGAAAATTAATTTCTCAGAAACTGTGTAATAAAATAATTTGTTTTGAAAAGTAAATTAAAGAATTAATTTCTAGCTTTAAAAAAAGATATAATATGAAATTGTTAGTCTTGCCATTGTTTTTTACTATTTTTTCAAATGGCTCATGTAGCGATTTTTAGTTTTCTGGCTTTAATCATTATTTTACTTCCAAAATCGCACGTTATCGCAGCTGATTTTTATAAATGTTTGTTTATAAGAAACTAAACTACCAATTAATATAAAAAGCAAAGCATCGCGAAGCATCGCTAACTACTAAAAGGCTCTGTGAACTTGAAAATATTTTTTTTATTTTATTTTACATTTTAATTAATTACTTGTGAAATAAATTAAAGTTTATAAAAACGTAAAGTTGTTTTAATATTTTCATAAAATAGGCTTTTCAAAAATGTATAATACTTTATACCTATTCCTACAGTCTTATAGAAAACTAAATTTCAAAGTGATGAACCAAACGGCCTTGAATTGAAAATTTAAAAAAATAATAAACATTAATGCTTTAAAAAAATGATTCCTACATATATTTCAAAAAATTCTTGCACTTTCGTAAAGATTGACTATTTAGCTTTCAGATAAAATTCAAATGTAAAATTAAAAAAAATTTTGTAAAAATCATTTATGATCAGCTGTTGTTCTATCATTTTCCACTGTGCACCGTGGTCTTGGTAAAACCATATATATCAATAATGTTTTTTTCATGTAATCAACCACAGAAATAACCTTGTAACATGCCTCGGTAACAATCTCTCATCAACGAAAAATATGGCCCAATGAGGCTAACGGCATGGAAACTTCAACATTCAGTAATTTTTGTGTGTGGATGAAGTGGTGTTTCTTGAACCATATGAGGGTTTTCACCTGACCAATAATGCATGTTCTGTTGACGACGTTGTTTAGCCAAAAATCAACTTACGCAAATTATGACCAAAAATTAATATTTACGCTCGTAAAGATCCCTTCACTGACTAGTAATTTCGGTAGTAAATTTTAATAATTTGCTAACGTTATTCTTCGTTTATTAACTTCACAATGATGAAAATGTTATTTTCACTAAATGTTTTGACATTGGAAGTTTCGTCATTGATTTAAGGATGCGATTACAGTGATATTTCAAAGTTCTCACGTCCTAATTGGGAAAACTTTTTTTATAACCCTGTTAAGCTGAGTGTTTTTTTTTTTAGAAATATGTATTAACTATACTTAACTATACTTAACTTATTTATATTTTCACACTCTACGAGTATATCCGAAGGAATATAAGAAATATTATAGTCTTTTCAGGTTCAAACATTTTCACGTTAATTTATTTAGTTTTTAAATTATTATTTGAATTTTCTTAAAGTTTATTATTAACTATTATAAGATATATACGTTAAGTTATAACCAAATGTACCTTCAAAATTTTCAGATTACATCCTAATGTAGTAGGAAATAAAAAAGTGAATGCTTTAATTTATTTTTGACTAATTTTAGTATCATTAACTGGATTACAGATATGATCCTCACTATCAGTTTCAAATACAATATTTTCTTATTTCTTAAAAGTGACTCCTCAAATACAAAGACAATATCTCTAAAGAGTCTTTTTTTAATTTTCTACCCACCACAATTTAAACAATTTGTCTAAGCCTCGACCCGGTGGCGGCCGGCATGCATGGCGCCAAATTAATTCAATTTACGCAAGTCACAACAATGAACGCCCCTCTGTTCTAAAAAGGCTTCGTTCAAGAGAATAAAGTATACCGGTCTTTAATAAAATAATTTCCTTCCTCCCTTGATTGTCTTATTTGCGGTGCAATTTTATTCGACTCCAGACAAAAATTGCGTCAATTGCAATTTGCGGGAAAATATTATTTTATTAAAATAAAAATGACAACAATTGCCATTTCATTGCACTTTTACACCCTAAGAGATGATAAAGTCTCTGTAACCATCATCACAAAGTACCAAGTCCAAAACAAAGATCAACTGATGTTGACTGAGAACTCTTTCCCGCACCCTTGGTTTAAGTGCGCAAAAATACACACAGAACGAAAGATCTTATGAAAAGTCATTGGAAAACCAGGGAAAGCATTCACCTGGGAACTGAGACCACGAAACACACCGTGCATAAACCCTACCTGTCTGCACCACAACCACACAATAGAATTACTGTTCCCTCTCAGCAGTGCCTCCTTCAGGTACTCCCATAATACAACATAAGGTTGAGGATCGTTTGTTTGATCGATGGAAATCGTGATGCATATTATTGGTCCCGCACGGCAAAGATCCATTCAAACAACAAACAATAATTCCATTCGATCTCGATAGAGCATTTTACCCAGAGGGGGCCAAAAGTTTACTGGTCCTTCCACTTTTTGCCAGCTCCTCACTTCTCAATCTTAACCCAGACAAGATCGTTTCATAATGGAGTCACATACAAACGATTACATAATATTGCTAGCTTGTAGATAGATATAGTGCGCTTGTTGCAGATTGAATAAAATGCAACTCTATGCAGGTCGCACGTACTTGGTCTTATAGCAAAAAGCTATGTTAGTATTAGGAGAACGGAATTGAGAAATTACTCCGTATAATTAATTAAGATGAGAGATGCTTAAAGTTTCATTCTTTATTCATACATAAGAAGATTTAAGAAAAAAGTTCTTTAAAAAAACCGTTTAGTAAAATTTTCTAAAGATTGACCCTAAGGTTCTATCTCGATGTTGATGTTTAAACATTAACCTTCGTCCAGTGCCAAATTTCCGTTATCGAATGTACCCTATAAAAATATGTTGTACATAATAATGCAATCGTAATGGCAACACTGTTTTTTAAATATTGAAAACATTTTTTGCGCATATTAATAGAATTTTTTTTTTTATATGAACTTTGACAGAACTTTGGACTTAAAATCACATAAATGCACAGAAAATCGCAGAGTTTCAAAGTAAATGAACAAACATATTTATCTCAAAAGTTAAATATTCTTAGAAAAAGAACGCACCACCAGATAACGCTAGGTAACGTAAAGTTTATATGTAGACTTATATTTAAACAGGGATGTTATTTCCTGCCTATGTTCAAACCGAGATATTATCTGATACGAAATACTACAACTATTTGCTCAGAGTATAAATAGGAACGTTCACATTCTCAAATTTGTTTGACAAGCACGGCATGATGAATATGGTGGATTGATGAAAAACATTAGCGTTCACATTAGTCAAACATCACTTCTTATTAGAATTTGTAGCATGACGGACCAAATCAGAGCATAGATGAAATTTTAGATGAGAAAATTTACTTGATTTTTATATTCCATTCCAAGTCTGCAGAAATCTTATATTAATCTCAGAAAATCCACCTGAATTGCCACTATTGCTTATAAAGCTCATTTTGATATATTTTCTTACGATGTGCACAGGTCGAGAACTTTATGGAAAATAAAATTTGCTTCAGGCTTGCTTGTCGTTCAAATTCTCAAATATGCTTGTCATGCAAGCAAAATATAAAAACATTTTGAAATCCATCCAGCATGCTTGACAAGCCACTAGATGGAAGGTTCAAACTATCAAAATCAAGTTAATCATACCAGGCTTGTCAAACATATTTGAGAATGTGAACGCCACTAAAGGTGCATGAAAATATGATACTTCAGTTTGACTCCTTAAGCCTGATTTCAGGATTCTTTTTTTTGTTCGTTTCGTCTTTCGTCTTATTGACAGTTTACGTGAGGTCTGTAGAAACGTAGCTCCATTCAGCTACACTTCTTCACCTCACATCAAATATGTCAAAAAGACGACAGACATACCAATTGAAAAAAAGAATCGTTCAATCAGAGTCTTGATGTCTTCTTGATTCTTCATAGACAGTGTTAACGCTGAACTAAATCCCCCGACTTTTTTTGACGTTTCTTTTATTGTACTCCCTCTGTCAGAGTAAATGTAAGCGAAAAACAAAAACATTTAATTCATTGGCGACGTAATGATCATCCAGTTCATGGCTTGAAATATGGAGAACGATCTATATTTAGATGATTGTTAAATACATAATTCGAAACTAGGTATAATTTGGTTTGACAGATAAGGGACAAATTAAATTTTGAAGTAGGTATCGAGAGTTTTTCGTTGCAAATGTCAACCGATTGCCCTGAAAATCCATTTTCGGAGCAGAAAATAAAAAAAATGCAATGCAATGAAATTTGACACCAGTTGCTTCGTCTTTCTGATATATTGGGAGAGAAGTGAACAAATTATGTGGGAATGAAGACATTCAGTTCTAAGTATCAATGGGAAGTACTAAAATCGAGATTGTTATCTCTTGACACCATAGGCGAACTCTTTTATTTAGCACGATTTAGTAAGTTCGCAATATTCCTTATATGAACGGAAGTTCTTAAATGCAATCATCCGTAAGGTAACGTGCTACACGAAACGTGTAATCGTAACGGGCTACAAATGAAAAACTTCAAATTGATGGAGTCATTGTGTTTTCTTCTGTTTTAAGAACTTTTTATCAAACTAAATCTTTATTTCAATTTTTTTTATTGAATCCATAACTCGGCTTTAAATTTGGTACATTTACCCATAGTTAAATTGCATGCGTATCTACTGGTGCCGTACCGTTTGCACACAGAGAATTGCACTGCGCAATCTAATAAATTCCGAACTTCTGTCGTACAAAGTCGACGAAATAAAATGTAATTTTGCAACTTTTCGACAAGATCGTAAATATTGTTCGTTACTAGTGTATTTTCAAGAGATTTTTACGCCAAGATAAGAAACAAATAAGTTACCTAAATTTCGGACTTTTTTGTTTTGGGAGCATTTCATAAGTTCTTGTAGCTTGATTTGTAACGATCATGTTGATTGGTTATGTTGTTTTCTTGAGGTGTAAGTGCTTATTTTATTGAAATACTCTTGTTGTCCGTTCTACTTGAATGACTTATGCACTCATTATTGTTGAACGCCATCAAAACCTTTTGATATATTCAACAATAGTTCAGTTTTGGATAAAAGTTGTTTTCTTTTGTTACTTTTCAAAAGACATTGATGATGCCACATATCTGGCACCCACATTATATTGTTATATTAAGGCAGCGCGGTGGCACGCACTTGTTATTGTGGTCAATTAAGTTTCAATTATGTACCGTCAGATAAATTGATCTCGATATAAATGTCAAGGTGAAGTGTCATCGCTTTGTGGGTGGTTCCTGTGCTATTCAAAAAAAAATTATATTTTTGAATAAATATGTGATGAGGTACCTTAAACGAAAATGTTTTTCTTCGCAACAAAAAATTGTGAAATGTGAAGGGTATATTTGTAATTTGTCTTCCCAAAACAAATTTTATAGTTAAACTTAACGCTATCAAATGAAAGTTTGACAGGTAAGTAATGATATTTTTTTTTAACCCTGCAGTCGTCGTGCACTAAAAAGTTACAAAAGTCTTCGCGCGGATTACATATGTTATCCATTTTAAAATTAGAATAAAACTAGTATGCTTTAATTTTTTCAAATTTATTTTGCTTCAAAATGCAATTTCATATTTATTTGAAATTAAAAAAAATATAAATTATTACTTCGCCATTCAACTGTAAGTACTAAAAGAGACAACAAATCTCCACAACTAGTTTTTGGGAATTCTCAATTTTGCATTAGTAGATTACAATAGAGACGACTGCAGACAGGGTTGCGTTATTGCATCTACGAGTATGTACAAACATAGGTTGTTTCAAAAGAATACAATCCAAACTTAACTTGAATAAGGGTGTATATTTTAAAATTGTGCATATTATA
This sequence comes from Chrysotoxum bicinctum, assembly GCA_911387755.1. NCBI lineage: Eukaryota > Metazoa > Arthropoda > Insecta > Diptera > Syrphidae > Chrysotoxum > Chrysotoxum bicinctum. Next base: position 162,027,961 of record OU426988.1, read on the forward strand.
GCGGAAAATAGATTCTTAATCTACACAGAAATACTGTCCATCAAGCTCAACCAATCAATAGTTTTAGCGATATTATTCACAGATACCCAGATGACCAATTTATCCTGGACCAAATTAGTATGGGCATTGCATAAAATAGAGCCTGTTCTAGACCATCTTCATCCATGTTTTCGATTTTTACGTTCAAACTTCTATACATAGCTATACCAATTATAGAAGTTTGGAAGTACATTGTTTTGGAGAAAGTAATACAATTACGATTGATATTTCTTGGGTATGTAAAAAAGTTGGCACTATGCTCTCTTATCGAAAATGCTTGCATTTGGTATCAATGAAACCCTTATTCTTTGAATTAGAAATTACTATCTGGATCTTTCAATACATGTTGAATTAGACGGTTTCAAGTCTGATATTTATTAAATGAATGATGGTGTTCCCCAGGGCTCCGTTTTATCTCCAACACTCTCTCTCATTTTTATAAATGATCTCTTGTATGGAACTTCTAAAACACGATCTTTACAAAATTGTTACATACTGTTTGGAGTTTAATGCTTCAAAAATTCAATGCTGTATATTTCCGTTGAAACAAAATGTACCTCTTATAACATTGTCCTGCAATGGCACTTGGATCGAAGAAGCCTCCAAAAATTCGGTGTGTGGGTCAATGACGATAATTGTTGAAATGACCATATTCTCCAAAAATGTTGCTAAATGCGTACAAGACAAGTAAGACATTTTCACCCCTTTGATCTGGCTACGATTAATAAAGTGTTTATAAATCCAACACTAGAGAATAACTCACATCTTTGGGCAGCCGCAGTCCAAACGTCTCTTCAATTATTATATAGAATCAAGAACTGATAAGAAATGGAGCCATCATGGAATCATTCCTATCATCTATTTCCTTGATTTATCGCTTCTTTCACAAGAAATGGTCACTTGAAGTTGCCAGTTGTATTCTTCCCCTCAATCAGTTCACCCGTGTTACCCGTTTCGATATGAATGCTTATCAGTTCAGCCTCGAGCCTAATTTTAGACTTACAAATACAGAGATTCGTTTTTTAGTCGCACAAGACCATTTAAGACCAATGTTCATAGACACCCCTAACTTCTATGTCGCTCCATTAAATAGGTCCCTCAACTAACCCTTGAGTGCGTGTGAATTATATGTACACGTATCTATATGTATATATATAAAAAAAAATTAATTGGCCAGTTTCTTCGAAGGAGAGTGTGGAGCACTCTTTTCACTTCGAAGCATCCATCTATAAAACCAATCATGGAAGAAGTGTCATGAATGCCCGAAAGAGATCCTGAAAAATCGAGAGAGACAAAGTATTACACATTCTACAGTACGTTCGAAGCTAGACTCAAGGGTAAACCGGTGAGCAATGAGCATTCCCTGCTATATGGAATTTTTGTTAAACAGAAGACGAACAAAAGCTAAAAAAATCAGAAAAGCTGATAGTTTTTGAGAAACCAACAAAAGATTGAATTGTCTCCTTTTCAACTAACAGAATTGCTAATTGCTTTGCAGGCAATAAGCTGTACACTGTATTTAGATATTTTTAAAGATTAGGCACAAGAAAACAAATAAATACTAATAAGCAAATTAAAGAAAGTAGAGAACCATTGTGATGTTTAATATAATTATTAGACATCTTTCTCGTTCCGTATTTAACCTAACGTAGGCTTCTTATGCATAAAACATTATAAAACAATTAGCACCTTTTATCCGTGAGATGAATAAACAAAATATCTACGAGTATCAAACAATAAGAAATATGAGAATTTTAGGTTAACAGCGTGTTACGCGGTCATTAACGGTTCAACTTATGTAGATGTTTACGTTTAGTTAACCTACTCTTATGTTTGCTTCGTCTTTTATTCATTAAGGTGAACATGGATATGGACTTTAGTTTCTTAACTCTCTTTTCTTTCACTAAGAAAAAAAAAGATATTTTTTGTAAGAGATTCAGTTTATAAAAATAAAATACACGAATGAGTCGCACGAACTTATGTAAAAGATTAACAATTTTAAAATTGAATGTTTTAGAGAAATAATTTCATAACCATAAAATTATTTTTTTTTTTCAATTTTAAATTTGTATTACTTTACGTATAAAAATTTAATTAAAAAAAATATTGATGCGTTTTTGAAATATCGTATTTTCTAAAAAAAAATTATAATTATTTTTTTGCAAAAGTTTCGAAATGCAATGTTTTTTAAACTTTTTAGAAGCTTCTCTTAGAAGAAAATCATTAAATTCCGTTTACCGATAGTGAGATTTTCATTCGAAATTCGAAAAAATGCATCGAAAGAAACAAAATTTTTATCAAAATTCTAGGTAATGTTTTCGAGAAAAAGACGATTTCGAAAACCATTTTTTAACATTTGTATGGTTGTAATGGTAAAATCTACCGCAACAATGCCTGGACTTCGTTTCCTTCTTTTCTTTGGTTGCGGCTGCAAAATTCTGGTGAGGTTCAGGGAACTATGATGCTATCACCATTGGTGCACTTAGCGAGCATTTTGCCAAAGCGACAAAAACATATTCAACAACATCTTACAAGTGGCAAAGGCGGTTCCAAACATTCAAATTTGACATGTAGACTTACGGTCTCATGTAGCCCAATGAATGCCAGCGGATAAGCTGAAGAGTAACTCTTAGATTATTATCGTAAATTTATCAATTCGTCTTTTTTAAAGACAAGAAAAAAAGGTCCACTAGAGTATTGAATCTTATTCGTGGTGTTAAAATATGCTTTCCTCTTTCGTCTCATTATTATTTAGTTGGTAAAGATCGATCTTCGAAATACAAGTGAGTATTTTATAGTAACTAAGGGAATGCCCAGAAAAAAGGCTTTTTTCGATTTTATTCTTTTCGGTTTTACTCGAGAAATTTTGTTGGATAGTAGTCTCAACTCGGCCATTGAGATTCGGCAAGTTTTGGAAAGACAAAAAACAACTTGCTTGTTATTCGGACATCTAGTCCCAATATACAGATTTACAGGTATTTAAAATTCGTGTGGACCTTTGTTTGCGACCAATTTAATTTATTTCTAGTATTTATTTTTAATCGATTTTATTTACATTTCAATTTCATTGTTTTTATTTTGTTGAACAAATTTTGGGTTTTTGTCCTGGGTTATTTTCGGTTTCTCAAGTGGAAATATTAAAAACGGTTTTTTTTTTGCTAAGTTAGTTTCTTTCATTCTTTAATTCATTCATTAGTTTTGGAATTTTACTAATTTTCTTTTCTTGTACAAAAATTCCTGGCTCCCAACTTTCTTTACAAAGTATCCTGCTTAACTTGTAATAAAAACATTCTTTCGTTTCCTTAAATTAATTTCATCGATTAATCAATTTAAATTTTCTTATCGTGAATTCTTCCACTGAACCGAGTGCTGCCGTCGTCACGAAGAAAAAGTGAGCATGGTGGGTACCGTTATTTTTAGATAAAATAAAACTTTTTTGTTCTCACAATTTGTAGATTGTATTAAGAAACTTTTTATTGTCAAAATTTAAAAATCAACATGGGATTTTCAAAATATTGAGTTTTGAAAATTTGAATACACGATACTATCCAAAGGGAGCTTATGCATAAGAAAAATGATCGAATTCGTATTATGATAAAATCAAAAATATCTAATGGGATACCATTAATAACCAATTTTTGGAAATATTTTTTAAAGCAATATCTAGCTTTAACTAAATGAAAGTTTGTGATTTTTTTTTTAAATCTGTGAAATAGTTTTTGAGAAAAAAAAATATATTTTATAAAATGTCGAAGTTATGCGTCGCAAGTAAAAAATGTTGCTGTGATTTGATTCAATTCAGTAGGATCTGGCTCAATAGTTTATAAATCAAACTTTACTGCAGTCAGAAAACGTTCATGCAAGTTGCTCTTAGACGCTTTTGATTTTAATCCTGAGAGAGAGTGGTTTTTCCCACAAATATAATAAAAGATCTGTTTGTATTTCAAGGCTACCATAATTCCAAGCGCGACACGTGCGAATGATAAAGTACGAGTACTTCTAGTTCTCAACTCTTGGAATGTAATTTGTCATTCAATCAACAAAACAAAAAAATTATTTTATCTCACGAAACAATCAATTCCTGCAACAGACTGCATTTCACAGAATACTCGTATGCATACTAAATTATAAAATAATTAAACTGTCATCACCATGACATTGAATTACGTAAGCTTGAATGCAATCAGCCTCCTGTACAATTGCATTATCGTTTCCCTTTGTCTATTTGCCCAGTTGTTGCCATCAATGACCTTCCAACGATTTTAGAATCAAATTCAAGCTAAGCAACCAAACAAACTAAACTAGAGCCGTATCTTCAATTGCATTACAATGCACAACACTCGACCTTGATCAAATTATATCCACTCAGAGCTGTCAGAGCTAATTTAGACTACTACTGCTAAACGAATGACGGACAACGCCATCTCTAAGCCAAGGAAAAATTATATACAACAACATGGCATCGTAAGTGCACATTTAAATGAATCAATAAGTAAATTAGTGAGGTATCTTAGTGCACGACTAAGCAAGCCGGTCACCTACTTTTGCAAAATATCGTGCAACACAACTCAGGCCATAAGTGACCTCCGATCACTTCATCAGCGATCACCGATCACAGCCTACGTTCCTGTCCGAATGCCCACCCACGCTTAGTTCGATTATTGCAAATTACAATTAACCCCAGATCAATTATTATTATTATTATTTTCTGGTGGCTTGGCGATATTGTGAGGGTGTCAGGGAAGACCATAAACAACTCACTGCGGCAGCTCATAAGCGCTAATCAACATTAACCGTGTCAATTGTTTTTTGAATTTCGCTTGAGTTATAATTATCGCAAAAGTAATTGAACAATTAAATAATTTATTATTGCGGAATGGAGATGAATGTGTTGATTGACATGACATAGAATGGAATGTGCTGCGATTTAGTGATATCATTTAGAATTTTGTACAAAATTTAGTCATTTCTGAAAACTTTAAATTGCTTGATTCACAATTAAGTTAAACTTAATGAAATTGATAAACAATAAGCACGTCCTATGGCTGACAGAATTACAAGTAAGATACATCTTTATAACTGCCACTTGCATCTGATTTATAAAGACTTATAATATATGGCCTGAACGGCTTAGTCGAATTTTTCAAAACTTGGTAGATAGTATTTTAAAATTTTCCCCCGAACTTTATTTTTTCAAAATTTTAGAAACATTTTTCTTTGATAACTGTGTCTGAAAATAATCTGAGACTTAAAGAAACCCCATAAGAAAACGTCTAGCTGGGTCAAATTGCATGACCTTGGCGGCCTATTTTCGTCACTTCTGCAAGAAATAAACTTACTTAATCATTCATGCAGAATGGTTTCGGTTGTGCGGCAGGTAGGCACCTCTTGCTGGAACTAAATGTTATGTAGGTCAATATGGTTCAGTTCGGGCCATAAGAAATTAGTTATCATTGTTCTGTAGCTCACACTACCTCACCAACGTGGTTTTCGAAAAAGTACGAACCAATACGACGCCCGCTGGCCCAAAATCCACATTAAACGGTAAGTTTTTTAAGGATGCAATTTCACCTGGTGATGGTGACCCTTGTGTGAGTTGCTGTTTTTTTTTTATTGATTCACAAGTGCTCAAGGGTATATTAAGAGACCCTTATAATGTTAAACACAGCAGGGGCGATGGGAAAATTAGGAGGGAGGGGTGATGAGAGAAAGGAGGTGTCGAAGAACACTGGTTTTGAATGTTTGCAAATTGAAATGGCAAGGGAAAAATCGTGTTATGGGACTAAAAAACAAAAATGTCTATATTTGACGGTACGACCAAAATAAGGCTCAAGGGTGAACTGATGAGCATTCCCAGTTGATGAAGGGCAGGAATGAAACTGGCTACTTCGAGTATCCATTGCTTGTTGAAAGCGATAAAATGAGGAAATACATGACTCCATAGATGGAAATGAATCCATGATATCTCTATTTCCTAACAGTTTTAACGATCTGGATACCGATCAAGTACGTGAGCTGAGAGTAGAGAGTCATCGACAAAGTAATGAAGCGGATTAAAAGCTTCAGACAAGAGATGATTTATAAAAATGAGGAAGAGAGTCGGAGACAAAACTGAGCCTTGGGGAACACCAGCATATATTTTGTAAAGATTAGACTTGGAACCGTCCAATACAACATGTATTGAACGATCTAGAAGGTTATTTTTAATCCAAAGAATAAGGGTTTCGTTAATACCAAACGCACGCATTTTCGATAAGAGAGCCTGGTGCCAAACTCCATCAAATGCCTTGAATGAATGAATTATATTGGGGGTTATTGCACTGCGACTTGTAGATCTATGGTGCCCCCGCTTATAAAATGATGAGCTGGCTCATCCTACAGTTCCTCCTCCAAACCTATTGCTTTTTGGGAATTTTAGTATTTGGTTGCCGGTTGTAGTAATTTCGCCTGTCTCAGCTTAGGGAGTTCATTCCAGTTTTTTAATTTGTTTGCCTCCTCTTCTTGTTTAATTTTGGCTTTGATGACATTTTCTCCTATTCCGCAATAGGGTTCAGGCCCTGTTGGGGGAGTTGACGCGCCTATTTTTGTTAGGGAACCTGCCTTCGTTTCCATGAACACCAACGTGCCCAGGTACCCACTAAAGTGTAAGCCTGTTCTGTTTACCAAGTTTATTTAGTCTGCTTATGCACTCCCACACCAGCTTAGAGCTGATGGTGTATGAGCTTAGTGCCTTGAGTGCTGCTTGATTATCTGGCATAATGGCAATGTTCTTGTTACGTTAATTCTTTTCGAGATTGCGATGCACGCATTTCCCTACAGCGGCGTTTACCTCCGCTTGGTAGATGCTGGTGGACTGCCCCATCGGTGTGGAAAGTTTGGTTTTTGGTCAAAAGATTCCTTCACCAATCCCTTCGATTGTTCTCGATCCAACAGTGTACCATTTGATGGTATTTGTTTCGAGTGTGTAGTTTGTGTCCTCTCCTACCCAGTCTTCCTTGTTACTGAGCTGTGTAAGAAAGTTTTTCTCGAAATTATGTTTTTTGATCATTCCATCTCTTGGGATGTCAGTAAGGTTTGTTGACCTGTCAATTTGGTTCCTTTCTCTGAGCTTTGCCTACAGCCTCGCGGGACGTGTTATCGAAGAAATAAGCAGCTAATGCTGTTTCCTTTCAATCTAAGGCCCTTTGGATCTTATCTGCCGGCCCTATATGGGTGTTGTCGCTGATTGAGAGGCCTACTTATTAATACTTCTGATCAAACGCCTTAGAATATCAAGTGCAATAATTTTATTTTCTCCAAAACAATGTAAAGATCTGGTGAAATATGCCATCAGATCACCAGTAGGACGATTGCTGCGAAAGCCATATTGCTGGTAATTAAGAAGCTTTCAATCTTCGAGATATTTCCTGAGATGATGATTTATCATCGATTCCATGACCTTGGAAAGAAGGGACGTAAGTGCGACTGGTCGATAGCACGAGGGAGAGGAAGGGTCATCTTTTTTAGGAACAGGCTGTACAAATGCTGTTTTCCATCTTCTAGTGAAGATTCCAGAACAGGTGGAGCGAAGGAAAAGCTTACGCAATGGTTTTGCCATGTGATGAAGAACACCTCTTCAGATTAATGAACCAACAGATTTGTTTATATCAAGATCTCGAAGGGATCTTGCAACTGTACGAGTGCGGAAATATACCTGTCCCATTGAATGAATTACGTTCTCAAGTACAGGAGGGGCAATGTTGCTAACAGGCAACTTAGAGCTAGCAGCAAAATGAGCAGCAAGTTCATTTGCCTTATCAAAAGAGCTAACTAGTTATCGGTTTGTCATTGCAGATGAGTTTTGGAACCGAAGATGGAATTGAATTTTGTACGTTCTTGACAAATGCCCAGAAATTTCTACTGCCCTTGGGACATTGTAGGATTTTTCGCCTTTATTTCTGGTCATGTAAGAATTTGTTTTTTTTTTTTTATAACAGTGTTGCATTGGTTTCTGACTTGTTTATACTTTTTCCTCGGTTGGGTTGGCTTTGTAAGAGCGGAAACTTACTTCTCTCAACATGATAGTTTCTGTACAGCTTGTATCGAACCAAGACTTTTTTTTAGGCTCTTAATTCTGTAAAAAATCACTTCTGTGATCATATCTGGACTTGCATAGTTACCATTTAAAAATTCGAAAAAAGTTATTAACCCTAGAAAGGTAATCTTCGTCGATTAGACGAACATCATTTTTTCTTTTTTAAATTTCTCATAGATTCTTCATAGATCGTTAAGGAGAATAAAAAGTCACAAATCTAAAAAAATAAAATGAAAAGTATGTTTTTATTTAAAGAAAGGTTTGATAAAACTAAATTATTAACATCTACAAGAATTTGTTAATAACTTTTCGAAAAAATTGCATTTAAATTTTACTTCGTCGATTCGACGAATGATTACCTTTAACGTACTAAAAAATATGATTACCTTTCTAGGGTTAAGACCGTTCCAGTTAGCTTTCTCGTATTGGCAAAGGTTCCTAGTGGGATGCTTCTTCTTAACTGGATGTGGATGAATGCGATACAAGAAATTGGCTGATATTACACAATAGTCCGAAGTGCCGAATGGAGAGTTTACCGTTATGGTATACTTATCAGGTTTAGAAGTAAGAAACAAATCGAAAGTGTGAGCGTTTTGCCCAGCAACATTTGGTATTCGGGTGGGCTCATCTACCAGCTGAGTAAGGTGGTGCATCTCGGCAAAGATCTCAACATATCTTCCTTCGGGTGTTTTCTGTCCTGAATAGCGGAGCCAACTTGAATTGTGTACATTGAAGTCTCCTGCAATAACGACTCCAGTGTGAGGGTACAGGGAAACAATTTGGGAAATGGAATCAGACAGCGCATCAAACTCATTAAGAGTTGAATTGCTGTCCAGATTTGGACTCCTATAAATGAAACAATAATGGATGATATGCTTGTGGACAGTAAATTTGAGCCACATGAAGTTGAAGTTCGTATTAGAACAATGCCCATATTTAGGAAGGCTCTGGAAAGCAACATCGTATCTTAGATAGACTAAAAGGCCATGATGGCGAAAGAGTAATGGCATTAGGTTATAGCCAGGCAGGCGAAATTCTCAAAGGTCAGTATTCGCAACAACATGTGTTTCACGTATGTAGCTCCAAAACAGCTAGGGACAGAATAAGCGTACATGTCAAAGAAATTCCATCTTAGCCTACGAATATTTTTAAACACAAGATAAAAACTCGAAAAAAATATTAAATTTATGCACGTCTGAATTATACAAGTCAAAAACGAATAAAAAAAAACACACACACTTTTTGAAAAACAATTCAAAATAAACTAAAGTGAAAATTAAATGAAATAAATTTAATAATTAATAAAAAAAATAAATTTAAACAAAATTATGAGCACTTAAGAATTTTTTGATTTAAATGATTTTTTTTTAAACCCACACATTTTCCAAAAAACATATAATTTAAGGTGATGGTGCAAAACATTTGATCTTCATAAATATAAATATATGTACTATATCTACATAAAAATGAATGTTGGTTTGAATTATGTTTTTTAGACTCTAAAATTATCCCCTCGATTTTTCGAAATATTCTGAGTTTTTTTCTTATGAGTTGTAGAATAAGATCTTCCAACTGACACACGACGACGGGAACCATGAGTATTGATCACAAGTCTCATTAAATTTTTGCGCAAACTTGCATACAGCAGGCACGATGGGTGCTTCATTTCGCAAAAAACTTCTTTTCAAAAAACGCACTGTGTGGTCTACACAGCACTCTCTTTGGAAATAAGTTTTCAATATTTCCCAACGTGTCGTCGTTCAAGCGTAAAGGGATTTATTTCGTTCCGCGGATGTATGATACTGACTTTCTGTGAAGATTTCGAGCGGAAAATAGCTGTCAGTGTCAAAATAACCTATGATTTAAAAAGAAACCACTAGATGGCCCAACCTGTATTTTAAGTAAGTTTATGTAGCTATGCTGTTCAAGTTACACAGGGATAATTGCAGTTCATTGAAAATAAAACATACAGAAACAACAAATGAATTAAAATACTATGTTTGGTCGTAGTGGAGTCTGTGTATATTCAAAATTTTATTTGATTGATTTTATCAAAGAATCTCTTTTAGATTGTATTATTTCCATAATCGATTATGGGTTTTTGATGTGGGTTTTCATCGTATGCGCGTAAACTTTCAACCATTGCAGCCTCTCTACGTAAAAAAAAAACAATATTTTTACTTTAAGTAAAAATATTTTCCAATAGGGACCTGCATTTTTATTATTTTAAATTAATCTCTCAAGACCTTAACGGTTGTTAATGTTGATGTTAAATATGTTATTCCTGAATCAAAAGAAGTTCAATAAATTTCCCAATCTAATGGCTTCAATGTTAATGTTTTGTAAACTCTGCTCGTATGTCTACAGACTTTAGACACTTAAGTACAAAATAGAGAACAAAAAAACATTTTCGTCTTAAGCAAAAAAAAATATTAATTAAGAATTTCATGGACCCACACTCACTTAAAAAAGCCTCCGCAAAAGTAAACATCCTCCACAATATGGTGCGGCAAACGTCGTCGTCGTCGTTGTCGACGCTGATCTCTTTTGTTTGCTAACCGCACTAACGTTCAGACTCAAAGCCGCCTCATATACGGCGCGACCAAACAACACGACGACAACGACGAACGGCGGGCGCATGTGCAACCAAATAAATAATATGACTTTGCGGCTTAAGGAGATTTCTTTGTTCGAATACATATTCCAACTCCCCCTAGTTGACTGTCAGAAAACCACACACAACAAAATAATGAATGTTCGCGGCCAACGACTGCGACTATAACGACGCCTCCCAGGAGGTATACTAAATCCCTCATAGATAACTTTAGAGAAAATAGAAACAGACCCTCTTCCGGGTCACACTTCACGTCTTACTCTTTGACATTTGTCAGACCATACTTAATAAATTCACCAGAGACGATTTGGCACACAGTCATACAACCAGTAGCCCAAAGATACCTATCTATTGTTAGGCTCTTACGTATCTCGAAAAGCCTAGGAATGTATTATTCAATGAAAAAGCCTTAAAAGTAAAGAGCACAGTGACTAGCATCCAACATTGCGGAACATCACAGCTTTATTCAAATTAAATTGCCATAAGCAAATATAAACAATAATCAACGCCATCGTTTGTATGATAAAATACTCTCAGCGTCTTATTAGTAGTTGGCGTTACTGCTTCTGCTCATCGCCAAATAAGGCAGCTAAGCTAACTCACATCACACTTGTCCACCTTACCTTACAATGTGATATTTAAAAAGTCTTAGTCACATCGTGACTTGCATTTTAATTACACTATTCTGTCTGTTAGGAGGGAACAAAAGTATGACCGACAGAAAGAACAACGGCCATAATTGTGTAAAAAGGGAAATCATTTTTGCAACATCTTGTAATTGCACTGTGGGGCCTTGAGAAAAATTTGTTTCTTTGTTCGATAACTGTGAATTAATGCTTCTTAAATATAGAACGTGGTCCTGAAAAACATTTGATTATGAAAATATTATTGATAAGAGGAGGTTTAAACACGGTCTAAGATCAGTCTTGTAAAAAATAAGGACATCGTGGAATATATGCTGTAAACCCTGCTGGTCACACTGTTGGCAACTATAATAACTCTTTTTATTCATCAAATTATTGGTTGATATAAATTCTAGATTAAATGGTCAATATGCACGCGCTGAATGGCTTAATAAAGTATTCGGGCGTGAGGTTAAAAGCGCTCAATCCAGCTCTATGCTATGTCATTGTCAGAATAAATTAAACGTCTGCATGATCTAGGAAAAGTATCTCTCTATATGATGGCGAGCTCACTGTGTTTGCTGTATCAACACCAGCTGCAGATGTTGCAATTGTCCATTAAAGAGTCTTAAGGAAATAATGCCGCCACTGCAACAACTTATCGTCCGAAATGAAGTCGTTTTAAGTAGGAGCACTGCAGAGCAGGCGGCATCGGGTGACCATTATTAGCTGCATACAGACGTGGACAAGAATCTTATAATGAATTTCAAATGCTAAGCCGCATGCGACATGTTTTACTTTGTGTGGCTGTTAGTCCGGCTCTTTGAAATGAGCGTGCGAAAAATCTTAAAAGCCTTTCGGGTGTATCCATATCTTTTTCTGCAGGGAATTCTTCGGCTCCAGGGTGTGCACATTGCATATGTATATAACATACTCGTACGTATGTGCTCGTTGTGAACACGGAGTGCTGTGACAAATGTTTCTGTCAAGCATTTCAACGACGCGACCGCGACGCTGCGACTTGTAGAAAGTTAAGTGCAGAAGCTAGGCACAATGTAAGTAATCGTTTATTTTCAATGTTTAACTTAACACTAGGTTAAAATTAATGGGGTTATTTACGAGTACTACTGTTTTGTAGGGTAGACTGTTACTGTATCTTATCGTAGCATGTACAAGTTTTTTAATGAGTTACTACGAGGTGATGGGTAATTGTCAGTTCTGACCTTTTACTAAGTAGGTTGATTATAAAACTGCTTGGGTGAACTTTATAATAAGTGGTTTTTAGCAATTGGTGTAGCAGAGTAAGAGAGATTTGAAATTATCGCGAGCTTGGTAGAATATTTTTGTAATTCTTATTTAGAAATTGTTAAACTGGAGATTTTCCTCTATTTGAAGTTTCTTATTCCATACGACAGCTAAAAGCCCTGGCAGCTAGTAGCTTTAATCATTATTCTGTACATTTATGTAGAGTATAATAAATAATAATAATAATAATAATATTCCACACGACTTTTTATTGCCAAATAGTCACTAGTTTTTATTTAGGTTTTTTAAAGTAGGTACCTCTCAATAGACATCAAAGGATAAATTAGTTCTCAATTCTAGATAACATCTAATCAAAAATTGTTGGTATTGTATGAATTCAGCAAGCAATGTTTTTAGTGCCAAGTTCTGGTGACGTCCACCCAATCTTTCCCTTTTACCTTACTAAGAGTACTGAACAGAGGAATGAAGTAGAACTAAAATGATGTGTGAAAAAAACTGGCTGATTGAGTTACCAGAAGTCCAAAACTAGCCATTCAGAAGAGTGAACTACAGCTGATGAATTCGGTAGAGTCAACCAATAGTCTAGAAGACAGAAATGTTATGTAAGCATCCTTTCACATTTTTAGAGATAGGCTATTTTTAAAACTATTCAGTGTACTGAAGAGGAAATGATGGCAGATCATCACTTTATGGTTCAAGGGGAGTTCTCATATCTTCTGTCCTATACAAGGAATTGACTTTTGGTACCGAACATACAATATCTCACAATCCGAATCCGAGGAAATCGAAAATTCTCGTGATAAAAGAAAACTGTACCCAAGCCACTGACTTCTGATGTTTAGTCCTGAGTAAACATCGAAGGTAACCTACGTATAGTTATGCCAAACTCGGGGAATAGAAGATGTGATCGAACAACATTTTGACCGATTGCTAAATGGGCATAATGAAGAGTGAATTATAGAGAAAGAAGAGAAGTTACAAACCAATTAATGATGAAGACCCAGCTCTGCCACCTCGTATAAAAGAGGAATAGACTTAGATTTAAGAAACAATTTAAGAACAAAAAGTGCCCCCCATAGTTGGTTTAACAATCGGAAGTCCTTGAATACCGAGGGCGATTTGTTAATGGAGTGAAGTTCATGCAACAAATCGTCAATGAAGTATGGATGTAACCAAGCATTACCGGTATCTACAGCTGCGGTCAAAATAATAGCAGTGAAAATAGTTCCAAGAAATATTCAATAAAAAAAGAAAGATGGTGCTCATGAAACGTTATAATAAAATTTTATTTATTAGGTTACATTTATATGAAATCAATTATAAAAGAAAGATTTAAAAATATCGAAAAAAAACTTAAAAAAAAATATCCTCAATGTATAAGAAAATAGCCCAGTCAAAAAAATAGCAGTATTCATAAAAATGGAGAAAATAAGAAAATTACATTGGATTATAAATTTTAACAAAATGTATTTGTATTTCTTACGTCAATTCTTGGTGGTAGACCCCTTATTGCAACAGCTTCGCAACTTCTCTTCATTGAGTCCACCAAAGTTTGACATCTCTCCAATGAAATATTTCTCCATGCAATCTCCACTGCTTCCCCAAGCTGGCTGTTATTGGAGGGTTTTGCATTTGAAACGGATTTCTTGACATCTGCCCAAAGGTTCTCTATTGGTTTCAAGTCGGGAGATTGCGCAGGGCACTCCATAACAGAAACTTCATTGACACGAAAACACTCTTTGGATTTTTTGCTCGTGTGTTTTGGCTCATTGTCTTGCTGAAAGACCCATCTTATTGGCAATTCCTCTTCTGCGTAAGGCAGCATGGTTCTTAGAAGAATATCCACATAAAGATGCTGATCCATTGCACCATTTATGCGATATATGGGCCCTACACCTTGATAGGAAAAACAACCCTATACCATTATGCTTGAACCGCCATGTTTTACAGTCTTCCGCGTATACCTGGACATATATTCAGCATTAGGTGGGCGTGCGTCGCACATATTCCCGAGAACCAGAACCACCATACAGAACAATTTTGCTCTCATTAGAACATAAAATATTTCACCAATGCTGAAGGGGCTTATCGACATGGGCTTTGGCAAACTGCATTTTTTTGGCGATGTGTTTTTTTGTCAAAAGAGGAACCTTCCTTGGGCTTCTGGCATTGAGATCATTCTCCCGCAATATTCTTCTGTACGTTTCTAAACTAGCGCTTAGATTTAGCTGTTTTTTATTTCCGTAGCCGGCAAATGGGGAGAGACCCTTGAGTATCTCATAGTTCTCCTCTCTGATTTTGGAGAAATAACTTTTTTTCTGTTCCTGGTTTCGGGGTTTTCTGTATTTTTTTTTTTGCGTTAATAATCACCTTAGCAGATATTTTTAAGGCTTTTTGAATTTCCGTATAAGTTTTTCCATCAGAGAGGAGTTGGCGTATGATTCGCCGCTTTTTCGGAGTGCAATGCTTCTTACGACCCATACTGTAAGTTCGAAGGAATATAAATGTAGGAAAAAATGGGTTTTTATACCTTACCTTTTAGTTTCAACAACAAACAAAAAAAAAAATAGGTGCAGGGAAATAAGTCCCCAGGAACTAAGTCCACTGAGGGACTAAGTTCTCATTTGAGGTGGGAAATAAGTCCCCAGGAACTAAGTCCACTGAGGGACTTAGTTCTCACTTAATGGGAACGAAATCCACTTTACTAAAGTGGTCTTTGTTCCCATGCAAGGTGGGAAATTCGTTACAAAAACCTGTGGGTTTTAGTTCCCTTTGAATGTGAAATAAATTCCCATATTAAGCCATGGGAACGAGACGTATAAACAGTGAGGTATGTAACCCCCCTGCTTGGGCACACTATAGGATTTGGGGTAGGTGCGAGGTTGGGTGTATGCAAAGTTTCTTTAGCATTTAAAGAATCTGGAAAATAACCAACATAAAATCAATAAGTTTTTGTTGTTGGAAATTCATTCCCACTTTATACTTTCGAGTGTGTACTAATTTCCCACAAGAAAGTGGACTTAGTTCTCACTTAATGGGAACAAAGACCACTTTAGTAAAGTGGATTTCGTTCCCATTAAGTGAGAACTGAGTCCCTCAGTGGACTTAGTTCCGGTGGACTTATTTCCCACCTCAAGTGAGAACTTAGTCCCTCAGTGGACTTAGTTCCCGTGGACTTATTTCCCTGCACCAAAAAAATATTCCTAAGATTCAAAAACAATGAAAAAAATTCACAAACTATTAAACACTGCTATTATTTTGACTGTGCAAAAATACACTTTAAGTGAAATCAAATGACCTTTGGAAGAAAACCGTTATGATATGGCTTTTTTTATTCTGGAAACAAAAGATAAAATATTCTATTACAAAAATAGTACTAGAATATTTTAAAAAGTTGCCTATATCTTAGTTTGTACTAAAATATGTCAATGGTAAGATTACACTGCTATTATTTTGACCGCGACTGTATGAGCTTTTTAGGCCCAATCTACATAAAAGGCATTCATATGTCTTGCTAGGACTGTCAATAAAATAAATATAAACATCACCTATTAAGACTTACCCGGGGTAATGTATGAGCATCTTAAATCGTTTTGCTACACTTAAATCGATAGTTGCTTCCAGCACCTCAGATCCACTACAGACCAAATCTTCACACACAAGCAATTTCTGAAAAGACCAACGAATTTTAAGTCAAGACCCACGATTTATTAATCCACGATTTATTAATCGACTTCAAAGCTGCATATAATAGCATGCAAAGTCAGCAGCTCTATATGGTGATGGCTGAAGTCGGGATCCAAGGAAACTGATCCAGTTGCGTCACATTGAAAAAAATCGCAACGTAATGGACAACTAGGGAATAGCTCTTTCTAACTCAGAAAGTAGGTATAAGTAAGAGGTAAAGAATTCATCTCGATTGGGAACATTTAAAAGAAACAAAAAACAAAACTAAATTTATATTGTTTAAGCAAAGATTATTAGATCTATTTAAGAACCGTTTTGTCTTCTCAATTGATAGATTGATTGAAGATTTGACATATGCTTTTTAGATGAAAACAGTCTTCTTTGGCTTTTACGTCACTTAGAGTAAAGAACTGATTGTAGCGACTTTCATTGAGACATAGAAGTTCACATTTTATTTTGCGAATCAAGGAAATTTCCTTGCAGCTAAATGAGTACGTAAAATAATTTGTATCACAGAGAATATATGTATACTCTAATTGGCTGAAGAGTATTATGTTAACCCACTGACAAGCCTTTTCAATTATGAGCCTTCATTTACCCTTACTGGAGAAATCATCCATTCTTGTATGACTCCTTGCAACGTCTGTCAAATGAGTTCGATAGGTTGGTGATTGGTGTATATGTCCGTTTGTTTTGTCAGTATTGCTGAATAACTTGTATGGACTGTTCATTTCACCAAAGGGATTTTACCAATCTTACAGAAAAGTGGCCCATTCAACTCACTGACGCTTATGTTCACCGTAAGAGTGGCAATCGCCTGGTGTATAGGCTTGGTGCCAATTCTCCATTGATGCTACTCCTACAAGAAACACGTGAATCATTCAGTGGTTTTCGGTCGTTCTATCATTGTAGTCCATGACCCTTTTTATGACTTCAGTACCTAGGAGTTTACATTTAGTCCACCACTGCAGATCTGATAAAAGATTACTCTACAAAATCCTTATTGTATGGTTATTTGTATAACCAGGGGTCGAATTACCGCTTCAGTGACGAGTGAGTGAGTCCCATCAGTGATCGAATGAAAATGTCAAATTGGAGTATTTTATTCCTCGATAACGTAAGCGGTAATGCCAAACTCACATAATTCAGTCACGTATTACTCGATAACTGATGCGGTAATTTGGCCCCAGTATTCTAGTAAATTAAGGGGTTGAACTCATTCCCTAAAACAATTCAACACTAATACTCGCGCTTCAGGGAAGGACCATCAGTTTTCATTTGAGCACAATTTCAGTCGTACTGTTAAGTCCAGACATTCTTTCTTTGGACGCACCACACCAATGTGGAATGCTTTATGATTTTAGATTTTTTCTTTTAATTGGACGATTAGCAGAAATGGAGAGATGATTTTGGACTCTTTAGAAAGAAAGATTCTTCGAAGGATATTTAATTTTATTTTCGAGGTAAAATGAGTAATCGAGGAAAAGATACAATCTCGAATTCTAGAAGCTGTACAAAGATGTAGATTTAATCTAAAAATTCAAAATACGTCGACTACATTGGTTAGTTAACATTGAGCGAATGGAAAACAATACTCCAGTTAAAAGTCTTCAATTTCTAGTATCCACGTTTGTGAGAAAATAACTAGGTGGTATAACCGATTCAAACTACCAAATTTGAATTTGCGGTTTAGGACAAGCAAAGGGTAGCATACTTTTGGGATGGTCGAGCTATTCATTTCTAAAATGATTCACATTTAATCGGGAAGGGGAATTTGTATCGTAGTGGATTCAGGTTTGGTTGATAGGGAGATACTATCCATTAGGATGTACAGGAGACAGTGGAATGTAGTTTACTCAGTAATGGAAAAATTTTGAAATACAAAAAAAAAAAAAAAAAAAAAAAAAAGAACAAACGAAGAAATATATATAAAAGTAGCTCAAGAACGAAAAAAAAATAAAAAAAAAAAAAAAAAAAAGTTGGAGACCGCAAGAATCGAACCGGCAAGGGGTGAGGTTGGACCAGCTCCTAGACCTCTAGACCACGCTTGGGTACGAGAGAATGATGAACAAATTTTAATCAAGTGACTAAGGATAGATACCTAAAAGTGGATTTAAGAAGAGGAAAACATCGCACAATTAAAGGGAAGGTTTAAAAGAAAATATGATTCGTTAACTAATACAAGAGAATGCGTTGGTGTTAGTTAAAGAATTGTTTTTTCCGCTTCTCAAACTTTTCTAATTTTGACCAAATTTTGGCAATTATATTACATCTATTACTGAAAAATTCAGAAAATGATTTTGAGAATAAATTTGGATTTTTGTGGTTAAAATCTGAAGAAAAAACCTATGAAACGGAAGTTCGGATAAACTTCCATGATGAAAATCCTAACTTTCGTCAACTTTTTACTAATAAGAAAGAAGTAGGAGGTCCAAATGCTGAAAGAATCAAGTCAGTTGGTTTCTGGATTTAGTGCGTGCCGGTCGAGAGTGGTAAAAAAAAAATTATAAGAACAAAGAAAAATTAGTAAAGTGAGAATTTCCGAAAAAAAAAGGAAAAAGTAAAAAAAAAAAACTAATAAAAAAGAAAAAAAAAAGGAAACAAAAATAATAAATTAATTTAAATAAACTGAAGAAAGAAACACAACTGTAAAAATAAAACAAAAAAAAAAGCGAGTACGCGGCCACGCGAAACTCGTGGTTATTCGCCAGCGTCCATATCTCCGATTGGGTAAGTAATCAATAAAACCTAAGAAGTGAATTTATTCTTTTTATAAACCACAACTTACACTAGCACGCAACAAAATATTGCACATCTCCATCAAAACCCGTCATAAAAAGACCAACGAACGTACATATATAACATCATACGATCACAGGAACAGCACCATCCCACGCCAAACGTTTTCTCTGCCGTGGTAATTGCAATAGCCACATCACAAAAAACACAATAGGAACACCCTTTACTCTCGCTGCCCGGATTGGCCTTTTTGGATCCTGTAGCCTAGGGGTCAGAACGGTAGTTAAATGGGTAAAGGTTTCGCAAGGACTTTTGGAGACTTAATTACATTGGAAATGTACCCTCATTTTTGTTCTGGGATACGTGGAAATGGTACCTCCTCTTTAAGGAGATTAGAAGTTTTATAGTTTTCTTTCTGAGTGTCCTTGTCTTCACCAACAGGTTCCGTTACACGTTCGAAGACGTCACTCCACTCTTGGATACCAGAGCATTTGATCATGATGACTAGAAGCATTTTCTACGGATAGACTGAGACACAAAAATAAGAAAGCAAAAAACCTCCGAATTGAAAGTACGATCGATATAATTCAATGTTTGAAGATTATTTTATGCAAATCTTGGCTGCGGCTGCGCGAAATACGGCCCAATGATTCCGAAAGCCCATAATCCGCAACAAATATTTACTTTTTCTGGATGCATTGGTAGCTCTTGCAATGCTTCTGGCTGCTCTTCACTCCAAATATATGCATTCAACCAGAAATGACTTTCGTCGCTGAACACAATTTTTCGATAAAAAAAGTGAATCTTCTTCGGCCAACTTTTCAAGAGCCCATTCACCAAAAATTCGGCGTTATGGTAGGTCGTTCGGCTTCAATTCTTGCACCAGCTGTATTTTGAAAGGCTTCACATCAAAATCCTTCCGCAAAATTGTCCACGTAGTGGAGTAAGAGAGACCAAATTGCTACGAACGGCGCCAAATCGATAATTCACGGTCATCACTAACACTGGCCGATACAGATGCGATATGTTCCTCAGTTCGCACTCTACGTAAGCGTGTTGGTGGTTTAATGTCCAACAATGCAATTTTGGTGGGAAATTTAGTCAAAATAGCCCGAATAGTCGCCTCAGTAGGTCGATTAAACTTACCATAAAATAGAAGAAGCGCGCGATGAACTTTCTTAACAGAGCACGCATTTTGGTAATAAAATTCAATAATTTGCAAGCGTTGTTCGTTTGCAAGACGATTCATGGTTAAATATTAAACCAAACCAAACTGAAGATGTTTGACAGTTACACAAAACACGAAAAACCAGTGTTGCCAAAAAGAAAATAACAAAAAAATCACCCATTACGTATCATAAACTCGAATGGGGATCCCATGGCGAGTCCTTCGTCTTGAATTTGAAATGTGAAATAATTTTGTTTAAGTGTTATTTGTAGTAAAGTTATAATTTCATCTATTTTATGTTCTAATAAATGTTGTTAAAATTTGAAAATAAAAAATATTTAAAATTGTTTTAACAAAACTAAAAGTTATTTCTTTCACTTTTCTAGCAGTTCATTCTCCAAATTACGTGCTCATGATTTTTTTTATGATTACAACTAGTACCTTTATTGTTTTAAAATGGCTTCTTTAAGCTGTACTATAAATGGTGGCTGCATTTATTAGAGGTGGATTTTTTCAAACGAGATTCTTGGGTACTTTCTTTGAAAGCACCTCTCGACATATAAAGTATTGTTTCCACGACGAATGTGCCTTACCAATAACCTGTAGGCTTACCCAATACTAGCTGTGTTTTATTTTCCCCCAGATCTGATCCAGATTGGATCTTCATTCAAAATTACATGTATAACAAAAACAACACAAGGCCCAGTTTTGTTTGTATTTGTTATTTTACATGTTATTTTGAAAACAAAATCCAATCCGGATCAGATCAGGGGGAAAATAAAACACAGCTACTAGGTATATCTTCGAATTTATTTAAATCTTGTAGACAGACAACTTTTCATGTAATTACTGCAGTGACACATTAATTACAACTTTTCCAACAGCAGATAATAATTTTACGCTATCCAACAATTATTAAAAGTCATTCATAAAAACCTGACTTCGATTTTTATTTGTCCATAGTATAAAAAGACGAAACAAAAATTCAAATACGCCGAAGATTATTACAAAACCACCTATTAGCCACGCAACACACTGACTAGGCCGAAATCATGCCTAATCCAATTTACACAGTAACACCTAACGTGCTATTATAGAAATAGGAGTCCACTCAGCAACAGGCTTATCATCCCACAGTACTGTCTTCTAAGCATATCGCCCACATGGAAACTCACGTTGCTAGAGTGATTAAGCTGCTAACCGAATGTGCAACAACCACTTATGACGACCTACGATATGCAACAAAGACACACTCTTGCATCGCAAGTTGCTGCCTTTAAATCGATAACACAAATTAATGTGTGGTGTGGTGACTAAACAATTGCGACCATTAATTCAAAACTACTCGATTTTCATTGAAAGAAAGAGAAAGAATCTCAATTAAACGGTTTGTGATAAACACAAATGGCAAACATAATGGACGCGCTTTATGTCAAAGGGATCCAGTTTGAATATTCGTTTTAATGTGGAACAACCTCAACGCAACGCCTTCATAGAAAAATTGAAAACAAAACTTAGTACACCGATCAATTGAACGATTTGTTTACTGTTTCAACACGACATACACGGCAATGTCGACAGACTGCTGCAAGTTGTTCGTATGTAGTGTCCCATTATTATCCTCATGCAGAGCAGTGCAGGAGTGCAGAACTGTTGGACAGATGGCAACTAGGCCAGGACAGTGGAACTGGGGAATTTTCAAAATGGTTAAAAACTCAAAAAAGTATTCGCAGCTGCTTCACTAAACTCGGATTTGGCACTGAAGAATTGACCTGCAATATTTTTGAATTTTATTCGTTCTTGTTGATTCTCACTCTTTTAAAGAATATTTTGCTTATAAGAGTTTGACATTACTTTTACTACCAGGGTCAAAACGAACATTAATTGAAGAGCTGGCTTACAAAAAAAGACCTGTTTTTCTTATAAATTTGTTTTTCTTTTAAAAGTTGAAGAATTTTGAATCAAAATCGGTTTCATCGTCAACAAAATACACTTACAAAATACAATAAATTTACAGCAACATAATTTAATTCAAGTTTAGTTTAGTATTTTCCCCACTGTTCTTCAGTTGTTCGCCCACATAGTAAACAATCGAGGTGGGTTAAGTGAATTCCTTTAGAGATCGGTCTTCAACGGCCTCAATATGGAATTTTATTGCACGCCCCAGGGTTTGGGCTGTCTTAGATTTATGAGCAGATTTGGTGATCTGAAGAAAAATGACTCAAGGAATCGATGCTGCAATATGTAAATTGGCGCGCAGGACCACAAGAAATATAGGAAGGCGAGTCGCCATGCTGTTCAATGTTCATGTTTCATATCCACCCGCACCCCATGCTGTGAAGTCGGTTACTTTGCAAAACACCAAAGTCAACTTTAGAAAATTAATCGTACGTCAGACAAGAGCACATTTATGTGATGAATAAAAATGTGTGTGATGCATTTGCGCAAATTATACGAACATACTTTTGCCAGCTGAGATCGTGATGATTGTGGTGAAAACTTCACGCGGTATGAGTTGAATAAATTTTAAATGAATCTCGAGCGCGAATTCAATCTTCTTGTCCCCGCCATGAATTAAACGAAAGTGAAAAGTGTAACTAGAGAAGGTCGTCGGTTGGTGGTCTTTGAGTTGTGATTGGGATTCAAATTAATTTACTAAGTGATTGAGGTTTTGTTGAACATGTGTGTGCGGTGCCATGAAAAGATTGACTTACTAATTGGGGTTTGGGGTGTGTTAAAGAAAAAAGAAAAGGAAACCCTAACTCAGCTGGGGAGCTGTGCGGAAAATGTCAAAGCATGGAAAAATATGACAGTGACTGACAGAAGACATTCTGTGTGGCAAACTGGTAATAAGATAATGCAGTTACTTAGTCAATGGCAGCATTGTCATATAGTCTGGGTTATGATTTACTAATTCGGTATGACGTTCTAGGGAACAACATCATTAACTTAGCAAAAATGGAAAATTGAATTACATTTTCATTTCGTTCTTTATCTTTAAATTTAAAGCCTAGTACTCAGTTCAAGTGAAAATGAAAATTTCATATAAAAGTGACTGCTGGTTCACTGGCATGAAATCCGCAACGAGAGGTGAGTACTAAAATGTGGATTGGAAAAACAAATATGTTCCACAACTTTTTCCACGCTATGATTTTCATTTCTCAATGTACAACCATCAGGAAAAAGTTTAAGGCAACGTGGAAAACTGTGACATTTGTCAGTTGATTTGAATATTTTGTTTCAAAACAAAAAATTGAAAATTTGTAAACAGAAAGAACGAATCAGTTTAAAAATACTTGTCATTTTTTTTTCATTCAAAGTGAGTATCAAAAATTCACGTGGAAAAGTTTATTCTATTTTCATTTTTATTCTTCGCGTGTAATTTGAAATGTATTTATTTTTCATTTCAGGCTAGGTGAGTACTAGGCTTAATTGAAAAAAATATTGAGTAAGATATTGAAAATTTGAATTTATTTAAAAAGCCCATATAATCGTATATGGCATAATGTTTGAAACAAAAAGGATTTCTAGAGTCCGCCGGAAATTTGCTGAACAGCGCGCATCATGAACGTCCAATTTTCCTTATCTCTGGTGCAAAATGAGGCTGAATGAGACCATTATCATTGATTAGTGGTGTGTGGTTTATTGGCATAAACCTGTTACTTAAAAAATTCTTTCAAAAAAGAGTCTAAGGGGGTCCAATAGTACGATCTTGGTATCCAATTAGCATCGCCTCCGCCTGAGATATCCATGTTCAGAAATCGCTTATGCAATGTGTACATTGTGGCATGGGCTGTGTGGCACATAACGTCGGCAGTCACTTTGAAACCATAATGTTGTCGGTGTCTATGTTATTCAATTCGGGCCAAAAGAAATTCATTATCATTGCCCGATACCGCTCTTCGTTGATGGTGATGGTTGGTCTGGCTAACGTGTCGTTCTCACCGTATTGACCTATGCTGCCGCCAGCCAAAAACCGTGACTTTCTATTGATGCACTTAAAATTGGTGGATTTCGTGTAGTTGTGATCATTCGACGATCGAAATTGACTGCCTAGGAATCTCTTCCAAGCTCTTACGGACATCGGCGATATTTTCAGCATATCCTGTGCTGTACTGCATATCTTGCAGTTTGCTGTTATTTCGACTTTGCCGCACAGTGTTATGACTTCTCCTGTACTTGAGAGCATTAATTGTTCTACGGGACAAATCTTTTTTCGCACTCGTACAGTAGCTTAGAGTCCTCAAAGATATTGAAATATACATAAATCCGCTAGTCCAGATTGTATATCCCCTGAAGTTCTGAAGATGGGTTGTTCTTTACTATATTTCATTCTCTTTGTGTATCTTTCCGAGTAGATGAAAAAACAGCATTCACCGACCAATTTTACTAACGTCCCTTCTTTCCAAGGTCATGGAAACGCTGATCAACAATCAGCTTAAGAAATATCTTGAGGAAGGAAAGCTCTTAAATGGCTAACAGTATGGCTTTTGTAGCTAAATATCCAGTCCACTGGTGACAACATTATATGATAGAGAATTAAAAACCGTGTGGAATTTAATGCTTCGAGAACACCATGCTGTATTCTGTAGGCCAAGCGAAATATACCATCATTGACATTATCCATGAATGAGACATGTATTAAAGAAATCGAAAGGCTTTCTATTGTCGGTATGTACTCGTATGTTACTGGCCATCTCTTATGGTATGATCATAATGTTCCACGTTGCTAAAAACGCAGCGAAATGCTTAGGTTTTCTTAAAAGATGCAAGATCTGGCTACCATCTGTAAGGCATATATCCGCCCAAAACTTGAGCATAACTCTCATATCTGGAATGGTGCTCCGATTACCCCTTTGAATCTGTCAGATAGAATTTAGAATAGAGCCACAAAACTTAAAGGAGACAGATCAATTACGGAAACTTTTGTTTCTCCTGAACAATATCGTAACGTGAGATTTCCTTAAGTCGCAGGTTTGTGTGGCGTTTGACCGATGACATATTTCAAATACAATAGCCATGTTTTATTAGTAATCTATAGCTAGCACAGTAATACAAGTATCTACTAACAAAAACGCCTTATTCACTCTATAACTCACTCTAAATAAACTTCCAAAGTTGGTATCAGTGTAATATGTGTCAAAACCTTACTACATGTTGAATTGCCTTACATGGATGTGTTCGAAAGATTTGTATCTCGTTTTTAAGCTGGAATTGAAATAGTCATGAAAATGCAGATCGAGTTTATTTAGAGTTTTTCTCACTATTGAATTTGTATTAACACTTTGGAATTTTGCACACGTGACTACAAAGATCTCGGAATATTCGCTAACGAGGTCCAATTGACTCAGCAATTGAAGGCGCACGACCATCCACTTGAACGACGTTGTGTTCCATAATTAATGGGAATTTTTTCTCTTAAACGCATGCATAATGCTAAATTTACATGACATTTTCGAAAGAATGCCATTGTAATGATAAAACATTATAATCGAAACGTTTCGTCTTCGTCTAAATTACATTTTTGCATTTGAAAAAATAGTTGTTCTGTAAATTACAGAGCGATCACACTTTGGACTATAACAAAATAAATACCAACGAACACACCCTCAAGCATGCCAACATATATTTTGTCGGACACCATCTAAACCCCTCCTACATTTCAACTTCCGAAACTCCATCCATCTTCATTTTTCCATTACTAGCTTATTGTTCTTCACTGATCGTTTGTTGTTGTTTTCCATGATATATTTTGCAATGTAGCGTATTCACTAACCAATAAAATACGGCTAACACGGCCATCTGATATCCCTTGATTTTTCCAACAGACAAATAACAGTGAGCATAGTTATTTTTTCAAAGATCAATAGATCAATATAAAGGCGCGTTTTATTGGTAATCTATATCTAGCGCAGTAATACAAGCACCAAAAAACGCTTTATTCACTCTTTAACTCACTCTTCCTTCCTACTTGTTGAATTAACTTAAAGCCACTTTACACGATAATAGAAGTCATATGACCTGTCATCACATTTTTTGTATGATTTATCAAATGACCTGTCATTTCGAGTCAAGTCATACCGTTTTGGTTTATCTATGCTTTACACGTCTATGACTTCCCCTTTGATTTTCAGAGTACCAAAATCCAAAATAAATATAAAATATAAACTGAAATAAATTTGTGTCGTTATTCCATGATGGAGAACAAAAAGAAAGCAATGGTAGTGGTTTTATCAACAATGATAGCTATAATAATTCAAAATTTTACAGTATATATGTTAATGAGATCTGAAATATTTAAAAAAAAACGCATACATAGTTACCTTTTCAGAATTTTACCATATTTTGTATTGAAATGTCAACACTCCTTTCAATGTTTCCCACGAAAACAACAAATCTCGTATGACTTCTCAAATGGATTTAGCTACAGTCCTAATGTCAAAAAAGTCATATGCTTTTTCGTTTGAGAAGTGATATGCGTTTAATGGGTGCGTTCAAACGATTTGATTTGTTTTTTTTGACAGGTCATATGAGAAAGCATATGACTTATGCGCGAAACAGATTAAACCAGCAACAGCACCAGCATCGTCAACAGCAAACAGCACGCTGACGGCTGACCAGCAAACATTTCTCAAACACATTGCCACCAGCAACGTCATTTCATCTGCTTGGCATTTCATATCGAAAAAAAGTTTTTCATTGTGGTGCCACTGAATATTGCAGTGGAAAAGTTGACAACACTGCACCAGCAACAGCAAATTTAGGACTTTGGCCTAACGACGCTGTTGGCGTTGCTGTTGCTGTTCTTATGTGTGTTGAACAATTGAAATACAATTGGTCTAAATTAATGGCGGCCGCTGTTGCTGTTGACGGTGCTGTTGCTGGTTCAATCTGTTCCGCGCTTTATAATATCGTGTAAAGTGGCTTTTACACGGATGTGTTCGAAAGATCTGTATCTCGTTTTTATGCTGGAGTTGATATATTCATGAAAATGCAGATTGAGTTGAAATATTCATGAAAATGCAGATCGAGTTGATTTAGAGTTTTTCTTACTGTTAAATTTGATTTAAATCTTACAAAAGTGCGAAAATATATGGCATATATACATACATATAAATGAATATTGGACAAAAAAAAAACATAGTAGATACTCAATAAAATGACATTGGCGCAAAATTTTAAACAGCCTCTTATTAAGGTAGTAGTATTATACTTCTTATATATTTTCTAACTTTAAAGTAGTTTTCTAACTTTAAACATTTTTTAACTAATATCGTCCTAAGGCTAGGAGCGCACATTCAATTTTTAGTTGCACAACTGTTTGGATACTTATAGAAAACAGATGAACTATTTGGTTGAATATCCGCGCAGGTGCATATAATTATATGTTACACATATGTTACACGAAACGAATCCCCTTCGCGTAAATTAATTCAATATTTTATGACAAAATGAATGGCAGTAGTGTAAAGCCGGAATTATGGCATGAATTAAAGTTTTGCATTTGAAAAAATATTTGTTCTATAAATTTCGGAGCGATCACACTTTGGATTAGTAAAGGCAAAGTATAACAAAATAAATACCAACGAACACACCCTCAAGTATGCCACATATATTTTCTCGGACACCACCTAAACACCTCCTACATTTCAACATCTGAAACTCCATCTTCACTAAATTATCCATTTCAATTACTAGCTTATTTTGATTCACTAATCGTTTGTTGTTGTTTTCCATGTTAAATTTTGCGATGTAGTGTATTCACTAACCAATAAAACACGGCTATAGTTGAGATTAGCCACTCAGTTATTCTCAACTTTTTCGGTTCCCTTATTCCAGCTAGCATTCACTTCACCAAACTCCTCAAATATTTGAATTAATACTTTTAGCTTTCATCCTTATACAGATACAGGAGGACATGCCATTCTTAGAAGATTGATTGATTTTATTTTTTTGCAACATCACCTTCTGTTTGGCTAAGATTTGGCCAGTACTGGAACTGAGGCTCTGTTTGAATGGAAGCAGAAGAGTACATGTCCTGATCTATCCAACAATCATAGACTCAATTGGGAGATTTCTACTACAGTGTGTAGTCTCGCACTCTCATAAGGAGAGCTCCAAGAGGTTAAACTATAAGGAGAAATAACCCTAAATGCAATGTGATATCACAATGGAATAACTATTAAGTGTGATTTGAATTCAGGTCATCAAAAACCTTAAAAATGTATAATCTAACTCCTGTAATAGTTTTTATTTCGTAGAAATTCATTATTGATCGAGCTTATTATAAATATATGTATGTATGTATATGTTTGAATTGCCGGGCACAAAAATGGTTGAGAACTGTAAGCCCTTGTTTATATCTTATGCTTTCAATATTTTTGTACAAGGTTTTCTTAAATAACGATTTTAATAAATTGATATTTTATCACACTTCACAAAATCTTAAACTTAGATTGCAATTCCAGAATCAAATAACCCACGTAAGTGAAAGAAAACCTAAGCCAGAGAGCTGACTTAAAAGTTCTTGATTTTTTCTTCGAATATTTATATTTTATGGGTTTTAAATTTTATACTATTTTTGGTGTGGTAGTGCGTTTAATCTGAAATCGTGCTGAAAAGTTGAACATGTATGTAAATCATAAATATAGATAACACATATTTCCACTAAATAATTTTAAAACATTATTATCAATTATATCCTCAAACAAGTCCACAAGTTGTTTTTCCTATACAACTTACTCTATTTACATAAACACGTGTTACCCAATCAAATTACAAAATTGGTCTGTTTAATTGCACGATTTTTTAAATCGTCTGTAATTCGCTTGTAGCCACATTAACTACCACGAGCAAGTGGCAATTCCACTTATTTTGAGTTATTTGTCCAAACACATTTTTTTTTTGTTTTTAGAGTTGTGTAGAGTTTTTTTTTAAATCCGTTGAATGCGCGCGACAAAGCTCACTATCACTGGTGATAGATTTCATCGCAAATATTGTACATTCCAAATCGCATCCGCGCTGCACTGAGCCACTGGTAAAACATGATTTTTAATTGATTCCAATCGTACGATAAACACGTTTTCAATCGGAATCTTATTTTTTGCCATCAGTCAAGCCTATACTGCACGATCTATAAGCACTGCAGAATGGTGGGTTGGCGGTTGGCGGGCTATGTTAGCTATAGTGAAGCTTTTCCGCGCTCTGCCTTCATCTCTGCAATCTTTGCCTCCAGTCTTTACCGTTGATAATAATTCCAATCGAATCGCAATCATTAAGTCAGTCCGCATACGACATCAGCAGAGCAATGGTGATAAATTCAAATTCAAAGTAGAATGCGGCTGAATGAACAAATCCCAGTGGTGGTTGGCATTTTGTCTTATTTTGCGATATGCGCGTATTTAGAAAATGACAAAGTGACTTGGTAAGTCTGAATGGAGGAAGGTGGTCGGGCGCCCCAGATGTATATAGGCTATAGACAATTTTAAATAAGAATTTCTTTAGCATGTATTTAAATTATAAAATGCTCAGTAGGTAGATATTGAAAGATACTCGATTCGAAAGATACTCGATTGAAAATAGTGGGCTTTATTTAGATACCATATACAAAAAATACTCCCGATAAGATCAGGAAAATTCTGACGTCCGTCTAGATACGAGTAGGTATATATGAGTGAGATAGAAACTTAAAACAGATTAGTGGTTTTTCAATTGAAGCGGGTAGACTTTGTTGACCTTGGCGTCCATTTTGTTTTAGTGGTATCTGTCAAATCTATTGTTTATTTTTCAGAAGCCGAATAACTATTAGGCTAGGCGTGCACATTCAATTTTTAGTTGCACAATTGTTTGGTTGCTTATAGAAAATAGATGAACTATTTGGTTGAATGTCCGCGGAGGTGCATATAATTATATGTTACACAAAATAGCGAACTCATTTTAGGCAACCGTTTAGTTTGTGTCAAGACACAAACTTTTTAGTTGCTCGAACCAAGCAGTTGCGCAACTAAAAAAATAATGTACGCGCCTAGCCACAGCACGTGCAAGTGATAAAACTTTATTATGAAAATTAGTGTACGTTAGTGCAAACGTTGAGCGCGTTGCGTCCATTTTACGGTAGACGTGGTGGCCATTCGAAGTCGACTCTTCATGTTTAGTGGACAAATTTGAAACATACGGTTTGGTAATCGATCAGCCAATATTTGTATGTCAAAGGAAGGCAAGCTCGGGCGAAAACTTCGCCACGGTCCGTGAAAGTGTACAGCAAAACCCGAGGCAGTCGATTCCTCGCCTTGTACAAGAAATCGTCGTTTTGCAGGTTTCGACTTTGGCGTATGGATCTACACGCGCACAAGATCAAACAGATCCAGAGCTCATTGTTCATAACCATAAAAATCACCATTTGTTCGCTGGGATTCGGTGTGTTTGAAAGAGGATCCCAATTTTAAGCGAAAAATCATCTTTATCGACGAGGCGCATTTCGAATGAATGGCTAAGCAAAATTGCCGTACGAGGTTCACCAGGTGACAATACATCTTCGAAAAGTTACCTTTCGGTGTGGATTTTGGCCAGCCAATGACTCCAGTTCGTACTTTTTTGAAAACTACGTTGGTTGAAACGGTCACCGTCAAGGTCGAGCACTACTGAACTATTATAACCAATTTCTTATGGTCCAAATTGAATTATGGCGACCGGGTCGAACGAATTTGCTCTTATGTAATAAATTAAGAATTTTAAAAATGAATGCTATTAAAGAAAAACTGTTTGTAAGCAAAAAATTCATTTTTAAACTCTTTTAGTAGTGAGAGATAAAAACAAAATACCGTGTGAATTCTTAAGTAATATATGATTTTATGGAAGAACAAAAATTATAATTGTAGGGGTTTCTTAGTAAAATAAGTACTTAAAATTGTACGAATAAAAATTAAATTTCCAAAACACCATCGAGTTTTCAAAAATAGAAATGATTTTATTTTTTCAAACAATATTTTTTTTTAAATTTTGAAATGCAATATTTTTCAAATGTTTTCAAAAATTTCATTAAAATCCGATTCTACGATTTATAATCATTTTTCAGAAATTTTTGTTCATGCTTTACCTAGATTTATTGAAATCAAATGTGGAACAGTTTTTGAGAAAAAAAAATTATTTACAAAATTTGGAAAAAAAAATCGTTTAGAGGCTAGACCAAGCGAGACCCACTTTTTTCGTCTTCGCTATTATCGTAATGTCAACTTTGATCAAAATCTCGAGTCATTGTGGTATTTTTGGTCACCAAGTTGCGTGTATATTTATATATATGAAGAAAATAAAATAAACAAAATTAGTTTTTAAATTATTTTATATTTTATCAACTAATATCACAACTTAAGTTTGTTTTTTAAATCGCTACGCGTTTCGGAAATTATGTTTCCATCTTCAGGCGGATTTTTAACAAACTTAAGTTGTGGTATTAGTTGATAAAATATAAAATAATTTAAAAACTAATTTTGTTTATTTTCATTTTTATAGTTGAAAAAGTAGTTCGCCTGATGATGGAGCAATAACACTCTGAAACGCGTAGCTTAAATATAATAAATTAATTAAAGTTGTGATATTAATTAAGTTAAATTAAAATTGAATAAAATAAAATAAAATTCAGTTTTTCATTTATTTATTTAATATTTTAAAAATCATTTGTTTATTTTATTTTCTTCATATATATAAAAATTTCGAGTTTAATTTCTTAACGAATGCATAACTTGCCATATATGTACCTTTAAGTCGCTATTAAAAAAGCGAGTGGCGCTTGTGCGGCATGCCAACAATCATTTATGTATCACTGTAAGAGTTCCAGTTAAAATTGGTTCAATTTTCGTTTGTTATCGTCTCATTAAATGATCTAACTTTATTGGTTTCTTTGTTAACAATCTTTTTGTAAAAATCTCATACGAAATCTGAAGTATAGTGACATCCTGGGGCAATTTGCTTTCGAGTGAATATCTCAAGTTGAACAAAAGAGTTTTCCAGCCTCATTACTGTTCATCTGTACTGGAGGACTGCAACACTGAATCGATCTTTAGACGTTCATTCGAAATTCGTTTTTAATTTTTTCAAATCTTAATTGCCATTTTTAAAGAAATGTTGGCGAAATTTCTAGCGAAAAAGACTGAAAAGATATCATGAAGCTTAAATATGTTTATTAATAAGAAAAGATATCATACTGAAAAATTCTCTATATGCGTGTGCCAGCTTGCAAATAAAAGAGTTTTTTTTTAAGCACTTCTAAAAAGTAAACGTAAGAAGACGTTCCAGATCGGCGCGAGAGCATATTGATATCGATGGTGTTCTTGCGTTCGAATATTTTGTCGTAGCGAGAACACGTAGAGAATGTATTGGTATCCGAATTTTAGTATATAGGAAATCCCACAAGAATAAGTCCAACTGGGTCAAATCGAACGATCTCGATGGCCAATTCAGATCGTCTCCGCGTGCGATATCTGTGTTCGGAAATCACTCGTCCATTGTGGCACAGGCTGTGTGACACGTATCGTCACCATCCTGCTGATAAACATGTTGTCAGTGTCCATCATCATCCAATTCAAGCCAAAATAAATCGGTTAACATCGACCATTGACGCTAATGGCCTGACCAGCATTGTTTTTAAACAAGTGTATGAATCGATTATGCCTCCAGCCCAAACCTATTCATTCAGAAATGAGCTTAGTCACTGAATATGATTATTCGAGCGAAGAACTCTAAATGTTACTCCATCAGAAGACCCACTTTCATAAAACAATTTTATTATTTCACATGTTGTTGAACTCAATAACTCTCCATCAGTCAGACTACAAAATGGACAGTCAATATAGGGTCAACAATATGGTCTTATCGGCTGTGTTCTTTCCGAAAGTTCATATACATACATCCCTATTAGAAGGCCCTTTATAAGCAATAATTAAATAACCTAATGTAAGCTATCGATTACTCTTTATAGATGGGTTAGCAATTAACTTTCTGACCGTTCTGGGCACTTAAATATCTGATATTCATAAAATAAATGCTGGTGTACCCCAAGGCTCCATTTTATTTCGGACACTCTTTCTTATTTTCATAAAAAACTTCTAAAGTATCAGTATACTGAAATCCTACGTTAAAAACAGACTCTTTCGAGTACGATACGAAGAAAATTACTTGGAACTAAGAAACTTTGAAGCCGGTGCACCCCAAGGAAGTATCTTAGGACCAACCCTGTATTTGTAATATATTAGGGAGTACGGATATTCCAGAGGACATCAGCGCTATCATTACCATCTTTGCAGTCGATAAAGTTAGTGAGTGGTCACAACGATGGCGTACCAAATTAAACGAAACAAAATCGACGTATATTAACTTTACAAACAAAAAACTAAATAATGTTCCAATTTTTATCAACGGTAAAGATGTAACTAACGTCAATACTGCCAAATACCTTAGAATGTAAGAATGACTTTGGATGGAAAGTTAAAATGGAAAGAGAACAGCAAAAAGAAAAGAGAAGAACTGAACCTAAAGTACAGACAAATTTACTGTTTACTAGGACAGAACTCCGTTTGGACGTATGGTATCCAGCTATAGGGCCGTACAAAGAAAACAAATGCCGAACCAATCCAAGAATTTCAAAACAATGTCCTTCGTGGAATAATATATGCTCCTTGGTACATAAGCAATAGCCATCTACATCGTGACCTCCAAATTGAAATGGTTACCAAAGAGGTTAAAAAACACGCTGTATCACACAATCAGCGACCAGCTCCAAAATGGAAACCGTCCTAAATGTAAAAGATAATGCTCGGAGATTTAGAAGACCCAAGCCTCATGAGCTTATTGTCTTAAATCTATGGGAAAGTGTTAAACGTTTAAACTTCTTCTTAAGTGATTTTAAAATAAGAAAGCGAAATCATTTGTCGATCTTTCATATATCCGCTGATCTTGTTCATATATCCGCCTAAAATTCAGTACAACTCTCATATCTGGGCTGGTACCTTATTACCTACTCGTTTTAAGCTGTTGGATAAAATAAAAAAAAGGAAAGCTTGGTTTTTCTTGAATATAGACATAACGTCTACTGTCTCTCGTGG
Source organism: Chrysotoxum bicinctum (assembly GCA_911387755.1). Lineage (NCBI taxonomy): Eukaryota > Metazoa > Arthropoda > Insecta > Diptera > Syrphidae > Chrysotoxum > Chrysotoxum bicinctum. The sequence continues at coordinate 162,062,267 of OU426988.1, forward strand.
TTTTATCACTTTGAAATAGCAAATGAAATAGCTATGTATTTACATTCCTCTCCTCAAATAATTCCGCCGTAATGCTGGTCTAGCATTATTGTCAAATAAAGAGGTGCTTTCTTTAGCCATACTACTTGAATGTTGAATACTTTGATCTTCTTGATTTCCCGCTCGTTATGATGTACAAGATCATCAATGTGCATCGTAACTTCCTACGAGTATTTAATACTCTCAACTCTAACTAAAATCTCGCACTGTGTTTCACAATACAATTGTAAGGGTAGTCATATCATAACCCCTTGAGTATGTGCAAATTATAAAAAAAGATAGTTAAACATTGAAGCTTTGTTGGTAATAAATCGCTGCCTTCTTAAGCTAGCGATTTGTGTGTCTTGATAACAAACACATTACATACGAGTAGATAAATGCTTCAAGAATAAAGTTAAACCAAAATAAACTTTAAATCAAGATGAACACGTTTTGTGAAAACGTAAAATTCACCTTGTTATCTTTCTCTTGGTTAAGTTTATTTTTTTGTTTGTATTCGAACATTTTTTTGTAGCCATTGGGCATTTATCTGAAACAGGTGTGTAGATACAGATATTGATATTTATGCATTTACTTTTTGTTTTTGTTTCTTTAAGAAAATTAATTTTCTGTTGTTAGTGCAATTGTTTATCATTTGTTTATAATTGTTTTTTTATTTTTTGAATTTTTTAATGATTTTTGATTTATTTACTAATGCAAATTACCTCGCAGCTGCAGCAGAATAGCTAATGTGGTTTTCAATAATATTACTACGGGCTTTCTCGTTATGTTTGTATGTCACCAACTTAACAAAAAATAAAATAAAAAGGAGATTGGCTCCTCACGTGGGATAATATGCCGTCATGTAAATTATCTCGTTTAAATTGAGTGGCGATTTTTGTGGTTAATGTGTGTCTGTTAAGTTTGAAATTATACGAAATAAAGATGTTAATGTTCATTTAATTTGACATTAGTGCACTAAAAGAAGGCGGGCTTTAAGTAGATGCAATTTTTTTGAAGAATAGGTCAAGAACAAAAATCCACGCAGCTGTAAAAAGCAAACCAATGATTCATGTTATGATATTCTGAAGTTCTTTTTTTATAAAAGAAGTTTAGAAAAATACGTTAGATGAATTATAAAAAATATAGAAATAATTATTTAGATAAATCCTGACGTACATATAAATTGGGGTGTGTCAAAGTGCTCAACTATGTTATTTTCAAATGTAATAGCTTTTAAAAGTTGCATTGTTTATCAAAATTAAATCCTGCGTTTACAATTTTCATTTTTATTAATATCTTTGGCTCGCTCAAAAAAACGATGAAATCCAAAAAAAAATGATTTTTCGAGATTTTTGAAATATGGTGTTGTTTTAAATTGCGCCGTGTGGACACAAAAAAAATTATATAAAATATTTTTAGGCTTTCAAGTGAAAGATAATTCCAAGAAAACACTTTTAAGCTTATATTTGTTTAAATTGAACACTTGATAAAGAAGCTATGAAATAATAAAAGAAAGAAGAAAAATCATTTTTTTATGTAAAATCGTTTTTTTTTTACAAAAAAAAAATTCTTAAAAATCAACGGAACCACCTACAATATTATGGTATATCTTTTTGTAAAGACAAAAATTCTTTCTGTATTTTGTGTTTTAAATCAAGTTGTTTCATGAACTACTTTTGGGAAAATTAATTTTCAAACTCAAAATAAAAAAAATAAAACAAAAAAAAAACTTCAAACCGATTTTTTTCGAAATTTAACGCTTTAAGTACTATTTTTTTTTAATTTTCAATAATGTTATTAATTAAATTCAAAAGCTGAAAACCAGATGTTTTTAAAATTTAATACTTTTGAAGATATAAGCAAGTATCTAAAAAAAAACTTCGGTTTAAAAAAAAAGAACTAACCGACTCTACTTATTATTTAATAGCGTCTATATTTATTGTTCGATTCTTACAACTTAATACTTTTCGGTTTCGTCATGAAATTATATTTGACCTGAGACCTTAAAAATATTTTTATATTTTTTCTTGTATCCACACGAAGCAAGTGAACACAAAAATTAGTATTTATAAAAATCAATTTTTTTTAAATCGACTTAACTCAATTAACTTTAATCCCATTAAAAAAAGCAGTAGGCACATCGTGCAAAAGAAAAAGATGAAAACTCTGTTTTTTTTTTAAATACCCACCTTCCTTCACCTCGTCTCCACTTGTCTTTCAAAGATGCACTTTGACAAGAGAGAGTGACTGATACACAAAAGGAAACATAAAGTAGTAAAGAGATGGTGGTTTACTTACGGTATTTTTTTAAACTCTTTCAAAACGAAGGGGAAACTATTTTTAGGCTTTTAGGCCTTTTGGGCTATGGACACTATAACAAATACCTATATGGTCCTATTTGCAATCTGCACTCTGACGGTCACAGTAACGGTCCAACCTTTTAAGTTATTAGTTGTTTATTTTCTAAGCAAGAAAATTGAAATGGCACCCCGTAAAACTGTTGCAAAAACAAGAAAAACAACCAAAATGCAGTTAATAGACAAATTTCCGGACAAAATAAAAAGTTGTATGTTACCAACGTATCAAGATGTGTTAAGACATTACGAATGGGTGCGTCATGATATTAAGCAGCTGAATCAACAAGAACCTCAAGCCAAAAGTAGTTCAAGTAGTTCAAGCTGTAATCGAAGTATGGAAAACTTCGTGTATTCCAATCGTTACTGAAAAAAGGGTAAGCCAGCTAATTGTTTCTTACTGCAGAAGGTACAGACAGTTATTAAAAAATTATAATAGAAAAACGAAAAGTAAATCTTACTTACACAAAATAAATCAATTCAAAGACAAATCTAATCTTCTCTTTGATATTGCTGGATGCAAATGCAAACATTTTACCACATGCAAATGTGAAAAGCTTAAGAAGATTCCGAAAAATGTGCGTTGTTTTATTGAAGACCAAAGTACACTTAGAGCCATGATGATTGGACCAGTTGGTGTAATTACCACCAAAACGCTCGAAGATAAAATAAGAAGATCGCAAAAGAAGCAAACGTTCAATGAGTCTCAACCCTCAACTTCTCATCCTACATTTCAAATGATAGTTGATTCCGAGACTGAAAAGTCATTATCTGGAAGTGAAGAATTGTATGAAACAAAACCTGCAATAAAATTAAATAAAAGAAATCCGCCCTTAAAAACCCTAGAAAAACTAGCTGAAACATGTGATCGCTATGGAGTATCTTATAGAGCTGGTGCAGCGATCGCATCAGCAGCTCTAAATGATGTCACAAAAAGTGATTCAGGCATTCCACCTTTCATAATAGACCATAACAAATTAAGACGGGAGAGAAATAAACGCAGACAAACACTATTACAAGCTCAAGAAGTAGATTGTTTAGAAGCTTTATTTTTTGACGGAAGAAAAGATCATACACTTTGTTATGATAAATATGGAAGGAAGATGTATCGGCGGATAAGAGTCGAAGAACATATAACTATTATTCAAGAACCCGGATCAGTGTATATTGGGCATGTGACTCCGGTCTCTGGATCATCTAAAGCTGTTGAAGAAGCAATGTTTTCATATCTTAACACAAAACAAATAAACTTAAATTCTTTGGTGGCGATTGGATGTGACGGTACAAATGTTAACACTGGGCGAAAATATGGGGTTATCGTTGCATTGGAAAAGCGTTTTTCCAGACCATTACAGTGGCTTGTCTGTCAGCTACACGCAAATGAATTACCCTTGCGTTATTTGGTTCAACATTTAGATGGACAAACTACCAGTCCAAAGTCATTTTCAGGGCCGATTGGTAAAATTTTAGCTTCTTGTGAAAAAAAGCCTATTTTAGTGAGTCTCCCTGATCTTTCAAATATAAAATTGAGTACGGATCAAAAGTACCTTTATGATATTTGTTTGGCTGTATCTAATGGAGTTGTAAGTCCTGACTTGGCAAACCGAAATCCTGGCAAAATGTCACACGCCCGATGGCTTACAACTGCTAATAGAATAATTCGTCTATACGTTTCAACAAATCAGCCAGCAAATGAACTAGCTTTACTGGCAAACTATGCTTGCAAATCTTACAGCACATCTTGGTTTCAAATTAAAACAAAATAGTCCTGCAAAGATGGTGCTAAAAATTTATGGTTTCTTATTAAGAACACGAGATTCCTACCTGAAAATATTAAGGCTGTAATAGATCCGGTTATACAGCGCAACGCATATTTCGCTCACCCAGAAAATATGCTCTTATCTTTGCTTACAGATGAAGACAAAACAGTAAGAGAGCTTGGTACAAGGAAACTGTTAGAAGCACGAGCCTTAAAGCAAGTCAAAACTATTAGGTCTTTTTGCATACCAAAAATCAACTTTGAGAGCCAGAACTATTATGAAATGATTAATTGGCAAGACGAAGATCTCCAGCTTACAGAACCACCTTTGCTGCAGTTTTTGGAAACAACAAACCTGCAAACAATAATAAATGACGTAAGTTTATGCAAACTTAAGTTCAGTAAGTTTCCATGTCACACGCAATCTGTTGAAAGGGGGGTGAAACTGACGACTAAAGCAGCCCTTTCTAGTAACTGGAAATAAAGCTCGAGAAGGATTTATTGCGTCAAAATTAAAATCTAGGCAGATAATGCCCAAATTTAATTCAAAAAAAGATTTTAAATAAATAAATCTACTCAAAATATTTGGAAAATAAACTTTGAATTATTTTTTTTTTTTTGTATTGACTTTTTTTTATCTTATCTTATTTCTTGTATATGTTTGATTAATGAATTTTAATGAATTAATAAGTTAGTTTTTTAATGAATTTAAATGTTTAAGTTTGTTTAGCAAAGTTTTTTTTAGTATAAGAAATAAAAAAAAATTAACTGAAAATTAAGTTTATTTTTCAACTTCAACCGATTTGAGCGAGCCAAAGACGAACGATATCTTATTTTTTTTTAAAATGTTCTTAAGCATAATAATAATAATACAATTTTTGAGCACTATTACATTTAAAAATTAGAGTACTTTTTTGCGGCCATACAAAAGTGACACACCCTAATATAAATGATAACATTTTCAATACCTAACTATTTTTTTTTTAAATCCACACGCACTCAAAGGTTTATACTACGTTTTTACCAAGAGATAATCCTGGATTTAAGTGGATTTACCATAAATCTCCTTTGAATCTCGAAAATTTACCACATACATTTATTTCGTAAATCTAGTAGATTAGAAATTAATCTTGTTAAATCTTAATTGCATCAATTGTTCCATGGTTCGAACTGGCCTAATATCCATATCGTTCCAGGCTAGCTCGATGATTTTTATCGTTTGGCAAGTATGTAACATTCTTTCTCTCGTTTCCACTTTATAAGAAAAAATTCAAACACCATTAGTATTTTTATAGATACTGTCAAAGTTAATCTTCTTTTTAATCTTTTAGTGCGGTGAAAACACCACATTAAATTTTGGATTATCTTTTGGTGAAAACGTAATATTATACTACGTTTTCACCAAAGGTAAATCCGAGATTTAAGTGGATTTACCACAAATCTCCTTTAAATCTCGTAGATTTACCATACAAATATAAATCACCTCAAATGAAGATTTACAATAAATCTCCTTGAAATCTTCTCGCAATCAGAAGATTTGCAAAACAAACAAACCTAATTTGGTTGAATGCACCTATGTAAACCCACTTTCTTCATTAACAATCAACACAAAATAGAAATTTCTGTTTTTTTCTGTTTACTATCCAATTGCAATTTTTTTTTCTCTTGTCCAAATTGACAATTGAATGACAAGACAGAGTGAAAACGTCAAATAAATCTCAGTTTCTTTGGTAAAAAAACACTTCAAGATTTATTTTAAATCTCTAGCTGATTTACTCTTGGTGAAAACGTAGTATTAGAGAGCCTTATAATAGGTTCGTTCGTTCAACTTTACCAAGAGCTAACGCAGATTTTCTTGACAACCCGGAGAGTTGAAAAAGATATAAAATGTCAACTGATTTTTGACAGTTAAGTCGATACCTGAACTCGACACAGGAAACTACCTGGATCTACTTTGGGGCAAGTTCAGGGTAACTTCAGGTTTTTCAGAAAAAGATTTAGGGTGATTTCAGGGCTCAACAAACAAACCTAATGTTAAGCATAAGAGCACAAGCGAAGGGGAATTTAGGAGTGAGAAAAGGAGATGTCGATGAACATTGGTCTTTAAAGTTTGTTGATGGAAATGGCAAAGGAAAACTGTGCCGAATAAATTATTCCATAGTCGTTTTGTGCGACTAAAAAACGAATCTCTGTATCCAATAGGCTGCACCTGAAAGTTACTAATTATTGTAGCTAGATTAAAAGGGGTGAAGAACTTTATACAGCGGTGTAGAAATCATTTAAATAAGCATTTAGCAGCGTTTTTTCTGGGGGTCTTATGGCTTATAGACCGAAACAATCGCCATATAGAAGAGATTTAGTCTACCGAACCACAAGTAGACTAAGTCAAAGATGACGCACTGTCATGTTTAAGGAAAACATACAAGTTGAGCTTGAAGTTACGAAACCCGTTTTTTATTTTCTAAAAAGCAAGCTGTACTTCCTTCTTTGCGACGTTAATATTAAAATAATTCATTTTTATACTTTTCGATTTGCAGAAAAACAAATTTTGTGAATATGTTTACACTCCTTTTAAATATCTGGAGAAAAACCCCTGGGAAAGAGAAGCTCGTCTCCGATATGACCTACAACGTCAGGTATCCGAGTTGGCTCGTTAACGAGCTCAGGCAGTTTTTTTAACTCCACAAAAATCTCAGAATATCTTGGTTCAGCTGTTATCTGACTGGAATTACGCAGTCACGGCGAAGAATTGTTAACATTGGAATGGCACGTAAAATCGATTTCACTGTGCAAAAAATGAGAAGCAATTCACTGGATATATTCAGAGAGCGCATCGAATTCATTTTAAATCGAGTTACTATCCAAACTAGGCATGCGATAAATAAAACACTTATAAATGATGCACTTTTTTAAGGTGAAATTTAAACACATGAAATTAAAGTTTGTGATTTAACAAGGACCGTATTGTGGCTAAATATGGCGGAACTATAGTGAGGCAAAAATAAAGGTACCAAGCTATAATCATGTACGCTGGATTCCGAATAATAAAAATTTTCACCCACCAGGGTTTCACTATTTGTCAAAGCTGCTGGCCTGTTTTTCACAGTATGGAAATATGCAGCACATAAATTCTTCCTAAGACCTTCATTACGAAAAAGTAAAACACAAAAACCAAATCAAAAAATTGTCTATGATGATATTGGGTTTGGGCCCCAAGAAAACTTCAAAATAAAGAACTATTAGTGGTATACCTGAATAGGAAATGATCGATCCGCCCCTGGATTCCCAAAAAACAATAATAGGAATTTGTGCGATATTGATTCTATTCAATCAATTACTACAAACCCAAACTTGTGTGCAATGGCAAAACCAAAGCAACGGTGGGCGATGAGAGAAATAGTGAATCATAAATATAGTTTTAAACATTACTAAATATTATTATATTAAATATTAGTTTTTTATTTTCGTTGTTTGAGCAAATGTACTTGATACTTACTTATCTAATAAATATTAATGGCATCCATAAGCTTATTGATAAGTTAACAAACCTGAAATGAATAGAAAGGCAAATGTAAGTTATTGAATACAAAAATAGAAACAGTATTATAAATAAGAAAAAAATTAATTGTATTTGAAGAAAATATAAATATGTACTTATTATGTTTCATTAAAGGTAGGGTAAACAGGATTATGGGGTAAAAGAGTTGAAGCCATTTTGTGTCTTAATTTAAATCCATCTTATTTTCAATAATTTGAATAAATAAATATTAACTTTATGAAGGTTTTATAATACAAATTCTATATACTACTGAAATAAACCAGCTAAGTAGAAGACTTAGTACTATTAATGGACTTGTTGAATTATTGATTCAAAATAGCTTTGTTGGCCTTTAGTTCACAAGTTTAACCTGGCTACACTTTCCCATATCTGTTTAGAACTAATCGCATAGGAGGTTAACGCTTTGAGTGCTGATTGGCTGTCCAACATAATGGCAATATTATAATTACACACATTTTACTATGGCATTTACATACGCCTGGAAAATACTTGTGGATGCCCCAAAAACAGAAAAAGTTTGGTTGTTGTCCCAAAAATGCATGCACTTGTCCCTTGAGACATTTTCGATCTATCAGTATAACATTTTAAGATATTTGCATTGATATGGTAGTTCAGAAGAGGAGGCAAAAAGATCAAAAATCTGGAAAGAACTCCCTAAGCTAAGACAGGCAAAACTCCTAATCGGGGACTACAACCGAGATGCACTCGTGCATCAAAGACACAGGTACCTGGGCAAGCACCACATAAAGGAGAGTGAATTATAATCTCTTAAAATACTCCAAATACTTCGATTCCTCAAAGGAACAAATTTGGAGGAAGAACTGTAATTATGAGCCAACTTCATCCAGTTCTAGATGGGGGACACAATAGATCTTTAGGTCGCAGTGTTTTTATACCCCAATTTATTCATTCATTCATAGGGTAGTTCACTGCTTCACCTACCGACTCTTTTTTGCTGCTTAACTCCATTCGTAAGAGTTTCTTGAAGTGATACTTTTTAATCAAGCCATCTCTTGTAATGTCTAGTAAACTCAATACTTAAGACTTTCATTTTTTATTTCCTATACGTAAACCCCTTCCAGTGCCTTCTATCTAATTACCAAATGCAGTGGGGTAGGAAAAGGATAAACTCCTTTGATACCGTTGGGCAAGTTCTCATTGCTCATTTCATGTGAGTCTTTGAACTTATTTTAGTGATTTCCTTGTTGTTGCTATTTCGATTTTCTTGTTCCAAGCAATTGCGCTATAGGTAATGATAGGTTTTACTATCATGATGGTAGAAGTCGTTGCTTAGTAAATGTTATAATTGTTGTCTTTGTAGGGTTGATAGTTAATTCTACTGATAGACATCATTTCCTAGTAATGTTAATGCCTCTTTACATATCACATAGGTATTCAAAGTCTCAATAAAAATTCATGAATATAAAATTGTATTAGAATATTATTATCATATGCAAGGATGTTATCCTACACTTAGCATTTATCAAGTTAAAGAAACTGCTTTTCGGAATTTCAGCCTCAATATACGAGTATTTATTTTTTTCATCAATTCAAATCAGTATCAAGTTGGTAATATGTTTTTGGCAACCAACATACGAATGAACGATGATCTTCACTCATAAAACGAGCAAAACGTGAACCAAAAATAAGTCATTTTTTTAAATTTTTTTATGCGATTTTTTGTGAAAGACAACCACAACCTTTTGCTTGTTTGTGAGTTTAAGCTTCCAATTAATCATTCTGACATAACAAGCCTTTTACCTTCCGGTGAATACAAATTAATCACCATCTTATAATTTATGGTTTTTCAAAAAGCAAACATTACCTTTCACACAAAGACAATATTCAACTCTTGTAAACGATTGTATGCCACAAACCTACAATTATTAGTCATAAATGGGCCTTCAAAATTAGGCCATTCCTACAGTATGTGTGTATTTATTTGGTTTGGATATTTCTAAATTACCTACAATCAAAATCAAAACCTCGAAATCAAATTAGAGACACTGCTTGAAACTGAAACCATAACAATCGTTCATGACAAGCAGAAGCGGCCAACCACCCAATTTGGTTGGTTATGTGTCAATGTCACATTTGACACTTGTAAGTTCAAGTTCGAAATACTTTAACATAAATGAATTGGGTAAATGATGGAAGCCAGCATCTCAAAATGTGGATAAGTTTATGGTCGCAGTGAGAATGGAAGGGAAATGACATGAGTTATTGTCCATAAGCACGTCCGTGTGTGCTGTGTGAAATGGTGTATGTATATGCGTTTCCTAGTTGACAGTTGCGACAGTTAATTAGGGTGTTCTTCGATATGGGATTAAATGAATTAACAGCGTAAATTAGGTCAGACATTTTCGGGCAATTAACCAAATTAGGAGAACGTATCAAAACAAAGTGATATTTCGAAATTGTTTTCACAAACGTATCTACCCAAATAATTATGGGACTGAGAAATTATTTAAAAACTTAGCAGTGCGTGAACAAAGAAAGACACTGTGTAGATTTGAATATGAATGACTATTTTAATGTTAGACTTTTGATTCTCATAAACAGATAATATTTTGAATCGTATGTGAAAGAAAGTTTTGATTTGAAGAAACAAAATGTTGGTACTAACATAGGGTGCGTTTTGTGTTCGAGGTTAATTTTATTTGGTTGCCATTTTTGTGTGAATGAAATCTGTCAGTTGGCATTTGACAGTCGTAGAGGATATTCGATAACAATTTATTATGGAGTATCTAACGTTAAGTTAAAAATATCAAAATATTTTATTTAAATAATTGTTAAATTGTAAATAAAACTTGTCTGATTTTGTCAATTAACACCATTGGGACACTGAAAAACCTCGATTAATATACTAAATACCACTTCACCCTTGTGCAGTTACTGTATGGTGCGCCATTTGGGCCGGTGGCGTCATTGGGCCATATTTCCTTGAGGATGCCATAGGCATTTAGGCAATTCTGTAACATTTTCTGGTGACCGCTGTCGTTGGAATACTTTTTTCTGACCGAATTGGAATAATAAGGCCTACATGTGGTTCCAACAAGACAGTGTCACATCACACATAGCTCTTGTTACGATGCGTATTTACCAACCACAATCTCGATGCTTAAGGACAACATTAGAAACGAAATTGCTGAAATTACAACAGAAGTCTGAGAAAATGTTATACAAAATGTGATTAAACGAGCTCGCCTTTCCTACTGATTTGTACGTAAATTCGAAAGCAAAGTAAACTTTAACCAGGCGCTAACACAAAACAGAATTCTACGTTAGTTGAAGAGTAAATATGAAATTGTTTGATTTGAAAATACAAATTTTACTAAATTAATTTATTTCATTATTTCAAAATCCGATCTAATTTTGACACTCTGTTTCTTAATATAAAAAGTCAACGAGAAAAGGTACTGAAAAATCAATCTGGAAAAGTAAAGTTGAGTTCCAAAACGTCAAAAAAAGTTTAGATGCGCCTGCCTATCTCATTTTAATGCGGCCTGCGCCTGATGCTTTGCATACATTTTACTTTACATGAATTTGACATTTCAGAACGCATTTTATACAATACCCGGGGATCTAAAAAGGAAACGAGTTGTTTTTACGGCGATCTTTTCCATTTTAATTTTATTTTAATTTATCAATAGAAAAATGAATAATAAATTAAAAACAGAATAGTTCACTAACTTCATTTATATCAAACGTCAAATCGCCAAAATGAACATCCAATTTAAAATTAATGTGTTGTTTGCTCAATCAACGTAATAACATAGGGATGTGTTAATAAACTCACGACTTTGTCATTTTCTTTTTTTGGCTTTCGGAACTTATGATCAAATACGCATCTGTTGCATTTTGGAACAAAGCCTAATCTTTTAAAGTCGATGACAAGGTGTCATTTTAAATTTTGCCCCAGTTTTGACCTTACAAAGTTCAACTGTCACTGCGATGATTTTCAATAAGTAAAAACAAGAAGCTTTCCAGTTTTTTTCCGAGAACTAATGAAATTTGGTCCTGCTTTTTGTTTTTGTGTTCAATTTCACTTAAAGGGTGACCAGATAGCAATGATAGTTTTTCCAGCTGTCGGGAGCTGTCAAAATTAACAGTGACATTCAGCTGCCAAAATATTCAATAAACCGTTTCTATTTCATTCGTTAAATGTTTGCCAAAGATCCAGTTTTGGCCAAAAAATCATCTTCTTAGATGAGGCCCATTTTCGGTTTAACGGCTATGTCGACAAGAAAAATTTTCGTTATTGGAACGAAAAAATCAACAAGTTTTCCAACAAGGAAAGGGTTTTAGATTAGCGATTTTTGATCTTTGACAAGGAATTGCGGCCATATTCTCCAAAATAAATCTGTCAAATTGGCTGTCAAGTCAAAATAATTATAGAGAGTAATAGCTTTTAACAGTATGACAAAGACATGACAAAAAACGACGTACTCGTAAAATAGGCTCTCCAGGAGTTTACAACCTGAACACAATTTCGGTTAAAATATAATATTCAGCGACGAGTCCTATTTCTGGATGAATGGGTTTGTTAACAAGATAAATTGTCGAATTTGGGATGATCACAATTCACCGAGATCCACCAAGTTGCAATACATTCAGAGAAAATCACTGTTTGGTGTAGATTTTGGGCTGGCGCCATCATAGATCCACACTTTTTTTAGAACGACGTTGGGCAGGCCATCACCGTCAAAGGCAAGCGCTTTCAATATAATAAAATAACCAATTTTTTTTGCCCAAAATTGGATGATATGGACACTAACGACATGTGCTTTGTACAAATTTAATAATAGAAAACGCTTAATGGAAAACCCTTTATGTATAGTGAAGTCCTGCACCCATGTTCTGTAACTCGGTCGAGTATTTTCGGAGTCGATTAGAGGTGGAACGAAAAATGTCATCGTTTCTCTATATTGGAAATACTGTGTCTATAACATGATGCGAAAACACCCCTGTGCGAAAACCATAGTTTCCAGTTTCCAATGGAAGAAATGTTTACATTTCCCTTAAACTGAAAGCTTCAATTTATTTCACATTTAACTAAGGGGCCAGTTATAGCTCATCAGAAAAGTCCATCAGAAAAATTGAAACAATCGAAATCTAAAACATTTTTCTGATGACCGGTTATAGCTACCAATAATTTTACGTCAGAAAACAAACAATTTTTTGCTGTCACATCATCAGAAAAAAATTTTCTCATCAGAAAAAATTTTTCTGATGCATTCGGAACAGAAAAAAAATCGGAACACAAAAGAAAACGAAATGGAATATATTTTGAGTTTTGGCAATCAGCTGTTCAGAAAAATTAAATTCCATCAGAAAAAATATTTAAATCCATTTTCTGAGTAAATTTAGCAACAAAATGTTGTAATTCTTTTTGTAAAAATTAGTCCAAGCAAGTATTCGTCTAATTGCATTCAAATTTTACTCAAAATCGAGTTGTAATATGGTCAAATTTGGAAGACAAAATTTTTTTCTGATGGACTTTTCTGATGAGCTATAACTGGCCCCTAAAAATTATTTTTGCTTTTATAATTGAAAAGGTTCAAGTGTTCAAGTTTTTTATTTTGCAGTAATTCAAATTTTTAAAAGAAGTAAAATGTATATTGTGCTTGTAATTAGTGAACAAAGTGACAATAGAAATATGATGCGCATTCACAGACGTCATTTACGAGATACCAATAATGCGTTTGAAATGCTTGGAGAAAGATTTCGTGAACTTTACGGCTTCACAAAAGCCACAGCTAATGTTTAGTTATAGGTCCTTTGAATTTTCTACGGATAAAAATAATATTTTTCCTGATCAAACAACATACAAAATAAGTTATTTACCTTTTGTTTATTTTCCGTTATATTTGATTTTTATTATTATTGTCTTGTTCTCACTTCTCACTTGTATCAGAGTGGTCAAATGATTTTGACAGAAAAATCGAAAGATTGTATCGAGTTCGGACTTACAGATACAGTCACATTTCACATTTTTCCAATACTTCCAATAATTTTTTCCATTTTGTTCTTGATCGAGTGAAAAAAAGTTACAGAAACAGCTGCGTGTGAGAAACAGAATTTTGTGTCATTCCGCAGTGTTTTTGTTCTGATTCGCACCGTTTATGCGAAAACTCACTCGATGTGAGAGTTACAGAACATGCCTCCTGAATTCAGACCAAATTTCATTAATTTATCGTCAATAGCTGTTTCGGGAATTGATTGTGTCGTCAAAACCAAACAAATTAACCACTGTATAGTGTTGTCATAGTTATGTATTTTTTCAAAAAAATTTCAGTAAATGGATCGGACTTCAAAACGATAGTGAGTGATCTTTTTAATTTGCGATATATGTAGGTACTATAGCGCAAATTTTGCATTTGAAAACAAAAAAAAAATCGAGACAGAACTCGAGAATTTGATCCAATTTTGATCATTACGATGATAGAGAACACGAAAATAGTGGGTCTGGCCATTCCGTCTGCCTGTCTTTGTATCTGCACCTCAACCTAGAGCCCAAACCTCAAAGAAATTTAATTTTTTTTAGCTCCAAGACTAACGGTACCTGCCATACAGCCGTTATGTAAGATCTTAGTTATTTCGAAAGGGCTCTAACGATTTTGATAAGAAATAAAATGCTCTACTGGGTCGCACGAACTTGCTCCTATGTAAATTTCAAAAATGAATGTTATTAGAGAAAAACTGTTCATAAGGAAAAAATTAATTTTTGAAATGACTAAAACAACTTCTTTAATAGTTGGAGGTAAAAATAGGATACCATGTGATTCAAGCAAATATAGGTTTATGCAAGAACAAAAATCTTAAGTCTTTGTAATGGTTTCTTAAAAAAAAAGCTTTTATATAAAAAAATTTTAAAACTTTTTTAAGAAAAAATTTTGGTACGCCAAATTAAAGTTTTTATTATTGTTCGAATAAAAATTAAATTCACAGAAAAAAATTTTTGAACCATTTTCGAGATATTGAATTTTCCTAAAAAAATAGATTTTTTTTTCAAAATCGAAAAACAAAAATTTTTCTTAAAGTTTTGAAATGCAATGTTTTTTAAACCTTTTAGAAGCTTCTTTCTAAAAAATTTCACTAAAACCTGTTATGCCGATAATGAGAAATTCAAAATTTTAAAAAATCGTTCTCTGATAGGTACAGTCAGTAATATCTTGTTTTGAAATTTTTTTTTATTAAATTATAGATCTTAAAAATTAATGGAAAGAAAAAAATTTAAGCAAAATTCTGGGAACCGTTTTCGAGAAAAATACGATTTTCGAAAACCATTTTTTAACATTTGTATGGAGTGTACCGTTATATTTAGGTAAACTAATTTTTTTTTCTCATATCTTGTAGGCTATTTTAAGAAACTTTTATTTATCAAGTTTTAAGAAAATCGAGCTTGGGGTTTTCGAAATATTGAGTTTTCAAAATAAAATTTTGAAATTTTGTTTTAAAGTTAAAAAAAATTT
Source organism: Chrysotoxum bicinctum (assembly GCA_911387755.1). Taxonomy (NCBI): domain Eukaryota; kingdom Metazoa; phylum Arthropoda; class Insecta; order Diptera; family Syrphidae; genus Chrysotoxum; species Chrysotoxum bicinctum. The sequence continues at coordinate 162,077,435 of OU426988.1, forward strand.
TTTTTTGAAAATTTTAATACACAATAATATTGAAACTGATGGGGAGCCTTAACATACAAAAATGGTTTAACTAAATGAAATTTTATGAATTTTTTTAAAACAATCTGTGGGACAGTTTTTTGAGAAAAAAAAATATTTATAAAATTTCGAAAAAAAATCGCAGGTATCGTTATTCTTGGTCTTAAAAAAAAACATCCGGGGGAAAAAAATTAAAACCATATCTTCCAAGTTTGAACAAAATAGGCCGAGCCGTTTAGCTGTAGTCGAACAAACAGACAGACAGAATTGCGAGACCCACTTTTTTGGTCTTCGCTATCATCGTAATGTCAACTTTGATCAAAATCTCGATTTCGATCTTTTTTACGAATGCATAACTTGCCTTGTAGTACCTACAAGTCGCAAAAATTAAGTGTGCTTTTATGGCCATGGACTACATTTTGGTCAGAAATTTTTTTAGAAAAATACCTATGTTATTTACAAAACCTGTCATAGAACCGTTTTTTTGATTTTCGGTTTTCTCATTAAAAGGTCTAACTATTTTGACCAAAATTAAATTTAAAATAAAAATCTATATTATTAAATATTTAAAATTGACATCCCAATTTTTTTTTTCAAAAAAATTCTAAAGAAATTCCTTATAGCAAAAAATAATTTAATAATAAAACAATTTTTAAAGAATTTAATGCATTTGAACATATTGCTCTAATAAAATCCTTAATTCCCAAAATACTTTTATGTAAGAGCAAGAACGTGCGATCCAGTCGTGAATTTTTTTTTTTGCGCACTAACTGGATTATGACTATCCTTAAAATGTTTAATCACAGTGCGAACATTGGGCAAAATGGGAGCATTTAAAAGGAAATACCAATGAGAATGAAATATTGGGACATTCCATACTCGTGTAGTCCGGCTAAAGAAAGAATATCTGAATTTAACAGTACGTCAGAAGTTAAAGTGAAGGCATTCCCTGAAGCGCGGGTATTACGGTTGCATCAATAAAGGGTAGGAATGCAACTGGCTATTTCACTAGAAAACTGTTTATGAAAATAACGGTAAAATAATGAAAGAAAAGATACATTGCGCCGGTGCTCAAGAGATTCAAATATTTCTGTTATACTTCTATCACCTTACATTTAAAAAATTTTTTTTTGGATTCTTATCAAAAGACTCTATTAGTTTTTTGAAGCAAGTTTAATGAAAATCCTAGAAAATTGTTTTAGAGGATATTAAAAAGAAACCAAAATCCCTAACTTTCGGAACCAAGGGCTAACTTAATTTGAAAATTTTCCCCTAACCTAAAAGTTGCATTGCAATTTAAATCAGCTCTAATTTTGCATGATTAAAAAACGATTGATTTTTATTATTCATAGCGTTAAACAGACCACTATGATTGTCAATTATCAACTGATTATTATTGATAAATTTTCAAATTTCAAATTTTATTATAACGAACTGAAAATTTTAATTAATAATTTGTATCAATTTTCTTTTGATTCACAATGATGAGAAATTTTATCAATTGGGTCGTTTCTTAGAGTTTTTCTTAGCAGGTATACATTTTAATCGTAAACACTATACTGTTTTTTTTATTGCACAAGATTAATTTTGAATAAGTTAGCTTTAATTAATTCCTTCCCCATTACGTTTCATTCAAAATATATCCCTGCCTACCTAAACAAAAACAAAAACACACTAAATCTATAAGTACCTTACTCTAGATTAAACTCACTTATTGATTATTTTCAATCAATGACCACATTTTATTGATAAAACCAGATATGTAATAAATAAAGAGTCCAAAATACAACCTCAAAAAGTGACTCAGATCCCGCATATTGATTCGAATCGAATCGTTAAAAAAAAGTCAAGTGCCAGCCAACCATGGGCTTTTAATTAAAAAACGTAATTCAATTAAATTGTTAAATGAAAGTTGTGTCTTGTGTTTGTGTGCCTCTGCAATCGATTGCAGTCAAGAATTGCATCGACAGCTTCAAGCTTAGCGGTGATCAATGCAGCGCTAACCGTTGCAATAACGTCAGGATTATCGCGAAAGTGGGTTACTTTCGGCGGAATGGTGCAGAAGGCTATTCCATTCAAAACCATTCACTCTGCCAACCGGCGATTATTTAGCGAAGAAAAGATACATTTTGTTTATATACATATCTTTCTTTTGACGAAAAGAACGATAAAGAAAATAAAAAAAAAAAAAGATTATTAACAAAATCGATATTTTCGTTGGCTTTTTGGTTCAACAACGACACCGACAATAAAGTCGGCACCGTGCTCCAATCGTGCTAGTTACTGCGGTACAGGACAGAACAAATTTCATGCTCCAATTGATTGGGTTGTAAAAATTTATTTGGATCATTTAATTGTACCGATTAAGACATTCAGCAATTAAGACACTTTCGACACAGATATACGAGCCGAGCAGATATCGATTGCAAGAGCTCTGTTACAAGGATGGCAATCTAATGGCTATGAATTAATTTTTTTTAACTTTGGTTGGGTAGATTTATTATAACACGGTCTGTAAATAACATATTGCAAAATATTTCATAAATAGAGTGAAAGTTTTAAAGAACATATGTCGATTTCAGTTTGCGTCATGCAAGCTGAAGTTAAAGAAGAATACTTCTGAATTTACAATTCATTTATTTTTGAATAATGTTAATTCAATCAATAAATATACATGTATATACCTACATATATGCCAACTTGTGTGTGACGAGTCCGTCCACAGAATTGAAGCTGAAGCCAAATCCTCATCCAAATAACTCTCGTTTTCTTTTCTCTGCACTTTTGTCTTGCCTTTTCCATTTCGCATTTTAAGGACAGTGGTTAAATATTCTGCGATGAAGCAATCTGGGGCCTTCGAGAGTTTCCATGTAAACTTATAAAAAACATAATTTTCCATTTAGAGATCCGAAGTTCTGTCCTTATTCCATTTGAAAGGTTTATCATCATCTAATCAGTCTATAACGAAGACTAGTTACTGCTTTTTAATTTAATATCTTTACACATCCCGAAAATTACTCTGACTATGCGACTCTACCAACTTGGAGGGCGGGGTGTCAAATAAACTGATTTTTATAAGTCTAATTTCAGAATATGCTCTTCCAGCGAAAAATCTATCAAACCTAAAGAAAGCCAATGGTTCGATTTGAGCTTTGTAAAGACCTGATAGAGAAGTAAGTTTCCTAAGCCATAAAAGGAAAACCAACTATGGAAAACTGGAATAAATTCAAACAAGCTAGAAAAACCTGAACGTCTAATTAAAAAAACAAAATTTTTGAGTGATCAAAAATAAGGACAAACAATTCTACCATATATTTGGTCCGTTTGCTGGAAGAGGTATTCTTCAAGTCTTGCAAAACCACTGCATAAGCTTTTCCATGTATCCTACTCTACTAGTTTCCTTTCGAGTGGATGGAAAACAGGATTTTTTAAATCTTTCCTTAAAAAAAGAGTGAATCTGCTTCCTTCTATAACCATCGTCCAATTATACTTACGTCCTATCTTTCCAAGGTAATGGAAACGCTAATAAAATAAATTAAATAAATGCTGGTGTTCCCCAGGGCTACGCTTTATCTCCAATTCTCTTTTCAATATTCGTTAATGGTCTCTTTTCTGAAACATCTAATCCATTACCTTGTCTTCTCTCAGCTTTTCATGTTCGTTTCTAGATTCCCCGTTCTTCGGATGTAGAACGCCTACGGCAGCGTATGATAAGCTCATTATATTTTGATCTTAGTATTAATGGAGTGACAAAAATCGTTTAAAATTTAATGCTTCAAAAACTATCATGTCTTCTGTATTTAAAACAAAACTAACCTTTCACGCCGCTATTCATGACCGTCACTTGCATCGAGAAGCCAGAAAAACGTTCATTATCATTACTCTTTTTGTGGAATAATCACATATTCGTCAATGTTAAAAACGGTACTAAATGTCTAGTTTTTTTTCTTCAGTGCCAGAAATCTTGTACCCCTTCTGACCTGGTTATAATCTAAAAAAACCTAAATACGTTCAAAGTTTGAATAGACATATAATCGTCATATCTGAACAAGTGCTCCTATAACTTATAATTTAGCGTCTTGTACAAACATAGTTTCCCTTTAGCACATTAACTTCTAGGAATGTACATCAGTTTACCCTTGAAATAATAGAGATTATTTCGTAAGCTGCACTACACGAATGTAGAATACTTTCTATGGTTCTATTTTACTGCTCATTTTGGTATTGTGAGCTTCAAAACAAATGTATATCTGTATCTTCCCTTCAATATTTTTCCAAACTTTCGCACTTTGTTTAATTATTATTCTAAGCTAAGTTAAGCTCCCTTTAGTTCGCATTTATTATAAAGTAGCCATATAATATTTCACTAGGTAGATAAGCCTCACTGAAACTTACCATGGTGGAAACAGCCCTAAGAAGCTTTCAAAGGGTTTAAAACCCAATCTTCAGGTAATGTACTATCCATCCAATATTCATCACGGAGAGGTGATAGTAAGAGTTGATACAGAGAGGTGTGTTTTGAAAAAATCTGAGGAAGCTGTTGAAATTTTTACGGTAAAATTTACTGCAACAAAGACCATTCTTAATCTCGTTCCTTAAAACCTTCTTTCGATCATGTTGTTTAGTCATAGTCTTAAGGACTATTCACATGAGAGCGATCAACGACCGACCAATGAACGAACATTCGCCCATTTTGACATTTCGTTCAGATACATTTTTGTTTGTTCGTCGCGAATGGCGTTTACTTAGACAACTACTCGTACTATCTTAGTTCCGTTTTGATTTTGAGGTTAGACGCGCGCGAACAATTCATTCGTTGCAGTGTGGATGGTATGTGGAACGCGAATAGTGTTTGACAATTCGTAGCAATCATATTGCAATTCGCGACGACCAATTTATTTTCTAAAATTTCTCTCATTTTAGCAAATTTTAATATAATTAACATTAAATTAAACTAGTTTTCTACCTTTTTGTAAAGTTTTTGTGAAGAATTTAGGCTTATATATGTTTTAAATCCCATTTGTTTTTTTATTCGTTGGTCGTTGGTACTCTCGCTATCTGTTTTCTCCCACCATCCCAACCATTTTCCATTTTTAAACCCACATTTTGAGTTCGTTGTACTCATGGAGCTTGAGAGTAGCTAGAAGATGATGACAAAATATGTATCTTTCAAATTCGATCGTGTTGAACCAGCGTTTGGGCTAGAGACTAGCACGTCATCTACATAGAGAAACTGGAACAGAACGAAACATACTTAAAATAATTTAACTTCCATTTTTACTTGCGACTTATATGTAGATACTATAAGGCAAGTTATGCATTCGGAAAAAAAATCAAACTCGAGATTTTGATCAAAGTTGACATTACGATGATAGCGAAGACTAAAAATTGGGTCTCGCAATTATGTCTGTCTGTCTGTTGACTACAGCCTAAACGGCTGGGCCGATTTCATTTTTAATTTTTAATTCCCCCCGGATGTTTTTTTCTTTTTTTTTTAAGACCAAAAATGCCATACGGTTTTTTTTTCGAAATTTTATAAATATTTTTTTTTCTCAAAAACTGTCCCACAGATTTAAAAAAAAATCACAAAATGTCATTTAGTTAAACCTAAGTAATGGTTGAAAAAAAAATTTCCAAAAAACTATTATTTTAGAACTATTTTTTTTTTGTTTTTGATTTTTTCAAAAACGGTACGACTGATTTTTTTTAATTTTTATGTTGAGTCTACCCAGCAGTTTCAATATTATTGTGTATTCAAATTTTCAACATTTTTTTTTGGATTTTTAAAAAAAAATTTAAATTTTTTTTTTTTTTGAAAACTCAATATACTTTGAAAACTCCAAGCTCGATTTTTTTAAAGCTTGATAAATAAAAGTTCTTTCAATAATCTACAAGATATAAGATAAAAAAAAATATTTTACCCAAAAATAACGGTACCCTCCATACAAATTTAAAAAAATGGTTTTCGAAAATCGTATTTTTCTCGAAAACGGTTCCGAGAATTTTGATTAAATTTTTTTCTTTCGATTAATTTTTAAGATCTATAATTTAATAAAAAAATTGAAAACAAGATATTACTGACTGTACCTACCATAGAACGATTTTTTAAAATTTTGAATTTCTCATTATCGGCATAACGAATTTTCATGAAATTTTTTTAGAGAGAAGCTTCTAAAAAGTTTTAAAAACATTGCATTTCAAAACTTTATGAAAAAAAATTTTTTTTTTTAATTTTGAAAAAAATCTATATTTTTTTTTTGGAAAATTCAATATCTCGAAAACGGCTCAATATTTTTTCTTGTAAATTAAATTTTTATTCGAATAATAATACAAAATTAAAACAAATTGGTGTACGAATTTTTTTTTAAATGTTTTAAAAATTTTTTATATAAAAGCTTATTTTTTTTAAGAAACCACTACAGAGACTTATAATTTTTGTTTTTGCATAAACCTATATTTGCTTAAATCACATGGCATTCTATTTTTACCTCCAACTACTAAAGAAGTTTTTTTAGTCATTTAAAAAAATAATTTTATGCTTATGAACAGTTTTTCTCTAATAACATTTATTTTTGAAATTCTCAGTCTATTACATAGGAGCAAGTTCGTGCGACCCAGTCGTGCATTTTATTTAATACAGCTTTGAGCCCATCCTAAAACTCTTAATTTAAAAATTAACTTAAATGAAAAAACAGCTTAAAAGAATGAAACGCTAAATGCCCATTTCTGCACAAAGATCCACCTAATAGTAAATTTTGGGTAAGGTAGTTTAATTTGAATATTTGCCTTCCTCCTTAGGTTCCCTAAAATTGTTAAGAGATTAGTAACTAGTATTTGCTCCTATTTCGAATAATTTAGTAGAATAGCTGATAGAATCCTCAGAATAGTATTTTCAACTTTTAATAGTTTCTTTTTATTTTTTTCACTGATTGTGTGGGTGAGAGATTTTCATTGGAACTTAACCTCGAAATTATACCGCAGCCGAGTTCCACGAAAGTGGAGTGTGAATAAAAGGGGTGGCTAATAGAGGAATAAAGGGAAAGCTGTTGAACGAATTCCTGGTTAAGCTGATAGGCGATTTGGTAAATTTTTTGTAGTGAGAAAAAAAGAAAAAAGAAAAAGTTAAAGAAAAGGAGAATAGTTGAGAAAAGTAAAATAAAAGTTTTTGGCAAAAAACATCGAAAAGATCAAAGAAGGAGTTTTATTGGAGAGAGTTTGAGTCACCAGAACTGGACGAGTGAAATTATCGAGGAAAGAAAACAGGATTAAAGAAGAAAAGATAACTAGAGTGTTGATTTTCTTAATAATTGTATTCATTTGCTTAAAAACTGTTGGGAAATATAAATTCGGTTTTTTAAATCTAAAATATAAATTCGTTTTTATAATCTCAAAACTATGAGACTCGCAACTCAATTTTTATCCGTTTTATTTCGGGACCGAGTGATACGTGTCCATTCTTGCGGTCTTGGTTTTTAGAATTCCCTTTGTTTCATCTTAAATAATTTTAAGTTAATTGTGTAATGATTTTCTTTTGTTCTAAATTTTCTTCATCCAATTTAAATTTATATATTTACATTACTATTATTGAAACAATATTCTGGGTCTTAAGCCACGGTTTCCCAGATATTTTTAAATATAACTTTCTTACTTACCATTGGGAATTAAAATTTGTGTTTGCTTCATATTTTTTGAAGAATAATTTCAGCATTCCCGTTAAGGGGGTGGCCGTGGCGCGATGGAGGTGTGCTCGCCTGTGAACCACATGATCACAGGTTCGATCCCTGCCGTCGTCTGTGTCGTTTTAATTCCATTAAAAACCTTCTAAAATTGTCATCAAATGGGTTGCTGGTTTACTCATTACATGTTGTTCAGGCATAACACTAACTACATGTAATTGAGTTAAACTAGTATGCCCAACAAGGATGAACACGAATAAAATAATGTGAATTATAAGCGACATAGAAATAAGACACGGCATTCTCCGCTTTAGTTCAGCCGCCATCCCTGGAGATAAAATATCTGAGACAACAACCTTCAGTCTCAGAACATCGTGCCACACATCTTTCCTATCCTTCTTTCTCTTCCTTAACTTCACGCCTGCGCTGTGTTCAAACATTTAAAGGGTAATCATAACCCCTTGAGCGCGTGTAGATGATAAAAAAAAAAGGCAAACTACTCTAAGCAGTTTCCTGGCAACCACCCTACAATGTGAGTACGCCCCAGTACTTGCATTAAGTTAATTTAATTTTTATAACACCAAAATTCTTCTTTTTATTCGATCTGAATTGTTTACTTGTTTACTATATTTTTTTATTACCATTAAATTTCACTATCCAGTCGGCTGCATCGCTGTTGCATTGTGTTGTTGTAATATATTTATTATCGCTCTATCTTTCATACTTCGTTGATCAGTTTGACAGTTCGTCAATTTGATTTTATCTCTCGCGTGTGTCGGTTTCTCAATTTTATGATACGAGTATATACAATTTACTCGTTTGTTCTAAGTAAGTACTCGTAAGTAAGTAAATGCTTTTAAAAGGTTTCTGATTTGAAAAAATACCTTCAATTAAACAATTGATAAAATCACCAAAATTTGATCTGAATGAAACTTACTTCGCAAGGTGATATAAAGGTAAAGATAATTATTCTAAATGACATATTGCTAGGTCTCCAGATTAAACAAAAATAGTAATTATAGCTACACGATCTTTGAACCTAATTCAACTAGTTTGAATGAGTCTTGTTCAACGATTATACGACTATAAAACAGATATCTGCAATTGGTGACTTAGAACTCTCAACAATATTTGTGTGCGCATTGTCGGCGGGAGTACAGAGGACTGACAATTTTCTACCCTGTCTGAATCCGAACGGCTAAGATGAAAGGCATTTTCTCACTATAAGAGGGCGTGTTGCTTGCTTAAAAGAAGGAGAACTATTGAACAACACATTTTTGTTTTTTTTTTTTGTAGGTGGAATAGGCAAAAAATCGATCGCCATATACCGAACGTGACAGTTCAACGCACTATTTTAATTTTTAATTCATATGTAAATTTTATATTTATTTGTTTTAATGACAAATAATAAGTTAATAATCAATAAAGCTGGCTCTCATGTCATACTTGAATAAATTTACTAGGTACAGCGTATAGGAAGCGAATTGAATGCAATGCATGGCCACAACTAATTACCTCATTTATGGGAGTGTTTTGTTGTGTGTCTCAAGACATTCAATTTTCTATTACATTTTTAAACAAAATCGTCATCAACGTTTACTTCGCAATACATCAACGCAATACATCAGCACCTTAAACTTTTTCGAATGACATCATCAACAAAGTTAAAACAAACATAAATTACTTCGACACAATTTAACAAAAAATGTATATTTCCATCGTATTTGCATATTTGATTTAAATCGCCTCCAGCCTCACCTCACTTTTAATTAAAATATCAATTCATCGTTTTGCTGATTTAAAGAATAAATGAATTCGACTTCTTGTCTAGTGCAAACGATTAAGAGTGGCTAAAAGTTTTCGCCTCCTCAGGCCTACGAACAAAATTTATTCATATAGACACACTAACCGCCAGAAAAAAACATTCTAATTAGCCGTGTGAAATGTCAATATTACAAACGACACAGATGTCAAAAATCCCATTTTGTGAAGGAATTCGGTTTGAAAAGTGTCTTCGTCAAATCATGTCATAGATTCCTACTAAATGTCAGAGAAGATATTCTCGTTGAATTAATATTGACTACGAACGCGACACAGAGTGAAGACGGTTTCGTTTAGGCGCGCAGATAAAAACCTGTTAACACAGAAATTATTCATTAGCCAAATGATGTAATCAAGCAAATTGAATGTTTCGATCATCACACACTTTGGAAGCAAAGAGTCGTCAATATGGCAGCAAGTTAAAGATCACTCATAGTCATAGACGATGCACGAGTACGACAACGATGACGACGTCAAGTCGTGTGGAAAACTAGTTACATGCTATACTCGTAAACATAAATGCTTCTCGAAGATCCATTAGCAGTATATATATCTTGACTAAATACTGGTTTGCTTCAGGAATCAGTAATGATCAGATCACCTTATAGCACCCACAGACATTTGTGTGATCTTCTGCTGATTTGATTTTGAATCTTTATTTTGGCTCTATAGAGTGAATGTCTTGAGGTCGAATGTTAGCTAGATTGTTCAGAGATAGATGAAGGGAAGATCTTTACAAATTACGATCTTTTATAATAATTTTTTAAACGAATTTTTTCTTAATCAATAATTTTATTTGATCAGTTGAAATTCCCTCATAAGCTGCAAGTTAATCACTTTTGAAATAAGTTGATTCTGTGTGACAAAAAAACAAAGCAAGAAAAATAAAAGCATCTGAAAAGAAGAAGTTATTCGGAATTTTTCTCAACCGACCGACTTATGGTCAGCCAGAATTTTAAAGTTTCTACCCATACCCTTTACCAAAGGCATATAAATGAAAACGTTGGTAATGATACTTTCTGCAATGGTGCGCCATCCAACGCGGCATCACAAACTGTGTCTTTTATCTGGAAAGTGCAAAGTGTTTATAATTTGCTTCGCGATCGTTTTTTTGTAAAAGAAAATAGTTGCTTCATTAGCCTGTAAGAAAACTATGGCGCTTCTGTAGCTGTAGAAGCCAAAAGTTTGTGGTAAAATGGCAAATAGATGATGAAAGGAAACAAGCGAAATGCCGCTTGTATTTTCTCTATAGACAAATCTTTGATCTTTGTTAATGTTTAGAATAAGGAAATTAACAGAGAAAGCATTATTCTTTGGGGCTTTAGACAAAAATGTTAGATTCGGTCACACGTACTCGATGCTAAACCAAATTGAAACGATTGGGTAAAGAATGTTATACATTGTTTTAAAAATCAAGAAGGCACTCTTTTTAGGAAATAAAAAGCAAAAGCTAATTAACTTTCCAAGATTAAGCAACAACAACTCGAGTTGTTATAATCTCGTTTAATAGATGGAGCTTCGAGATAGCTCATACATCACGGGTATTTGAACCTAGTTCATTTAGTTTGATTTGAACCTACAGACACAGTGCTTACAAGTTATTGCATATGGCTAGGTTAGATTAGGTTGACGTGTTTGTCAACAGGAGATCCAACACACGTAGATTATGAGTTGATCCATTATGAAATCACATTGAATCTTGGAGACCCTTTCACTAATCGTGAAAAGTATGAGGTCCTTATGAAGCGAGCGAGATTGCCTTTATCTATATTTGTCAGATCACTAAGAGCATTGTAGTAGAAATCTCCTATGTCTCTTTAAGTCTTTGGGATAAAGCAGGACATGTACAGAGAGGGTGAGGGATCGATTCCTCCTCTTCTTCGTCCATGCAGCTTCTGTAGAAATCGTTATAATAAATTCCAAGTCACTTTGCGTGCTTACCTATCAAACAGTGTCCTATTATAACACTGTTACGAAGACTATGTGTGATCTGCTTTAAGATATTAAACCTTTGGAGCAGTTTAGACCAGGTGTTAGCCAAATCTGTTTTGTCGCCAAGTACCAAGGTGATGATATTGTTCTATATCAGGTTTGTTTTTACTTGCGATATAGGTAGATACTATAGGGCAAGTTCTGTATTTGGAAAAAAAATCGAACTCGAGATTTTGATCAAAGTTGACATTACGATGATAGCGAAGAAGAATAAAGTTGGTCCGGCAATTCCGTCTGTCTGTCTGTATGTCTGTACCTCGATCTAGAGCCTAGGCCACTGGGACTGGACCTATTTTCTTCAAACTCGGTAGTTATGGGTCTTCGGTGATTCCCTAGAGGGGAAATTGAAATTTTTTTTTTAGCTCTAAAACTAACGGTACCCCCCATACACTCGTAATGCAAAATCTTATTTATCTCGAAAACGGCTCTAACGATTTTGATAAAAAAAAATTAGGTGTGATATTATTGACATGGACTACGTTTTGTTAAAAAAAAAAAAATTTGGGGCAAAATGTTATTAACGGTACTTGTCATAGAACCGTTTTTTTTATTTTCGATTTCTCATTAACGGCTCTAACGATTTTAACCAAAAATTTTCAGCAGGAGTCCCCCTAAGTTTAAAATAATATTCTATATTAAAATATTCGAAAAATTATTTGTTGGGTTTTTTTCAAAACAAATTTTTTTTTGAAAAATCAATGTCTTCAAAACCTATGAACGATTATTTTTTGAAATTATTTCCTAAAATCAATATTATTAAAAACTTAAAATTCGCATCCCACATTTTTTTCTTGAAAAATTTTAAAGAAATTTCTTATATAAAAAAATTTATTTATTTAATAATAAAACGATTTTTTAAAGTTTGTTTGCATAAATTCATACTTTTCTAGAAATCAGACGGCAATTTCATTTTAAATTCATGTTTTATATTTATAAAATGTATCTTAAACTCCAAAGTACTTTAACATAAGAGCAAGTTCGTGCGATCCAGTCGTTCATTTTATTTGTATAGCAACTTGCTTTAGTATAAGTTTACACGCAGCGATGGGAATACCTATATTTGCCTTATTTGGCAATAAAGGTATCATTGTTCCACTTTTGGTGAGTTTGTCAGCTTTACAATTTCATGAAATATCCCTGTAGAGTTGAATGTTAAACTGTTGTGCCATCTCCATCAGAGACGATCGGCAGTTAAGAGCTGTTATTGAACTGGTAGAGACAGAATCAAAAGATTTTATGGCTACTTGGCTGCCCGGGAATAATTTGATATTATGTTTTCCTTAAGCTTAAGACAGGATTTCTTTAATCGTTAAAGACCTTAAAGACGGTACAGTGATTGCGAAGACGGAAAGGGAAACTTACATTTGGTCTGTCTGAGTAAACGACTCCACCAACACCGTCATTAGTTTTTGACCCATCGCATCGGTGTAAAAATGGATTAAATCATTTTCCAGGAGTGCCATGTCATCCCAGATTTCTCTTGAAGGGATGGTTTCCCGAAAGTTTTTATCAAAATGAATCTGAGGGATAGTGTAATCGATGCTTCATGAAAGTGAACCGAATGAGTTAGAATGATGGAGCGGCCAATTTCATTATTGATCCTCTGCGAGGAGTCTTTTAGACGAATACTTGTGTTTTTGCAAAAGTTTGCTTGCCGAATATATTGAGGAATATGAGATGGAATAGAATGTCCAGTGTCTAGTGGAGAGAGTCGTGTAAAGTGCTCCGACAATGCTCATTCGGATTGTAATTAAGGTTCTTTCCAATCGGCACAAGACAATGTTGACAGTTTGTGGCAACCATGTTGTTTTGGTGGTGAGGTGTATCGAATCTTATGTTTATTATTGAGTTACTGATGCCAAATTACCATGGCAAGTAAAACGATTTTTTGTTAGTGCAAACGTTCTGTGAAGCTGCGGAGGAGGTCCTACAAAGTGATTATCAAGCTCGAGACGATCTGTTATCTAAGTAAGTTAATCAGCAGCTATTCGTCAAAATAATGACAACTCAGCCGAGAACAACATCTCTTTCCATGAAAGTGTACAAAAGAAACCGAGGCAGTTAAGTCTTCGCCGTGCACAAGATCTCGGTCTTTTGTAGGCTTCAACTTGGTGAATTTTGCATCGTGAATTGAACCTTCATCCATACAAGGTCCAATTGACTCAGGAGCTCAGAGCTAATGACCATTGACAATTCCGTTTGTTCGCTGACTGCGTTTGAAAAAGCTTCCCAATTTTGGTCGAAAAGATTAAGATCTAGAAAGAATTTCCGAAGAAGTGGGTCATTTTTCTGCTTGTTTTTAATACACTTCCAAATACAAGAACCTTAACGACCAATTTGGTCAATTTTGAATCGGAGAATATTACAAAAAGCCCTTCTGAGGTTTTTAGAATAATTAGTAAGTTATGAGTTAAGATTCTGTCTCTGGCCACTGCCAGTTACAACTAAAATATAATCAAGATTTTTCCAGGGGAACTACCTCTTACGAAGGAGTGACAAATCATCCAAAAATATCTCTTCTCATTAATAAGAAGCTTCTCATCTAATCCGTTTAGACTCGGCAGAAAATTGAAGGTGTTTTCATTCCTGCTGACAACACGCACACACGTGCTGTCACTGCATTAAATTTATTAACTTCCCATAGGGAGTTATTGTAATCGGTCCGATTTGTCAAATTGGAATTTTTGACATTTCTCGACGTTTCAAGGTCCCTAGAGGCTATATCAATCATTTTTACAGAGATGTCTGTGTGTGTGTGTGTACGTACGTTCGTACGTTCGTACGTTGGTACGTTCGTACGTCCGTACGTTCTTGTACCATTTTTCGTCGTCGATATCTCAAGAACGAGTAAAGATATCGGCTTCAAATAAATTTTGTTTAATAGATAATAACTTCGAAAGAGGCTGAAAGGGCGTTTATTAAAATTCAGTGAGTAGTTTTTTCACTATAACGGTTTAAAAAAAAAAAGTAAAAATTTTGGTTAGATTCAAATATCTCACGAAAAAATAATGCTATTCACTTCAAATAAAATTTAATGTACTCATTATAAGGTCATACAGATTTGGTATGAATTTGGAAAAAAATGAACATACCGTTATTTTTTTAAATAAAAAAAACTGAAAAAAAAAATTTCATAACCCAGATATTCTAAGAACGGAAAACAATTTGAAACTCAAAATAATTTTATTTTACGAAAAATAATGTGTTTGACAACTGGTGAAAATTTCAAAAAAAATCAGTTTACAGTTTTTTTACAAAAAATAAAAAACTATATAAAATTCTATTGAAAATTGGTAAAAATTGTTTTTCGACTCAAATTTCTCGAGAACTAGTAGTGATATTGACTTCTAATTTAGTTTATTTTATACATAGTATAATTTTGTACAATTGGTAAAATGTTGACAAATATTGAACTAATAGTTTTTTTTTTTTTAATAAAAAAACTTTTAAAAATTCTAGTGAAAACTAGTTAAAATTGTATTTCAAGTCGAATTCCTTGGTTAGGAACAGCGATTGTGCCTTCTAAGGTATGTTGTTTTATACATCGATACCTCCCCGTAAGAATGTATACTAAGCGACATTTCTAAAATTGTTCAGGAAACGAAAAAAACGAAGAAAGTTCTAGTTGAATGTCTAAGAGACAATTTTGGTTAAACAAAGACATCTAACAAAATTTTTTGTTGCTCACGACAATGAGATCTTTATTAATGTCGCTTAGCATAATTTTTTTGGCGGATAATACAAATTTCAGGTGGCAACATTATTTTAATGAGAAAACATGGCAGTTGATAAATTTTTTTATTTGTACTCTAGTTTCCTTTTCATGCATAATAGGTTGGCGAAACCCAGGCCAAAACGTGGCCCTTAACATATAGTATATTTCCTCATCAAAAAGTCATTTTCGAAAAAAGTGTCGCTTAGTACATTCTTACGGGAAGGTATCGACATAATACAATTATTAATATATGGTTAAATTTTGACAAGTATCGAATTGACAGTTTTAACAAAAATATTTCGTTTTTAAATTTTTTGCAATTAAAATGTTTGGAACCGAAATAATAAAGTAATTTCTATAATATAATACATAATTTTATTATCAACTTAGTTTTTAGAAGAATGTATGTACTGTACATACGTATATGAATAAGGTTGTTCAGTTGTACCCAAGTCCCACATATTAAAATTCCATTAATAGCTGTGGTAAAATTGAAGAAAACGTCACAATATGTTTTTATCTTTTTGTACATGAAAAAGAAGGAAAATTCTACTCAAGGTTTTCTTAGGTGTAGGAACACAGATATATTAAAAAACACGGAAATCTATAATTCAGTATAACATGTACCTACCAACCTTCGTAATTATTACAAGAAATTTAACATTTTAAATAGAAAAGTTTAAAATTAGTTAAACACATTTTCTGTAAAAAAAAAAACATAAAATGAGCGACTAAGTATCCTTATCATCAACAAAACAAAGCAAATTTCCTAATATCATAGTATGCCACAAGCATCATCGATTTTTAAAACAGGAGTCATTGTATATCCAGTGCTGATCACAGCCTTTCAATCCGGAAAAACCGCAACAACAATTACACTATGAAACCATTTACTTCGATCTTCCATCTACTGCTCTATGATCGAAGTATGTGTACAAAATATCATACCAATTACCACACCAGATACAGTACAGACACAGCTAAAGTTTGTTTCGCTGAAAATTTGGTTATTTGAAAAAAACTAAATATAAAGTTTTCAAGACCACAAATGGGAAGTTATCAGTGTGGGTCGCACCCAGCCTCTTTTTTATTTTATCTGTTATAATAAAAAACGATATATTTTAATACTTGCGATTTTTCTAAACTGTGTCGAATACATCGAAAGATGTTATATTAATCGTCTCACGCAACTGGGCAAACATTCCGGTGCTACTCGACTCAAACAGACTGCAAACACAGGACTGGTCGTTCGACCGAGAATATCGCGGCTGTAGCAGCTGACGATGTCGCTGAGAACAAATAAACATCAACCGTAGACGCAATTGTACATCACCAGACAAACTCTACAGCAAATTTTAGTGAAAGACTTTCACATGTTCTTCGTCAAAGTGCGAACAGTGCATCAGTTAATGCCTGCGTTTTAAGTACGGTTCAGCCATCGTCAATCTCAAAAACGAAGAGGACGATTTTTGGTCGAAAACCATCATGAGCGACGAGGCGCATTTGCACTTAAGCGATTACGACAATATGTAAAATCTTCATTTCTGGGGCACTGAAAATCTTCACGTCAAGCACGAAGAGCTATTACATCAACGCAAAGCCACTGTGTTGTGCGCCGTTCACGCGGGAGGAGTGATCGGGCAGTATTTTCTTTAGAACGCCATCGGCAATACTGTCACTGTTACTGACGAACGCTACAGAACCATGATAAACGACTTCTTACTGCCGGAATTGGATGAGAAGGACTTGGTGAATATGTGGTTTCAACAAGACGGTGCAACCGCACACACAGCATGAGCCACAATGGATATTGTAAAGGAATATGGCCGCGAAATCTCTCGTTTTGGCGATTTGGCATGGCCAGCAAGATCGCCCGATTTAACCATCCCAGACTTCATTCTTTGTGGGTATTTGAAGTCGCGGGCTTATGCCAATAAGCTTCAGACAATTGCAGCCCTTAAGGGAAATATTCGACAGGAATGCGAACAGTTAATACTTTATGGATCGCCAAACACAATTATGGAGAATACTCTTCTTTTATCTAACGGTTTAATTTATAAAAGCCTAAAATTGCAAAATTAAAAGATTTAAAAGGATGTGGGAAATAACAAAATGAAACGATTTGTTCTTATTTGGCGCACAATGTAAATACTTATCAATTAACATTACATTAACTTACTACTTAATGTATTCTCCTTCTAACCAAATAAACTCCACTAATTTGAAATTGTACTTAAGTTTTGTTAGAGTTAACACTAGCATAAAGCTAATTGTTAAAAACTTAATAATGAATCATTCATGTCTTTTTTAATGTTTCGGATAGTTATACGCCTCAGGTCTTTGTGCTACTTTTCTTCTGACTGACCCTCGTTACCTAGTCCAAAGGTTATTTTTAGCGCAGCAAACAAACTGCTGATCATCGTGATCAACTTTAATTGAACTTTGTACAATTGTTCACATAATCTTCAACAAGGCTAAGGTACAATATCGAAAAGAGGTCGTTGTGTGCCGGCATTACAAAAATAAAACCGCTGCTGCAATCCATGAAAAAGAAAGAGTAGATAATAAACTGTATACCCAAAGAAACCCCCATCGTTAAATCAACTAATTAATTCAATTGTACTTAACTAATACAGCTTCTTTCTGAAAGATAGTGCAGTTATAGTAGAATGTTCAGCATTTTTTTTTTTCTATTTTTCCTGTTAAGTCATTTTATGGATCTTTCTACACCTAGGTATGGCCAGCTAACAACGTCACTTCCAAGAACTGCACGAGACAAGGTGTATCCAATGCTTAGTTCACTAGCATGGGTCTGGTTTTATCATGAGAAATCCAAAAAATCAAGAAACCATAAACGTACATTCAACATAATTTTCTTTTATTTTATTTTACCCTTTTTTACAGAAAGTATCTTCTTATTTCTAACAACAAAGAGTTGAACATAGAAAAATATACACGTTGCTCATAAGTATCATCTAAAGGAGAGGAATTACAGTCGAACCCTGATATATCCATTTAGCCACTCGAGCTTAAGTCAATTTAAGACAAGGCCAGCCTGGAGCCTCTTTGTAATTATTACTCGTATATTACATATCGGAAAGAAGTTCCCCTTGGGGTAATGGTTGATTAGTTTGGGAACAATAAAATGCAGTAAGAACACATTTGTAAAAATCTAACAATACAATATTTTACTTCATGAATCTTGAAGCTTAAGGTATTTTTTTTTAAATAAGAATTTCTTAAGCTGCCAAAATGATAAAATTATTATATTTGGGTTTGAATGTAACTTATGTTACGGATGGTCTAAGCGGATGAGTGGGTATCTGGGAAATGCTACACCACTATCCCGTGAGATACTCTATATAAGTTGAGAGTAGTTAGACAGACATGTGGCTTAAACAGGTTTCTCGGACAAAAATGCACGCGGATATACAGTCCAATGAATAGATAGATATATACACGGATACGGATACACATTTTCCTATTCTCTCAGCACCAGCGAGCGTTGATACGTATAAAATCTACTGTACTCGTATACCTAATGTAAAGCTTCAAGTTGCCTTTCCTCTTTGGCTAGCATTTATACAATAGAGAATTGAAGAAGGCCAGTAAGTAGTTAGTTAGTTAGTTAGTTGAACCCTGTTCCAGTACACAATATAGACAGAAACATCTAAAGCAAACAATTTCTTGAGGATTCAGAAAAGGAATGTATAATGTCCCGAAAAGGAATAATGACTTTGACTGGAGAGGAAGAACTATACACATAGACTCACAGTGAGTGAAGCAATGTGAATGAAGTGCAGATTGAATTTGTTATTCCCATTCCCAGGTATTTTTTGTTTGTTTCACATTTGTTGAGAAACACTTAAGTGCTTCGGAGCTTGGTTCTTCAGGAATTTCTAGCATGCCCGTTAAAACTTTGTTTGACTAACAACTAAGTTTTTAAATCTTCTTGTTATCATTCTTTGCATCTAACTCCAACATAAAATATATTATAATGTCGATTCGTTTCCCAAAATTATCAATTTTAATTCAAAACCTGTCAAAGTTTATATTAAAAATATAAAATTGAATAGAGATTACCAGGTTTGGGTGGTCCGCGAACATACCTGGCGCACCAAGAATTCTCTGAATCTCACTTCGCATGAGAACTTGCCCACTTTAGTGGAAATTGTTTTCCATTTTTTCGGTGAATATTTCCCAACTAGAGTGGGAACTTCTAAAACTTATCTTAGACATATGAACCTGCACGATGACTGAACATACCATAATTGTAGATGCGAGAGTGGTCCAAGAGACTATTGATGTGAAATGCTTGGAACTCACAAGGTTAACCATCAGAGGAACCATTGACCAACAAAACTTTTGACATATGACCCCGTAGCATACAATTTCTATTATAATCCTGGTCAATTTGGTGAGCAGTAAATGGTGCAGAAAAAATAGGAGGTCTCCAATTTAAAAAAAAGCCATGTCAGGTAATTTAAAAATTTTGGAAAATTAATATGAGACAAAAAGTGCTAAGAGTTTATTTTTCCATTCATTATTTAATTTATTTTGAAGGCAAAACATATATGTATGTATAAGCTTAAGTCTATTGTGTTAAGAAGGGTGATCATAGGAATTACCCACGCAAGCCCTCACACCAATGACAAACAATGTCATTAAAAGAAGTAACGGAAAGCTTGCTCGTTAAACTCATAGTGTTACATAAACCGAAGTTAAAAAATAAACAGTTAAGAAAACACCAGTCAAAAAACGAGTTAACTTCTTATTGCAGATGATCACAATTACGAGAATTTGAAAAAAGTTTTAAAGATCGTTATTTGAATGCATCAGCACAGATTGTAAGACATTAAGAAATAAAATAGAAAGTATAGGCCCTAAGTGGCTGCCCTGTGGCATATCAGAGATATCGTTGAAAATTTTGGAGGTATGATCTTTGAGAAGTACCTTTTATGATATATTATATAGATAAGATAGAAGCCATTCAACAACAACTAAGAGTCGGAGTTTTAGGTAAGATTACAATTTATCCTCCCCAGCATATGAGTAATAGGTTCGTTGGAGCCATAAAAGTTGCGGTGGATGGGCAGTTTGAAGATAATTTGTGGGAAGTGGTGTTGAAAAAGATGGAGTTGTAAGGAGTTGTGCAGTCAACAGATCTTGAAAGAGAATGTCACTTAGTTTTCTTCGTTCTTTCGGCGTATTCCAGTTAATTAATAGAAGTCGGTCTCGATACCGAGGTAAAATTAAAGTGTTATGTTACGAATTACAAAACGTAAGAAACGATGACGAATGTTCTCAAAAATTGGGCGGATAAAGGTTATGTAAATAGATTGGGTCACGTAGATGTCAGAATATTCTTTGGAGCGCCGCCGTCATTTTACAAATCCTAGTGCTGAGTTTGATCTCAGAATAATATCATCAATATGTGTGAGAAAGTTGAGCTTTCATCACATAAAACATCAAGGTCTCGAATAGACCTAGAGGTAGATATGTGTTGATAATACAGAAGGTAAAGACGAGGAGATATTGGTTGCGTTTTGGTGAAAAAGTGATTGTTTGGAATTTAGAAATATTTCGTTCCAAATAGATAGAAAAACTGTAGAAACCAAGTTTAAGAAGATTCGAATTATGTGTCGAAGGAATGGTCTTAGAAAACTTGATATCGTCGACATAGAGTGAGATATCGGAATAATTCATTACCATTGCAATATCGTTAACAATATGAATAAAAAGCAGAGGACCTAAGAATCTGCCTTTTAGGACCTTGTAGGTAGAACTAAAACGAACTTTGTAGTCATGGTTTTTAGGTAAGAAAGAATAAATATCAAGGAGATAAGTTTCAATCCAAGGGTTGAAAATGGTAAGTCTATATGAAATTTTGTCAAACGTCTTACTGAAATCGGTTGAGACAACGGATATGAATTCAACGAGGTAAGTCGGACCTATTTTTTAGAAATAAAAAAGCCTTGTTATCTGAGAGAAACAAGAGATAACGAAGACTAAAAATTTCGTACAAAATGATTTCAATGGTTTTGAGAACATGTGAAAGTTTAGCAATATGGCGGCGACGCCATTGTCGGGGTCAGAAATAAACTCATCATTATGATGATTTACATTATTTTGGCTAAGAAATGGGTCAATAGTATGAGAAAAAAATGCGCTGATGGAAAAACTAGGTAAATAATTGAAAAAATAACATTGAGACATGAAAAAAGTTTCTGTAAAATATTGTTTAAAAAAATTAGAAAAGTTGATGATTGTTTTGGGTTAATTTTGAAGATGTGTTATTGAAGGAGAGATATGGAATGTAACTATTGGATTTTCGTTTAAAGTTGACAAACTTGAAGAAGGATTCAGGGTCTTCAACAAGATTGCTCTGAGTTTCTATACCAAGGTAAAACAGAAGACAAAGTAAAATTTAAGTCGAGAAAAGGGTTCATGAAAGAAATAGAATTAAATATTTCTCTATAGAATATGTCAATTGCATGATTTACTGTGCCGTTTTCATAAGTTCAATAATGGGAGGAAATTTTTCTTTATGAAAAACATGAGAAGGTAGAAGGGTGAGAGAAGTCTATATATAGATAGAGTTTTAAAAATTATAAATATTATCAAACGTTTTTCGTGCCTTTTATGCAACGAAATTATAAAAGAAATTTTCCATATAAATGGAAATACACAAGAAGATATTGAAAAGTCAAATAGACGGACAAATGCAGCAATAAATGATTTATAGAGTTTTACAGAATAGTGGAATGTAGATACCATCAGAGCCTGGTATATAGGTAACGTTCGTCATGATCAGCTATAAATTTCCCAATATAGTTTATATGAAACTTAAAGTTCTTATCAGTCAGGTAAGAGAAAGATTTCAAAAAGCCAAGTTCATAACATTTTTCGCCAAATTTATCATAGCTTAAGATATCACAGTCGTTAGCAGTACTGAAAGAATTCTACAAATAAAGGGGAAAGGTATTTTTTACTTAGAAGTTCAAATATAACAAACTGTAAGAGAGATATCAATGAAATTTTGTATTTCTTTAGCAGCTTTTCTGGGTTGCGCACATCCGAAACGTCCAATTTTTCATAAATCTGTCGCAAAAATCAGGCTGAATTTTTGCGAATGGCATTATGTGTGTTTTCAGGGCAGTTTTTTTTTACCGTTACTTCTATAAGCAGTGCTCTAGCGAAATAGCCAGTTGCATTCCTCCCCTTAAACAATTTAACCGCAATACCCGCGCTTTTAGGAATGCTCATCAGTTTACCCTTGAGTTCACCTTCGGACGTTCTGTGAAATACAGGGATTCTTTCTTTAGCCGGATTACACGAATGTGGAATGCTCTACCCAGCTCTATTTTTCCTTCCCATTGTAATGTTCAAAAATTAAAACTAATATGCATCGGTATCTCCTTTTAAACCCCCTCCTTGTTTTCCTAATGCTCGTACTGTGTAAAATCATTTTAAGGGTAGTAATAACCTCTTGAGTGCGCGCTAATTATAAAAAAAAAAGAGTAGCAGTTTGACGTTTATTTGCATACGCCCGTGACTTAAGAAAAACCCCACAAGAACAAGTCCAACAAATCACATGATTTGGCCACCGCAGTTCGTACACCACCGCGTGAGATAACTCATGTCCGGAAATCGCTCGTGTAAAATGTTCATTGTGGCACGTAGCACCATCCTGTTGAATCCACATGCCGTCGATGTCCATATTATCCAATTCGCTAAGTTTTCGGTAGATCTTGCGTTTCGTTGTTGTCCGGGTTTTGACGGATTGTTAATTGAACTGTTCGACCCGATTTTATACACCTCGTTGCGAATAGTCCTCTCAAAAAGAAGATTATTGCGAACGTAAAATGAACAGAAGAGTAACATTCATAAATCAATTCAATCGTTTCCATTCCACATTTTGTTGAACACTATATAGCTCTTTATATTGATTTGGCAAGACAGACTTAATGATATTCAATTCGACAGATGTAGCTTTAACAATATGGCGGCAATCACCTGTCAAAGTTCAAAAATCCCTTATGTATAACCATTCATGACTAGAAATATCATAAGGATAAGGACAAGCCTTTTTTTTCCTGTTTATGAATTTCCAAAAATATTTCGGATTTGTGTAAAAATCACTTTACACCATTTGAAAAAAATTGAGATATCTTAGACTTTAAGTATTATTGAAAATGTATATCTTGTTGGTGATAATTTTTCAATTGGGTTTCCATTTGACGATAGCTTATAAGTAATAATTTATTTTTTTTCAATTTGTCAATCTTTTTACTTAACTATCGTACCAATCTGAAACTGATGATTTCGAGTTAATATAACTATCGTACCAATCTGAAACTGATGATTTCGAGT
This sequence comes from Chrysotoxum bicinctum, assembly GCA_911387755.1. Lineage (NCBI taxonomy): Eukaryota > Metazoa > Arthropoda > Insecta > Diptera > Syrphidae > Chrysotoxum > Chrysotoxum bicinctum. The sequence continues at coordinate 162,101,030 of OU426988.1, forward strand.
TAATATAGATAAGAGAAACGGAGTAAAGAAATCAAACAAATTGAATTACATATGTATATAGAATTAAAAAACAATACAATTTACATTTAAAGAAGTACACTCTACTTGTTACAGTAAGGAATTTAGTTTTTAAAGTGTGTTTTTACAAAATTAAAAATGTCACTTGTTGTGGATGTAGAAGTTTTTCCTTAATTATTATTATTATTGGATTTTTGCAGCCCCAGAATTTTCCCTATTTCAAAACGTTGTGAGTTTAAATATCGATACATAATAAATGTCAGCATAATTTTCAATATTCAAAAGGATTCGCAATTATAGTTTAATATTGACAATTAAGAAATGGTCCCAAATTGCACCTCTTGTTACATCACTACTTAGGTATATAAAACTTTAAAATTTAAACGCTTTATTTTTACATTCGAAATTTTCACTACAACTGCCATTATTATTTCTTATTAATTAGATACTTCCTTACTAAAAAAGACATAATATGAAGAACTGTCTTCCTAACAAGTAGTTAATATGTCTACATTTCTTCTTTCTTCACATGTTTACCAATATACAATAACTCGAAATAAAACAACAATATTGACCAATCCTGTGCTATAGCAAATTATTTCTTAAACGATATTGTTAGAGCTCACGCGTGCGTATAATCCATTAAAATAAATCAGATCCAGATCACATTGCATTGCAACTGACAATTATTACCAACCATTACATTACACCCGGTAGGCAGGAAAAATGTGTCGGCGCTCGAGGTGCGAAATCACGCACCACTATTTGAGCAAACAAAACAAAAAATGAAAAACTGGGGCACCTTCCAGCATTCACATTCACGTACCACGTCGCTGTCAGGCGATTATTCCAAAAGAAACCCAAGAAAAATTGTATAGGTAAATAAAAGTATCTTAAAGGTGAATGCCTCCGTGGTGAGATAAATCCGAGAACATGCTGTGATGCTGTACGAATATCGGTTGTGCACGTTACGTTGTGTAGGTAGTTGTTGTACCCGCATCATATGGTACACGCATGAACGATCGATCCGCACTCCATACAGAAAGTGAAGTAATCTAAAAAATTAACCAGAATCACGAAACCTCTGTCTTCTCTGGAATCACGAAGCTTCGATGCTAAGTGACACCTGAAGATCGGCATTGATCAATTGATCATCGCGTTGCGTTGCTGATGCCAGTTATGGTAGCATCAACATGATGTCTGATCCTGATGCCTCTGCGTGGACATGCTCACTCCGTTGTCCAACAAATTAATATGTCCGAGTTTTTGAATTTTAGCAAGGAGATGCGACAGTGCGTGTCATGAACAATGCTGGGTGTAAGATATTTCAACATAAAAGGTGTGATGATGGTAATTTAGAAAACACGAATTTTTGAACATGCTATTTTTGTATTTCTGCGAAGGAGTTTTGTCTATTTAGTTAGTATTATGAAATGTACCCAATGTGGCAAAAGAAAACAGCAATGAGTTTTTGAAGTATTTAACAATGCTATCAATGCTATCATTCGCTGCCGTTCTAAATTCACGTCCGAAGAAGAAGAACGTGCATCTGAAAATGATTATGAGAACCTGAAAGTACTGTCGTATAGATTAGATTAGAATAGATTAGAAGTTTCAGACGAAAGATCATTGTTAAATATGAGAAAGAGAGTCGGAGACAAAACAGAGCTTTGTGGCACACCAGTTGTTGTCTATTGGCATGAACTATTGATTCAAAATAGCTTTTTTTGGCGTTCCTTCTGGGCAATCTCACATGGACTCATCAGTTGAGTACACTCTGTTTAATAAAAATATGCAGTGTGGGCAAGATAGGACGTTTGCCTCGCATTCTGGCTACAGTGAATTGCATAAATCTGTCCTTCATTAAAGCTCTCACAGGGTTATCGTAGTGTTGATTTTAAATGGACCCTTTTTTTAAAGCTTTAAAATCAAAAGCACCTCAACAGAAACCCAAGGAAAAAAAACTGAACTAGTTACGAAATGAACAAGGGTAACTCTGAACGCATATCAATATTTAATGGGGGTTGAAATTTAATAGCACCAACAGCCATAGGCCACAACAATTCAGTGCACACTCAGATGTGCACACAATAGGACGTCGGGCCTGCGTCAGATGCAATCAAAAATTTATGGGCGCACAAGCACTTTTTTATGGACGAGTTCTTTCAATTTAGTATGGTGCAAAAATATAGAACGCTACTGATTTTGAAAAAGCTCTCCCATAAGACGTGTACTGCATATTTTTGTTGGATGAAGTATAGTTAGGACCTTGTCAATACGTAATTTTTGTTAAATTCTGTTTGTCTTACATCGATTTTTTAATAGAAAACAATAGCCAACCAAGATTAAAATGTTTAATCTTTAACGCTGGAAGATTTTGGCTGTAGCCTGACATATTTTCTTTTTCAGTAGCTTATAGAGTTTGTATTATAAAAATCTTTATATAACGTTATATAAGGCTCGTATTTTATATCATGAACATTAAGTTCTTGGATCAGTTGGATCTGGTACAGTCGCAGACGCAATTCTCGACGCAAAACTCGTTAAATTAAAGCCTGCGAAATGACGCGTTTTTGTGCACGACTCAAGTTCTGCAGTACACTTTCACGGACCGCGGCTAATTTCTCGGACGATCTTGAATTGATTACTGAACAGGTCGTCTCAAATTTGGCCTTGAAGAGTTGCCTGTCAGTAACTGTAATAATAAAATAATAAAAAAATAATAATTATAACTGAATAATAAAATACAGATTTATCAGACGTCTCCAAAACTACATGGCCGCTAAAATCTACCAGTCAATTAGAAAAACCATTTATTTCTAATTACCTAACATTTTTAAAGCTCTTTTTTGGATTGTTTCCAAGAGACTCAAATGAAGAAGCTGCCCAAATTTAGGAAATCTCCTAAAGCTTTAGACTAATATAGTAGGCCCTTAAGATTTCAGTCAGATCAGAATTGGTGAATAATTTCTTAAATCGTCGAAGGAAACCTAAGCACTTTGGAAAGTTTTTACATTTTTAAGTCCAAATGCGTTTCTCCCAAGGTACGATCACTAGGCTCATTACTTACAGACTTTTAAAGACACAATATATTAGTCAATGGTAAGCGTCACAAGTAAAATGAAAATAATAAACTTTTATAATTTTAAGGTATATCAAATGGGCTTGACATTGCTCATTCTGCAGCTCAACCTTTCTTTGGGAAACTTGAGCATTTGGAGTACTTTATGAGTGGATATACTGCTCTCCCTCTCTCCTGTTTGGGGACTTTACAAATACCTATAAGTTTTCGTAGTACAAGTATATCATATTTCATATTTGCCTACTATGTGAACGTTCAAAATCTCCAAGTAACATTGTGCCTAAGATCACGGTTATTGAGGTGTCTTATTAAGTTGGAAGAATTTAAAGTTAAAAGCCAAAAATATTTTTGACTCTTACATAAATTTTCACCGTTATGGTGGCAAACAGAAAAAAAGACAACCTTTCACCTTCTCTATTCTAAAAATAAACATGTATTGACAAATTTAGTTAAATTTTCAACAAAAAAAAAGATTAAAAATCTTTGTTCGATTAGCGGGACTAAACACTGGTGTAGATACCTATTGGAGTACTGTTTTGTGCGTTAGACTGGATTGCTGGAGGTCTGAGTTTGATTCCCAGGCCATGGAACCTAAAAACCCCAAAAAAATATTTTTTAGGAGTACTGGATCGCTGACTGGACTTCGAAGCATTTGGAAAAAAATCCTCTTTAACGACGAAGTGTATTTTTAGATCAATGGCTGTGTTAGGAAGCAAAATTGCAGTACAGTAAAACCCGCTTAAGAGAAAAACCCGCTTACCTGAAAAACTTTTTTCACCCCCAAGTATTTTCCGACCAAATCACTTAAAACACTCCAGTTAAGTGAAACTCGCTTAAGCGAAAAACCCGGAGAACTGAAACATATTTTCAGTTAATTTTTAATATTTATCATTGAAAAAAAATCTCTTAAGTGAAAAAAATTGAATCGAACAGAACAAAAATTTGCTAGTTTTCGTTTTTCAATAAATTATTTTTGTGTTATTTAATTGTTGTTTTATTTAACTTCTTTCAAGGCAAGTTCAAAAGATAAAAACAATATTGTTTCTAGCATTAAATCTCCGCTTAATGGAATTTTTAAATCCGCTTAAGTGAATTTTTTTTTCACTTATCCGAACTCCTCTTAAGTGAAATTATTTTTCACTTAGCGGGGATCGTTTAAGTGAAAAACCCGCTCAAGTGAAAGAAAGACTGTGACATTTTGCCGTTTCTCTTAAGCAGGTTTTACTGTATATGGGATGGCACCAACCCACATGACGTTCACCAGATGACAATGCATCCTCAAAAAGTTAACGTTTGGTCTGCATTTTGGGCGAACAGCGTCATTGGTATGTACTTTTTCAAACACGACGTCGTTGGTGAGGTGGTAAACGTCAACAGCGTGCGCTTCAGAATGGCCCAAATTAAACCATGTGAACCTGGACGAAATGTGGTTCCAGCATTAACGTGCTGCGTTCCACACAATGGACGGCAAATTTAACATTCTGCATGAACGATTTGACGGTATTTCAAATATAAAAAGAATTTTGTGAATTCCTCACATACTGCATTTCTATCCACCCTTATTTAAAAACCCTTAAATAAAGTCTTCAATAAATTTAAAGAATCAAAATAAAAATAGTAGTTTATTAAACCCAAAATCAACCAAACAAAAGTTTCTATAGCTTCAATCGAAACCTAAACATCTACAGCCTTATTTACTAACTCGTTTTAGCGACGGAGTAAAGTTACTTCGACTTTACAACGGCTCTAAACCTGAAAACCTTATTTATAATGAAAATGCAAGAGGAATAGCGGTGGAATAACCTAAAACTGGTTCATGGGAGGTTTAAGGCCGTTTTAGTATCTAAATGTCATTTTGAGATGACATCTTGTGAAATTTACAAAAAGGAGTGTAAGCAATTTTGTTTTCGTTTCTTACTAAGACAAAGAGGATAGATATTTTGCAATAATAAATTATTTATATTTTCCAAACGCTCTAACAGTTGTACGGTATTGGGAACGCAATGTGGTGTGGTTGGTACATTCATTTATTGGATTTGAACTTTATACAATCCAATTTTAAATGTATCCAATTTCCAACAATGATAATAAAATGAATAATAATGGAAATCAGCTGGGGTTTGATTTAGGTGTATAATAACCAGAGTTTTAGATTTGTCCCAGTATATTTGACATAAGGAAGGCGTAGCTAATACGGCTAAGAAAATATATATTAAATAAGGATTTGTTTGACGTGGCTTAAACTCGAAGTAAGTGCTTCGGCTCGGTTTAACTATTCCGAGGTTAAACCCAGTATTAGTGAAAAATAATAAATAAGGCTGCTAAAGTTCCAGTTAAAACTAAAAAAAAGTGAAGGCGTGGCAGTCCCTAAAAAAAACCTGTCAATCTTGCTTGTATGCAAAAAGATATCCAAAAACAATACATTTTGAGCTGAGAGATATGCAATTTTGGAGAGTTAAAAATTAAAACTTACATTTAATCGTTGGCTAGAGTCGCTTTCTATCTATCTAAGAAAAATATCAGCGGCCTACGCTTAACCTTGCCCCATACGTACAATAAAGATACAACTTTTTAAGCCTTCTTCTTTCTTCATTTAAGCCTTTAACCATTTTTATTTTCTAAAAATGGGCGTTTCCCCATTTCTTTTTTTATTACCTATTTAAGAAAGTAATTTTTTTTGCTTTCAAATATGTTTTTTAACTAATGTACGTGTCTTAAAAACAGTTTCATTCGATTTAAATGCGATTGTGGAGGAGTCAATACAAAGCTTTAATTGCTTTTTTTATGAATCTACTGTTTCGAACCTATGCCTTTCCTCCATTATATTTAATTCGTTGTTAAATTAATAATTACTTGAATGTAATTATCTATGTTCCTCAAGTCTTCTGATTTATGGTCAATAATAAGCATAAGAGAGGATTGCCGCCAATAAATAAATCTTATGAATATAATATCCACAGCTTATAAGTAAATTTATTACTTTTTTCATTAACTACCTATAGATTTCTACTTGTTTAAGTTATTACAGTATCCACGATACATTGACACTTGCGTTCGATTGAATAGGTTCATTTTTGTTCGATTCTTCTAAGCAATGAGCATGACAAGTATTGGTCATCTTCTGTTTTGGCCTTTTCAAGGAATGCATTCATTTAATTGCATGGAATCAATAACATTGGGTATTATTGGTGTAACTGAGTTATGGTTTCAGGTAGACGTTCCAGACAGTTGGTATCAAATAAATGGTTATAACACATTTCGGAATGGTCGTATCACTGGTATAATTGGAAGTGGTATTGATATCTATGGCAGAACTGGCCATAATTGTAAGATTTAAGGAAATCAGAAGAAGAAGAGACTGAGTATCTTATTTTGGAAGAAACAACCACTAAATTTACTAATTCAAACAATCCGAATTCTCTTGAACCGTTTTTCTTCGATATTTCTGAATTTAGTTCTATTTGCGACGATATTATTTTATATGGCGATTTCGCTACTTATCTTTAAAAACCAAATTGTACATCAGATCGATTGCTGAACTCAATATAACTTTCTGATCTCAGTGAAAAGAATTCTTAGCCTACCTTATATACACCTAACTCTTCCCTTAGTCTGCTTGATCTTTTTATAATGTCAGACATCTCTAATAAAAAACTGTACGAGTGCACGATGAAAAATGCACCTGGCGGTTTACTGACGAAGTCGTAAGAGTTATTAAATACCGAAAACAAAGTGGTTTATATGGAACTGCGTATAGTAATAGAAATTGGAATATACTCGTATACTTTCAGGCTTGCAACTATGCCACATGGATAACTAAGAGATCTAAGAAGAACAATTATTATTCTTCAAAGCTTAGTGCTCGTCTAGATGGAAATGCTCATCACTTTAACCTTGACAATTTCTTTGGACGTTATGTCAAGTATAGAGATTATTTATTTAGCCCTATTACTCGAATGTGGAATACTTTGCCCTTTCCATGTTTCTCTTAATTGTGATATACAAGCTTTCAACACCAATGTGCATCGATATCTTCTATTAAATCCTCTCCACTTTACCTAAACGCTCGCACTTGGTTACACGATAACTTTATTAGGGTAGTCATGATCTATTAAGTGAGTGCAGATTATATTAAAAAAAAATTCAAGGCTTGGTTGCAAGAGCTTTGAGAGCTTGAAATAAGCAGGTAAGGCGGTTTGAATTGTTCGTTAGATTTTAATGCTATAAATGACTTTTTCAACATAGATAATGAAAAATAACTCTAATTATGTCCCCTATAATAATGAATTAATTATACGGATTGTAATGCTATTGATGTGGATAGTTTTTCATTATTTTTTTTTTCTGAAACTATAGGTTAGGTTAGGTTGAAGTGGCTGTCAGCGTCTCACACATCTAGACGAAACTTCTGTATAACTTCTTCATCTTTTCCGAATAACTAGGAAGTGGTTTGAGTAACACCTGGGGCTAAGACTAAGAACCTGCTTACCATTTAACTTTTGCCCAATTAGCATTCTACTCTATTTATCTAAGATCTTTGAGAAAGTTATGGCAAAACAGCTTTTTAGCCCTCTCGACCGAAAAAGTTCACTCTATCCGTATCAATCTGGTTGTAAGCAAACGATAGATGCCGCAAGTTGCGAAATTTGTTTGGCCCTAATCAGAGATCGGTTAATCTACTAAAATATTACCTCGGTAACAGACGACCGAGAAGGATAGTAAGAAATATTCAATCTTAACTTAATTTAAATTCGCACTTTAATGTTTCCAGACATAAAATTTTTAATGTAGATACTGCATGGATTTACAAAAAAAACTTGAGTGACAACGAGTTTATTAATAGAATTTCTCGGACGGAAAAATCTCAATTTACAAAAGATGGAATCACAAATCTTCAAAATCTTCATACATGGGCTGCGGAGATCCACGCAAATTAAGCGTGAACATGTGGCAGGTGAAATTTGAAACAATTTAATCGGCTCCTTCCAACAACCACTCAGGCCTAATTTTACAAACTATCTGGAGTCTTATGCGAAATGATTAACCTGAACTATTGTCCACAATGGTCGACTTTTTTTTTCATTGGATCATATTTTTTTCGAAAACGATGGCCAAAGGTAAATAACAATTCAGAGTTATAGTTCAAACAAGATGGAGCCACACCTCCCAGCTCATCCAAGTTTGGGTCTTCTGAGGGAAATTTTCGGTGTTACCAGGTTTTTCGGATTTTAACTGGCCACCGCGTTCACCCGATTTAAAGTTTTCATATTAAGATCGAGCAAAAGCTTAGGGCAAATATCCGAAAAAGAAGCGAGGGTAAACAATTGTCTATATGGAAAATATGGTAATCGTTGGATAGAAAGAAGCGGAACAGTATATTTGTATTAGGATTAGGACCAAAAACAGTTAAAAAGCTAAATTGGTCTACAAACTGACTAATTTAATGTATATAGAAAATATTTAAAGTGAAACAAGTTTAAGTACTTTTAATGTCTATTCACTTGAACTGGAGTGTGTTTTGCAAGACAAGTTACCAAAAATAGTAGGTAAACTAGTAAATTTATATTGCCTTAGTCGATTTCCCCATCATGTGTAATTACAACAGTTATTAAAATCTAATAAATCGCTTGTCGAAGCCGACAAAGTCATTCGAATATCAGCAGCAGCAGCAGGAAGCTCAACATACCGTTAAATAAATATTTATTTCTCGCCTTAAGAAGTGATTGATATACACGCACAGTTTTTTTCGTTTTGTCAACTATACAAAAAGCTTTACTTGATAGTTTGTGGGGTAGCGTTGTAATCCACTCTTTATAAAAGGTAAAATATTATAAACGGAATGATAGTAAGCCAGCTAATGAGACTAAACGATCTTCGACATACTCCTATATAAATTCAATTGAAGCTATTTGTCTTGTTTTTTTTTTCACAACTCAAAAATGTTTTCCTGGAAATTTAACCTTTTATAATGACCGTCTTCTACGTAACGCGTTACATTTTTTTTAAACTAACAAATGTATCGTAAAAGGCTTAAAGTTATCTGAATTTCCTAATAACATATTTTTGAAACATCGGGAGGCAGTAAAATTTAAAACTTTGAGGATATTTATGCAGATGACTCGTACAGATTCGGATGTATCTTAATATAAATCCAGTTAGAACTTTGAAGAGAGAATAATTAATTTTATTTTAAATTTTACTAACAAGTCAATTTTCACCAACAGTTTTAATTCGAAAATTTCCGCAGAAAAAGATACATCAGGATTCTTCTAACTACATCCGTTACCCCAACTGAACCCTCATAAAAAACCATTTGAACGTGCAAAAGTTACAAGCGCACGCAGAGTTTACTATCAGCATGATATACCAACTTTTTTAGCCCAACGTTTTAGCCCAAGATAAGCTGTTTTTCATTTACTTAGACTTATGCAGGGTGGCGCATAAGTAACGTTATTATTAATTTATTGAATATTTTTTTTGTTTACGTATTTTTTTTTTTTTTTTAGAATTAACTTGGGAAATTTACTATGCAAAAACTCAGCAAAGAACAAAGAACTAGTTGTTCAATTTTATTTTGAAAGTCAACGTTCAATTATTCAGACACAAAAATCATATCGAAATTTCTGACATGTTCGAAATGCGCACAGTGCTCAAACAGTCTACGTATTGATCCAGCGTTTTCAGCAACAAAGGGCTGTCTAGGATCTTATGCGTACTGAAAGACCTCGTGCAGTTCAAAGTGATGTGAAAATTGCTCGAGTGCAAGCAAGTATTGAAGAAAACCGCAAAACTACCACCAGGCGGCGCGGCGTTCTCAGCAGTTGGTGATGTTTAGGCGGTCTTTGCAAAGAATTTTACGGCAATGAAACCTTTTTCCATATAAGATTCAATTTGTTCACGAGTTGAAAGCAAATGATCTACAAGTACGCATTAAGTATGCTCGGCGTTTTCAAGAATTGTTCGAAAGAACAATAAGTTTTTCCACAAACTCATAATGAGCGATGAGGCCATTTCCACTTCAACAGCATCGGAAGCCCACAAATAATTGTTGAACGTCAAATGCAGTATGGTGTAGACTTGTAGAGTAAGCTCAGAACGGATAATTAGACGATTTTTTTTTCAAAACGGATAAATTGTTGGTGTTGTAGATGGCTTTCAATACTTGAAATTTTTTTAAGGCCAGAGGTAGAGAACAATTCAGAGTTGTAGTTCAGCACTTTGCTTACGATCTGTCAATATGAGGACATCGTCTCATAGGTTAGGTTAGGTTAGGTTAGGAGGGGTGTGCACAGCACATAGGCTGTTGCGTACACGGCGGCCTATTGGTCCATTGTGATCCCCTATTAATAAAAGCAGAGATGCTTCTAACTAATATCTTATGTAGACTGGTTCGCTTTCGAACCAGCCTGTGCTTACAATGAATTTTCTCATATTTGCCATTGAGACCTGCGTTAGATCGTCTAGTTCTCCAACAAACCTGTTTCCAAAGTAGCGGAGGCGATTTGTTTTGAGGTTCGGACAGTCACAGAGCAGGTGTTTAATGGTTTCAATCTCCACGGTATCCTGACAGCTCTTACAGAAATCAGGTGCAAATGCACCCATTCTTGTGGCCATTGTGCAAATGGCGCAGCGACCCGTCGTGCGTACCAATTCTGCCGCCTTTTCAATAAAGTAGATCTCAGCCTGAAAGACACTACACTCATCTGGGAGTTTGAATGATTCTTTAATATTGAGAGATTCACAGAACACCCCAGCTCCTGTTCCTTCTTCCATTTTTGACCCATCGGTGTAGAATGAAATACCTTGTTTTTCCTGTGCAAGTGAGACCACGTTCCGGTCGAACGTCGAAGTATGAAAACTATCACTTTTGAACATAAACTTTAAACTTTTCCCATTCAATAATAATTTATCATGATTATAAATTTAAAAAAAAAAAACCATCATTTGCAGTTAATTCAAGTCAGCAATTAGTTTGATTTACTAATATAACCTGAACGTGAGAGTCATTTATTTTCCAAAACGAATTACTCGTACGCGTCGGGCTCGTTAGTCTCCAATTTGCATTCATGAAGCAATTTACTTACAGAATAGATACTTGCTGTTCAACACGCAAGCAAATGAACTTAAAGTTAACATTAGCGTGATAAGTGCCGAATACAATCATTAGAGTTTGGGGGGTCTTTGGTGTATGTAAATATAATCATCATCATTAAGAAAAAGAAAACGTAGCTTATGACAACGTTCACATTTAAACTAACTTAATTAAATTTGTAACACTTTTACAATAATACAAGGCTAGTTACACCGGATTGTAAATACCCAAACTCATCTTACAAGACTTTTACACTTGTACTATACGCTTACTCAATTACTACAGAAAAATACAATAATATTAATGTTAACCAAATGTCGTTTAGTACTACCATCTAATATTTTTGTTCTGCTTTTTCTTTAGAATTATAAAAAAATGTAAATAACAAATGTTAAATTTTGATATTTTGACATTAGCTTCAGTGTTGTTACACATTACAAAAAACAAAAACTTTTCACTTTTACTACCCCTATTATATTAGATTGTGAATCCCCATTGTATTGTGGTTTATTCTCCGCTTTATGGTGTGTACGCTTAAGCTAAGTGCACACGATTGGTAGGTCTTACAATATTGTCAGACCTGACAATGTCTGACAATTATTTTCCGATAGCTGGCTAAATACCTACCAATTAATTTTAAGAGATTGGTAGATTTTTCACCAACCATGTACACACACAACTTATTGTAACATTTTTGTTGGTTATGGAAACTGCTTCATTTGAACCTTGGCTGCAAATTGTCTGACAATGAAAAAATTGTATGATGCTAAAAAACGTGGGTGATTCTACAAACGATGGAATTTTCGGTGGCCCAAGAAATATTTTAAAATCCGTTCAATTATTTAATCTGATTTTTTTTTATAAAATCAAGCCTGAGAATATGAATTGTGCCTTCTGGAAATTGAGGGAGGAATACTCAGGTATCGAACTGCCTGGCCTAACAATATTATTAGGTTGACCTTATTTGATCTTGCTCAAAAAATTCTTCAAAGTGTCTGATTCTCAGTCCCCTGACGTGTCCCCAGTGCGTTTCCGCAAAGAAAAATTATTACCGTTCTCTTATTTCAGGTCTCATACTTAGATGAATTGCACCAAAGTTACGGAAAATAACACATATTTGCTACGAAATAGATAAATATTTTTTAGTAATTTATTTTATTACAAAAAAACCTATTTAAACTTTGTCCCCCGCTTTTTGTATCAGTCCCCTGGCATATTGAAACAGTCGAAAAAATCAATAACTAGGATATCGATCAAATTTCCAGCACTGGCAATTTGAAGTACCAAAAACCAAATCTCCTTACAATAAAATTGTGGTGCAAATCGATTCTGTTTCTTATGTTAGTATCGTGAAAAAGACATTTGTGCAAGAAGTCGTGGATTGTCCATTTAGATTTTATCAGTCCTCTGGTGAGGTTTTACAAAACAAATTTGTATGTAAGAAGGCATATTTGTTAGAAGAAGAAGTAAGGTTTAATAAAACTGTAATATTATACATATATTTTTATTTTTTAAAGTAAAACCTTAATACCTTTTTTGCGCAAAAACCATGAAAAACCTCAGTCCCCTGGCCACAGTCCCCTGGTTTATAAATGAGCAAATGATATTTTATTCAGAAATCTGAGAAATTTTTAGTTATATTGAACTTCGAACTTCATTGCGAAATATTTTTCTTCTTCTTCCTTTGTTTCGGCGCTGTTATGATCTCGATGTCGAGGGGATCATAACTCTCCCACGTATCTGCTTCACACTAGTGATCCGCCTGTGGGGTTCGCCGGGTTGACCTCAGAAATCGGCGGCAAGCCTCCCGGTTTTGTATTGTTCCATTTCTGAGGCCAACTGAATGCTGGTGTTTTTGCATTTGTTTGTACCAGGAGTGTTTAGGCCTACCTTTCTTTTTATTCCGAATTGGAACGTTGTATGATATTGCCTTTTTGACGGGGTTCTCAGGATCTCTCCTTTGAACATGGTAATACCAACTGAGTCGGTCGTGTTCAATTTTTTGGGAAATGGTATTCTTAACATGAAGGCTTCCTCGGATCTTCGTACTTCTAATTCGATCAAGCTTTGTAACTCCTGCTGTCATACGAAGCATCTTCATCTCAGCTGCCGTTAGCTTACTCTCATACTTTTTGTACATTGTCCAACATTGTGAACCGTATGTGAGTGCTGGACGCACAGCTGAAGTGTAGAGCTTTCCTTTCAGCTTAGGGGGCATTTTTCGGTCACAGAAGATAGCAGAATTTTCCCGCCACTTCATCCACCCTACGCTTACGCGATCATTGATATCGTCATCACAAGTAGCTTCGTTATTTATCATAGACCCCAGATATTTAAACTTTTCACACTTGGGAAGCACTACTCCATTCAAATAAATGTCTGGAATAGGCCTGTGTGGATCAGAAAATGAGCAGCATAGGTATTCTGTCTTTTTCGCGCTTATGCGGTACCCACTTCCTTCTAGAACATCCACCCATACGTCAAGTGCTCGTTGTAGGGATATCGGGTCTTCACTTATGATGGCTCCATCGTCAGCAAAGAATAACTGATGCACTTTTGGATCCGTCACTTTGCCTTCAAGCAGGTAATCAAGAACTGTAATAAAGAGCAGGGGACTCAAGACACTTCCCTGGTGTACACCTACTGTGATTTCGAATTCTTCGGTGACTCCAGCTGCGCATCTTACTTTAGTAACTGCTCTATCATACATGTCCATAATTATCCGCACATAGGTTTCTGGAACTCCTCGTTGCCTGAGGGCCACCCATATTAGATCTCGTGGTTGCCGATCGAATGCTTTTTCAAAATCAACCAATACGACATGCAAATCCTCCAAAGAATCCCGATGCTTTTCCATAATTATTCTTATACTCTGGATTGCATCCGTGGTTGACTTACCACCAACAAACCCGCACTGGTCATCAGATAGCCTAATTAGTTTTCGCAGTCGGCTACCCAAGACTCGCTCAACGATCTTCATGGTGTGTGACATCAGCTTAATCGAACGGTAATTATCACAGCTTCGAGTATCACCCTTTCCTTTATAAATTGGAAGAAGGTAACTTTCCCTCCATTGATTAGGCATGCGATCACCTCGCATAAGTTTGGAGACAAGAATCATGAGCCATCTAAACTCGATGTCTCCCATCTTTTTCCAAAACTCTGAGGGTATTTCGTCTGGGCCAACAGCTTTTCCCTTTTTGGACAATTTTACCGCCTCACTAACTTCTTCGACTGTGATGTCGGATACTTCGCTTAAGTTAGGTGAAGCTATTGGAAAGTATAGCCTTGGAAATTGTTCGTTTAGAAGTCGCCACCTGTAAAGAATTTCGTTGTCTTCCACAAGTAGTTGGCCTTGAGCATTGTTAATAAACTTTGGCGAACAAATCTCTTGGGCATTTCTTCTTCTTTGAGCGGCTATTTTGAAGATAGTTGTGCCCTTATTCGTGTTTTGCCGTAGCTCTTGAATAGCACCAGCTGTCGGGGTAGAAATTTCATCCAGCTCCCGATACAGGTTTTCTGTATTCTTTGCTTGAATTTGGGCGCACTTCTTCTTCGCTTCTTTCTTGCAGTTTCTATATTCCACTTCGAGGCGTGACTTTTGCTCTGTATCATTAGAGGGGCACTTCGACCAAGCCTTGAAAGCCATTTTCTTTTTACTTATAACTGATTTAGCTTCATCATTCCACCACCATGTTTCTTTGCCTTGTTGGTTGTGTCCTTTTGAAACCCCTAACAGTGTTTTGGCTTTTTCCTTGCAAGTTTTCTGTAGGAGATCCCACATACTTTGTGCTGTACTCTCTTCATTTCGAACTATATCGGTGTTGTTATACAGAACGTTTTGCATATTCGAAATAAAAGCTTCGCCTTTTTCCTTATCCAGATTATACCATTTGATCTTCCCAAAAGTTTTTGTATGTTTGTTGTCGTTCACTGTCTCCATAAAAAATTCTGTCAGTAGGAGACGGTGTTGGTGGGCGATCGCTTCTCCTAGTATCACTTTGCAATCTTTTACCCGGGGTTTCATGAAACTAGATACCAAATGGTAATCAATCTGGGTTTCATTTCCACCACTGCTGTAAGTGACCAGGTGTCGGCTTTGTTTGACGAACATGGTATTTAGTACGATAAGACCGTATGTTTTGCACATGCTCAGGATGTCTTCACCAGGAGGGTTCCTGATGCCGTATCCGAGGCCTCCATGGCAATCTTCATAGTCTTCGTTTGTCTTCCCGACATGTCCATTCAAATCTCCGCCCACGAACAAAAACTCTTCCTTTGGGATGTCCTTAAGTAGATTGTGAAAGTCTAGCCAAAATGCATCTTTTTGCACCTGCTCACATCCAATTTGGGGAGCATATGCAGTGACAATATTCCACAACTTTCCTTTAATCACCAATTTAAGGGACATCAAACGGTCGCTGGATTTCGAAATGCTCAATACGCTGCCTAATAGATGTTTTGCAAGGATGATTCCGATTCCGTTTTTACCCTTTTCCGTTCCATAGTAGAACATATTATAGTTTTTTGTCCTCGTATCCAAGAAACGGGCCCTGTTTCCCGTGTTTCGCCATTTTGTTTCTTGAACACATAAGATGTCCACTCGCCTTCTTTTCATCATCTCTTCCAGCTCGAAGCTTCGACCTGTCATACTGCCAACGTTCCAACTCGCAACTCTCAGATTTTGTATAATCTGCGGCATTACTTTGCTAGCCCCCGGAATCCGTCTAGCTCTGACCCGAGCATTGCTGCTCGGTCCAGGATCAGTACCATGTGTAACAATGGTAGTGCCTGGCGGGGTAGTGTCATTTTGAACGAGTACTTCCATAATGCTTTAATTCACAAAATCCTGGTTGTAAGTATCGACGTGTGCATGCTCCAGTTTTGTATTTGATCTCTCTTTTACGGCACCGGTGATCTCCAGTCGTGCCAACCCAGGGACTGGCATGCACACTTTTGGGAAAGTTTATAGGTGTTACGTGTCGCTAGGTTCACCTTGCTGTTTGTGGCCTAGATGTATTTACTCCTTTAGTCGCCTTTTACGACAAGCGGGGAGGCGCTGCAGGAATATTCTAACCCGTCCCTGCACAGGGGATTGCGAAATATTTTTAAAATTTTTAAAAAGAATATAATTTTTTTTAAATTGATTCTTAGACAAAAAAAATATTTAATTATAATATATTATATTCTCTTAATAAAATGCTAAATAATATTTATGTACCATACATTTTTATGTTTATGAAGAATAATTAAATTTAATTTTCTATATTTTAATGTGTACCTAAGAAAAATAAGAAAAAAAAATAAAGATTTATTTAGTTCCCTTAAAAAATCTCAGTACCCAGAACATCCTTTTTCAAAAAATGTCCTTAAAATCGTCATTTTTTATTTTTTTAACTGGCCGCTTTCAACAACGCAAAGGGACGTTCTAATGATCATCTAGAACAACTCTTACGAGTTACGACTTTTGGAATCCAAAAATGTCGTGCCGAAATTTGTATCATTTTATTCCATTGTTTGTAGAATCACACACGTACATCTTACAATTTCTTCACTGTCAGAAACGTCAGACAATGATAAAAATTGGCAGGCCTTACAGTAAAATGTGTGCGTACACTATACACGATTATCAAATACCTTACAATTTACCCTCTTATACAATTAATTGTCAGATACATTTTCTGAAAATTAATTGCAAGATTACACGCATGTCAGCTAACGTACTCATGATTGTCAGATTTCTTACAATTTATTGTTAGACAATTATTTAACAATAAATTGTCAGACAAATTTTTTCTAACAATAAATTGTAAGACTGCACGGTTGTAAGATATTGTTTTTCACTGACAGATCTGACAATATTGTAAGATCTACCAATCGTGTATACACTTAGCTTTAGTTGCACAAGTGAACTTTTTATTGTTTACATTTAGAGATGTTGGATGAAGTTCGGAAAGTTCGTTTTCTTCAAACTCATCATCTAAAACTTACTATTAATGTATTTGTTTGGATATGAACTTTTTCAAATGAAATATTGAATCATATTATTTGTATGCCCCAAATAACTTTTAATCTTATGCTAATATCCTAAGTTTTAAACAGCCTAGTGTTAAAATATTGGTATGTAGTACTCATTAACAAATTGCTAATTTCTTAGTAGTTTACAATCTATTTCATATTTTTAAATATTTTGCAACTACTATCGTGCTAGATTTTAATAAATTACTTCTGAACACACCTAAAACAATGTCAGTTCGTGCAAAAAAAAACACGGTAAACATATCTTTTTTGACGTTTGTAAATGTCAAAAAGTCATATGAAGTGACATTAAAAAAAAATAGATTTTTGATGATCTTACCTTTAATAAAATGTTAAAGCCTATGATAAAACTGAGTTAAAATTTGCAAAATCGTCGTCTTAATCAAGTTAACAACTATCGTACAAAAATATTGAGCTAATATTTTTAAAGGGAGTGAATTCAAAGACTAATTATGCATTTCGTGAGACTCTTAATCGCAGATCAGACTTTAAGTAACTAGCAAATATTCTATCATGTTCAAATTTAACATAAGCGTATACATAGGAACATTTAAGTAGAAAAAAAAACAGAAACAGAGACCATTTGAAAGATTTAGCCACTTTACAACACAGAGGATTCCATGTGTAACCTTTCAAAAAATAACACACTGCTTACAAATCTTACCTTGTGAACTTTTACTGTCCTACTCAAAGGTTTGATTTTAAAATTTCACTTTTATTCCGATTAATTCTGCAAAAAACAGTATAATGAGATTAAACAATATAATCTACACATTGAATAAACTTTATACAAAATGTTTTTTTTTTTATCAACTTCTGTTTAATTTTTTGCTCTCCCCAGCAGATAAGAACCAATAACTCTGTCAAGGAGTTGACATATACAAGATACAACGATACAAATTGTTTATCAGAATTGTACACTTATTTGGTCGACTTTATCTTTGGGGTGTTACGCCAGTGACGGGATAATACATATAGGGTAAATAGTTGTATTGTCGGCATCCCACCAATTATTGGCATTTGGAGTTTAAGCAAGTTGAATTTGTTTTGTTTAAGTTGACAGTGTCACTTTTTTATACCTACAACAAAAATTTAATATTTTTATAAGATTTGTTAACAATTGGATTGGAAAAATACCTATTAATCGACCAATAAGACAATTAAATTTTTAAAAAATCTTCGTGTATGTATGTTTATAGTTGACACATGCTAACAATTATTATTTTTATTTTTCTATTTAAATAATACCTACAGATTTACAAATTTCCCAGTTGATGTAACATTTGTCTTTGTCAATAAGAGTTTAACCTCATTCTACAATTTACAGGAAAGACGAATATTTTAAGTTTTGAAAGCTGTAAAAAAAATGATTTCCTAATCTAAATCAAGAGTATGTTTATATTTTCAGGAAAAAGATCCAACGGGTGCAGTGAAAGGTCAATTTTTGGGTGGTTTACCCTAAATAATCAGATTCAAAAATATTTTTTTACTTCTCACCCTTGCTTTTAATAAATGACGTCTTATGTTATATTGATAAAATATTTTATCTTATTCGTACTTATACTTGTAGTAAACTAAAGAGAGTTAGATATCTAAGACCATAAGACTTATAAATATGTAAAATCTTAATTTTGACAATACTTAAAAGTTTTGGTTTATGCTCTAAGTACAGTTTGAGGAGCTTTTCCTAACACTTTAAGCCTTTTGCTTAAAACGTCCAGAAAACACTCGAGGCCTATATAGTTGCATTTAGACTTACGGTGTTGTGCACTGTGTAAGTTGTTCGAGAGAGTGCAAATGATAAAAATGAACAACGAACTAAAAACGAAAGAAGAATTTGCAAGTTTAAAGGAGTTAGGAAATTTCGGTATTCTTTGTTACCCGAACAACGTGCGTTTAAATGCGAAAAATGTTTTTATAAACTTTGTTTTGCAGTTCCGTGGAACTCGTAGACATTTTTGAAGTTTTTTTTTTTTATTAGAGAATGGACCATCGTAAAGGACTGTCTTGTTTTCCAATAAGTGTTTTCACCATACCAAAAAGCTCAACATATATTTCTTCTGGCATTCTAAAATAATTTCGGAAACTGTCTGATTGAAATCTTAATAAGTCTTCTTTTGTAATTGTATGTGATAAACGTTTTCTTTTCAGCAAACAACCCTTCGACCAGCAGGATCTATTAAAGGACTTATAGTTATCATCACATCGGTCGCTAGTTATATTTATGCAAAGTATTTTTCAACTGGCGCTGGTAGATTTTGACATCCTATGGAGGCCATGTTGTTTTGGTAACATCTGTCAAATTTATTGTTTATTATTCAGTTAATAAATAAATAATAAATTTGGTGGTGCTATACAGCTCGAAGAGAACCGGGACCAAGTGACTCACAACTCTAAACCATTCCTGTGTGGGTGTTGCCAGGAATGGAGGTGACCTACAATTTTCTGCCAAATCCGAACTGCTATATGAGCAGCACTTTACATGGCAAGAGATACTTTTAGAGGATTTGTAGTCACAGTACACCCCTGAAAAAGTTTTTTTGCAGCGGTTGAGAACCGACCTTCTGCATGACAGTCCACCGTACTAATCATTATGCCAAGGGGTAATTTTATTAATTTCCAGGTGCTAAATCACCATGGCAAGTAACACGATTAAACAGCACCTCCAAAATGAACGTTGCGCGAGTTACATCCGCAACCTAACTTCCCACTTCCGGTCAACACCCCGACAACACTCATGCAAAACACTAGATACCATCGACCCAACATCCAATTCCAGGAAATCCAATCGTGCGAAAAACCACCTTTAAATAAACTTCATTTTTGTCAATTAAACATTTTTCCAAACTAACTTTATTTTGTCAATCAAACATTTTTTGTTAACTTGCAATATTTTTCCAAGAAATGTATTTGTTCATATCAATATATGTATTATATTGTAATATTGTTAATAGAATTAAGTTGTCATTCGTGGTGGCCTTTCATAGTTGAGCCTTCAACATTACGTGGCCAAATTTAAAACAACCGGTTCGGTAATCAATCAGCCAACATTCGTTCGGCATGTGAAAGTGGAGAGCAGAACACCCGAGGCAGTCGAGTCGATTCCTCGCCGTGCTTAAGAACCGGACTTTTCGCAAACTTCAACTTGTTGAATTTGGCGTCGGGACTTGAGCCTACACCCGTACAGGATCCACCTGACTCAGGAGCTCGAAGTTCGAGAGCATAGAGAGTGCCGCTTGTGCGCTGACTAGACTGCGGAAAGTTTTGCATAAATGATGGGAAGGATATCTCTCCCCAGAGGTGACGTGAATTGGGTACCAAGATCATGCAATTTAACCCCTTCTAGACCTTTTCTTGTGGGGTTTCCTGAAGTCGTAGGTCTATGCGAATAAACCGCAAGCGACTAACTCCCTTAAGGTGAACACAAAATCGCTCAAATTCAGCCGGATCTATGCGGAAGAATCATTGAAAATTGGACCAGTCGGAACAGTGTCACCGTAAGGAGACAAAGCGGGCATTTGAACGATGTCATATTCCATACATAATGGCATACATAAGCCTTTCAAACAAAAATCACACGGGTTATTTTAATATATTTCGAAATCTACCTGCACTTAAGCCCTTAAGACCCGGTGCACACATGCGTTCTTTTAACGCGCGGTACCGCAGCCTGCGAGTCTTTTTACAGGCAAAATAACGCGCGATGCCGCTGCGTCATCGCACTCGTGTGTGCACCACTCAATTCATTTGTGAGTACTGTAAAGCCTAGTACGCAGATCGGGACAAATTTTGTCTCCCATACATTTTTTGTCCTGGGACAAATTTTGTCTTGGATATTTTTCCAAGCAGTACGCAGTTCGCGCGCAAAATTCATACTTCTGTGCATTCCTGTACAAAATGTCTCCACTAAATTTTGCCAGGAAAAAGAATGATACAAGCATTTTTTTGCGGGACAAATTTTGGCAGCCACCGTATTCCGATTTTTTGATTTTTGTCAAAACTGGTTTTATGTATAAGGTGCTGATGTTTCTCTTGAAAGCATTAAGAGGAGATTCCAAAAAGGTATGAACGACTTTTGTAAGACAACCCGTTCCAGAGATACACTACAAAACACATTAAATTAGATTTTATCTTCCCAAATTCAAACTTTTGCGCGAGATTTGGAAACGTTTTGTAGAGATAAAATTTGTCTTGCCTCGATCTGCTTACTAGGCTTAAGACGCAAAGGCGGTGACGCTGCGGTACCGCGCGTCAAAAGAACGCTTGTGTGCACCGGGCCTTAAAGTTCATCAAAGTTCGAGAAAAGACCTACAAAATAAGACGATTCACTTTAATGTCCAATGTGAGCCCACCTAAATTTTTATGAGGACGTGACATCTTATCTCAGCTAAAAAGTTACCGTCTATGGGAGAGAGCAGCACTTGAAGGCAAATGGAGGAGGAATCATTTCTTTATCAGTAGTCGGCTTCGATTAACTATAATTCGATTAAATTTATGAACAATCGCTATTTGTATACATACGTAGTTCCAGTGTTTTTTCTATTACTCGCTTGCAACTCATTTTACAATTTAAGTGCAATCTGAGTAAGCAATGAGTTGTGGAAGAGAAAATAAGGATTTTATTATTTCTAAGCCTCCTTTTGAATTATGTATAAATATATTTTCTAGGTGAGTCCACATTGCATATTGCTACAATTCCGGCACGATATTGCATTAGGTAACAACAGGTGCCAACACGCAAACAAAGCATGCAAACCATACGTTCGAATGCACGTAACGTAGAACATTACAAGTAGCTGCAATTCTTTGCATAAGGTACAAAAGTTTTATTTTTAGGAAATTTATTTTAAATTTTGTAGACCGTCTTTCTAAAATAGCCATAATTTAAGAGAATTTAATCCTCATAACGAAACATCTATTACCAATAGGCTCAGTTAAAAAATACGAGTACCAAGGCGAACCTTTTATAGATTTCTGAAATCAATGTGAATGTGTATAACATACGAGTATAATATAATATAATCAATATAATTTAAGGTTCTAAAAAATAAAATAAATGAGAATTGTATATAGGAAACAGCTTTATAATCGAGGAAAAATATGCTGAAAGCTTTTGGTTCTTACCTTAGCTTTACCCAAGCAAAATCTAAACCCACTGGGTGTGTCCCAGAATATCTATCACCTAACATGAGATAAAATCAATGAGGGAAATAATTAATTCTAAGAGAGTGTCATAAAATAAATACACACCTGCTTAATGTTACCACCGCCGCGCCGCCGCCCCACCCGCCGCAGCCGTAACCGTAGTAAACTTCGCCCTCATGTCTAGATCACAAATGACAATGAGTTAAAACAATCAGAACTTATAAATCTAGTCAACACATTTTCTGTAGGTGTGGACTGAGGGCTGGGGGATTTGTACAAGTTTTTTTTTTATTGCTATTCAACAATGGAATCAATTGTATAGTGAAAGACAAATTCAGACACAAAAGGAAAACACATAACATTTATTTAAATCTTAAACAACATTGATTTGAATGAGGTTGTCAAAGCAATAACTGTTCTTGTTTATTTTTTTATTAATTGAAGATTCCATAGTATCTTACGCAAGTTTCAAAATGGTTATAAGCTTGTAAACATTACAAACAGTCAAGGAGGATGTAGACGTAAGAAAAATTTAAGTTAGAATTTGACATCTCTCCTGTCAAACTTGTTAAACAGAAAAGTACACATTAGACGTTTTTCTTTTTTAAGCTCAGAGCAGGAATCTGAACTGTCAAAAAAAATCTGTGTTTCTTTTTTAGCTCAGGCACATCAGATCGCTCAGTTTGTTTCACAATAAAATGACACAGCGGACCATCACTTTTTTCGAGTGATATGACATAGACAGACGGCGAAAAAAAAAAACAAAACAATTAAAAATGGAGATCGATGCCTTTGGCAGTTAACTGCTCTAGGGTGTTTCATAATAAAATCGGAGAAATCTGGTCAACCTCTGTACAGAGCGTGCCCGACATGCTCAAGCTCTGCTCAGTGCTCTGCTCAGTGCTCTGCTCAGAGTTAATAAAATGCACGACTGGATCGCACGAACTTGCTCTTATGTAAAAGTACTTTGGAATTTAAGATACATTTTATAAATATAAAACATGGATTTAATGAGATAATAATGTTCAAATGCATAAAATTGCCGTCTGGTTTCCGGAAAAGTATGAATTTATGCAAATAAACCTTAAAAAATCGTTTTATTATTAAATACATTTTTTATATAAGAAATTTCTCCAAAATTTTTCAAGAAAAAAATGTGGGATACGAATTTTCAGTATTTAATAATATTGGTTTTAGGAAATAATTTCAAAAAATAATCGTTCATAGGTTTTGAAGATATTGATTTAAAATTTTTTTTTTTTTTAAAACCCAATAAATATTTTTTAGAATATTTTTATATACAATATTATTTTAAACTTAAGGGGACTCCTGCTAAAAATTTTGGGTTAAAATCCTTAGAACCGTTAATGAGAAAGTCGAAAATCAAAAAAAACGGGTCTATAGCAGGTACCCCTAATAACATTTTGCCCCAAAATTTTTTTTGACCAAAATGTAGTCCATGTCCATAATATCACACTTAATTTTTTTTATCAAAATCGTTACAGCCGTTTTCGAGATAAATAAGATTTTGCATTACCGGTGTATGGAGGGTACCCTTAGTTTTGGAGCTAAAAAAAAAATTTCAATTTTTCCTCTAGGGAATCACCGAAGACCCTTAACTACCGAGATTGAAAGAAATAGGTCCAGTGGTTTAGGCTGTAGTGAGAGGTACACACATACAGACACACTGAAACATGTTTTTTGTGTACTAAATTTTCCTTAAAATTTTTATAAAAAAAATTGATATGCAAATTGTTAGTATTTAATAAAATACATTTTAAAACGTAATTTAAAAATTTAATCGTGTATTGGTTTTCAAGATATTGAATTTTCAAAAAAAAACTTGTATTATTTTTTTAAAAATCCAAAAACTACTTTATCGAAAAAATTTTTGATTTATATTTTTTCAAATGCAAAAGAGCTCCTGCATAAAAATTTTGGTCAAAATCTTTACAGCCGTTGGTGATAAATTCGAAAATCAAAAAAACCGTTCTATGACAGGTACCCCTAATAACATTTCCCCCCAAATTTTTTTTCACCAAAATATAGTCCATGTCCATAATATCACACTTAATTTTTTTTTATCAAAATCGTTAGAGCCGTTTTCGAGATAAATAAGATTTTGCATTACCGGTGTATGGGGGGTACCCTTAGGTTAGGTTAGGTTAAAGTGGCTGCTGACCGGAAAAGGACAGCACACTTAGACCAATATTTGGTCCGTTGTGATACCACAAGGATTTCAAAAATCCCCCTTACTCGTTAAACCATTTTGAGCTAATAATGAAGCGTTTGAGACAGTGAATGTCGGAATTATTTAGATCACTAGGATCGTTATAGTAGTAGTCTCCCAAGTGGAGTCTACGTCTTTGCGCTAGGGCAGGACAAGAGCATAGAAGGTGGGGAATTGACTCCTCTTCTTCTTCATCCATGCAGCTTCTGCAAAAGTCATTTGCAGGAACTCCAAGACGAGAAGCATGCCTTCCTATTAGGCAGTGCCCAGTAAGGACACCTATAATGGAGCTAATATGCAATCTACCAATAGAAATTAGTTGTTTTGAGCGTTTAGCATCAAACAATGGCCAAATCAGTTTAGTAGACCGGCAAGTTGGGGTGCTGGTCCACCTGTGGTTGGCTTTCTTTATGGTATCTTGCTTTAGCATAAGTTTACAAGTAGCTAGGGGTATACCGATGTTAGATTTGCTATCCAACAAAGGTAATATTGTTCCGTTTTTTGCAAGTTCGTCAGCTTTACAATTTCCTGGAATGTCTCTATGCCCCGGCACCCATGTAAGGTGAATGTTAAACTGTTTTGACATCTCCACCAGAGATGATCGACAATTTTGGGCTGTTTGTGAGTTAATGGAGACAGAGTCCAGTGACTTTAAGGCAGCTTGACTGTCTGAGAAGATACGTATATCGGTTGTCGATATAACGTTTTCTTTTAGCCAAGAGAGGACTTCTTTTATTGCTAAAAGCTCTGCCTGGAACACGCTACAGTGATTGGGAAGACGAAAAGATAGACAAAGATTTAATTTTTCGGAGTATACGCCTCCACCGACCCCGTCATCGGTTTTAGATCCATCTGTATAGAAATGAATTGCTTCGTCTATCAAAAACGACTCATTTTCCCATGAAGACCTGGAAGGGATGGATACTTGAAAATTTTTATCAAATTTTGGATGAGGGGTGGTGTAATCGACGTTACTAGGTAGACTACTGAACGAGTTCAGTATAGTAGAGTGACCAATATCATTATTGATCCACTGCGAGGAGGCTTTAAGTCGAATGGCTGTGTTAGCGGCCGATTGTTTGCTAAAAATATCTAGCGGTATGAGATGAAAAAGAACATCAAGTGCAGCAGAAGGAGTTGAGCGGAGAGTTCCACCCATGATTAAACAGGCTGTTCGTTGGACTTTGCTGAGCTTATCGCGGTTAGTTGCTGTTTCCAGCGCAGTCCACCATACTGTCACTCCATATGTAAGTATCGGTCTAATGACTGAGATGTATAGCCAGTGTGTTATATGAGTTTGTAGACCCCATTTATTACCTACGGCTTTTTTGCAAGAGAAAAGAGCTATGTTGGCTTTGTTGACTCTCTCTTGGATATTGGGCTTCCAGCTTAATTTCTTGTCCAAAATAAGACCCAGATATTTTGCTTTGTCTGAGAATTTAAGCGGTATACCTTTGATGAGGGGAGGGTCTATGTGTGGGATTTTATATTTCCTGGTAAATAGGACAAGTTCAGTTTTGTGGGGGTTGACACCGAGTCCACATTGATCTGCCCAGTTAGTAAGCTTGTTTAGAGCATTTTGTAGGAGTTCCTTCAGAGTATTAGGATGCTTACCAGATATCGCTATCGCAACATCGTCCGCATAGGCAATCACCCTGTGCCCCTCCCCTTCAAGAATCACTAGTAGTTCATTTACGACTAGGTTCCAAAGGAGAGGAGAGAGGACGCCGCCTTGCGGCGTACCCCTACTGACAGTCCTTCGAGTAGTAAAATCGCCCAGTTTTGAATTAATAATCCTGCTTATCAGCATATGATTTATCAAATTACTGATTGACTTATCCACCTTTAGAGATGACAGCGCAGATGTGATTGCGGATGCGTCGACATTGTTAAAAGCTCCTTCTATATCCAGGAAAGCAACTAAGGTGAACTCCTTATGATGAAGGGAGTGTTCGATAGTACGAACCAGCGCAGCGTATGTAGAGCGGTTTCTACAGATTTCCCTTTGTTATAAGCATGTTGAGCATTGGATAGTAAGGACTTATCAATGTTTGCCCTCAAATGGATTTCAATCAGACGTTCAAATGTTTTAAGTAGGAATGATGAAAGGCTAATAGGTCTTAGATCTTTAGGATTAACATGGCTAGGTTTGCCAGCTTTGGGGATGAAAATAACATTTACTTCTCTCCATGACAAAGGAATGTGAGCCAGAGCGATACAACCATTTAAGATGTTTACCAGAATGGGTATCAGAATATCGGAATTTTCCTGTAATTCCGCTGGAATTATTCCATCTGGCCCAGGAGATTTGTATGGATTGAAGCTGTTTATTGCCCATTTTAATTTTTCCTCTGTAATCAGACCTTGTGGAGGAGTTATGCTACTGAGTATGTTGTTAGGATCAGGATCAGTGCTATTAACGTAAGGAGAGCTGTCTGGAAAATGTACATCCAGGAGCAGATTGAGCGATTCTTCGCTTGAGTTTGTCCAGGAACCGTCATTGTTTTTTAGGCAACTTGGCATTACTGGATTTTTGGAGAGGATTTTTCTTAACCTTGATGCCTCTGAGTTGCCTTCTATATTGTTACAGAAAGTTCTCCAGGACATACGCTTGGTTTTCCTCAGTTCTTTTTTATATAACTTGAGGGAGTCTTTATATGAATCCCAATCAGAAGCTTCTCTGGAGGTTTTCGCTCTATTAAAGAGTTTCCTGCATTCTTTTCTTAGTGGATCCAGCCCCGAGTACCACCAGTGTGGTTTCTTTTTACCTCTTATTTGTATAAGAGGGCAGGCAGTTTCCAGAGATTTGTTGAGGGCTGCTGTGAGGTCATTGACTTTAATATCAAGATCCTCAGTGTTGTAGGGTATGCTGTATAACTCAGGCCTGATTGACCTTAATAGAGTTGCCCTATATAGAAGCCAATCTGTTTTCCGATGGTTACGGAAGGAAGGTTGGCTAGGAGGTTCGTCCATTATTTCGAATTGTATGTATCTATGATCAGAGAAAGAATGATCATTTGATACTTTCCAATTCGAGATAGTATGATAAATTTTATCTGAGACAAGAGTTATGTCAAGTACTTCCTGTCTGTTTTTAGTAACAAATGTGGGTTCATTTCCAACGTTACATATTGTTAGGTTAGTGTTCAAAATATAATCGAAAAGAGACTCACCTCTGTCGTTTATATTCGTGCTACCCCACACTGTATGATGGGCGTTAGCATCACTTCCAATAATGAGGTCAGTCTTCTGCCTATCTGCATCAGTGATAAGCCTCCTCAGAGTGTCTCCTGGGAGGGGGCCAAGGTGGTCATGGCCTAGATATGCCGACGCCAGCCAGAAAGTTCCTTTGGCTGTTTCCAGTCTTGCGACGGTTACATCTCGATCACTGAAATTAGGTAGTAAAAATACATTTAGGCTACTTTTAACTAGTATGCAAGATCTGGGTTCACCTTTATCTAATGCATACAGCAAGTAGTAGTTTGGAGTCCTTAGTCCCCGAACGATGGATTTCACAATCCAGGGTTCTTGGATTAGGACGATGTCTTCTCCGCTGCTGGATAGACGAAGAAGCAGGGAGGCCGAGGCCTTGATAGAGTGTTGGAGATTAATCTGAAGAAATCGCAGCATCTTTGCTACAACCCTCCCGATCAACCTCCAACACGGTGACGTTGGAGTCTTCCGATTCCGAGGTTGAGCCCAGAAGAGCGTCCTCACTCAGAAGATCTTCATTGTTGTGGTCATCGATCTCCATGTCGCTGACTGTTTTTATTGTCTCCACTGTTGCCGAAGATGACCTGGATGCCTCTTCCTCTTCCAGTGATGGGAAGTTGATAGATGCACCAGGGTCTGCAGCAGCAGTTTCGACTACGTTGGAGGAAGTGGATGCACCAGTAACATCCGCGTCCTTTTTATACACCTTCAGTGTGATGGTCTCAAACCCAAACCTAATCACACCTTTGGTCTGCGCCAGAGGAGCAAGGGACTCCTTATTTAGTACAATAATTGCACCTCTGTAGGGTCCCTTTTTCTCCTCCAGTTTCGCAACTTTCCAGTTGTGAGTAGGAAGGGATGGGTTCGATAGCCGGATCATCTGGAGTATTACATCCATGCTGGAGAGTTCGGCTGTAACCATGGCGCGAGCTCTTGGTCTGCACGGGATTTTCTCCTTAGCAACAACCTCGAGCTTAGCACCAGGCCAGACTTCCCCTAACCGGCTAACGGCCAACGATAGAAGATCACACGATCTCTGATCGTCACAAACCATGAGCTTAACATGTCCTTGATGCCAGCCTCCATCGTTTGTGATTGGAGGTGGTCCAGGGTTCTCCATCATGATACTCATGAAGCTCAACTGGAGCTTCCCCTTGACCACCTGCCAATTTTCCGCAGAGATCGTGCCATCGACGTCGTTCCCGTCAATGATCGCGACCACGATTTTGTTTTTAACCACATCACTGAAGGTCTTATTCCCTCCACAGGGATGTGATGGAGCGCTGATGTTGTGCACTTTGGGGCGTTTGGGTACTGAAATTGTGCCCTCCATAGACCTTTGACGCTTCGACGTGGAGTCTCCGCTGGCCTGGACGATATTATTAGCTAAAAAGCTTTTAGCCCACTTGATTTTTGCATCATGCTGAGAGTTCCCCCCGGCGCCAGGTTGTTCACCAAACACCCTGAGTATTCTCTTAGCATTGCGAATGTCCTTGTAGAGTGTCCTAGAAGGGTTGGGCTTACGTCCGCTCCCCCTAGGGCCTTCTTTAGGATTTGTGGAGTTGTTAGAGGTGGAGGGACCATGCTTCACAGTCCTACCACCGCTGGAATGAGGCAAAGAAGTTCGGGGAGGTTTACTCTCCTTAGTGGTAGCAGGACCATGCTTCACAATCTTACTACCACTGAACCGCGGTGTCGAAGTTTGGAGAGGTTTACTCTCTGAAGTAGTAATAGAAGGGCCATGCTTCACAGCCCCCCTGTTACTGGAAGGAGGTATTTCTACCATTTTACTCCTGCTTTTGCTTTCGGCAATAGGACTGTGAGAATCCACAGTACTACTACTTCCAGCGCAAGCCGGAGAAACAGCAGACGGCTTTTCAGTCGCACTGCTGGCCTGTCTCAAAGACCAGGACTTTCCACCATCTTTTGTATTTAAATTTTCCATAAAAGATCCCACGAGTAACGGAGAAAGGGTGGTCCATCTGCACAGAGATTCGTATATGCAGATAAGGCTAGTTAATCCGGAGGTCGCCTGGTATCCGGATACTCCGTTAGCGACTGAGCTAGTTTTTTGATTGGGCCCTCAGCCAGGCTGATCATCGGCACGGGTCGTATAACACCTTGAATCCAGCCCAATTGGGAAGTTGCAAGAATAGGAAAAGGAGAGAGTGGGCGGGGAATCAGACAGTAAGCACCGTTCTGAAAGAAAAGAAGGACGTTAAGGGTAATAGAGGAGCTGGTAACTTTGGATAGCTTTTCGCATTTCCAATGTGGGAGAGGGAGGGATACAAGGATGTGTAAGAGGATGATGAGCGTCCTTTGGTTTCAGGACTCTTCTGGAGATGACATCTCGAGAATCATTGACCCTACTCAGCTTCTACAACTCGACAAGTTCGACGCTCAGGTAGAAGGGGGGTACCCTTAGTTTTGGAGCTAAAAAAAAAATTTCAATTTTTCTTCTAGGGAATCACCGAAGACCCTTAACTACCGAGATTGAAAGAAATAGGTCCAGTGGTTTAGGCTGTAGTGAGAGGTACACACATACAGACACACTGAAACATGTTTTTTGTGTACTAAATTTTCCTTAAAATTTTTATAAAAAAAATTGATATGCAAATTGTTAGTATTTAATAAAATACATTTTAAAACGTAACTTAAAAATTTAATCGTGTATTGGTTTTCAAGATATTGAATTTTCAAAAAAAAACTTGTATTATTTTTTTAAAAATCCAAAAACTACTTTATCGAAAAAATTTTTGATTTATATTTTTTCAAATGCAAAAGAGCTCCTGCATAAAAATTTTGGTCAAAATCTTTACAGCCGTTGGTGAGAAATTCGAAAATCAAAAAAACCGTTCTATGACAGGTACCCCTAATAACATTTCCCCCCAAATTTTTTTTTCACCAAAATATAGTCCATGTCCATAATATCACACTTAATTTTTTTTATCAAAATCGTTAGAGCCGTTTTCGAGATAAATAAGATTTTGCATTACCGGTGTATGGGGGGTACCCTTAGTTTTGGAGCTAAAAAAAAAATTTCAATTTTTCCTCTAGGGAATCACCGAAGACCCTTAACTACCGAGATTGAAAGAAATAAGTCCAGTGGTTTAGGCTGTAGTTCGAGGTACAGACATACAGACATACAGACATACAGACAGACAGACGGAATTGTCGGACCCACTTTTTTCGTCTTCGCTATCATCGTAATGTCAACTTTGATCAAAATCTCGAGTTCGATTTTTTTTCCAAATGCAGAACTTGCCCTATAGTACCTATATCGCAAGTAAAAAAGAAAAACGCCTATTAGCAAAAACGAGAGCGTACTCAAAATGATCAAGCTCTGCTCAGAGTTGAAAAAGAAAAACGCCGTTAGATGAATTGATATAGCCCCTTGGCTAGATCACACGTACTTGCTTTTATATTCAAGCAGCTTGGAATTTCAGGAGTCATAAAACATGTACATAATAAGCGTAAAATGTTCAAAGCATGAAATCTGTGCTGTGTGAAAAAAACAGATTCTACGCCAGATGTCGTTAGTTACTTTTGGAATTGGAATTTTTAAATTGGGCTCAAAAAATAATGTTGAAAATTACAGCCAAATCTGCAAATTATCGGTAATTCCCTTACTTTTAGAAAGTTAAGTAAAAAATAAGCTTGATTTTCTGGTGAAAGGACATTATAGGTAATGCCCAGCATGGATTTATTTCAGGAAGATCAACTATGTATAACTAATTTAGCATGTTCCTCTTGCTTTGTTGTGGATACTATCGAAAACCGTAATAATTATACGGACTTTAGTAAGGCGTTTGGTTCAGTTTGCCACAACATATTACTTCGTAAGCTTGAAGTATTCGGCATTTATTCAAGCGTACTCCGTACTTCAGTGGATTTACTCCCTCTTAACCGGTAGGATTACAAAAAATGAAACTTGATGAATGTATCTAAAGGCAGATTAAGTGCACGTCAGGGGTTCCTCAAGGCAGCCATATTGGTCCGTTGCTTTTTGTTATATTTATTGATGATATTGTGAACTCTATTAATTTCAATGTCTCATATATGCTGTGCTGATGTTGTCAAGATAGATGGAGCTTGACAATTTATCTCTCTGGATTCGACTCAGCCATTTGAACCTTATTGTTAAAAAATGCTTCGTGATCACAATTTTTAATAAACAGTTTATGTACGAGTTCCCATACTTTTTTATCCAGATCGCAGTAATCTATAGAGAACTGTAAAGGTCAAAGACTTGGGTGTTACTCTTAACTCCAAATTTTTATTTGTTCCTGTAGTCACCAAAACGAACTCAATGTTAGGATTTATAAAAAGAAGATTTGTCCGATCATTATACTCTTGTCTCTTTATATACCTCCTTAGTAAGATCTATACACGAATATGCAGATGTCATCTGGAACCCTCACCAAAAATCGATTTCAGATATAGAATCAAGAAGGTTCAGAATCATTTTACGATGTATGTTTTCTATAAATATATATACATTTTTGGACTTGCAGCCGCTAAAGTTCCGTAGAACTATTTATGAACCAATTTTTATTGCGAGACACTTTTTGTAACCAAATTAAGTGTTCTACTTTGCTCTCATTACTTTGCACATCCACTCCAACGAGAACACTGACGCAAAGACACCTCCTTTTTCAGCCTAGGCGCAGAACCAATTATGGTATAAGCGAACCAATTTTAAAGTCTGTTAAAAAGTTCTATGAAATAAATGGTCACATTGATTTGGCATGCTCCAGAGATACATTTTAAAATGATGTAAATAGGTAACTTGTTTTTATGAATTGCTGCATTTATGATAGTTTATTTCACTAATTGTTGTTATTAATGTTATAACCACGACCTTTTGGCCTAGGTTAGATTTTTCCGTTGCTGATCAGAGCCTTCCTCAATATGGACGTTATTCTAATATAAACTTCAATTTCATGTGGCTCAAATTTACTGTCCGCAAGCTAGCTCTTCATATAAAGAAAATAAAATCGCAGCTCATTTTGCAGCTATGTCTATATTTCCAGACGGCAACATTTCCACTCCTGTACTTGAGAACGTAAATCATATGATACCTAACACATATTATATTTCCACACTCATACAGTTCCTAGAGTTCTTCTAGATTTTGATACAAACAAATCTGTTGCTCCTGATAGTATTCCACAATTTCTTTTAAGACGTATTCTTCAACTCACTGGAAAAACTGTTGCGTAAGCTTTGCGATGGCTCCTACTGTTCTGGAATCTTCTCTGGAAGATGGAATACAACATTTGTCCAGCCTGTTTCAATAATATTCATTCTTTCCAAGGTCAAGGAATCGCTGATCAAATGTGAGCTCAAGAACTGTCTAGAAGATCGAAAGGGAAACGAGAGTTTTCGCATCAATCGTTCTCAACGAAAAGTGGTACAGATCTTTACATTGTTTTGGAGAAATTAAGATTATTGCGCTTGATTTTGCTAAAGTATTTGATAGGTTTTGGCGTTAAGCTCTCTCTTTAAGAATGCCTGTGTTTGGTATCAAATCAAATCTTATTCTTTTTCTTTGGATTAGAAATTAACTTCTAAATCGTTCAATACATGTTGTATTGAATGGTATCAAGTCTGATCTTCACAAAATAAATTCTGGTGTTTTTCAGGGCCCGTTTTGTCTTCTACTCTTTTCCTGATTTTTGTAAATAATCTCTTGTCTGAAACTTCTAATCCACATCATTATTTTACCGACGACTCAAGCCTCAGCTTTTCATTCTCGAATGTATGTACATTTCCTGGAAAACTACTGTATGGTAAGCTCAATAAACTCCGAGCATTACAGTATTATTCAATAGGGCTTAAGAAATAGTTTTGGGTTTAATGCTTCGAAAACTCAATGCGTTCTGTTGTCGTTGAAACAAAATGCACACCCTATGCCGTTTTCCTTGAATGGCACTTTCATCGAAGAAACCGAAAACCTCTCAGTATTCTTTATGTGTGTTACCGACGATCTTCGTTGGAATGATCACATTCTCAAGACCGCCAAAAACGCTACTAAATGCTTAGGATTTCTCTATCGGTGGAAGAAATTTTTCACCCCCTTTGGTCTGGTAACAATTTATAAGGCCTAATACGTTCTTAATAACTCTCATATTTGGGTAGAGAGTAAAAACTGATATGAAACAGAATTATCATTGAATCACCCAATTTTTCAAAAATTAAAATAAAATGTCTACCTATAGCTATCTACCCTACTTGCCTTTCGTATAAGAGTAATTAGGTCGATTTGTTTCGACTTCTGCCACAATGCCTCTACAAAACATCCGCCGACAAAAATAATTTGTCTAGACATCTTAAAAAATTGTTTGAAATACACTTTGTTGATGCCACTCTAAACTCTGGATATGAATCTGAACACCTTGAGCTTTTCACTTTCTTTTTAACTTTCTTCGATCACGTGCTGAATATTAAACAAAACTGTTAATCTTTTTCAGCGTCTGATTACTCATTTCCGGTCAAACCGATTTTTTTATTTGTCTGTTTCGAAGATTTTGCCACAACTGTCAACAAAAACTTCACCTTTTAAAAGGGCCCTGACCTTTATTATTCATTGTCAGAAAGAAAAATATCGTTTTACGAACACCTATGTAACCACTCATGGTATATTGTCGGCCTGTGTATCTAATGGATTATCGTAGATCTGTTTGTAGACCTCAAGCCACTGGCTTAGTGCAGCACTTTGTCAGTCAAGAAATATACTAATCCGATTAAGGCTGGAATTTTAAAGACTGTAAAATGATACCAGTTAGAAATCATCAAGACATTTATTTGGCTATAATCCAGAGGTTATAATTTTGAAAATATACAAACAACAAAGCCTTAAGCTCATTAAAACAAATTAAAATTGAAAAGAAAAAATATAATATAAAACTGCACCTAACTTTTCCAGGCAGTCAGAAAAACACACTGATGTATATTCTATTGTGATCTTGAATTTGCATAAAATGTTAACCACAAACGTCAAGCCCATTTCTTTGTTTTAGAATAAAAAAAATATACCTACGTTATAGGCTTATAAAACAAGATGTAACTTCTGGCTGGTTGTTAAAAGAGAAATAGTTTTATATTTTTAATTGTGTTGTAAGTATCTGAAAAAACGCGCACGGAATACGAAAGTTTATCAAACAAAAAAACTCATTGCAAAGGAGAGCACCATGGAAAACTTGGTTGGTCAGATTAGAGCATATCTTTTGGGCACGAAAATCGCTTTTTTTCTCGGAAGTAAATGCTTCACTGCATAACACTGACCCCACAGGCAAATGTCGGACATTAAAAACAATAACAACCAACTAAAACAATGGAATAAGACATAAGTTACACTCTGAGTCGTTGGATTGATTTTAATTTTTTTTTTCTTAAATATTCACTGCCAATAAAATTGGAAATATCCTGATGAATAGCAGTCTAAACGTGTTGCTCACAATCACCTTCAATACATAGCCATTCCGTGAAAAAAAAACTTTTTGAGTTTAAATTCAATTTCAATATTCTCTATAAAGTTTTGAAGCAAACAAAAAAAACAAATGTACAAAAAGAGGTAATTGTAAATGTTTCAAACGGTTGAGCCATTGTTTCACGAGCTTTTGTCGCTGCCTTGTCAAAATTACAGGCTTTCATGTTCACTTAGCTGTTACCATTTATTTTTAAATTCCCACCTGTCAAATGCTTGTTTTAAGGATTTAACTCTGTCTGCTTAGTTATTTTATTCTGAGCTGATCGAGCGGTCTCTGAACACGATCAAAACATGCTCAGAACGAAAAAAGAAATTCGTATTCGAGGCTCTAAACACTTTGAACTAAAAAAGTAACACAATTTTTTTTTTTTGATAACTCAGGCTCTGCTCTAATCTAAAAAAGAAAAATGGCTAATAACTACATTTAACAAGATTAACTTCAAAAAAATAACAGCTTGGACAACCCTGTCTGCTACTTCAAGAGGTACCAGTATTAAAAACTGATCGATTTGTTGGCGGGTATTTTCAGCAAAATTAAAAAAAAAATTAGCGTGTTCAGTTTATACCTTTTCACAGACTGCGTCGAGAAGCTGTTTTAGTTTAAAAATACCTTGATTGGATCATTTATTTTCCAATTTTTTTTAAACAATTTAAACTTTTATGTTTTTTTTATTGATATACCAGTGTCGCCGTTAGTGCTGCATCGTTTTCGAAGCCACATTTTTTGTTCCGTCTGCTTGATTTGATTTGCATCCCCGACCAATGAAGGAATTGTCAGCAATTGTCAGATGCCATATACAACAACATCTGATAGTTTCCAAGGAATCTGACTATGTCCTAAATGGCTGTTACAAATTCAGAAAAATTTTAGGTACTTGACAATTTCATTGTCAGTTGGTCGTCGATAGACGTTTTGGCAAAATTGTCAGACAAAATTGTGAGTTCACGAGGTTGTTCGAAAAATTAAGATTACTTCCAAGCTCTTAACAATAACAAGAATGACTGATATAATCTTTGTACGTCACACAAGTGTGGGATTCCTCACTCTTTGACGACTTGCCTTAAGTGCGTACAAACGTTTACAGCCTTATTTACTAACTCGTTTTAGCGACGGAGTAAAGTTACTTCGACTTTACAACGGCTGTAATCCTGAAAACCTTATTTATAATGAAAATGCAAGAGGAATAGCGGTGGAATAAGCTAAAACTGGTTCATAGGAGGTTTAAGGCCGTTTTAGTATCTAAATGTCATTTTGAGATGACATCTTGTGAAATTTACAAAATGGAGTGTAAGCAATTTTTTATTTTTTCGTTTCTTACTAAGACAAAAAGGATAGATATTTTGCATTAATAAATTATTTATATTTTCCAAACGCTCTAACAGTTGTATGGTATTGGGAACGCAATGTGGTTGGTACATTCATTTATTGGATTTGAACTTTATACAATCCAATTTCCAATATGCATACAATGATAATAAAATGAATAATAATGGAAATCAGCTGGGGTTTCATTTAGGTGTATAATAACCAGAGTTTTAGATTTGTCACTTTTTTCCCAGTATATGTATTCCCAGTATATTTGACATAAGGAAGGCGTTGATTTTTGTGGGGCTTGTGCTATACTTTTGAGTCCATTTGAAAAATTCAAAGCAAGCTTCGAAATTAACCTTCAAAATTGACAGCAACCCACGCCGTAAAAAAATCTGGGACCAAATTACCGCTTCAGTAACTGAGTGAGTGAGTCCCATCAGTGATAGAATGAAAATGTCAAATAAGTGTAATCGATTGCTCGATGACCTAAGTCACGTATTACTCGAAAACTGATTTGGTCCCTGGTTTCGGTTTTCTCTGTCTTTTTGTTAATATTAATCTCGAACTTTCCCTTCAACCGAACACGATCATTTTGTTTGTTGACATAAAGAGCTATGCGGTGAAAATCAAATTATTCGAAAAGATTGATTTAAAAATTACAGATCACACTTTCCCGTTTTAGCTTCATTGCTTAGATATTGCTTGTTTTAGTCCCCGGCCAGGCCAGAAAGCACACAATAGCCGTGTTTTTTTGGAAAAGTTATCCGTAGTACAGTAGGATTTTATATGAAAAACAAATACAACATCCGCAGTAGGATCACTGCCGATACTCGAATAAACGTCAAATCTCTATCCGCAGCAGGATTTCATTTCTCCTTTTATCGGCAGTGATCCTACTGCGGATGTTGTACCTATTTGTTATTCATATAAAATCCTACTGTACTACGGATAACTTTTCCAAAAAAACACGGCTAATGTTGCAAGTAAACAGCAAATTAATATGACGTTTGTGACAAAATGGCCGCGATATATTTTTAATGAAATCGTTCAGTGTTAAATACATTTAAGTAACACCCGATTATACGCAAAAAATGCCGGGTTCAACTAGTTGTTCGCCTTGTATGAGCATCTCGTCTTCTTGAGTCTTTTGCATGGAGTGTTTAGAAGATTGCACCATTAAGTTTAAGTATTTTTTTTTTTTACGGGACCTGAACAAGTAACGCGTAGTGTAAATGAAAAAAGAAACTCCAACCACTGATGAAACATGCAAAATAAAGGTTCAGAGTTTATTTTGCAGTGCTAAAAACAAAAAAAAAAGAACGACAGGCAAGTCACGTCTTTATGACAGTGAATTTGAGAGGTTGTCAGTATGTGGTGGCGGTAGACTGCCTGCACCAAGCTTGATCCTCTCTATTTCAGTGTTGCATATGCGCAATTTAGCTTGGATTCGTTGAATAATTCAATGCAGCTGATGGATGTATGTATCTCACGATTGTGAGATACAAAATGCGGATAAGTTGTGATTTTAATCGCACACATCTGTAAAGTTTCAAATTCAACAAAGTGAACGGCTAACAGCTACTTGCAATTTTTTGCTTTTAATTTCTTCTTTTTTTTTGGCTTGAGTCTTGTCAATTTTACTCGAGTGGGAAATTTTATACCTAACATTTTAAATACTGTAAGTGCCTTTATCTTAAATATTTTGAGGAAAGTTCAACTCCTGTGAAGAGCTTATCTTGGATTTCAGATATCAGCATCTCAAAGATTTGACTTTTACTTAAAGGCCACGCCTAAAGAAATTTTT
Source organism: Chrysotoxum bicinctum (assembly GCA_911387755.1). NCBI lineage: Eukaryota > Metazoa > Arthropoda > Insecta > Diptera > Syrphidae > Chrysotoxum > Chrysotoxum bicinctum. Next base: position 162,139,457 of record OU426988.1, read on the forward strand.
TTAATTTTTGTACCTTAGTCTCTCAAAAAAATTACCAATTGTTCTTTTTCCTTTGGTTGGACAGAAACAAATAACATTAAGGGTATTCATGTAAGCGCGGAAAACCCTCGTAAACCTCGTAAACCAGATAATTTTATCTCCGCAGAAACGAGCTGTCAAAATTTGTATGGGAAAAAGATTCTGCAAATCTCATAAAATTATCTCACAAATTTGCTGCGAAAAGTGCAGAAATAAACCTCGTAAACTAAAGAAGTTTGGATTCTGACTTTTAATTTGACATTTCACAAAATATTTCCCACATTTACGCAAGTATTTCTTATGGGGTGTTCATGAAAACATGCTGCGGAAAGTTATATCTTTCTACAAAGCGGAAAATTATCTCGTTACATGAATACCCTCATTATGAAAAGCTTTCGAATAATATAATAGACTTTCCATGACAAGAAGCATGAAGTTTTTAGCCTACGGATAAACAAAGCAAGTGCGGTAAGACACGTCTCTCATATCTTAGATATGCACACATTTTGAGGTGCAAACGTTGACATTAACGTCAAAATTGCGTAGGTAAACCTGAGTAAAATCTTGAAAATAATAATGATGGATTCGCAGCAGACCACTTCAAATACGAAGGTGATCTTCTGGTAGGGTATAAGCATCAAATCATCTACCAAGTGTAGAAAGAAAAAAGGTGGCCTTATGGCCTGCAAGAACTGTTGAGGCATATTCTTGCCTAACGTTTCAAAAATCATAATATCCAATGCTCTGTGTAAGCCTTTAAAGATAATCGTCAAATATCAACGTATTTCAATTCGACACAAAACAACTTTTCATTGACTTCAAAGACACACAATGACCGCGTTTTATTTTCGCCAATGATCCATATAGATTAACCCTTGAAAATAAAACGATACGGATCATATTGACAGTAGTGTTGCATGCTCATATCTCTTTTGCTTGTGTTTGTTGATTTTCAAATATTTACTGTCTTTTTTCTTTGCACTGTAGTTTACACTACCTTACCATAATAAGTCATCCACACGCCAGAGAAAAAACTAATTTTCGGATCTTTGAAATAGATGCAGATAGAGAACAGGATCCCTAATTGTTTTTGTAATACATGTTAAAAACGAATGCAGATCCGGATCTATATAAATCCGTAGATAATAAAACGTACCTAATGATAGCATTCAGGGTGGTAGCCGAACTTGGGATCCCAGGAAAACAGCTCCAGTTGTTTCACGTGTTATAAGAGAATTTGCGATGTAATGAGGATCTATGGAATATCTCCTAGAAACTATTCCAAACATGCATACCGTCTCAGTTATCATGTGACTTCTTCAATCTCGTTTTGAACCAACAAATCCGTCTATCTATTAAAGATGATATCAACTTCGATCGTTTCTAATATTCTGCAGCATCAATCGTTCTCAATAGAGTCGGGTACATAAAAACTTATTAGCGAAAGATTTTTGATTTTATAGTCTGCGATATCTCTAATAAACATGACTGCAAAATATGACCTACGAGTCACCAAATATTAGATCTCTAATAATAAACATCTTCAGTTTGAAGAGGGCATATAGATATTCTAACACAAAGTCAAGTCCTTATAGCTATTCTATTGAATCTTTTCTCGATCTTTTCAATTATTTTCGAGTGAATACAGTAAACTGGGTTTAATACGATACATTAATATTCTTAATAGTTTGGTCAATTTAGACATAATAATAGTGGTCAAATAACAAAAATTCCCGGAAAGCCAAATATTGGTGGAGAGCTGGGGTTTACCATTACAAATAAAGTCTTAAAAATCCCTATCGATCCCATGTGTCCAAATTTGAAGTTTTTTTGATTTATCTTGATAACGGTAAGTTTTCTCAAAAAAAAAAAAAACCTCAGGCCACCTATGAGGTAGTGTACTCGGCGCGTTTTTTTACCGTGGTTTCCCCTATAGGCCTACTCCACTAATTGTCATGACAATTTTAAGATAATTTAAGGGAACAATACCCGTCAAGTTCTAGATAATAAGGTAATATTATTAATATTGATTAATGATTATTGATTATTGCTATTGATTATTTGGTTAACTATTGTTTTGATTTTTTTAGATATTTTAATCATACATATTCATACTCTTGAAGTCTACTTCAACAATCATTTCTTCTTCGATTTTTTCTTCTTCCTTTTCCTCTTGCTGGATGTTCATAAATTGTTCAAATGTGGCTGAGTCATTGGTATCTTCATTAAAATCACAGGAATCTTCCTCTATTGTGCTCAACTGGGCACTTGAGCAAGACTGACCTTGGCAATTGGTACACGCTGGAGAACCCAACAACCCGACTTTTTTACAGCCACATTTGGCACTACAACCTTTTTTGCAATTGCAAAAAATAGTGTTGAGGAGTTTTTCTGGAGCAGGTGGGAGTAAAGTTTTAATCGGTTCCAGAGTATTATCTATCAATTTCCAACATCAGGTGTCTGGGTTCAGTTGATTGCCTAGCCATGTTTGATAGTATATTCGATACAAGTGTTGAATAGCAGATGCCGATGTTGGAGGAAGACATGATAGTTGTACTTGTTTCTTGTTGCGCGTATTTTTTACAAAAGTTAAGTTTCGGTATTTATTAATGGAAGTAATTTTTTTTGGAGCTCCATAAACCGCAAGAAGAAAGCTAATTCCTTCCGTAATTATTGTTTGAGGTCTGGAATCAATATCTGTAAATACTTTAGCGCAGTCAGTCAAATCTTTTTTATCGAATAATTTTAATACTGACGTTTTGCCCCTTCTGTACATTGCTGACGAAGTGTCGCAGCTGGTTATCGCATGTAAAAATAAAATATATAGTTTTGGCATTTGGGATAAGCAGATAAACTTTTTGAAGAATATATTTCTGTTCGCTGTTGAGCCCTTCCAAGTTTCAGAAAATAAATAATTGTATCCATTGGAGTCCTTGCAGTAAGTAGTACTAAGAAATCAACATCTTCACCAACAACAATTGTTGTGTTTATCTGCGTCATTTTGAGCTTGTTTCACTGCAATATTCGCAGCTGTTAATTTGTCACTTAACATGGAAATGAAACGAGTTTTTTTATTAATGTTAGCGAAAAATTATTGTTGATTAGCTCGAACTGCTATAAATTCATCAAAGACAATCTCGGAACCCGAAGATGTTTTTGCAGTTCGACGGTATTGTTCTGCATCTTTAATATTCTTTGTCGAGTCACTGTAGCCGTCAAATACTACCGCCACTGTAAGCCCATAATGTCTGTGTAAATACTGAACATATTTATCAAAAATAAGGCTAAAGGTTTCTTCTCGATCCCACACAACGTGATGTAGTAGGTATCCTCCATCAATAATGTAGAACTTGACGGGTATTGTTCCCTTAAATTATCTTAAAATTGTCATGACAATAAGTGGAGTAGGCCTATAGGGGAAACCACGTTAAAAGAAAACGCGCCGAGTACACTACCTCATAGGTGGCGTGGAAATGTGCGAATATCATGTATAATTTGACTCTTAGAATCGCGATATCTCCCGAATGGAATTTTAAGGACCATTTTTGTACAGAATTTTAAGATCTACAACTTTGGCCTGAGTTTTTTTTTTGAGAAAACTTTCCGTTTTTGAGAAAAATCCAAAAAACCTCAAATTTTGACTTTTGACCCCCCATAACTTTTTTAGCACACATGGGATCGATGGGGATTTTTAAGACTTTATTTGTAATGATAACCCCCATCTCTCCACCAATATTTGGCTTTCCGGGAATTTTTGTTATTTTAAATGTCTATATTGACCGGACTATAAAAAGAAGTATGTACTAACTAAAATCTTAGCATACATTAAAAAGAGTGATTTGGGAGTGAATATACCTGAACAATCCTCAAGTTCGGTAAATAAAACCAAGCAGAGAACTACTTTTCGCTATTATGTAGCAGTCGATATGACTAGTAAAAGTCAATATAGTATCAAATATTACCCCAAGAACTTTTTTTTTCAAATAACTGCAGTCAAAAGGGTACTATTAATGTTGTAATGTGATCGGGAAACTTTTTCGCCTAAATGATATGCTTTGATACTTTGAAAAACAAAGATCAAGATCATTGTTTTCACACCAAACGGGCATCAAGGCAGATATCTAAATGACCGGCAATCTAAAGTTGAACTAACGCTTAGGTAAAGCTTGATCCGCATACACTAGAGACATTTAAAATATCCAAAATAAGAGGGGTCCCAAATGACTGCCTTGGGGAATACCGAAAGTACTTGCCACAGCATCCGAAATGAGGTTATTAATTCGTTCATGGTGAGTTATCCCAATAAGATACGAACGAAACTATTTAAGTTAATTGGATGAAAAATTCTGTCCATCCAGAAAAACACTTTCGCGAAGTGAACAAGACCATTAAATTCTAGCTGCTTATCTTATCCTCATCATTCTATATATTTAATTTGGCTTCAACTTCAATTTTGATCACCTGTAAGTCACCAATAGAAATGATAGTAGGAGACAGACACACCATATCAAAAGTCAATATTTAGTTTAAGTAGCCCGAAGATGGAATTTAATTCCGAAACGCGTTGCTAATTAATATTTAAAAAATAGTTGTGTAAAAAAAATAAAACTGAAAATAAAAACTAATTAAAATTAAAATTAATATATATTTTTATTTATTCAATTATCCGTAATAGAAATGAGCTCAGAAGCCCGATATATTTTGAAGAAGTGATAGCACGCTCTTCCGAAAAAAAAATATTCAACTATTTTTGTTGCTGGAGAGAAGATACAAGATACAACTGCTAACTCTATGGAGCTGTCCCAAAATTAGAGTTCACTACACTGACTCGGCCACATCAAGCGAATTATTTAACCTAGCGCTCATGGTCAGGGCTACAAAAAATACCGTACATCCGATTAAAAGGCTTATCTATCCAATGCTTGGTCTTCGTGCTTGAGTTCACACAGGATAGAAAGCCGTTGTGATCCCAGCACAAGTCTATCATGGTTCTAAAAAGCGATTAAGTAAATTTGATCACGGATCTCTTGAAATGAGATCAGAAAACACACAAAAATGTAGGTTTAAGAATAAACAATTATCCAAAGAATTTAAAAAATTCAATGCAACACTTTGAATTTAAAAGATCTCCAAATAGCTTATACAAATACCCTCTAAGATCAAATTTTTAGTTTTCATGTTGCTGTGAACATACAAAAATTTTTCCGAATATCTGTATTGCGAGATTGCGAAAACGCGAGAGATTGCGAAAAACGGGTATTTCCAACTACATAATTACATAATTCTATTAAAATATTTTTTTCACAAAATAAAAACTATAAAAATAACCACGTTGTAAAATTGATCAAATACTGAATTAAAATTTCAAAAATATATATACTGCGACCAAAACATTGCATAGTTGGATAGATGCGAAATAATCAAAAAAAATAATTTTTTTTAATATGCAAGTACCCATCTTTGGCAAAACAAATTTGTATTTCAATATTTATTTTTCATTCTTAATTTAAATTTCATTTGTTATTAAGTCCTCAATCAAATTTATTGCGGCGCCACTTTTTAATTTAATTCAAACACCTACACTACACTTCGCGGCGACTACAATTTATTTTCGGCCCAAAACAAAACTCAAATTTTCCAGTAATAAAACATTTTGTATAAAGAATAACATGTATACCTTACGCGATCCCAAATTAACTCCTAAAAATTACCAAGAGATTCATAAACTCAAGCCCACATGTTATTTGATATTATTTTATGACAAACATTCGACGGCCATGTGTCAAAGCAATGTTGACGAAGTCACCGCACAATGCAAACAGGATATTCCCATGATGATGATGATGATGTTGCCACTGTACGTCCTCTTATATTTACTTGTGCATGTTGAACAAGATCAGTGCGTAACATAACACTCAATAAAAACTGTTCGAAGTGGAGCAGTTGTACTTCCTTTTTCGGCCTTAAATATATGTACTTAGGTCTTATGAATATATTTTTGTTGTCTCAAGATACTTATCTAATGGGATACTTCCCTCTATCCTTGAGAGACTCTTTAAAGTCAGGTATAGAAACTTGACAGTTTAAAAAATAAATCTTTTAACTTTGTGTGTTTGTAGTTAGGGCTCTTTAAGGGATTGGTACGAAATATTCAAAATGAGGTTATTTAAATACTGAACTGAACTTAGAGTGAGTGGATCAAAATAATAAGCGAAAGCCAGACCCTAGATTCATAAAATTTGGGCAATAAGTTCATACTTTGTGACTGTAGGGTATTGGAGCAGGTTTATGTAACCAAGTTGAGCCTTTTTTTCATAAATAAGAAGATAAGAAGGTCTAGAAAATATCTCTTGTGAAAGAGAAGGGTGAAAACCCAAAAGGTACCAAATTACACTTGAGCCTTTGATGCAACTCGTTTTTGATACTGTTTCGAGATTTCTTGCTTATTCTTATAGGGGGTCCCTCTAATACCACAAATCTTTCAAACCGAAATACGACAGAGTGTATCTATACATTTCTTGATTTATTTATCCATCAATCCCCACTAGTCACAGATACTTTAATTAGGATGAGCATTAAGAATAAGTGCATATGGGTATTTTTCATTTTGTTTTCATTTTTCTTAATGACTACAGTGCAGTGAATTGTTTATAAAAGCAATAAACTTCAAAGGAGGAAAAATTGTAAATAAAAATAAAAGTTTTTGTATACAAAAACGACACTGTTGGGAAATACATTTAGTATTATCGTCATAGTGTAATAAATTGGGAGAGCAAATAAGGGACCATCTCTATCTACAATGAATCTATTTGCTTATACATCTATATGATTGTGGGATTCAATAAATAGGTAGCTGACCTGAAAATCTGTAAAATACCTGTATAATTTTTAGTTGATTTTAAAATACACCTCGCACCTTTATGCGTATTAAGTGTTAATTTGTTTCTTTGTTTAATCATTTCTTTTGTTCAGAAGATTCAAAGAGTAAATAATGTGGGTTTTGATTTATATTACTTTTCTTTGAATTCCCGCATACCTACATTGTCTTTACCTATTTAGCTAATCCCAGATGTGGTTTTTAACTCTTTGGAAAGATATTCTGTTATATAACTGAGAATAATAGCACACTAAAGCATTCAGAAAAATGCATGCTATAGGAGCTTAGCCGAGTCATTAAAAGGTGTGGAAGAAAGGCCTGGAAATTAACAAGTATATACATACATACGTTCGAAACAAAAAAGTTCATTTTTGCCAATAGCAAAGGAACTTGAAAGTGAAAAAAACTTGCGATATACAAACATTTTGAAATCTTTTTGCAAAATACTTTCAATCTAGTTATAACACCGATACAATATTAATGGATTTATATCCATTTATTTCTCCTATTACAGATTTCGATGTAAAATATGTTTTTTCAGAGAAAGATGTTCTTATTGGTTTGATTAAACTCAATTCGACTAAAAAAGCTGGAGTCAAAATGTGCATCGACGCTTTCATCATCATCATCGGCTCGACGACCGGGTTCCGGTCCTAGCCTCTTTCAACAAGTCTCTCCACCTATCCCGGTCTCGAGCTGACGCCATCCAGTTGCGCACCCCAAGGCTTCGGGCGTCCTGGTCTACGCGATCTCTCCAGCGCAAGCACGGTCTACTACGCTGTCGTCTACCATAGAATGTACCACAAAGAACTTTCCGAGCAGGTTCCTCTTCGCTCATGCGAGCTAGGTGCCCTGCCCACCGGAGTCTACCGAGCTTAATTTTTGTCACGATATCTGCTTCAAGGTAGATTGCGTACAATTCATGATTGTACCGTCTCCGGAAACGTCCTTCCTCACATATGGAGCCAACAATTCTCCTTAAGACTTTTCTCTCGAACGCAGCTAAGAGGTCGGAGTGCCTTTTGCTAAGCACCCAGGTCTCGGATCCATATGTGAGTACTGGCAGGACCATGGTCCTGTACAGCAGCAGTTTTGAATTTATGGAGAGATTTCTGGATTTGAAGAGCTTTGACAGACTATAGTAGGCTCTGTTGGATTTGAGAAGCCGCCTGCGTGTTTCTTCTTCTATATTGTTATCGGCTGCTACTATATTGACCCAAGGTATTTAAAGGGTTGCACCACTTCAAATTCGTGCTCCGCTACCTTGATTGGTTGACCAACTGTTCCTCTCGCATTCGACGCCACCATGTACTTTGTTTTACCTTCACTAATGTGCAGCCCCAGATTTTGAGCCGCCTGCTCGATCTGGATGAATGAATCGTATACTCGTACAGCTTGTTCGGATCTTCCGATGATATCGATGTCGTCTGCGTAAGCCAGTAACTGGCTGGACCTGTTGACGATGGTCCCTCTTGTTGCCGTGCCAGAATCACGGATTGCTTTCTCCAACGCCAGGTTGAAGAGAAGGCAGGCCAAACCGTCCCCTTGTCGGAGTCCATTAAAGATGTTGATTGGTCTGGATAGCAATCCAGCTAGTTTTACTTGGCTTGTTACGTTGGTCATGGTCAACCTACATAATCGTGTCAATTTATTTGGGATGCCGAATTCTCTCATGGCTTTGTAAAGTTCTACCTTGGCTATGCTGTCATAGGCGGCGTTAAAGTCTATATCGCCTGCCTAAGGGTAAAGATCTGATCAGTTGTTGATTTTCCTGGAATGAAACTACACTGATATTGTCCGATGATGGTGGACGGATTGGTAGAACTTCCGCGCCTGGTGCGGACCTCGCTCGTCTTCGCAAGGCAATCTGCCCTCGGAAAACCATACCAGCAATATAGTGATCCGAGTCGATATTGGTAATTTGGTACGTTCGTACCGTCATCAAGTTCGAGTAGTGGCGACGGTCTATCAACACGTGGTCTATTTGGTTACGAGTGACTCCATCAGGTGATACCCAGGTGGCTTTGTAGATAGCATCGACGCTTTACCATGCATTATAAATAATTTTTAATGAATTTTTAAAAACTGGTGTTTTTATTGATGGTTGGAAGATATCGTTTGTAAACCCAATTTATAAAAGTGGATTTAAAACACTTAAAAAATTACCTACCAATATCGAAACTCTCCGCAGTACCAAAGTTATTTGAAAAGTTAGTGACACAGAGATGCTTTTTTGTCAGTCAAGGAAATATGAGTTTGTTAGTGGCTGTTCAACTAAGACTAACTTGTCTCTGTTTTCGAATTTCTGTTTGAAATCTATGGAAAACAAAAAGCAATTGGATGTTTTATAAAATATACAGACTTCGTTTAAGCATTTGTAGAGTCTACCATGAATAAATGTTGCTAAAACTTCAAAAGTTAGGGCTTAATATAATTTATAATAATTTTTGGAATGGTTAAAGTCGTACTTATAAGATCGAAATCAAGTTCTTTAAATCGATGATTTTACATTTGTATTGAGGTGAAATCAGGGCTTCATCAAGGTAGTCATTTAGGACCACTTATGCTCAAATTGTTCGTAAACGACATTTCAAATTGAAGGGTTTTTTTGTATGATTACATACGTGCGCCTGCAAAACTTCATATATTATGGTTTTGAATATTACAATAAAAACTTGAATGAACTAACACCAAGTGTGTTTTTAATTTGGCTGTAGTTATATTATTTAAATGTTCTTAGTTTTTCGGATTGTTTGATGTTTGCCGATGACGTTAAGATGTATAGTCAGATATATTCCTATAGTGAATGTTTAAACTTTCAAAAGATTTTAAATTTGTGTATACAAGCATCTCGAACTCAATATTTAAAAATGAAAAATCTTCAATACCCGCATAACGTTGTCACCAGTAAATTTTCCTTATATGCTTGGATTTGAATCACTTTTCAAAGTCAGTGAAAGATCTTGGAGTTATCTTTCACTCCGAACTCACGTTTTCGGCTCACATAGGTTACATTATAACGAAGGCTAATCCTATGTAGGGTTTCTTAAACTAAAATCAGCGTTTTTAAGGACGTGTATAAATTAGTGGTATTTTTCTGTCATTGGTACTGGGGGATCTTATATAGTAATGTTGTGTAGTTTGGTCACCATTTTACGAAACTGCTGATTCTATTTTTCAAGATGTGTTTTTTTAGATTTGAAAACCTTTTAAAGCCGCAGATAAACTAAATGCGTTCTTTTTGTAAAAGATATTTTAAGTTAAAATATTAAATCTGAAGAACTTGTGGCACTAGTTTCCTAGTAAGTTTTAGAAAGACACGAAACGAATTTTTCCCACTCGTTCGATGAGGCCTAAATGACCCACTAACTTGTTCTCTAATATTGTATAATTCTATTTGCAGAGAAGTCGACTTATCAATAAGTAGACAAAATTTAAAAAATATTGTAAAAATCTCTTTCAATTTTATATAAACTTTTAGTAAGGATTTATGTATTTGAAATTAACAAATTGTATATTGTTGACTAAATAAATAAATAAATATTTTGGAGAGATTTTAGATCCTCCCAATCTCTTAATGTCCAAGGACTTTTTCCTTTTCCAACTGTATTCGTTCGTAGATCCTTGTAAGGAACTCCTAATTGACAAAAATACATGCTTTGAGAAGCCGAGTAGTTAAGTATGGTATATTTTTATAGAGGGGCCTAGAAACTTAAAAATATAGCAAATTTGGGAGAGTTTTAGATTCTTCTAAACTGTTAAGATTTAAATGAATAGGGTTGCAGAACTATGGGAGGTTGAGACAATCTGGAACATTATTAGACGTTTTTCTTTTAATTTTATTCAGAATAGAGCCCGAGTTGTCAAAAAAAATGTGTTCTTTTTTTAATCAGAGCGTTTTGAGCTTCGAATTTTTGGTTCTTTTTTCGTTGACAACATGTTTAGAGCGTTCGATATGAGCTCAGAATGCAAAAGTAGAGTAGAGTAGAATTCTGGGATAGGTAATCTTCAGGCTTATACGTCTAGTAGCTGAAAAACCTTCTTTGATTTCGATTCATCAGGGCAAGTCGAATTCTTCTTGAATATCGCAAAAAATTGTTTTAAGTTGGGCACCCATCTTGCGTGAAAAATTTGTATCGTCCAAGTATTTATGTGAAGCCGAAATCACTAATGCATGTGATAAGCATGTGGTCTCTTCAAGCTCGCGCTCCTTAATTCGCCGATCATCACTACTTGTGGTGTATAACGACCACACCGAAATTGAGTATGCTAGTGGTGAATGGTTCCAATTGATGTTGAAGATTGCTCGTAGGCGTCTACGACAAAACTATTTGAAATATCTGTCTGAAGATTTAGGTGGGTTCTTTTGAAAGATGCTTCTTAATAAAAAAAAATGATGAATTTGTATTGGCAACGCCATTTGTTTTAATTTACCCACCTCGTATACAACGCCTATACAAACAAATTATTTCCTGATTTTTTTTCTGCATAAAAATATGGCAATTATATTAATATACATTTTTTACTTGCGATATATGTATGTAGGTACTATAGGGCAAGTTCTGCATTTGGAAAAAAAATCGAACTCGAGATTTTGATCAAAGTTAACATTACGATGATAGCGAAGACGAAAAAAGTGGGTCCGGCAATTCCGTCTGTCTGTATGTCTGTATGTCTGTACCTCGAACTACAGCCTAAACTACCGGAGGTATTTTCTTCAAACTTGGTAGTTAAGGGTCTTCGGTGATTCCCTAGAGGAGAAATTGAAATTTTTTTTTTAGCTCCAAAACTAAGGGTACCCCCCATACACCCGTAATGCAAAATCTTATTTATCTCGAAAACGACTCTAACGATTTTGATAAAAAAAATTAGGTGTGATATTATGGACATGAACTACATTTTGGTCAAAAAAAAATTTGGGGGGAAATGTTATTAGGGGTACCTGTCATAGAACCGTTTTTTTGATTTTCGATTTTCTCACCAACGGCTCTAACGATTTTTACCGAAATTTTTATGCAGGAGCTCCTTTGTATTTTAAAAAATATAAACTAAAAAGTTTTTCGAAAAAATAGTTTTTGGATTTTTAAAAAAATAATACAATTTTTTTTTGAAAATTCGATATCTTGAAAACCGATACACGATTAAATTTTTAAATTACGTTTTAAAATGTATTTTATTAAATACTAACAATTTGCGTAACAATTTTTTTTATAAAAATTTTAAGGAAAATTTAGTACACAAAAAACATGTTTCAGTGTGTCTGTATGTCTGTACCTCTCACTACAGCCTAAGCCATTGGAGCTATTTCTTTCAATCTCGGTAGTTAAGGGTCTTTGGTGATTCCCTAGAGGAGAAATTGAAATTTTTTTTTTTAGCTCCAAAACTAAGGGTACCCCCCATACACCCGTAATGCAAAATCTTATTTATCTCGAAAACGGCTCTAACGATTTTGATAAAAAAAATTAGGTGTGATATTATGAACATAGGCTACATTTTGGTCAAAAAAAATTTTGGGGCAAAATGTTATTAACGGTACCTGTCATAGAACCGTGTTTTTGATTTTTGACTTTCTTATTAACGGCTCTAAGGATTTTAACCAAAAATTTTCAGCAGGATTCTCCTTAAGTTTAAAATAATATTGCTTATAAAAATATTCGAAAAAATATTTGTTGGGTTTTTTGAAATAAAATAAATTTTTTTTGAAAAATCAATATCTTCAAAACCTATGAACAATTATTTTTTGAAATTATTTCCTAAAATCAATGGCGCAAAATTTTAAACATTTAAAACCTACTCTAAATCAATTTTAGAATGGGAGTCGACTCTAAATATTGAGTATAAAACGAGAACCGACTTTTTGTTAGTTTTAAAGGACATAAACTATACTTTAACGTTAAAGAGCTCGTCTTACTTTAACAGCAGCAAATAGCTAGTTTATCTTTTAAAAGTATACTTTATCCATATTGACAATGGTCATTTCATACCAAAGCAAATCGAAGAAAAAGTGTTTACTGATGTTTTATTCGATTTTTTAAAGATGTTTTTTGTAAATAGTCCTAATAACTGAATATTATAAATTCGAAATAATCGTATGAAAGTGCTCTACGATGAACAAATCTGTAAATACAAATGTATGTAGGTACATACATCTTATGTATGCACGCGCGCCGCCGCCACCGGCCGAGACGAGTATAGCTAAATGAATCTGCACCTTGCAACAACAAATTGAGTTTTTATGCTGTGAATTTGCGATTTATACTTTATTTCCATCTAAAATAATGTAAATAACTTAGAAACAATCAAAATCTGTACCGAGGTAGTATATAAAATGTACTTTTTTCGGCGAAAAATTATTTGGTTTAAAGTTGTCTCTTCTTTCAACTTTTTTTTTGTGTTTTTGTAGTTGTGTGAGTTATGTATCTGTCAAATTAAGGGTTGTTCAACGCAAATTCGCTTAGGTTCTGTTGTAAAACCCACATCAGTTAGAAGAGTTGTCTAACGTGTTTAAAATTATGCAAAAGTTAGACGAAGTCTCCAAGCTAAACGACTGCGTTAAGTAGAGCAGGTTTTATTCCTTAAACGAGAACTGTTTAAAATTTTGCGCCAATATTATTAAATACTTAAAATTCGCATCCCATATTTTTTTCTTAAAAAAATTGAAAGAAATGTATTTAATAATAAAACGAAAAGTTTGCATAAATTCATACTTTTCTAGAAATCAGACGGCAATTTTATGCATTTGAACATTATTATCTCATTAAATCAATTTTTTATATTTATAAAATGTATCTTAAATTCCAAAGTACTTTTACATAAGAGCAAGTTCGTGCGATCCAGTCGTGCATTTTATTTTATTTTGGCTAGTTCGGAAAAATTGGCTGTTGTATCTTCTCCACCACTCCCCGTCCTTACAGACGGGTTGGAAAAAGTGTTGTCACCGTTTAGGAAGGTTGGGGGATTTAAAAGGAGATACCGATGCACATTGGTTTTGAATGTCTTAATATTATGATGGGAGGGAAATATAGATTGGCCTAAAGAATTCCACATTCGTTTAGTGCGGGTAACGAAAGAATTTGTGAAACTGTTGAGCACTCCCTGAAGCACGAGTATTACGGTTAAATTGTCTAAGGGGAGGAATTCAACTCGATATTTCACTAAAACACTGTTTATAAAAATAACGGTACACTATTGAAAGACAAGGAACTTTGTGGCGTTGCTCGAGAGATAAAATGTTTCTGTTAAAGTTCTTTCGCCTATCATTTTCAAGGCTCTGTTTTGGATTCTATGTAATAGACTCAAGTTGGTACCTGCCTAAATATTGGAATTATACTCAAGTTTTGGACGAATAAAGTGGCGTTATATATTACAGCCAGACTAGAAGGGGTGGAAAATTTACTTGCATCGACGATGGAAACCTAATCATTTAGCAGAGTTTTTGGCTACGTCGAATATGAGGGCATTCCACATAGACATAAGGTGGCCTGTAATGCATATTCCGCGAACGGAGAGCTGTTCTTTCAATGCAAGTAACATTTTAACGCATTAATTTCTACTCGGTTTATGGTTCTCCATTTCACAATACTATCAAGATCAGAATTCTATGATATATCAAACGCTGACGTTCTAAATTCACACCCGAAGGACAAGGCTGTGAATCTGGAATGTTGCCCAAACAAAAGACCCACTTTCATAAAACAATTTAATCGTTTGCAAATGTTGACGAATGTTATAAGCCTCCATGTTGATTTGGTAAGACAATGTTATAAATGACAGATAATTTGACAGATGTACTTCAGCAATATGGCTGAAAAACCTGGTCAGTATCAGCAGCTAATGCAAGTAATTGGACCGAATATATTGATATTGTAACTCTAGTATTGGCGCAAGTGTCTTACACAATTCAATGTAGAACGATATGTTAAAGACGCCACTTAGCAGCACATCATTTTTTCTAAAACGTTTTTTGACATCAAAGTTATCGGTGAGCTCTTTTCCGACCTTGACTTAGTTTCAACTAAAAACAACGCCACAAGATACATATACAATCAAACTGTCGATTTTAAGTAACTAGTTTTTTTTTTCCAAGATTTGCCGTGATGTAATCATTAAGTCGATGGTGTAAAGCCACACCACAATGTGAAGTTTTAGAACTAACTGATTGACAAAAATTTTAAAATATATTTCAGCTTTTTTCATATTTCCATTCTCAGTCTTAGAAAACATGCAGCCATCCAGTAAGGAAAGTCTTACTAAAAAGAGCTGCCGCAATTGCCTTTTTATTTTCTTACTTACGTACTGCTTCCAACTTTAATTGATAAATGCCCTTCATTCTCTTTAATGAATGGTTTAAACTGGCAATCATACATATATACAATTCAGATAATACTCTAACATTCTTCTTATTAACCTAGGTCAACTAAGGGCATATAATTTGATTAAAAACTCGCTTCTTATGCTCTAAATAGTTAATTGCCGATAAAAGAAAAGAGGTACGTTCTATTATTATTATCTGCTGTCACGTCACACTCATAAACTATACATACACAAACAAAATTCATTCGAATCACCAATTACAACCATTAACCACTTTATCTGCGATAAAGTCAACATTATTTGACATATATTTCCTCAAGAGTCAAGACTTCCACTTGAGAAGAACATTTTCCATCCGGATAATATAGAACGGAACATTCACTGAAGCTGATAAGAAGTCATGTCCCTGTCCGTTGCCTCTTCAACAGAATGACAGCAAAAAAAAAACGCCAATCGCCTAGACGTCATCTAGTTCTATCAATTAGCTAATTGGTTTGACAATTCTCCCTGTTTAGCGGTTCATGTAACTCTGTTCGTTGTGGGTCTCCCTTTTCAACTATTTAATAAGCTTAGGCGCACATACACATTTATCTCTCTCCCACATTCACATTTCAAACAAAACAATTCATTATAAAACTATTATTCGAATAGGAAAAACGAGCGGGATTTATTGTTCAACGAAGTAATGCCATAAGTCAAAATGCTATCTGTCATTTTATTGTAAGTGGCACACAATAGACAGAGAGTGCTATGAATGGGGGACGGGGACACCAACGCCACTTCTCATATAGTAGGTCAGTAGATCGTTGATCGAACCAAACAAACCAACAACCACCAAAACAACGAAATCGACTTTTCCCCGAGTATCATTCTTGATATCATCGCTAGCGTTACAGACCCAAATCATAAAGATGAAGTATTTTATTTTTCAAAAAAAAAACCTTTTCAATAAATTACAATAGCTGAGTCGGAGAGAGGGAAAGGCAACTCTAAAGCCAGACATATTTAAGTAGATGCGAGATGTGAAAGAGGAGAATAAAGTTTGATCGGTGATCTTCTACATTTAAGATCACTTGAGAGTTAAGATGATCTTAACAACTATGAGTAGGCGTGCAGCATCTGACATAAAAGAATGGAATGTTTCTTTAGCACCCCGAGGCGACCCATAATCGTATTTATTGAATCAAAATCATAGAAACTGTAAACCATCTAAACTGATGTCATGTTCCGATTACAAGCCGTTTCTTGACGCCTACTTCATAATGCATTGTGCTTGGGAATTGATATTTAGAAATTTCGACCATTAAATTTATTATAAGAAATTTGATTTCACCTGCAGCAATAGAATAGAAATACAAAACCACGAGGGCTCTAATTTATTGTTATTAGTTAAATAATCGAGTGGGAAAGAGAATGAAGAAATTAATAAACTTTTAATAGACTGTCAAGGAACGAAATGAGAATTAAAATGACTCTTATGTTTTTAATATCCGGTAAAATGACTTCAATAAACAAACAGAACTTTGTGCGATTTTTTGTTTTATGACTTCTTAAAGGAGATCTCTCATTTTAAAAATGATTCGCATGTTGATCTTGGATAAATAATTGTTTGGATCCAAGCCAACCTGAGAGTGATCGTGGGACGTGGTGGGCTGAAGCAGAATTGTGTGTTGAATGTGGTGCGTTTTGTTTCGGCTGTTGAGTGTTTTTTTTTTTCTTTTTGGCATGAGATGATTTTCATTTACTGACAGCTCCCGATAGTGCGGAAATAGACGGTATGTCTTTCAAATCAGCATAAACACCCATGAAGACAGAACAGAACACAACCAGGCCGAAATTGTCAACAAATTAAGAACAAGAGTGCGATTTATTCGGGCTTTTATTTAAAAAAAAATATCTGAGTATAGGTGATTCTCGTGATAAATTGGAACACAAGATATCTTTTTATTAGCTATGTTGGCTAGATTAGCAACGAATTTAATTTAAAAATTTTCAACAATCAAATTATCCAATATAAAATCTTATTATTAAAAACTAAGTTTTTGGATGATTTTGTATTTCGCCCAGAAAACGAAAATGTCATAACTCTCAAAATTGATTTTTAAAAGGGTGCAATGGACTCCACACCTTCCAACTGTGTGATGACACACCAATTGAATGATTTCAAAATGAATGCTTGCCAGCGTTGGCTTGGCACCACAAGGGTACTGAGAACTTGCCTTTTACATTACACATTTAGGCAGGTAGGTAGAAATGGCCAACGACAGTCAAGCCCGTCGCAGATTAATGCTAAAGTGCGCCAGTTGGATAACATAACTCGTATCAATTCGAAATATTTCCCACGGAGTCATCTAGCTTAGATAAAGTTCAAAAATATGAAAGGATCTAGTAGGTTTTGATGTCAGTTATTGTGTTTGCTTTTGCACAATCATGCGGAAATTAGATCACCCACTCGGCCGGACAACCATACTCATATCCGACACCATCTAAACTGTGCCAAGCTAGGCAGCTTGTTGACTGGTGCTGAAACAGTAGGCAATCCAATTGAGTGATCATACGTTCTCCTGCACAGTACGCTCGGGATCTAAGGAGTCAAATGGAGGGCATGGCACAGAAGTAACAGAAGCTCGTCCTAGAGCCATTTCGTCACGTTGAGAAAAGAGATCAAGTCTTTAGTTTTCATTTCCGAAAGTTCGTCATTGTCGTCAAAAAATGCCCTTTCTAATGATTGTACTATAAATTTTGCTAAAGCAGGGAATTTGCAGAGGAAAAAAAGTTTAATATTACATATTTAGTATCTAGTATCTTGCAGCGAACTCTTGGTTTGCTAAACCTTATGCGCAACCAACAAAATTGTTTCCCATTTCTGAAATATAAGAATCATACGTAGCTATAGTGCGCATATAAACTTTTTTGCTGAAAGTCAAATAGTTTTAGGAGTAAAGCTTGATATAACTCACCACCTAGAAATTCTATGGAGCACTTTTTATCACCTATATAGGCTCAATTTTACTTTACAAAAAAAAAAAAAATTTGGTGGTGCAACAGCTCGTAGAGAACCAGGACCTAGTGACCTACATCTCTCAACCATTCCTGCGTGCGTGTTACGAGGAATGGAGGTGACCTACAATTTTCTGCCGATTTCAAACGGCTAATGAGCAGCACTTTCCACGACAAGACATATACTCTTCGAGGATTTGTCAATTCCTCGCAAGAGGCAGTACACCCCTAAAAAACTATTTCGCAGTGGCTGAGAATCGAACTCGAGACCTTCCGCATGACAGTCTAACGCACTAACCATTATGCCAAGGGGTACTAAAATTTTCCTTTAATCATACTATACTTATGCTATAAAATCACAGATAGTTAACTTAATATGATATGAAGACCCAGGCAAGACATATTCATGATCTGTGCTACCACTAGCAGACACTCGCCGCTAGGAGCAGCGAAGCAAGGCATTCCTGACAACACTTAAACAAACAAGTTGCACTCGTTTTTTGATTCTCAAGTTTGTGTTCCGTTGCATTTTTGAAACTTCAAATGCAGATGGCGAATTAAAATGGTTCTTATTTTTCATTATTTGTAAACATGGCGAACACGAATTTGAAACATTTTGATCCTAGGTGTTTGCGAAGAATATTCGTCAATAACTTCTAGAAACTTCTCCATCTGTGGTCTTTTACTTTGAGCAAACTTCTTTATCAAAAAATCCACAACAAATTTATCATCATCAATAATTGAAGATGACCACAATGAAAAAGAAGGGTTATCCATATTAAAAAGACTTTTCACGATTTTGACTTTCTGGTTTCATCGATCCATATTTATTTAGCTTAATACAAGCGTGCACTAAAATCTAAACTTCTTAATTTTTTTTTTGTTTTTTTTTTTTTTTTAATTTTTATTTTAATATTAGTCTGGGCCCGTAGGCCCACCCACCAGTTTTAAAAAAAAAAAACTTTAAAAAACTTAAAAGAAAGAAAAAATTTGAAGAGGAGGGGGGCTTTGAATTAGGAGGAGTTAAAATTGAGAGCGGTTAAGAACTAGAAGAGAGTGTTTACACAGTGGAAGGATTGTGTGATTAAGGTTGGGAATAAAGCGAGATTTTGAGAGAGTGTTTGGAGGTGTGAAAGTCGAAAGAATTTTGCATAATGTTGGAGGTACGAAGCATGCGTGTCAATGGTTCATTACTACCAAAATTAGTTCGGTGAAAATTGCCATCAAAGAGAGACACCAATCTAAGATTTCTAGGGTTAGTATGCAATGAAATTTTATGGAAAAGCGTAGGACAATCAATATTACCGGCTAAAATTTGATGAATGAATACAATGTCGGCTACTTTGCGACGTTTATCAAGAAGTTGCAGATTAATAAGTTGAAGGGTGGGAGGTGAAACGAAGCAAGCCAGGGAAGCCCGCGAAGTGCAAATCGAAGGAATCTTCGTTGAACGGCTTCGATAAGAAGGGAATTGGTAACATAACAGGGTGACCAAACCTGGCTGGCATATTCAAGAAGGGGCCTAACAAATGTGAGGTAAAGGGATTTTGTAACGTAGGGGTCTGAAAATTCTTTTGACCAGCGCTTAACGAAGCCAAGTGCAGAGTTAGCTCTATTAATATATGGGTAATGTGAGATCTAAAATTAAGTTCTTTATCACAAAGAATACCTAAATCACATAGTGAGTCAACTACTGTGACTGCCTCATTGTTAATAAAGTATGTTCGAGGAGGGAGAGGTGAGCGTTTACGGGAGTATGTTATAGCTTGACACTTACTAACATTAAGTTCAAGAAAGTTCTTCTGGCACCAGATAAACAGAAATCATAGAATCATTGATGACGCAGTCTACATTATTAATGGTCAAAATGAAAATCAGAGGGTCGAGATGGCTTCCCTGCGGAACGCCAGAGGTTGCAAGGATGGGATTTGATTCGATACCTCTAAAAAGGATTGTATACTGCCTATCACTCAGATATGATTGGATCGAATCATTTGAAACTGCATTCATTTTTGACTATTTATAATTTTCTTGTTTTGGATATTTCACAATTGAAACAAATTAAACAAACCTTAAGCCACATTTGCAACCTTACAGCTGAAAATTGTTTTAGTACCGGAACGGTAATTCTGCCGAAAAATTTAAATTTGAAAAATTAAAACTAAAAATAAATCAATATTTTACCCAAAGGAATACAAAACTTACCAAAATCGGCATTTTGACAGATCTAAATCCAAAATATATTGATTTATTTTACCAATGGAAAGCCACATTAGAAAACCTACTGATCGTTCACTATTTTATTTTACATATGTATCATAAAGGTGGACTTACATGTATCTGCATTTGTTTTCTGCAAAAAAAAAGAATGCCAAATACAGAATTCATACTCGTATCTGTTAGATAGAAAGAAAAGAGCAAAATGCAGAAGAACTTCTTTTCTGCATTATAGGAAATTCGAGAAATGCAGAAATCAGGATTATAGTAAAGACGAACATGTTCATATTTATTATAGCATCTTTGTCTGCATTTTGTAAATATGTGACATTTTCACACTTTTCTATGATTTTTTTTGACGGGCGCATGATATTAAAAAAAAAACATTAAAATGAAATGGAAGAGAACGGAGGTAAATTCAATTTTTCATTGCATTGTTTCGTATTAACAAGTTATAGTAGTTTATAGGAAGTAAAAAACAGTTACCACCTGTGTATTCTCTCCCACTTTCGGGTTTCGAAATACATCTGCCTCTCTCTACTTTTCTGCATTTTGCAGATGCAGAAACATGTAAATCCGCTTTAAAACCACAAATATTTCTTTTACAACGATTTAACCGTGCGTCATCGGGGCGAGACGGTCTTATGTCCAAGCGTCCTGCCATGCCCGATAAAGGACTCTCATGACAAAAGAACACTGATATCCAACTATGAATATAGCTTTGTATATTTTATTCACTTCACTTAAAAGTCAAGAAACTTAATTAACCTTGTTTGCAAAAATAATTTTGATAGTTTATTTGTTACATCGTCATTAAAATCTTACAATAATTATAATTTATTTGAGCGCCACTATGTTTTCAATGTTGGTCATACTGCACCAGTCTTTTGTAATCTTTCTGTATTAAATACGATTGATTGCGCATTTTGGTACATTATGTATATAAGGTGTTAATTTAATAACATTTAAGGTTATTTGTTTTATTAAAAATTAAGCTTAAGAAACTCGTTTCTTGGATCGAAAGAATTTCATTTATTGAATAGTTGCAAAGGGATTCTCAATTGGCGCGGGTAGATTTTGGGGCCATGTTGTTTTGGTGTCATCTCTGCCAAATCTGTTGATTATTGTTCAGCTACTGATGCCAAATCACCATGCTAAGTTACACGATTAAAGAGTACGTCAAAATTCAAGACTTAAACTTTTGCAAGGTAACTTTGGCAACTCATTTGTGGGATATTCGCAAAAATTATATACCATCTGAAAGATTACTAGATCCTGGTAAAAGGTCAACTATTTTCACTAATTGGTTATCGATAGATTTTTTGTAATGAATTTTTTCAAATTCTTTCAAGGTCGTAACGATTTTAGGCAACTCATTTGTTGGATATTCACAAAACATGTATACCATCTGAAAGGTCTGTAGGTCCATATGAAAGGTTAGCTAGCTTCAGTAATTGATCAGCTATATATTTATTTTAAAGATTTTTAAAAGTTTCTTTCTTCAAGGTCACAAACCGTTTTTAGCACTTCATTTGGGAAATTTGGGTATGCCACTAGATTAAGCCATATATGTATACATATATAGATTTTTCTTTATAAATTTTTTAAATTTTCTTTAAAAGTACCTATAAGAGAATGTAGGCAGCTCGAACCTAGTGATCTTATTAATATAGACTATTGCAGTCTCTCTTGTTTCATAAGGGGCTTCAAGTATTTCAACAAGTATGGAGAACATTTCAAGATTCATGTGGTATGACAATGATCCAACTCTGATCTTAATGTGTCAGCTGCAACCACCTTTAACCTAGCCTATCCTTCTATTGCGTAGATATAACATTTTTTTTTCATTTCATTTCATTTCATTTCAAATATTATTATTAAATTCAAATTATGTTTAAAGGCCTGCATGTACCTTATGTATGTATGTTACTTATTTATTCAAATATTTTTGAATTTTAGATTTCACGGCTGTTATACCTAGGAGAAGGCGCGCTTTTCCATTCCAATTTGTTCTGAAAATTTTCACAAACATCAAAACAAATAAACTTTCACATTAACGAGTATAATATTAGTGAGATAAGAAAGTAAGAAGTAAGATAAGATTATTTTGAAACAGACTGTACAACTCCAAAAAAAATTGTTTGACTTCATTATTAATCGAAGGGAAAATCATTTATGTACATAATTAAAAAAAAAAATATTATGTTTATTGGCAAAGCTTCCCAAAAAAATGTATAAGCTACCGAAACACAAAACAAGATACATAAATAGATGCCTACACGTAGGTAGTACAATCTTTCTCTGGCCCAACCGAAGGCACAAGCCATCTACAAAAATAAAACGTTTGCTTAATATGCCAGTCAGAAGATGTAATCTCAATAACTACAAAAAAAAAATCACTCAAAACCAGTTACCTTTTTTAAGTTAATTCTAATCTGATCTTCTTCAACATATTTTCCCATTTTTTTGTTTTTTAATTTCGCAAAGAAAAAAAAAAGACAAAACCAAGGGTAGCCGTTTACTTCCCAAAAACAAAATCGAAGCAAAAGCAAACAAAAGGCTTTCGATCCTCCTGGCTACCTGCCTCTACATTTCACAATCCACTTGGACAGGTTTTTTTCCGTCTCGGATAGTCCCAAAATTGTGTTATTCGTTGCAATTAGAAGACAGTACAGAAAAATAAAATCAAAGAACAAAAACTCACCTGAACTAATTTTCACTCCGGATACTGATGATGCTGATGCACCTGATGTACCCCGCTCAACATCCGACGAATGATTCCTAGAACTCAGCATCAAGGCAGTTCGTCCGTCACGAACAGCGGCTGAAATCGTTTCCAAAGAACCAACCGCCACCAAAATTAACAATAATCCAAAGGAAAATGAAAGATCATCATGCTGCTTCTTTCGTCTTCTTCTCGTGGTTGTAGTTGGATTTCTATCCGAACTGAGGAAATGAAGAAGAAATGATCTGCGAAAGACCATCACTGGGAAATGATGGATTCTTTGAGACATGTTTAAGACTTATTTTGTTTGTTGAATACTTAGCATCAGGGAGAATACAACTAAGTCGTCGAAAGCCTCGAAATAATAAAAAAAAAGTAAACACTGGTATTCCTTTTTTGTTTTCGCTGTTATTTATTTGTTTAGTAACCAAAAAAAAAAAAAACACTTTAAAAAACCGTTAGCAGATTCACTATAATCGTATTGTGTGAGAAAAACTTAAAATTTTCCATAATTTTCTCATCAATCTTCACTCCGCTCACGATGAGACCAGCAAGTGATCTTGCACTCCCTCCTCTATCTCGATCAAAGAGGGCTTGAAACTTTTTGTTGCTTCATTTTGCCAAAGAATGCTTATTAAAAAAAACACAAATTGCAATCAATAAAATGCCACCAAAGGACAGAAAACCTCCCTACAGCAGGAAATCTCATGGGGCAACCACAATAAAACAAGACAAAGGATCTCTGATCGTTAAACACTGCGAGTTAAACTTCCCCAAGAAGCACGATCGAATGTTGGTAATTAACAAGATGACATCTCTACCCGAATGAGATGCTATCATCTTCGCGTCACCAAACTCCGACAACCAACGATAAGTCCCATTCACAGAAACGAGCCCATCTGTCAGAAGAAAAGTGGTGATCTTGTGATCTTGCAGAACACCCAGGCCGGATCTGGATCTGGTGGCAATGATTCACCACGAAACTTTGCACTTTGGCAGCGTTTTTATTAATCCTTTCATATGGGTGGGAATAAGATCATATCACGTACGATCGATTGTCATCCGTTTGACAGATTGCAATCACTCCTTCGATAACGATAATGCAAGTTTCGAATATTTTTATGATCAACAACGGTAATATTGCTTTTGTGCACTTTTGTTTTCGGCTTTATTGCCGTTTCTTAACACCGTGACGACACATTTTTTTCTTTCTAAAAACAAATGCCTTAAATTTACCTATCTATACCGATAATGGCAAAAAAAAAAAGCGAGACATTCCGGCTACGCTACGATCAGTTTTGTGCGCGAGTACACTCAAATACTTCGTTTCGCACCCACTCACGATAGAAACTCGAAGAAAACTGATCGCGGTGCGGTGTTGTGTTTGTGTTGGAGTCGAAAATAAAATCTGAAGCTGAATTGATGGAATGTTTTTGTTTGATTGCTATTGAAGTTTGATGGTAACATGTTGCAATGGTCTTAGAGATGCCGCAGTGCAATTTACAAATTCTGTTAGGGTTTTGGATGTTTTTTTAGATATAATATCTCGCAACCTAAATAAAAATTATTTTATGTGCAGTTCTTAAGATTTTAATTATAAATATTAAATTCTTTCAGTTTTTTATATCAAATTTTTGGGAATTTAAAATTTTGTACTAATCCTTTTTTTTAAGTTGAAAAAAAAATTAATAATGGGCTTAGTACAATTATTGTTTTACCAAAAGATAGATCATAGCTCTTCCGAATAAAAAAAATAGCTAAAGCTAAAACTTGGGTTTTTAAGGTCTTGTGTGAATAAAACTTAGCTTTGGCTAGCTAGTTAGAGATGCCTTCTAGTAATAACTATTTTCAAACAGCTAACGCTAACGATTTATGAAGCTTTAGCTAATTTTTCCAGTTTAAATTTCAATTTGAGTGAATAAAAATGGCTTGAACTATACAAATATCAAGATTCTTTTGACCCTATTAAGAAAGATTTGACTACTTCTATTTTCATTATTCACTTCAGTTAGGGCCAATATTGTCAAGTTTATATGCGAGAAACAAGCAAAATTTAATAGGAAACGATTGGAAATCTGTGATTAGGGCTTAGTTTCAATTTTCAAAAGAAAATGTTCAGTGGCTTTGTTATATTTTTTTTTTATTTTTATTTTTATTTATTTACTTTCATCTACAAGCATTTGCTTAATAGATATGTGTGTTTATTTTCATATAATAATAATAAAATAATTAATAATTTAGAAAACTAGTACATCCAACAATTCATTTTTAAATTTCTTTCGATATAAATGTGAGTCAAAAATCAAAGGGCACGGTTGTGCCCAGGCAAGTTCTGGCACTACACCCTTTTTACAGAAACAAACTCAGGCTACTTTTGACCCCTCCCTATCTTCAGTACCAATGTAATCAGAAACTTGAAATTCCGAATATTTGCTAAGCAGGCACAGGCACCTCACCAAATTTCAATTTTTTAGCATAAGCGGTTCCTGAGATATAAGGCCTCAAAAATCACAAAAACCGTAACTGACTAACTGACTGACTGACAGATCATCAAAATTATGGAGCACTTCCCGACATCGTAGAATCTTGTAATTTTGCACAACGGTAGGTCTTGACATGCAAGTAGAGGAAAAAATAGAAAATTTGAGGTTTTCCATTCAGGGGGCGTGGTATCCGCTCACTTTGTCCGAATTGGTGTTGGTTGAATGGAGCATTTCCGACTGCTGTAAAACGATGAAATTAGGTAAAGTGGTAGAACTGAAATTGCATACAAAAAAAAATATATAAAGTTTGAAGTTTTCCATTCAGGGGCGTGGTATCCGCCCACTTCCTCAGAACTAATGTAAATTATATGGCATACTTCCGATTGCAGTAGAACAATGAAATTTGATAGAACGGTAGGGCTCAAATTGTATATAAAGGACAAAAAATAAAAACTGAGGTTTTCCATTCAAGGGGCGTGGTATCTGCCCACTTTCTCTGAATTGGTGTTGGTTGAATGGAGCACTTTCGACTGCTGTAAAACGATGAAATTTAGTAAAGTGATAGGGCTTAAATTGCATACAAAGAAAAATATATAAAATTAGAAGTTTTCTATTCAGGGGCGTGGTATCCGCCCAGTTTCACAGAACTGATGTAAATTATATATGGCACACTTGCGATTGCAGTAGAACAATGAAATTTGGCTTACTTGGCAAGTTTTTTTTATGCCCAATCCGAAAGGTTTTAAAAACTTGACAAGTGAACCCATCAAATTTTAGTCAGTAATCTTTAAATAATAAAATTTCTCTATTACATTGTACTAGCTGTTTCAATATTATTCTACTTTAAATATTGGCTATTAAACCTTCAAGAAGTAAGAACTTGGCGTACTTTTAGATCTCACTACTTTTCACGACTGACTTGTTACACAAAGGTTTTTGTATAGAAGAACTTGGCTCTTTTTTTAACATTTATGTTTTTGGTCTGATAGAATTTACTTCATTGGATAAGGAAACAGCTTGCGATATCGGTTAATTTCTGCCATAATTTGTTCTATGGGGATGTTCAAAAAGAAAACTTCCAATTCTCAACATTCTAGTTGCCACATACATACATAGGTATGGATCAAGGAAAGAAGAAACGGACTTTTTATATGATAGCTAAGTATATCTATGATAGCTAAGTATATCTAAGTTCTTTTAAAAACAACACCTAAATCTTTAATATCATTGACTCTTATCAGAGGAATACCATTCATTTTATATGGAAAATAAGAAACAAATTCTAATTTGAAAAATGTAATAATCTTACTGATATGTAGCTTTAGACTTAAAGAACACCAATTTGAAAAACGATCTAAATCGAATTGATCTTATACACAGTCATTAATACGAAATGTAATTTAAAAAAAAATATTTTTAAACCATTCGCGTAAAGTAAATAATTACGGTTTTCTATAACATCCACTACATCATATATAATATAAAAAGTAAAGGGCCAAGATGACTTCTTTGTGGAACTCCAGAAGTACATTTAATACTTCTTGAAACTTTGGAGTCAATCAGTACGCATTGAGTTCTATTCTTCAGATATGAATTAATACATTTAAGCATCTCAGAATGAAAACCAAAATAGTCAAGCTTTTTTAATAAAATATTGTGATCAACCGAATCAAATGCCTTCCTAAAATCAGTATAAATTACATCAACTTGACTTGACATCTATCTTCAATTGCATTTACGACATATATGACGAGAAAACAACTAATTATGTTACAGTAGACTGTTCTGATACCAAACTATGTTCTGACTCTGACAAACATTCTTTCTTTCAAAAAGCTTGGGGATAGCTGAAAGATTACAAATTCCTCTGTAGTTTCCAACTAGATTCTTAGAACCCGCCTTGAATATGGGGACAAGAAATGCTTACATCCACTCAGGTTAAAATAAACCCTTATATAATGATTTGTTAAATAATAATTTTACCAGAGGCCAACAAAGAGAATCACTGCATTTTTTTTTTCAGAATAATAGACCGAATACCATCTGTACCACAACTATCATTAACCTTAAAGGTCTGAAGAGCCAATAAAACCTCATCACAATTCAACTGAATGGCCCCAATATCATCAAAATTTGTAAGAAAAGTGTTTGAAAGGCAGGGGCATATTGCACCATCTTACAAAATTGTGATTACAAGCATTTTTTGAAAAATTTGTAAAAAATCGAGTTTTTTTCATATGTAGCTTTTTTTAATTACAAATTTGTACTTGTAATTTGTAGTGGGTGCAATAGGCCCCAGGAATAAAGTGACTTAAAAAAATTTGCACAGTTCCAAATGAGGTCAAAGCATGACGAATTAACCCTGTTAAAGTTCAGATTCTAGGGAATGCCAGTGGACTTTCTTTTCGAATTAATAAAAGACCAAAACGATTTACATACAGTTATTTTTTTATATTATTTTCAATACTCATAATATAATCTCTGTAAAGGATTTTACTTTAAACCGAAAAAATCATTTCTTAAATTACTAAAAACCTTATAGTCAATGTGGTTGCGTGTAACTTTTGTCGTTTTTATTTGGCAATCCGGAATCTCTCTCCGATCCGGAATCCCAACTGAACACTTTTGTTTGCTTCTGATAATTCTGAAGTTTTGTTTGATTGTATATGTGAAACATCAAATGCGTACAAAAATCAAAATCAAGAAAAATGTTTGTTGAAAGCAGGGTTGGCCGAATTGTCACTTTTTAGAAATAACTACATTTGTTACGTCTGCTACGTATTTTATGTAGTTAATGTAGTTAAATGTAGTTAATTGTAGCATTGCTGTCAATTAACTGTCAGTTAAGCATTTGAAATTTGAATTTTTAAATTAAACGTTCAGTTATTCCTACAATTCTTCATCCTTAAGGTATATGAAACTTTTTTTTTACAAACCTTCATTAGATCATAAAAGTGCAAAATTGTCTGATTTCAAATCCAGAAGCAAATTTCTCTTCTTTTTATAATCAGAACTGTCATTTTTTCCCAATTGAACACTTTCAGAAGAGTCCAGAAGGCTTCCGGATTGCCAAATAAAAACGAAATTTTTATTTGACAAAAGCTTTATTTGTAAAGGTGTGTCCACACCAAAGAAACATTTCAGGAAACATTGTTTAAAAAACGTTTCTGAAATGTTTCCCATTTGTTTAAAAAACATTTCAGAAACATTGCAGAAACATTTCAGAAATGTTTTTTAAATGTTTCTGAAATGTTTCAAAAATGTTTCTTTGGTCTGGACACACCTTAATATTTTTAAGATGTGAGAGCATTTATTGTACCACAAAGGCTTAGAAGATTTCTTTTTTTTGAAGACGAGGAACAATTTTTTTATAATTAGTGGCAGCGCGATTAGTTAGCAGTACTATCTAAATTTAAAATTTTTTATTGAATAGATCGTAAAAGAAAGAAACAAAATTTTATCAAAATTCTAGGTTTCGTTTTAGAGAAGACCTGCATCGTGCCTGATCGGGAAACTATTGACTGCTCAGAACTTGGTCTGGGCCAGTAGCGCAACAATCAGTCACGGTGAAGTGCTTGTTTTATCTCCTCGTGGTGGTCCCCGGGCAACTATTTACGTATCCCTATATACGTAAATAGGCTAAAATTACAAGTTCGAAAGGCCTAGCTTTCTAGGATAAGTTATGGAGGTTAGCATTCTTCGTAACTGAAACCGTAACACATTGTACTACTCTACTCCGGAAAGGCACCTGGAAGTAACCGTGAATCTGGCGTTGGATTGCTGCTTTCTAAAACAGCTCTCAAGAGCCTAATTTCCTGGTAGCCGTTAGATGACAGATGACAGCAGGCAGAATCGAGCTAGAGTCTGCGTACCGCATGAAGATGAGAAAAGTTCACCGTAGCTTGCGACGTGACAAGCGTAACTATATAAACGCATTGGCAACAGAAGCAGAAGAGGCCGCAAGTAGGTGCGACAGTTGGACCGTCTACAGAATTACCAAAGAGCTAACAGGTGTCCAAAGCTCTAAACAACACCTGGTAAAGGGCATAGACGGATCACTGGTAGTTTCGGATGAGGAACAGCTCAAAAGGTGGAAGGAACACTTTTCTGCAAGACACGCTTGACGCCGAACAAGCAGGTTTCCGCACTGGATC
The DNA here is from genome assembly GCA_911387755.1 of Chrysotoxum bicinctum. Taxonomy (NCBI): domain Eukaryota; kingdom Metazoa; phylum Arthropoda; class Insecta; order Diptera; family Syrphidae; genus Chrysotoxum; species Chrysotoxum bicinctum. The sequence goes on from OU426988.1 coordinate 162,169,244, forward strand.
TTCCTGCGTGGATCACAGCAACACCTTGCGGATCATCATCGAACAGTGCGTTGAATATCGATCACCACTTCACCTGCTGTTCATCGATTTCGAAAAGGCGTTTGACAGTGTCAATAGAGAATTTATTTGGCTTGCCTTGCGCAGGAGGGACATTCCGGATAAATTGATCGCTATAATCAAGGCTACATATGAAGGATCCAAATGTCACGTTCTGCATAAAGTAAGGTTGTCAGAGGAGTTTGAAATCCAAAGTGGCGTTAGACAAGGTTGTATACTGTCACCAATACTGTTCCTGTTGGTAATAAGTGATGTGCTGCATGCAGCTTTGTCGACTTTAAATGGAGGGATTCAGTGGAATCTGCTATCACACCTGAAACATCTGGACTACACGGATAACGTGTGCTTACTCTCTCATAGGATTATGGATCTCCATCAAACGACAACAAGGGTGGAGAGAGAAGCCGAAACCGTCGGGCTTAAGATCAATACGGTAAAAACAAAAAGGATTAGCTTTGGAACTTCCTCATCTACTCAAATAAATATTTCTGGACAACCAGTAGAGACGGTAGAGAGTTTTCAATACTTAGGGAGTATTGTCTCTACTGATGGCGGGACCGAACTAGATATAACCAGCCGAATCGGGAAAGCAAAGGCTGCGTTCGGAATGCTGTCCAAAATATGGAGAAACAACTCTATAAGCCTAAAGACCAAGCTACGACTGTTCCGCTGCTCCAATGTAGAATCCGTGCTTCTTTATGGATGCAGTACTTGGAAAGTAACACCCACTGTCACAAGAAAGCTGCAAACGTTCGTAAATGGATGTCTGCGAAACATCTTGCGGATTTTCTGGCCTAACCGTATCTCCAATGATGAACTTCATGCGAGGACAGGTCAGGAACCCATCGACTCTATAATACGAAAACGTAAGTGGTAGTGGATTGGACATACGCTTCGAAAAGGCCACTAGTGCATTGCGAGTCAAGCGATGCAATTGAACCCTCTCACGCAGCGAGGCAGAGGAGTGGGCCGACCTAGAAGTACTTGACGAAGAACGGTCGAAGAGGAATAAGCACAACTGGGGAAGAGTTGGAGAGAGCTGAGGTACATCTCCAGAAACCATACATGATGGTGCGTAGGAGTAGTGGAGGCCCTATGCCCGCAAGGGGAACCACACGGTCGTAACAGGTCCGAGGACCTAAGTAAGTACGATTTTCGAAAACCATTTTTTAACATTTGTATAATGGCCACCGTTATTTTTAGATAAAATAAAATTTAATTAAAAAATTTACTAAAACACTTTTGTACCATTTTTAGAAAATGAAAAACCAAAAAATGTTTCTAAGAAGGGTACCATTATTAAGCATTTTTGTTTGTAAAGCTGTGGAACAGTTTTTGAGCAACCAAAATATTTTATAAAATTTCGAAAAAAAAACTCATATGGCAGGTACCATTATTTTTGGTAAAAAAAAGAAAAAACCGTGTTTAAAGAAAATTGGCTTAGCCGTTTGAGCTGTAGTCGAACAGACAGGCAGAAAGCGAGACCCATTTTTTTTCGTCTTCGCTATCATCGTAACGTCAAGTCTGATCAAAATATAGAGTTCAATTTTTTTACGAATGCATAACTTGCCATATAGTACCTAAAATGAAATTCACGACTGGAGACGTAAAATTTGAAAATGCATGTTATTAGAGAAAAATATCCTTCGAAGAATATTTTTCTTTCAAAGGAGTCCAGTATCATTTCTCCTTTTCAGCTTATAGTACAGCACTCAGGGCCTTAAAGCAGGACTGGTAGTGCACTTCGTCTTGCGAGAGTTTTGCCTAATCGGTGGAATGATTTTTGTTTGTTTGTTGATACCATATACTTGGTCTTGTTCTCATTTACTTCAAAACCAACAAGTCTCGCCTGATCTGCAACAGGAAGGAATATATTACAGAACTTTGGGAACGGACGATAATGTCGATATCGTCCGCATACCCAAAAAGTTGGACAGATTTGTTGAATATAGTGCTCTCCGTGTTAACGCCTGCCCTACGCACCATCTGCTCCAGAATGGTATTGAATAAATCACATGCCAAAACCCTGTGCATGTTTGGAATAGTTCAGAAGAGATGATGATTGCACATTGCTCCGCGTATTTTCGAATGTTGATGAGTCTCGAAATGGAATTCGTTGGACTCTTCCAGGATTTGTCTCAATATTACGAGTAATATTTGGTCTATGGTCTATCTGCCGGGCCGGAAGCTACACTGGTACTTGCCGAATAAATTATTACAGAACGATTTAAAACGTTCGAATAGCACGTCGAATAGGATCTTATATGCGACATTTAGCAGGCATAGTAGACCTAGAGAGTTTTTACAAGACATAAGATCTCCTTCTTTGTAGATGAGGCATATGGAGTATGGTGCAGTCATCAGGCATGCTCCCTTTCACCCATATTTGGTTGATGGTTTTATGCATGCATCCTACCAAAATATCGCCTCCATATTTGAAAAGCTCTGCAAGTAAGCCATCAGACACTACCACCGCTGTCCTAACAACCGATAAAGCCACCTACTGGCTCATATCCTCCTACCTTGGCCACGACAGCCCAGTTCCAGGAAACACCTTAAGGAAGGCAATTGCGGACGCGCAATCGAAGAAAGTGGGTCTCCTAATCGGTATGGACGCTAAAGCCCATCACACGGTATGGGGTAGCTCTGACATAAATGAGAGAGGTGAGTCCTTATTTGATTACATACTAAGCACTAATCTACTCATTAATAATATTGGTAATGAACCTACATTTGTAACCAAGAACAGGAAAGAGGTACTTGATATTACACTTACCTCTGACTCGATCCATAACCTGATTTCAAACTGGCATGTCTCAAAAGAGAATTCCTACTCTGATCACCGATACATTCAGTTTGATCTCAGTGATGTGGCAAATATATCTACGGGATTTCGCAATCACCGTAACACTAACTGGGAACGATATAGGGAGGTACTAGCACAACTGCTTGACCACAACCTTCTTAAAAGCTCCTCCACCAAAGATGAACTAGACCTCTCGGTAAATCATCTCACCGAAGCCTTCAACGAATCAATGAGGACTTCATGCCCTATTACCATTGTAAAGGGTAAAAAGAAACCACAATGGTGGCACAAAGATCTAGAACCATTCAGGAAGAGCTGTCGCAAACTCTTCAATAGATCTAAATACACTAGGTCCCCCTCTGATTGGGACTTATATAAACAAGCTCTAAAGCAATATAAGAAAGAATTAAGGAAGAGCAAGAGGTCTTCTTGGAAAAACTTCTGTGGTAAAATAGAAAATACTTCAGAAGCCTCAAGACTCAGGAAAATTCTCTCAAAAAGTCCGACTATACCCAGTGCATTAATGACTGAAGCGGGCACGTGGACTACCACAGATGAAGAATCTCTTAATCTGTTATTAGACACCCACTTTCCGGGTAGCTCTAGCATACTTTACGACTTAACATCAGAGTCTCAAACCGCTACTAGCGACACAGTTGATCTAATAACGCGGGAAAAACTGCAATGGGCTGTAGATAGCTTTGATCCATATAAATCTCCAGGACCAGACGGAATCATTCCAGCCGAATTACAAAAATGCTCTGACATGATCATTCCACCATTGGAAATCATTCTGTCAAGCTGTGTAAGGTTGAGATATATTCCTAAAGCCTGGAGAATGGCAAAAGTAGTCTTCATTCCTAAAGCAGGGAAACCCTCTCACGTTAACCCTAAAGATCTACGACCAATCAGCCTATCATCCTTCCTTCTTAAAACCTTGGAAAGATTGATTGAAATTCACATCAGACATAACTTAAAACCATGTCTCATTTCCGCAGCTCAACATGCGTACTCTAAGGGAAAATCAGTAGAAACAGCACTTCATTCGCTGGTACGTGGTATTGAATATTCCCTCAAATACAAAGAATATAACCTAGTAGCTTTCCTAGATATCGAAGGAGCTTTCAACAACGTCAGCTACCAGGCGATCACAACAGCAATGAACAAGCTGAAATTAGAGAAATCACTCATAGAACTTATAATGTCGTTTTTATTTGGCAATCCGGAAGCCTTCCGGACTCTTCTGAAAGTGTTCAATTGGGAAAAAATGACAGTTCTGATTCTGAAAAGAAGAGAAATTTGCTTCTGGATTTGAAATCAGAAGCAAAACCAGAAGCACTCACACATTCATATACTTAAACGTCAACCTCAACAGCTGTGATTTTTGGTATCCAAATTGTGCGAACCAGGGTTGGCCGAATTAACTACACTACATTTTCTACATGATTTACTACGTTTATATGAGGTGTTAAACCGAGCTTAAAGCTCGCTTCGAACCTTTATATACCTGTTTTGAGTTGAAATGAGCTTCGTTCGACTCGATCCCAATCGCTCAGCGGTGTCGAGTGGAAATGTGGGTCGAAAATCCGACCCTAATCCAACTCGATCTTTCGATACTTCATATAAACGTAGTATTTAACTACGCCTAGTTTATTGAAGAAACTACATGCCTAATTTACTACAATTTTTTACGTCTGCTACATATGTATGTAGTTAATTCATAAAAAATCAATATAATAAAGAAACAAAAAAACAATTTTGCACTTTTATGATCTAATGAAGGTTTGTAAAAAAAAGTTTCATTTACAATAAGGATGAAGAATTGTAGGAATAACTGAACGTTTAATTTAAAAATTCAAATTTCTAATGCATAACTGACAGTTAATTGACAGCAATGCTACAATTTCTTACATTAACTACAAATAACTACATTTAACTACATAAACTACGTAGCAGACGTAACAAATGTAGTTATTTCTAAAAAGTGACAATTCGGCCAACCCTGCTTTCAAAAACATTTTTCTTGATTTTGATTATGATGTTTCACATATACAATCAAACAAAACTTCAGAATCATCAGAAGCAAACAAAAGTGTTCAATTGGGATTCCGGATCGGAGAGAGATTCCGGATTGCCAAATAAAAACGACATAAGTCTCATGCTCCGAAGCAGGACTATAACTTCCAGCATGAGAAGTTTTACTACCACCAGATCGGTGAATCGAGGTACCCCCCAAGGTGGGGTCCTTTCGCCTCTCTTATGGAACATGGTAGTAAACGAACTACTAACATCGATGGAAGCAGAGGGTTTCAAGGTGATTGCTTATGCTGACGACGTTGCAATATCTGTATCTGGGAAACATCCCCAAGTTCTCTCAGAACTCCTACAAAATGCCTTAAATAGGCTAACAAAGTGGGCTAAGCAATGTGGCTTGGACGTCAATCCACATAAAACAGAATTAGTACTCTTTACGAGAAGATACAAAATTCCTCAGTTTAACCCACCCAAGATTAAAGGAATACCATTAAGCTTTTCCGATCAAGCCAAATATTTAGGCCTCATTTTAGACAAAAAACTAAATTGGAAGGCAAATATTGATGAAAGAGTAAAAAAGGCTACCGTAGCGCTTTTTACTTGTAAAAAGGCAATAGGTTCAAAATGGGGCTTCTCCCCAAAAATAACCCACTGGCTATACACCTCGGTAATCAGACCGATACTCATTTATGGAGTTGTCGTATGGTGGACCGCACTGGACAAGATGGTAAATCTAAATAAACTCATCAAAGTCCAGCGGTCAGCAGGTATGTGCATCACAGGAGCACTTCGTTCAACACCAACAGCAGCCCTGGAAGTGCTTTTAAACCTTACACCTCTTGACATCTTCTCCAAAATGGTGGCAGCCAACTCATGCGTGAGACTTAGAGCCACCTCTCAATGGATCAGTAGCAATACTGGTCATACAACTATTTTAGACAATTTCAGATCTATCCCAGATCGCTTAGACTATACCACCCCAAAAATGGTATTCGAAAACAGCTTCCTTGTTTCCATCCCCTCAAGATCGTCTTGGGAAGAAGAGAGACCCCTGGAAGACAATGCGGTACACTTCTATACAGACGGTTCAAAGACCGATTACGGCGTTGGAAGTGGCATCTATTCGGAACAACTGAATCTTAGTCTTTCATATAGACTTCCTAATCAATGTAGTGTATTCCAGGCAGAAGTAATGGCGATCAAAGAGGCATTATCCTGGCTAAAAGAAAACGTTATATCTTGCAAGGATATACGAATCTTCTCGGACAGCCAGGCCGCTCTCAAATCTCTCGCGTCTGTCTCCACAAACTCTCTAATAGTCCACGACTGTCGATCATCTCTGAATGAGATGGCAGAACAGTTTAATATTCACCTTATTTGGGTGCCGGGCCACAGAGACATTCCGGGAAATTGCAAAGCTGATGAGCTCGCCAAAAACGGAACACTTCTGCCTACTGTTAGACAAAAACATAACATAGGAACACCACTTGCTACATGCAAATATCTTCTCAAACAATATGCTCTAGAATCAACAAATGCTAGATGGTCACAGGGTACCACCTGCCTGGCAACTAAACAAATATGGCCAAGCATAGACCTAAAACGGTCAAAAGGCTTGATCTCCCTGAGCAGACAAAATATAAGCTCTACAATCGGAGTTATAACAGGACACTGCCTCATAGGTAGACATGCTTTGAGGCTAGGAGTCTACACAAATGACTTCTGTAGAAGCTGCATGGACGAGGAGGAAGAGGAAACAGTCCAACACCTTCTATGTACATGTCCAGCACTCTCCAATAGAAGGAATAACTATCTCGGTAATCCCTTCTTCGATAATACCAGTGAACTGGCAACGATCGACACAAAATGTCTCTCTAACTTCATTAAAAGCACGAAATGGTTTGTTTAAATTCATTACTCTCCCATGAGTAACTTCTTTAGTGGTATCACAACGGATCCTTGAGGTCTAAGTGAGTCAACAACAACTAGACAGCCACTCCAACCTAACCTAAGCCATCAGATACTGCGGCCTTGCTGTTCTTAAGGTTATTTATAGCTGGGCCTACCTTGTCTAAAGTGGGTGGCGGAACTGGTTCTTTATTGATTGGAAGCGGGTTGTCTTCTTGACTTATTAAACACTCTACATAATGCCCATTTAACAGCTGCTGGAAATGCTGCTTGAAGGCGCCCATAGTTCCAGGTGGTTCGGTGACTAGATTACCTTCATTGTTTCGAAGAGCCTGTGTTTTTGGCCTTGAGCTGCGAGGCAGCGTAAACTCTCTTCTTTCTACGCAAGATCTTCTTTTTCTCTCTCTTCTTTGCTCGATATTCTTCTCTCGCTTATCTTGTTTCGCGCTGCAGCATATTCGCATGTGCATCTTATGTCACTCGTTTCAGTTGAACGCATTCATCATCATACCACGGATTATTTCTGTGGAGTGGTTGGTAGCCAACTGTGGTTTCGGCTACTTCTTTGGTGATATCGCGATACTTGATTGTTTGCGTCTGTGGTATGTGAATGAATGCACAGCGGAAAGCTTCTCACTGAGATGCTCTTTTACAAGCTCAGTTTGCGCAGTTTCTTTTCGTTTAACAGTCGAGCTCTTAATTTAGCCTGAACTAAGAAATGCTAAGTTTCGAGCTGCTTCAAAATCTATCAATCGGAAACGTTTCGTGGAGGCTGTGCTTACCAACTAATCCGCCGAAGATGTCTCCCTTTCCTATTTTAGCATTAAAGTCCCCGAGCATAAATTTGGCATTGTACTCCCGGCAGGCTCCGTCCAGGAGGTCATAAAACTCCTGCTTTTTACATATTCAAATGTGTTATCAAAAAAAAATTTACAAACGTTGTTTTAAGTCAAAAGACAAGGTTTATTTTACAATTGAGCTGGAAATAGTGACTGGGAATAAATTTACAAATAGGTTGACAACGATAAAAAACAAATTTAATTAAAAAAAGTCCATACGTTTTGACGATAGCTTTTAAAATAGACATCCAACATTTTGCCTAAAAGAAATTTCTAAATATCTTTACAACGGCTTGCACCCATCGTGGTACCGGCCGTGTAGTGATTTCCGTTTCAGCTGTTGATCCTAAACTGTATAATCTATCAGCTTCTTCTTGAAGTCGACTTTGTAGGGATTTATTGGAGGTAACCAAACATACTTGACTTTCTAGATCACGATTAACCGATCGTTCTCCGAAGTTTGAGGAACCTATTAAAGTGAGACTAGGATACGTTGCATTGGGAAGATAGTACCTTGAATACATAAAAACAAATTATAAATCTCAATAAAATTAAATAAACTTATTCAAAGTGATGTGCTTACCACAAGCCTTTGGCATGGTAACTCCATCCTTCCTTTTCGAATTCAAAAAAATTCACTCGGTGGTCTTGTTGTTCCCGCACTAAGTTATCATAGAAGTGTTTGGCTATGAGGGTATATGCGGCTGGGATACTACCAGCAGGGCCATTAGCACCTTGGAAACCATTCGCCTGAAGAATAAATTCATATAAATGTATATTTTTAAAATGAATATTTTTGTTTCTGGTATATTTACATTTGGATGTGCCATTAAGATACTGCATTGTGCTAAACAGTTTTTTGTTATTGTGTCCATGTATTCTTGAGTTAAATTAAAATATCCTGTTGCTAATTTAAGTCGAGATCCACTCACTGAGGAAGAGAGCAGCTCCTTTGTAACAATACTATCGTGATGAATTCCAATTTGTCCCATTTCGATAAGAGGGAAAATCCATGTGTCTGCGTCTGTAATTGAAATAAGTAAGATTTCTTTTGTTTGTAGAGAGTTTTTCATTTTTCATGACTTAAGTTTTTAATTCTAAGGATTAGAGGCCCTAGCAGTTAACTTAATACAATCAAGCTTAGACGATACAATCAAGAATAGACAGTTTCTTATTAAAAGAAGCAGATTGATTTCGATTCGATTGACCCCAATAGGAAACTGCTTATAGTCGATTCACTCATTTGTTCCGCAAGTATACAATTGACAACAACATTTCGATAGACACTTTAGCATAATCACACTATATTGAAATATGTAGTAGCCTAATTACTGGCTGTACAGCAAAACTGACCTAGTCAAAGGAATCGAAGTCCAACGACTGAGATCGCTAGGTCATGTAGAGCGAATGGACCCGATGCTCCGGCCCGGAAAGTCCTCGAATCCAACCTCGAGGGACGGCGCACAGTGGTGCCATTTGTATGGGAGAGCGGAAAAAAATCCGTAAAATCTGAACTATGTAACGGAAATAAATGAAATTTTGCACACATGTTCTAGCTGAGCTTACACACACTTGGACAAAATTTGGTTATAAAAAATCATTGGGAGAAAAGTTATTGACATTTTTCGGATTTGCAGGGTTTATTAACTTATATCGAAACATATTTTTTTGTATATGTTTTTGTGTTTGTTTTGTTCTTAAGCTAAATACACATAATTAATTATATTAATCATCATCATCATCGGCTCGACAACCGGGTTCCGGTCCTGGCCTCTTTCAACAAGTCTCTCCACCTATCCCGGTCTCTAGCCGACGCCATCCAGTTGCGCACCCCAAGGCTTCGGGCGTCCTGGTCTACGCCATCTCTCCAGCGCAAGCATGGTCTACCACGCTGTCGTCTACCATAGTATGTACCACAAAGAACTTTCCGAGCAGGTTCCTCTTCGCTCATGCGAGCTAGGTGCCCTGCCCACCGGAGTCTACCGAGCTTAATTTTTGTCACGATATCTGCTTCTAGGTAGATTGCGTACAATTCATGATTGTACCGTCTCCGGAATCGTCCTTCCTCACATATGGGGCCAACAATTCTCCTTAAGACTTTTCTCTCGAACGCAGCTAAGAGGTCGGAGTGCCTTTTGCTAAGCACCCAAGTGAGTACTGGCAGGACCATGGTCCTGTACAGCAGCAGTTTTGAAGTTATGGTGAGATTTCTGGATTTGAAGAGCTTTGACAGACTATAGTAGGCTCTGTTGGATTTGAGAAGCCGCCCGCGTATTTCTTCTTCTATGTTGTTATCGGCTGCTACTATTGACCCAAGGTATTTAAAGGATTGCACCACTTCAAATTCGTGCTCCGCTACCTTGATTGTTTGACCAACTGTTCCTCTCGCATTCGACGCCACCATGTACTTTGTTTTACCTTCACTAATGTGCAGCCCCAGATTTTGTGCCGCCTGCTCGATCTGGATGAAGGAATCGTGTACAGCTTGTTCGGTTCTTCCGATGATGTCAATGTCGTCTGCGTAAGCCAGTAACTGGCTGGACCTGTTGACGATGGTCCCTCTTGTTGCCGTGCCAGAGTCACGGATTGCTTTCTCCAACGCCAGGTTGAAGAGGAGGCAGGCCAAACCGTCCCCTTGTCGGAGTCCATTAAAGATGTTGATTGGTCTGGATAGCAATCCGGCTATTTTTACTTGGCTTGTTACGTTGGTCATGGTCAACCTACATAGTCGTGTCAATTTATTTGGGATGCCGAATTCTCTCATGGCTTTGTAAAGTTCTACCCTGGCTATGCTATCATAGGCGGCCTTAAAGTCTATAAACAGATGGTATGTTGGGATGTTAAATTCTAGACATTTTTCCATCGCCTGCCTAAGGGTAAAGATCTGATCAGTTGTTGATTTGCCTGGAATGAAACCACACTGATATTGCCCGATGACGGTTTTAGCGTATGGGGTTATCCGGTCTTGTAGGATAGAGGAGAGTATCTTATAGGCGGTACTCAACAACGTGATACCTCTATAATTGCTGCACGTTGTGACATCTGTCTTTTTATGTATGGGGCATATTATGCCTTTTCGCCAGTCGTCTGGCATTTCTTCCTGCTCCCATACGTGCACTATAATATCATGAATTGCTTGACGTAAGGCTGGCCCGCCGTGGTGGAATAATTCGGCTGGTATGCCATCGACTCCCGGGGCTTTGTTCTGTTTAAGCCGGCCTATAGCCTTCTCAACCTCTTCTATGCTTGGTGGCGGCAACATAGGGTATTCTTCTTGAAGTAGTGGAGCCTCCACTTCTGCAGTGAGCTGACCATTTAGCAATTCATTAAAGTACACTTCCCATCGCTCCAGTATGCTTTCAGGATCGGTGATCAGATTTCCCTCTCCGTCCTTGCAGTATGTGCAGCGTGGTGTGTACTGCGTCATGTTTCGGACGGATTGGTAGAACTTCCGCGCCTGGTGCGGACCTCGCTCTCGGCTGTTTTCTATTTCACAGATTAGGTTCTTCTCCCAGGCTGATTTCTTTTGTCTGTGAAGCCGTTTTTCTGTTCTTCTGAGCTCTTTATATTCCTCTTCGCGTGCCCGCGTTCTATGAGATTGTTGCATTGCTCGGTACGCAACATTCTTACGTTCAGTCGCTAGCTTGCATTCATCATCAAACCAGTCGTTCCGATTTTTACGACTGCTGCCTAAGATGGAGTTGGCAGTACTAATGACAGTATTTTTAAGACGTGTCCACTTCTCATTTACGCCCAGCATACTGGCTCCAGGACTTACTCTCCCTAAATTAGGTGTTTCTAGGGCGAGTCCTAACGCATTACCAAAGGTGTTACTGGTGTTTTCATTGCGCAGGGCAGCCGTGTTGATTCGAACCTGATCGGCGGATGCAATGCGTCTTCGCAAGGCAATCCGCCCTCGGAAAACCATACCAACAAGATAGTGATCCGAGTCGATATTGGCACCTCGGTACGTTCGTACCGTCATCAAGTTCGAGTAGTGGCGACGGTCTATCAACACGTGGTCTATTTGGTTACGAGTGACTCCATCAGGTGATACCCAGGTGGCTTTGTAGATATCTTTACGCGGGAACCTGGTACTCGCAACTACCATGTTTTTCGATGCTGCCAATTCTAAGACTCGAAGTCCATTGTCATTAGTGTTCTCATGCAAACTATGGGTGCCTGCGTAATGCCTGAATACCGGCTCCCGACCTATTTTTGCGTTCAAATCCCCAAGGATGATTTTAACATCATACCTTGGACAGGCATTGAGGGCCCTCTCGACTTGTTCGTAGTAAGTCTCTTTTTCTTCGTCTGAGGACTCCTCCGTAGGTCCGTGAACGTTAATGAGGCTGATGTTCGTAAATTTGCCTCGCACGCGAAGGGTGCATAGCCTTTCGCTTATAGCGTTAAAGCCGATGATAGTAGACTTCATTTTTTCGCTGACTAGGAAGCCTACCCCGAGCACATGGTGTTTTGTATGACAGCTGTAGTATATGTCATATTCTTTCTTCTGTAAAACACCATTCCCTGTCCATCTGATTTCTTGAAGAGCTGTTATGTCAGCTTTATATTTTGACAGGGCATCGGCTAGCTGCTGAGCAGCTCGAGCTCTATAGAGCGATCGTACGTTCCATAAGAAAATTCGTAAATCGTTTTTCCTTTTTCTTTGCGTAGGTTGTCGTCGTGAAATCAGTCCGTTTCCGAGGCTTGTTGTCGTTCTCGAAATTCATTAAGTTTTACGGGACAGGGAATTAACCTGTCGCCAACCTGAGGAACCAGCCTGATCATATTAGCCAAACCTTTTTTAAAAGGCTTGTTTCTAGCGGCCGCCGCGAAGAGGCTATGATCACACTTCCACCAGTCCCGAATAGTTACGGCACGTGCATGTTTTCGTATGCTACATGTTGTTCCCCCTATTCGTCTGATGGCTGACCGTTATTTAATTAATCCAAGGGCTTCTTCACTAAAAGGAAGGTGTTTTTTCTTTGGTTCAGTTCTTAATTGAGTTATAAATGGATCGGATGATATTAGGATCATCTGGAATATATCCTCATTCGTCGATGACCGGGAAAACTTCCTAAAGTGGTGTGTCCTATAGTGCTTGTAGTCCTTATTCCTGCATTCTTGGGCCTCTTCTGAATGTGATCCAACTAGCAAGGATGCACTTTCCATTACTTCTGCTCCGTGTAGCAAAATTTTGTGAACAGTTGCGGGCATGTTATACCAAGGGTATAACGACATCGCGAGCTTAGCTGTCTTTTTACTTTAAGTCTTAAATTTTTGGGTATCGATTGTAAAATTATCGCAAATAACTTCCAATATGACTGCGAGTCTCGTTATCAATCTAATGTCTATTTTGGTGATATCTGCAGCCACATTTGGATTTCCGAAAAATCTTAGTGAAGTATTGCCATCATTAGTTGTTCCAGTTCCTTGCTTTATAACGTCAACTTTTATTCCAATATTTGATATAAATTCTGCTTGAATTCGTTTTTTTTCACTTCCTTGATAACACGAGTAGTCTCATTAGTTCTCCACGCTTTAAAGCATAAGTTATATCCCAGGTGCAATATGTACTCCATAAATCGAATCCGTGCATGCAGTGACATTCCTAGAAAAAGAGCTTCTTCATTCAGGATATTAGCTTGCAACTTGGATAAGTAATTCATCTCTGAAGGTTTAGCTCCACAAATAATGCAATTGCTCGCTGAACTAGTATTTGTCAGAGCTTGAGCTACTTTTTCATCTATCATCGTAAAATAAAAACGGTGTTTAACTTTGACACATGCATTCCAACAGTGATTGAGCTCTCTTTCAGTTCTTGAATTTCATTTTCCACACGGTTTTTCTCTTCCCGTATGATGTCAAGTGTTTCCTTCTTATATTCAAATTTTAGAGCTCTGCAATATCTCGTTGAAGACAGACGGGGATTTATCTATTTTATATTGTTTTCTCCAGTAGTTACGTCATTTTCAAAGGAACAATCGATGTCACGAAAATATGAGAATCCGATGCTTCTTAGTTGCCAGTAGAAAATGTCTGCATATTATTGGATTAAAATATTAAGGTACACATTTTTTAAAGTACTATTAGCTCACATTAATAACATCATATAACATTATAAAGTTCACCACATATTTCCAAGAAAAATAAGTTTAAATTTGGAAAAAAAAAATTGAGACATGAAAAATGATTAAGCTTAAAATTGAATATATCGGAGATGCGTCAAAGGATTAATTTTATTTTATATTTCAATGAAAGATATATATTTTTGGCAAAAATATAATCTTGGTTGCATTCTTTCCAACCATTATTATTAGTCATGAAATTACAATTTTTGCAACATGACCAAAGTCGAAACCGTTTTTTTTTAATCGGATTCAATGAAGCAAATTTGTACACAGCTGTCAAAATCGGATCAGGGCGGATACAATTCTTTCGAAAATAGTTAGTTGAATAATAAGGCTTTTCAAAAATAGTAGCCACTAGACGTAGCTTAATGTAACTAAAACTGTAGCTCTAGGGAAAGAACATTAAATTATTAATTCTAGGTCACTCAGTCCTAACCCGACTAAAAGGAGAAAATTTTTTTTAATTTTTTAACTAGCTGCCCAGTCAGACGTTGTTCTGCCCTTTTTACTTGCGACTTATAGGTACTATAAGGCAAGTTATGCATTCGTAAAAAAAATCGAACTCGAGATTTTAATCAAAGTTGACATTACGATGATAGCGAAGACGAAAAAAGTGGGTCTGGCAATTCTGTCTGTCTGTCTGTTCGATTACAGCTAAACGGCTCGGCCGATTTTCTTCAAACTTGGTAGATATGGGTTTTAATTTTTTACCCCCGGATGTTTTTTGATTTGATTTTTTAAGACCAAAAATAACGGTACCTGCCATACGATTTTTTTCGAAATTTTATAAATATTTTTTTTCTCAAAAACTGTCCCAACGATTTAAAAAAAAAAAAATCAAAAAAATTTAATTTAGTTAAACCTAGGTAATGGTTGAAAAAAAATTTTACAAAAAATGAGTAGTTTTGGTACCCCCTTGGGACCATTTTGTTTGTTTTTGATTTTCTCAAAAACGGTACCACCGTTCAAAAATTTTTTTTCGAAAACACAATACTTCGAAAACCCCATGCTCGAAACTTGATAAATAAAAGTTTGAAAAAATATTCTACAAGATATGAGAAAAATAAATTAATTTTACCTTAAAATAACGGTATCTTCCATACAAATGTTAAAAAATGGTTTTTCGAAAATCGTACGTTTCTCGAAAACGATTCCGAGAATTTTGCTTAAATTTTTTTTCTTTCTATTATTTTTTAATATCTGTTATTTAATAAAAAAAATTGAAAACAAGATATTACTGACTGTACCTACCATAAAACGATTTTTTAAAATTTTGAATTTCTCATTATCAGCACAACGGATTTTAATGAAATTTCGTAGAGAGAAGCTTCTAAAAAGTTAAAAAAAACATTGCATTTCAAAACTTTAAGAAAAATATTTTTTTGAATTTTGAAAAAAAAAATCAATTTTTTGTTTTTTGAAAATTCAATATCTCGAAAACGGCTCAATACTTTTTTTGTAAATTTAATTTTTATTCATACAATAATAAAAACTTCAAATTGGCGTACCAACATTTTTTCTTAAAAATGTTTTAAAATTTTCTTAATAAAACCTTATTTTTTAAGAAACACAGACTTATAATTTTTGTTCTTGCATAAATCTACATATATTTGCTTAAATCACATGGCATCCTATTCTTGCCCTTAACTACTAAAGAAGTTTTTTTTAGTCATTTAAAAACTGAATTTTATGCTTATGAACAGTTTCTCTAATAACATTCATTTTTGAAATTCTTAGTCTTTTACATAGGAGCAAGTTCGTGCGACCCAGTCGTGCATTTTATTTCTCTAAAACAACAGTAATAAAACATATTTCAGAGTAATCACTTTTAATATTTATAGATTTACGTCTCCATGATAAACATCGATTACTTACAAATATAAGTGTCCTATTTTGTACATTGCAAGACTTTAGTAGTAGTAGTAATAATGTGGTATTTTCATTGTAATGTCTTATCGTACACGATATTTTTGTTTGATTACCTGGTGCGTAAATAAATAAAGCTGTCGGTTTTTTGACGCGAGATCAAGCAACATACAACCGTCCATGAGAGAAGCATGGGTTTTCCAGATTGACGCCGCAAACATACAACCACTGACCCTGTGATTTGTTTATGGTCATAGCGAAAGCAAGCCGCACTGGAAATTGCAGTCGTTTAAATTCAAACGGTACGTCAGTTGGTACCATTGGGATGCGGGGTATAAAAACATACTCTCCCTTATAATTTTCCCTTCAGAATATGGTTGCTTCGATCACAGTGTTCAGTAATTTTTTTTCACTGCTAGCCGTGTGCTGTTACAAAGTCGCGGTTGGTTGATATTTCGTAACATTATGACCACTGATCCTACTTTTAATTGAAGATTATTGGGAGGTAATCCTGGCAAATCCAGTGAGTTTAAAAATTCTGGTGGATAATTGAAGACATCATCTTGGTTGGTTGCGCAATCAACTGGTTTGTATGTCCTTAATTCACCGGCAATTTCATTTTAGATTTTGAAATTTATTTCATTTACATTTTTTTTTTTTTTTTTATAATTAGCACACACTCAAAGGTTTTTTGTATACCCTTAATATGTCAGAGACACAGCGTGAGCATTAGGAAAAAAGGGAGGGGTTAGAAAGGAGGTGTCGGTGTACATTGGTTTTGAATTCTTGAACATTGCAATGACTGGGAAAGACAGAGCGTGGTAAGGAATTCCACATTCGCGTAGGACGGCTAAAAAACGAATCTCTGTACTTCACAGTACGACCGAAGTTGGGCACGAGGGTAAATTGATGGGCATTCCTAGAAGTGCGAGTATTACGGTTGAATTGTGGAGGAATGCAACTGGCTATTTCACTAGAGCAAAGTCCGTTAAAATAACGGTAAAAAAGGGTGAGGCAAGAAACATTACGACGATGTTGGAGTGACGTAAATGAGCCAATTATGTTGTTGTCACCAATCATTTTAAAAGCTCTTCTTTGAATACTGTCCAAGAGACTTAAGTAAATTACTGGAGCACCAGCCCATAGATGGGAGTTATACTCAAGTTTTGGACGTATGTAGGTTTTATAGATTGTAGCCAGATCAGTAGGAGAGAAGAATTTCTTGCACCGTCTCAGAAAACCCAAACATCTTGCGGCATTCTTGGCAACATCGCGTATGTGATCGTTCCACAAAAGGTGGTTCGTGATGCACATACTGAGAATATCGAGATGTTCAGTTTCGTTGATGCAAGTGCCACTCATACATAGGGGGGTATATCACGCTTTAACGATACAAGACAGCATTGAGTTTTCGAAGCATTAAATTCGACGCGGTTTCTTATTCCCCATTGTACAATGCTGTTTAGGTCGTGATTTAATGAGCTTATCATATTTTGTCGTTGCAGTTCCACATCCGAAGAAAAGGGATGTGAATCTGAAAACGAATATGAAAAGCTAAGAGTACTATCGTCAGCGAAACAGTTAATTGGATTAGAAGTTACAGACAGGAGATCATTAATAAAAATGAGGTAGAGGGTTGGGGACAAAACGGAGCCCTGGGGCACACCAGCATTTATATTGTGGGTTTCAGACTTGAATCCGTCAAGTACAACTTGTATTGAACGGTTCGAAAGAAAATTTCTAATCCAAAGAAGTAGGGATTCGTCGATGCCGAAAGCACGCATTTTCGATAAAAGAGCAAGATGCTAGACTTTATCAAATGCCTTTGAAATATCGAGTGCAATAATCTTACTTTCTCCGAAACAATGTAAAGATTTGTTCCACTTTTCGGTTAGATAAACCATCAAATCACCAGTGGACCTATTGCTACGAAAGCCATACTGCCGGTCATTAAGAAGCTTTCGTTCTTCAAGATATTTCTTGAGCTGATAATTAATCAGCGTTTCCATGACCTTGGAAAGAAGGGACGTTAGTGCGATCGGTCGATAATTTGAGGGAGAAGAAGAGTCGCCTTTTTTTTGGAATCGGCTGAACAAATGCTGTTTTCCATCTACTCGGAACGAGCCCAGAAGAATAGGATAGATAGAAAAGCTTACGCAGGGGTTTTGCTAGCGTGGAAGAACACCTCTTCAGAATAATAGAATAATAATAACACATCCGTGTTTTTGGCAGCTAATATAGCTCGTTCACTCAACCAACAATGATCTCTGTTATTTTGAGCTACGTTTGGGAACATCTTTTCTATAAGCTCAGTTGTTGATTCTGTAAACTGACAAAAATTGACTGGAAATGTAATACAGCCTGTCATAACATCTACAGGGATTTTACCATTACCAATTTCAATTAGTTGTTTTGAAAATATTTCTCCAGATCGATCATTTTGCAATTTGACACGCATATTCTTGCTCAAATTTAGTATCTCAATTTTTGTCCACAAAATTGAGGACTTCAAACATGCATTCAGTACATCCGCTGGTATGGACCGTGAAATAACTGGTAATGTTTGACGAAAATCTCCTGCTATCAAAATCATCGCTCCACCGAATCGGTTTTGATTGCTTCGCAGATCGTTCAGACTTCTGTCTAATGCCTCCAAAGACTTTTTATGTGCCATCGTGCATTCGTTCCATACTATCAACTTGCATTGCTGAAAAACCTTTGCCATTGCAGAGTGCAGTGCAGATCGTTCATGCCTCCAAAGACTTTTTATGTGCCATCGTGCATTCATTCCATACTATCAACTTGCATTGCTGAAAAACCTTTGCCATTGCAGAGTGCAAGTCGGAGTTTCGTTGCTTGAATATTCATTGGTAATTTTAGCGCTGAATGGGAAGGTTCGGCCGCCTTTCAACAATGTAGCTGCAATACCAGAGGATGCAAGTGCGAGTGCAATTGCATTCTGTAAGCGAATTTTTGCTAAAATCAATTTAATTAAAAATGTCTTTCCTGTACCACCAGGAGCATCCAAAAAGTAAAATCCTCCAAATCCATCATTTAAAACTTCCATAAGTGTATCAAAGACATACTTTTGTTGTAGGTTCAACAACGGAACATATATTCGAACCAATTCTCTTCAAACAGTTTTTCACTATGCAACTCTTGATTAAAAGCCTCATGCGTTGGGCGATTAGGCGCGGCCATTCCTAATTGAGATAATAATTTGTTCGACATCATCAAGTACATGTCTTCAATTGTCTCGCCTCGTTTCGTTGAAAATTTCTTCAGTGAATTGTAAATATCGATTTTCTGTTCTATTGCGCATTTGATGCAATATATCGTCAAACATATCATCTTTGTATTTGATCCATAAATCAATTGGGTTTGACGGAAAGCATGTTGATATAATTATAGAAAACAATGTGTTAGCTATTTATTTAGTTTTATTCAATTAAAAAAGGTTTTTATAAATTATAAAGAAAACTACTCGTAAAAAAAAGGTCTGCTCGATCATCTCGTCTCAAATTGAATGCCTCGTTTTTCTTTTCGTCCTTCTTTCGTTTTTTCCCATTCGTGTGCATTGTATGTGTATGTGTGTTAAGTGTATTTTTGGAATTGAATCCTAGTTTTGTCTCTTTCAGTCGGCCTTTCCTGACTGTTGCAAGTCCTCGAGCAACTTAAGTTTTCTCTCCAATTCAGTTCGTATGTTCTCAACATCTTCATATTCCATAAACTTGTTCTCACAATCTTCTCCGTTTGACATATGGCTTCTTCCGCATTTGTTGAGTTGTACGGTTTCATTTTGTCAACGGCAGCTACTACTTCAAAAAACTTCTGAGATATTCGGTGTCCTGGAATATCTGACACCACATCTCGATCGTTTGGTAATTCTTTCTTTACGATGTATGGACCGCTGAACTTTTGGTCTAATTTTCTTGAATGTCCAGTAGCAGGAGAATAACGCTTGGCAAGGATTAAGTCACCGATTTTATGTTTTCTGATGTATCTCTTTGCGTTAAATCTTCTTCGTTGATTTTCTTGGTCTTTTTCAATATTTTTTAGTGCTAACCATCTCTGACCATCACCGCCATGTTCATTTCGTGGACAATTTAGAGCTTCATCACTAAATATATCCCCATCATAACTTCTTGGAGTATAGTTGAACATAAGATGAAAAGGCGTTGAGCCAGTTGTACGATGCGCTGTTGGATTATTGTTTGAAAAGTCACGTATTGCAGTCTGGATCTTTGTCATAAGTTTTGGTTTAATGATAGGGTTTATTTTCAGCTCCAACTCTGTCGGCTCAACTTCAATTCTCATAAACTGGTTATCAATATTGACGTCATGATTTTCCACTTGAGGAGAGCTCTCGAATACAATATTTCTGCCATCACAGCTCCAGCGTACTGTATTTAGAAAATCTTGTCCTAAAATTAATTCATCCTCGATTGCTGTTTTAGGTACTACTATAAGTTTAAGCCCATAGGTTTTCCCGTCGATGTTTGCACTAGTGGTGATTCCGGCTTCGCATGTTATTTTCGACTGATTTAGTCCTACCAAAGAACAAGAAATTTTATCGGTCTTTGAACTTTCGACGATGTCTTCTCGGATTATATTTTTACTGCTTCCAGTGTCGACTAACGCAGTAACAGCCTTGCCAGCAATATAAACAATCTTTTTATAGCTACATGGATTTTCTACTGATTGAGATGTGTTTAGCTGCAAAGAAAATGTGTTGCAATACTTTGCAACGTGTCCATATTTTCGACATTTGAAACATAGTGGCTGGTTTTCTCTATTGCGATCGGGGAGTCGTGTCAATGCTGCATTTGTTCGTGGAGATGTGTTTCTTTGTGTCGGACGTAGCTCCAGTTCCAGGTTGTGTATTTTTGTTGATAAACATTTAAATTAGCAGAAAAACTTAGTCGCATTACAGAAGAGCTCATAGATTTAATCCACTCGGTGAACTTCTCGATGTCGGGTTGAATAATATCGTTGGACATCATATAATTACCCCATTGTAACGAAATGAATGGTGGAAGTTTATTTATTAGCGAAGGTAAAAGTCCATTGCAACTATTTATACCTACTTTGGCGCTTAAAATACTCGAGTAGATTCCACGAACGGCATTTGAGTACTTTATAAAATCTGCCCAACCTTCAACCATTGGTATTTTGGAAACTTCTTCCTTAAAACACTTGATCAGCATTTCTGGTCTACCGAAATTCTCTTCCAAAACACCAAGAATTTCTTCCGGATCTTCGCTTGTTAGCAGCATCATACGGACTGACTCGAGGGCTGGTCCAAATAAGGCTTTCCGAATACGTGAAATATTTTCTTGGGGTGAGAAACCACACATTAACGACGATTGTCTGACGTCACGTATAAACGTTAACCATTCCAATGTGTTGCCACCAAATCGGATCAATTCTGTGCTCACTGACTGTCTAGCCAACAACTGTGACATTGTTTTTGCCAAATTCGGCTCTGGTGGTTGGAATGTGTTCGCCTCAACCCACTTGGAAACATTTTCTTGATTCTCTATGTACAAGTCTATGTGAGGTACACTTGGATCCTCCTCTACACTTTCGTCGTCACTATCATTGAGCTCCAACTCGAGAAGTTTTTTCTTGAGTTCTAATTTTAAAATTTCTTTACGTATAGATTTTTTTGAGCTTACCGATGCATTTTTCTTTGCGACTGCTGTTTTGAAGACGTCTTTATTTAGGCTTTTAAGAATGTGTATTACATGCTGTTTTATGTCTTGAGAGTTAATGTCCTTCACTTGGAACAATCCTGCAATTTTAAGTAAATCGGCTTCAGATAATGATTCCAGCACCTCTGCACATACGTCTGCGCTCCTATCGTCTGCTAGGTTCCAGCCATTAAAATTTGATATTTTCCTTATGATCGTTTCACGCGTTGACGAACTTGTTTTTAGGAATAATATTTCATGTAATTTTACAAGTAAATCATCTTCTATACTTTCCAAAGTTTCGAAAAATGTTGGAAATTTCTCTACCAACGCCATTTTGTAAGGGTTTATTTTTTTATATTGTTTTTTTTTTCTGTGGCGTCACGTAGGTGCACACGATTTTACTATTTTTTCCTCGAAATTTATTATTTGTTCACTTTTACAGGGTTTTTTATCTCACTTCTGAGTTTGTTAGCTATTTATTTAGTTTTATTCAATTAAAAAAGGTTTTTATAAATTATAAAGAAAACTACTCGTAAAAAAAAAGGTCTGCTCGATCATCTCGTCTCAAATTGAATGCCTCGTTTTTCTTTTCGTCCTTCTTTCGTTTTTTCCCATTCGTGTGCATTGTATGTGTATGTGTGTTAAGTGTATTTTTGGAATTGAATCCTAGTTTTGTCTCTTTCAAATGTTCGTATTTGTTGAGCTTTTGAAGAAATTACAGCATCATTTAAAGTTTGATCCCAATGAGCGTCATTTTCTAACAGTTGGAAACGCTAACAGGCTTCTCTGTAAGATCCACATAATTCACCATTAACAGTTCGTAAATGTTGGAATGATGTTGGGACTGGAACATTGACTAAGAGTAATCTATATAAATAAAAATGAATAGCAAAATGTGTTATTAATCGTAAGACTCGAGAACGCCTCAATAAACGTTTTTTCTCTCCATAAGAACCTTCCTTGAACCTTAACAAAAACTTTAAAAAAAAATTAGGCGAATTGGTCAAGCTGTTCTCGAGTTTTAAGCTTAGCAACACATTTTGCGATTCATTTTTATGTATACACTAGCTGCCCCGGCAGACGTTGTTCTGCCCTATTTTCTCCAAAACAACACAAATTTAATTTTGTATGTTAATATTGTCCATTCGCAGTGGTTACATATTTAAGAGTGAAAGTGATCACTTTATAGATTTATGTCTCCATAATAAACAACGATTACTTACAAAATATAAGTTTTCTATTTTGTACATTTCAAGACTTTAGTAGTAGTAGTAAGTAAGTAAGTAAGTAATTCATTTATTTAACAATATTTCATTACAATTTGAATAAACATAACGAATTTTAAAGCTTTGACATAGCCGTCAGCTCAGTTGGCAAAGTATATAAAACGTTCAATTTTTATAATAAAATTTAAATGAATTGATTTAAATGAATTCAGTCATTAAAAGATAGCGATACTTATAAATTGAATTTAAAAAACCATATAATAATTTCCAATTTACACCATTTAATAAATCTATTGTTTCTTGCATCGTAAAGCTGTTTTTTCCGAAGAAATTTAGTCTTTGGTGTTTTAATACTGGACAAATGCTTATAAAATGGAAACAATCTTCTTTTGCCTTAATGTTGCAGAGGGTACAGAATTGATGGAAGTTTCCGTTGTATGGACTGCCATTTAAGGTTAAAAGTTCGCATCTGGATTTGAATATTAGCGATATTTCTTTATAACTGAATGCGTCTTGAAAGTAATTATTGCTCATCAGGTTATGATTGAGTTGTGAGTAAATTATTCTGCTCTCAGACTGCTTAGCTTCTGCTACTAATTTTTCTCGAACAAAGTCCTCGTATTTTTGAATTACGTTGTAAAGCTGTTCCTTTAGTTGAACTAAGTTATTCAAATCAAATTGGATAACTTCTCCGCAGGTGTCGCCAATATTTTTCCACTTTACAATCCACCAGTCCTTATTCCGCATTTCATAAAGGAGCATTTGCTTAGTCAAACGATCATCAGAGTGTGAAGCAACTTTATAGATGTAGTCTGCCTGCAGCTTAAGGGTGTAAGTAAAAAGTTTAGCAATTCCTGTTTCTAAATAAATTGCGTAGTTTGGTGTTCCATTTGGTAGATTAAAAAGTTTTTTTATGAAATTTCTTTGGAGCTTTTCTACAACTTCAAATTCATCCGCTCCCCAAACTTGTGCCGCATAGCAGAGAGATGTTTTAACAACACATTCGAATATTTTGTATTTAGCTGACAAAAATACATTTTGGTTTGAGAAAATATTCCTCCATGTCATATTCAGCAAGCTTTGTGAAGACTTCGATTTTTCAATTAGGTGGCTTTTGAAATCCATCGTTTTGTTCAACTTGACGCCTAAATAGTTGTAATCTTTAGTGACTTCAAGACGATGGTCATTGAAGGTCCATCTTTCTCTAACCAGACTGTGAGAAGATCTTGTGAATACCATGATTTTGGATTTTTCAGCATTTATTGTAAGTCCCCATGTGTTGCAGTATGTGGACAATCGATTTATCATAAGCTGCAAATTTTCTGGTGACTCTGAGAGAATCACCAGATCGTCTGCATACAGAAGAACATTGACTGTAGTGTCAGCTATCCGAATCCCACCAGGAAGATATTTGCCAATATCGTTAATAAACAATGCAAACAACAAAGCACTCAGAGGGCATCCTTGTTTAACACCAGTGTTAGTATCAAACCATTGTGAGAACGTAGATCCATCCCATACCGCTGCTTCTGTACCAGTATACATATTCTTTAATACATTTAAAAGTTTTGTAGAGATTCCAAGTTGAGAGAGTTTATACATAAGTGCATTTCTATTCACAAGGTCGAAAGCTGCCTTAAAATCAACAAAAAAGGCGTAAATCTTCTTGTTTCTGGCTTGGAATGCTTTGACAATTGACGTTAAAACAAATATCTGATCCACAGTACAATAGTTTTTTCTAAAACCCGCTTGTAAGTCAGTTAAAATGTTGTTATTATCAACCCACTTTTCTATTCTGTTCACTAGAACACCGCAGAATATTTTGGCCATAACGTTCATAAATGATATTCCCCGATAATTCTCGACGTTGTTTGCATCACCTTTCTTATGAATAGGGAAAATTACAGATTTTTTGAATGAAGATGGAATAAAGCCGGTTGAAAGGATTTTGTTGAAAAGCTGCTTTAGCTTATTAATGAAAGCTGGTGATGCATTTTTGAAGTACTCATATGGAACTCCGTCTTCGCCTGGTGCTTTTCCATCTTTCGCTTTTTGGAGTACGATTTTTATTTCATTTACGCCTACTTCAGAGTCCAAAGTTTCCTCTATAACCAGTGGTTCTGCATAAGCAAATGATAAATCAGACTTACTGGAGAGCATGTTTTTGAAGTGGTATGAAAGATGATCTGCGGACATATGAGTACCAATTACAAAGTTGGATCCATTTATTTCTTTAGCTAAATTCCAGAAGTCTTTTGAATTACTGGCCAAACTTAACGAACTAGCTTGACTATTTTCAAATTCAGCTTTTTTTGTGCGACATAATTGCTTGTACTTGGTATTTGAGTCAACATACCACTTTCTTAGTTCTTCGGTATAACAGTCTCGGAGTGCGTGTAAAAGAGCGAATGATTTTTTTCGGGCATTCATACATTCTTTATCAAACCACTTATTTTTGAATTTTGTACTACAACCAGACGGTTGAGCTGGTGAAGAATTTCTTATACACGATATTATTTCCTTTGAAAACAACTCAATAGATTCATTAACTGATAAGTGCTCATGGATATGTATATCTAGATTATTTTGGTAGGTATTCAAAATTTCATTCTTCCATTTAAGTCTTGGTAGTAGCTTTAGGTTTTGATGTTGAAATGTATTTTCGCTGTTCCATTCGAATACGAGAGGCATATGATCTGAATAGGTTTTATACTCGACTACTAATTTTGAAACCAAGTTCAACCAATCGTTATTTGCTGTGCAATAGTCGATAACAGATTTCCCTTGTCCTCCAACGAAAGTGTAGTGGCCCTCTGTATCTCCATAAGTGCAACCATTCAAAACTATACTTTCATACATTTGCAGCATTTCCAAAAGATCTAAACCATTTTGATTGCAGATATCATCTTTAGACACTCGGTTGGTTGTTGAGATAAGAGTATTGTTTAAATGTTGTGCGGTGTGTATTTGGATGTTACTTATTCTGGCATTGAAATCCCCGATTAAAATGACACTTTTACTGGCCATGTGATTCATTAAGTTGCTTAATTTTTCAAAATCTTCTTTCCACTTGTTGCAATTAATGTAACTCGGAAGTATAAACATATTATTTCTTTGTAAGAGTTTTACTATAGTAGTGCCTTCCAGTTCTACAAAATCATATATATCAAGTAGTGTTGTTTTGATTCCATAGATGGTGCCTCCACTTGCACGTCCTCTAGTTGATGTCTTAACTGCGGCGTTCCAGAAAAGTTTGTACCCATTAAAGAGACTTTTAAATTTAGAAAAATGTTCATAAATAATATGTGTTTCGAATAGAAAAAATACATCAAATGTTTTAATATAATTAAAGAAATCAGTATAAAGTATTTTGTTATTGAGACCTGCTATATTGTACGACAGAATTCTAGAACTAAAACTATTTGAGCTGACGGCTTCTAAATCTCAGTTACGTACTGAAGTACTACAAATTGGATCAGATGACATCCCTGGTACAGAATTAGTTAATCTAGTACGATCGCTTTGACGTCCATAATTAGTTGTTGACAGCATGGGTTTTTTGACAGCTTCAAAGTTTATTTTACCAAACAATCGCTGTAGTTCTTCTTCTCCATCGTTTTGATTTATTTTAAGAATATTATCATAGTTTAAATAAAATAATTTATTTCCTACCACAAGATTGTTGTTTTTTATTTGTACCTTTTCATTTGGTTTATGTGATATGATTACTCGGCGGTAACCTAGCAAAATTCGGCGTTTTAATTGCATCTGTTTTGTCAGATCCCGCTGGACGTAAACACCTGTGCCTTTCAGTTTTGAGCAATTCGTTAACATTTTGTTTGCTTTTTCATTTGAGCCGGTGTTAATTTTCAATTTAATAACATTGTTATTCTCGCTCAGTTTAATTGCTTCTGGAATATCGTGTGTACCCGAACTGCCAAGAAGGAGTTGAGTCACGCTACGCACTCTTTCCTGGGGATCAGTTTCGTCCTTTGGAATAGATACTATAAGATTTTTGCCTTTAAGTTCTCTACTCTGAAATTCAATTTCATCCTCTAAAACATTGCAACGTTTTTCAAACCGTTGGACTTTAATCGAGAGTTCTTCGTTTTTTTTACGTAAAGAACTAATTTCGGCATTTAGCATAGTGACGTCATCCTTTGTGGCTAACTTAGCGGTCGCCTTCGTCAGCTCTGCATGGATTGATTCGTCAATAATAGCCTTAATTTTCTGTAAGTCGGCTGACGAAAGTGACATGATTGAATGCGGCTTATAAATTTTGGTTGCTCTGACTATATCTCGTTCTGAATCAGAAAGCTCCTCGGTGGTAATTTGGTGGTTCTTCCTTTTGTTCTCCGTCATGTGACTTAGTTACAGACGAGGTTGTTTTTTGCCAGTATAATTTAGATGCGTTACCTGCTATATTTTTGTTGGTTTTTTAATGCAATTATCAATTTCGTACGTAAAAATGAATTGTTAACAATTTAAAGTTAATAATAGTGAGTTAAACTGATTTTATTTTAAAAAAATTCAAGAGCAAATCAATAACACTTTTGTTCACTTGCAAACCATGGTTGCCAACAGTAATAGTAGTAGTAATAATGTGGTATTTTCATTGTAATGTCTTATCTTACACGATATTTTTTGTTTGATTACCTGGCGCGAAAATATATAAAGCTGTCGGTTTCCGACGCGAGAGCAAGCAACATACAACTGTCCATGAAAGAAGCATGTGTTTTCCAGATCAACGCCGCAAACACTCAACGACTGACCCTGTGATTTATTTATGGTCATAGCGAAAGAAAGCCTAACTGGAAATTGCAGTCGTTTAAATTCAAAGAGTACGTCAGTTAGTACCATTGGGATGCGGGATATCAACACATCCTCTCCCTTATATTTTCCCTTTAGAATAATTGCTTCGATCACATTGTTCAGTAATTTTTTCACTGCCAGCCGTGTGCCGTTACATTTGATATTTCGTAACATTATGACCATCTATCCTACTTTTAAAGATTATGGAGAAATAATCCTGGCAAATCCAGTGAGTTCAACAATTCAGGTGGATAATTGACGACATCATCTTGGTTAGTTGCGCAATAAACTGATTTGTATGTCCTTAATTCACCGGCAATTTCATTTTGGATTTTGAAATTTATTTCATTTACATCCGTAAGCTCGTTCGCTCAACCAACAATGATCTCTGTAATTTTGAGCGACGTTTCGGAACATCTTTTCTATATGCTCAGTTTTTGATTCTGTAAACTGACAAAAATTTACAGGAAATAATGCAGCCTGTCATAACATATACAGAGATTTTACAATTACCAAAGTCAATGAGTTGTTGTTGCTCAAAATAATTATCTTAATTTTTTTCCACAAAGTGGAGGACTTCAAACATGCATTCAGTTCATCCGCTGCTGTAGACCGGGGAATAACTGGTAATGTTTGACAAAAATCTCCTGCTAACAAAATCATCGCTCCACCGAATCGGTTTTGATTGCTTCGCAGATCTTTCAGAGTTCTGTCTAATGCCTCCAAAGATTATTTATGTGCCATCGTGCATTCATTTTATACTATCAACTTGTATTGCTGAAAAACCTTTGCCATTGCAGAGTGCAAGTGGGAGTTTTGTTGCTGTTGGTTCAACAACGGAACATATCGAACCAATTTCCTTAAAGCATCGAGATCGATCAGTTTTTAACGAGCAACTCTTGAGTGCATTGGGCGATTAGGCGCGGCCATTCCTAATTGAGATAATAATTTGTTTGACATCATCAAGCACATGTCTTCAATTGATATCAACGCCTCGTTGTAAATTTCTTCAGTTATTGTAAATATCGATTTCCATGTGCGCATTTGATGCAAGATATCGTCACACATATCATCTTGGTATTTGATCCATAAATCAATTGGGTTTGACGGAACATTGACTAAGAGTAATCTATATTTTTTTTTTTTTTTTTTTTTTTATAATCGGCGCACACTCAAGGGGTTTGTATACCCTTAATATGCCAGAGACACAGTGTGAGCATTAAGAAAAAAGGTAAGGGATAGAAAGGAGGTGTCGGTGTACATTGGTTTTAAATTCTTGAACATTGCAATGACTGGGAAAGACAGAGCGTGGCAAAGAATTCCACATTCGCGTAGTACGGCTGAAGAACGAATCTCTGTACTTCACAGTACGGCCGAAGTTGGGCTCAAGGGTAAACTGATGGGCATTCCTAGAAGTGCGAGTATTACGGTTAAATTGTTTAAGGGGAGGAATGCAGCTGGCTATTTCACTAGAGCATAGTCCGTTAAAATAACGGTAAAAAAGGGTGAGGCAAGAAACATTACGACGATGTTGGAGTGACGTAAATGAGTCAATGATGTTATTATCACCAATCATTTTAAAAGCTCTTCTTTGAATACTGTCCAAGAGACTTAAATAAGTTACTGGAGCACCAGCCCATAGGTGGGAGTTATACTCAAGTTTTGGACGTATATAGGTTTTATAGATTGTAGCCAGATCAGAAGGAGAGAAAAATTTCTTACACCGTCTCAGAAAACCCAAACATCTTGCGGCATTTTTGGCAACATCGCGTATGTGAGTGTTCCACAAGAGGTGGTTCGTGATGCACATACCGAGAATATCGAGATGTTCAGTTTCATTGATGCAAGTGCCACTCATAGATAGTGGCAAGGGGGGTATATCTCGCTTTAACGATATAAGACAGCATTGGGTTTTCGAAGCATTAAATTCGACACGGTTTCTTATTCCCCATTGCACAATGCTGTTTAGGTCGTAATTTAATGTGCTTATCATATTTTGTCGTTGCAGTTCCACATCCGAAGAGGAGGGATGTGAGTCTGAAAACGAATATGAAAAGCTAAGAGTACTATCGTCAGCGAAACAATTAATTGGATTAGAAGTTACAGACAGGAGATCATTAATAAAAATGAGGAAGAGGGTTGGGGACAAAACGGAGCCCTGGGGCACACCAGCATTTATCTTGTGGGTTTCAGACTTGAATCCGTCTAGTACAACTTGTATTGAACGGTTCGAAAGAAAATTTCTAATCCAAAGAAGTAGGGATTCGTCGATCCCGAAAGCACGCATTTTCGATAAAAGAGCAAGATGCCAGACTTTATCAAATGCCTTTGAAATATCAAGTGCAATAATCTTACTTTCTCCGAAACAATGTAAAGATTTGTTCCACTTTTCGGTTAGATAAACCATCAAATCACCTGTGGACCTATTGCTACGAAAGCCATACTGCCGGTCATTAAGAAGCTTTCGTTCCTCAAGATATTTCTTAAGCTGATAATTAATCAGCGTTTCCATGACCTTAGAAAGAAGGGACGTTAGTGCGATCGGTCGATAATTTGAGGGAGAAGAAGATTCGCCTTTTTTGGGAATTGGCTGAACAAATGCAGTTTTCCAACTACTCGGAACGAGCCCTGAAGAATAGGACAGATGGAAAAGCTTACGCAGGGGTTTTGCTAGCGTGGAAGAACACCTCTTCAGAATAATAGCGGGGATACCATCCGGACCAGCGGATTTATGAATGTTGAGATCTTTCAGGACTCTTGCCACGGTACGAGTGCGAAAAAAGATTTGTCCCATAGAATCACTAACGCGCTCAAGAATTGGGGGAGTCATGACACTATCTGGCAAGGTGGAATTTGCGGCGAACTGCCTTACAAACAAGTTAGCTTTATCAATAGAGCTAACGAAAGGAGTGTCATTGACAACAAGCGTAGGAACCGAGGAAGAGGAAGAATTCCTCATATTTTTTACAAATGACCAAAAATTCTTACTGCCTTTGGGACATTGCAGTATTTTTTGCCTTGATTTTTGATCATGTAAAAATTTGGTCCGTCGAATATGGGCGTTGCAGGCCTTCCTGGCTTGTTTGAACTTTTTCCGGTTTTCCTCAGTTGGGTTGGCTCTAAAACACCGGAAGCTTACCTCTTTTTCCTTGATAACCTCTTTACAGCTCAAATCAAACCATGAATTATCCTTGGGTCTGATACTTTTAACCCTATTCGGGATAAAATGTTTCATTCCCAAAAGAATAATGTTAGTTATCATATCTGCGCTGGAGTCTACGTCACTATCGAGGAAGCATAGTGACCAGTTAAAGATCCTGAAAAAGTTATTCAAACCGTTCCAGTTGGCTTTCTCGTACTGCCATACGGTTCTTCTAGGAGCTCTTTCTCTAACTGGATTTGTTTGACACGAGAAATTTGCAGATATAACACTATGGTCAGATGTGCCTAGAGGCGTCAATACACTTATTGTGTATTTATCAGGGTCAGAGGTAAGAAACAAGTCAAGAGTATTTTCTGCTCGGCCATTAACGTCCGATATTCGAGTAGGCTCGTTGACAAGCTGAGTGAGGTGGTTAAACTCAGCAAAAATCTCAACACACATTCCTTCGGGTGTTGTCTGGCCCGAATGGAGAAGCCAAGAAGAATTGTGAACATTGAAATCGCCCGTAATAACGATTTCAGTGTGAGGATACAGGGAAACAATTCTTTGGATGGAGTCGGACAGAGTATCAAATTCGTGAGAAGTTGAAACTCTATCCAGATTTGGACTTCGATATAGAAAACAATAGTGAATGATGTGCTTATTAATGGAAAATTTAAACCACATAAAATTGAAGAAGGAGTTGGTGCAGCGACCATATTGTGGTAAGAACTGATATGCAACATCATTCCTAATGTAAATGGCGAGACCATGGTGGGAAAAGAATAATGGCACCAAGCTATACCCATGAATAAAAAATTCAGTAGGATCGGAATCCTCACCTACTTGGGTTTCACTCAGTGCCAAAACAGCTGGCCTGTTAGAAACAGTGTGGATATACGCAGCCAGAAAATTTGCTCTCAGCCCACGAATATTACAATAATCTACTCTAAAATAACCAGCCATTGCAATATAAAAAAAATAACAAAAAACCAAAACAGACGAGATCTAAGAAAATCACTGTGTAAGACTAATAAAAAGTCGTTTCAACACAACATCACTAAAAAGTGTTATGCCTTTAGTAGTGACGTTGAATTGATCCGAACCCTACCAATCAGAACAGTAATTCTCTATACATCTGTTATCGTACGACCCAGCAGATGCAAACACTGTGAGAGCTTATATACCTAAGCTCAGCACAATGCATGCACCCACTAAGCCACACAACTGTAAGAAAAAAAGAAGAGGAGAAAGGAAAATGTCACTTACTGTGCTCTGACAAACATAGGTATTTTTTGTTGTTATCCCCTAGGTATGAGTGTTTTTTTGTTTGTTGTTGTTGGGTTTTCTATGGATTTCGTTTTATATATTGATTGTTGTTATAATTTTTTTGTTAATTAAAACTGTCTATTTTAATGTGCTTTTTTTTTTTTTTTTTTTGTATTGTTTGGTTTTATGTATTTTGTATGTATTGTGTATTTTTTTGTTTATATTTAAATTTAAATGTAAATGTGTCTGCGACGGGAACGGGGACGGAGGCAGAATTATGAACGGATACAGAGCACGGCACTAGGACATCGACCGACCTCCTCTAACATTCACAAAATGTGTTACGAACCGTAAAACTCAAGAACGCCGCAATAAACGTTTTTTCTCTCCATAAGAACCTTCCTTGAACCTTAACAAAAACTAAAAAAAAAAAATTAGGCGAATTGGTCAAGCCGTTCTCGAGTTTTACGCTTAGCAACACATTTTGCGATTCATTTTTATTTATATAGATATGTATAGATTTTTTTTTTATTTTGAAAGCTTAATAGCATATTATTTATTAAAGAATTTTGTTTTTAAAAACAGTTATTAAAATGCTACTATTCATTAAAAAAAGATTGTGTGTACTGACGTACGCGCGGTTGAAGTTAAACTTCTTTTTCCTCAAGCAAAGCTTCTGTAAGATTATAACCTACAAACAAACATTTTGTATTCTAATGTCGTTTTTATTTGGCAATCCGGAAGCCTTCCGGACTCTTCTGAAAGTGTTCAATTGGGAAAAAATGACAGTTCTAATTCTGAAAAGAAGAGAAATTTGCTTCTGGATTTGAAATCAGAAGCAAAACCAGAAGCACTCACACATTCATATACTCAAACGTCAACCTCAACAGCTGTGATTTTTGGTATCCAAATTGTGCGAACCAGGGTTGGCCGAATTAACTACACTACATTTTCTACATGATTTACTACGTTTATATGAGGTGTTGAAGCGAGCTTGAAGCTCGCTTCGAACCTTTATATACCTGTATTAAGTTGAAATGAGCTTCGTTCGACTCGATCCCAATCGCTCAGCGGTGTCGAGTAGAAATGTTGGTCGAAAATCCGACCCTAATCCAACTCGATCTTTCGATACTGCATATAAACGTAGTATTTAACAACGCGTAGTTTATTGAAGAAACTACATGCCTAATTTACTACAATTTGTTACGTCTGCTACATATGTATGTAGTTAATTCATAAAAAATCAATATAATAAAGGAAAAAAAAACAACTGTGGACTTTTATGATCTAATGAAGGTTTGTAAAAAAAAGTTTCATTTACCATAAGGATGAAGAATTGTAGGAATAACTGAACGTTTAATTTAAAAATTCAAATTTCAAATGCATAACTGACAGTTAATTGACAGCAATGCTACAATTTCTTACATTAACTACAATTAACTACATTTAACTACATAAACTACGTAGCAGACGTAACAAATGTAGTTATTTCTAAAAAGTGACAATTCGGCCAACCCTGCTTTCAAAAACATTTTTCTTGATTTTGATTATTGTACGCATTTGATGTTTCACATATACAATCAAACAAAACTTCAGAATCATCAGAAGCAAACAAAAGTGTTCAATTGGGATTCCGGATCGGAGAGAGATTCCGGATTGCCAAATAAAAACGACATAAAAACATGTCGCTGTCTTTGACGGATAACGTGACGTTTTGACATGTCACTGACAGCTGCATTGAAATTTTTTACCCCCAACGCCGAAAAAGACGTTTTACTTCAAAAAATTGAATGTGCGCGCCTAGCCTTAAATGAAATCGATAAGAAAAGTACAAAACTCCCATGCCACTTGACAAGCAAGTTGCCTCGCTTCGTTTGTATTACCCTAGGGCTGCACGTGCAAGTATTGGCAAGCATGTTGTAATCTTGTAATGTATACAAGCATTTCTTATTAACCCGTACAAACCCGAGCAACTTAGTAGTCACCTGGCATTAATTCAGTATCCAGGCAACTTGGAAAGCAAGTACACTGACAGCAGCACTCTTGTAAAATTAATTATTAAAGTATTTGATTGATTAGTCGGGTGATGTTCAAATTTATAAATACCAAAACAAATGTCGGTGGCGTGTGCGATTAAGCGAATAAATATTATTAAAAAGTATAATTTCAAAACTTTCAGGCAACCTGATGGTCATATGGCATGCCGTCTATGACAGCAAGAATACAAATGGTAGTGGATATACCCAACTTTTTGGCCAGTACTTTGTATGCGAGGGTTAGGTGTTGGTAAAATTTATTTGGATTGCAATATGCTTGTCAATAATTATTCGTGTTGCATAGCCATTGCGCGTCTGAATCTATAGTTTTGTTTATCTTTGAATGCAGCCATTTGAAATATGTAAATTCTAAATCGTATCCAACTTCATGTTATAATTACTTTGTATTCTAAAAACATGTCGCTGTCTTTGACGGATGGCGTGACGGTTTGACATGTCACTGACAGCTGCATAGAAATTTTTTTACCCCCAACGCCGGAAAAGAAGTTTTACTTCAAAAAATGTTACTGCAAGAAATTACATACATTTCAAAACTTAAAGACTTTCATTTTTTTTCATTTATTTTCGCAAAAGCACCACTGTGCGGTGCAGTAGAGGAAGATCACGACTCAGGTGGCGCAGACAGTGGGAGAGGTCCTTAAGAGGCAACTTGCTGTACGAAACTTGGGACAGCTAGCTAGGGGTCGAACTAGCTGGAGAAGCTTGTTAGTTGAGGCCCTAGTCCACCCTGGACTGTAGAGCCACCTTAAGTAAAAAAGTATGTAAGTAATCAAAGTTACCGCTAATTTTCTTGTGCATTGATAAAATACATCTTGTTGGCTTCGCAGCTCCCGGTTCAAGTCGTGAAACTCGCCGGGTTTTAACCGCTTTTTGTAAATTTAATTTTGAAGGTTTTCCTTTTTATATAGGGTTCGTCAGAAGTCGATAAATATGTGTTCTCAAATAAAAATGCTGAATCTTTGCTTTGCAAAGTGACTTTTGATAAAGAGTGACCGAAAGTAGGACACGTATCTTGGTCGCTACCAATAAGCGATGCGACCGACCAAAGTTCATCTTGGAGTCGTGCGATGGATGTCCAATTTGAATGTAGGGTATGTGAATTAACTATTCAAAACAAGCAGTTAAACTTCAAAGCTTATTTGCTGAATTTCATAAATATTGATTGAGGTTATTGAACTCGAAGTTTGCAAACTCAAAATTAATTGATTCATCAACTCGGTTAACATTCACCATTTGTTGCTAATATGAGAGTAAATAGAAAATTACGTCATTATCTTTTCTGGCCTCGATATCGATAAGAACCTCGCATAACTTTAAATAATAAAAATTAAAAAAAAAAAAAAAAGAAAAGCTCACCCGATGATTGCTCTAAGACGGCCTTTTGTTTGCTAAAGGTGTCTTGGAAGAAATCCGTTACCCGCTGTTTGGCCATATTCATAAAGGTCTCCTTGTTGCCCTCGTACGGCAGCAGCGACCAATTTTTATGAAGTTCGACTTCTGCATCGTCGCGCACCAACAGACTGAATTCCTGAACCTTTTCAATGAACTTCGCATAGAAATCGGCCAAACTCTTATCCTCTATCAGGATGTATCGATCCTGTCGATTGGTAAAGTAGTCATTGGACAAATTAGCTCCGCTTATCATGACCGAGTTGTCAAAGAGGTAGATTTTCATATGCTGCAGGCCGAGCAGTTCATTCCATCGAGGTGGTGCGAATCGCTTCGTCATGCCTCGCAGATCAGGTGTGTGATACATAGACAGCGATACGTTTCTATTGAATTCCGTCAGCAGCGGCATTAGCATGGTTTTCGAGTTAACTTCGCCGCGTGTTCCTCGGGTGAAGTCCAATAGGACATTGACTCTCAGCGAGTCATTTTTCTGCAGGTTTGATTTGATCGTCTGCACAAAGGCAGTTTCGAGATTGCCAGTTCCCAGATACAAACTGGCAAGGACGATTCTCTCCTTGGCTTCGGCAGACTTCTGGATAAGAGTGTCATAGAACTTGCTGGGTTCGTGGATGATGGAAATCTGATCGCCGTTAAGTGGGAAACAGGGCGTATGAGAGTACAGCCACGAGAGACTCTCCAGACCCGGCGAGTTGAAAGTTTGTGCGATTTTCGGTGAGTTAAAGATAAAATCAGGCGAAGAAGCTGTGATCTGTTGATCCACGAATGTCGCGAAGAAACGACGAAACATTTTAATTTTGGATTACAAGTTGACTATTTGTGTGACTCGAATAAAGTGGATTTGGGGGATATTTTTTAACTACTATTTGATTTTTTCATTCTCATCGATTATTCTTTCTTCTATTTGATATAAAACAGCAAAAGGAATATATTTTGTGATTTTTGGCCAACGTAAGAAACTTGTTAAATGTCAAAAAAAAAACAGCTGAGTTTGACATTTGGAAAACATTTCTCACGCCATGCGCATGTTAACAAAGATTAAAGTCATAAGCACAAGAATCTTTAGACCAATGGTAAAAGTGTTGCCGTATATTATGGAATTTGATGTCAATTAATCAATAAACAATTTTGAGACATTTTACATTTTGCCTCCTGAGCCCGTTTCACAGCCGAAGTTTAAGCCTAGTACGCAGATCGGGACAAGACAAATTTTATCTCTACAACTTTATTCTCTACAAAACTTTTCCAAATCTCGCGCAAAAGTTTGAGGTTGGAGAGATGAAATCTAATTTAATGCGTTTTTTAGTGTATCTCTGGAACGGCTTATCTCACAAAAGTTGTT
Organism: Chrysotoxum bicinctum; assembly: GCA_911387755.1. Lineage (NCBI taxonomy): Eukaryota > Metazoa > Arthropoda > Insecta > Diptera > Syrphidae > Chrysotoxum > Chrysotoxum bicinctum. The sequence continues at coordinate 162,205,839 of OU426988.1, forward strand.
CATACCTTTTTGGAATCTCCTCTTGATGCTCTCAAGACAAAGCATCAGCACCTTTTACATAAAACCAGTAATGACGAAAATCACTTTCGGCTGTCAAAATTTGTCCCGCAAAATAATGCTTGAATCGTTCTTTTTCCTGGCAAAATTTAGTGCAGACATTTTGTACAGCAATGCACAAAAGTATGAATTTTGCGCGTGAACTGCAGTACTGCTCGGAAAAATATCCAAGTCAAAATTTGTCCCAGGACAAAAAATGTATGGGAGACAAAATTTTTCCCGGTCTGCGTACTAGGCTTTAAACTCCACTTTTAGTTTAAACTTCAGTTCAACAATAAATTTGGTTTTACAGTGTCATTTAAATCTTGAACAGAGTTTATTCTGTAGTTTAAGCTTAACGACACTATTCTTCCGTTTAAACCTCAGTTCCACAACCACTCACACATTTAAAAATAGAATTTATTTCACAGGTCACAACTGAAACAAAACAAACTTTCCTTGATTGTTTTTTCTTTGATTCAGATAGAAAGAGAAAATTATTTAGTTAAACTACGTTCAAATGAACTGCCGATACTCGAATAAACGTCAAATCTCTATCCGCAGTAGAATTTCACTTATCCTTTTATCGGCAGTGATCCGACTGCGGATGTTGTATTTGTTATTCACATAAAAACCTACTGTACTACGGATAACTTTTCCAAAAAAAAAAGTTTATTGTTCAAATACAATAGGTGAGTTTTTTTTGCAAGTCCATATAGAATTGTAAAAAAAAAAAGACATCGGGATTTATGAGTTTTTTTTCCACATAGCTGGAAGCACTGTGTACGCTATGACATTTGTCAGCTTATTGACGACTAGCATCAACCAATCCAAAAACTTCACTTTTGACGTCTCTGAGCAAATTAACGATAATATATAGATAATACTATTTTGGCATCACCATTTTTATCGGGTCTTAGATTAACTCTCGAAAATTATCTGGTCTTAGCTAACTCTGTATAGATTTAAGTAGTTGTTGCATTTGCATGTAAAGCGCTTAGTGCGGTATTACACAGCGCATGTATTTAATGCGCAGTTCTCGGTTATTTTGTTTTCCACTGTCATTCGGTGATGCGCGCATTATTACACGGAAGACTTTTTCGATTTTTGAGTCTTGTGCATGTATCTTTCATTTCAATTTTCGTTGTTCGTTCGGTGTTCGGTTTAGTCATTAAAAAAAATAATTAACAGCCAGATTCTCCCCCTTGTGAGGAGTCACAAGTCACAAGCTCTTGTGACTATTCCTTGTGAGGATTGTTGTGATTCGATAACATTTTGGTATTCTCCCCCTAATCGTCACAAGAAAACTCACAACTAAACTCACCACCGCATGGTGAGATTTTTAAGTGTCATTATTTGAACAGCTGATTATTCAAAATGAAGAAAATATAAAACGCAAGTTAACATTATTATATTTTATTATTATTATTATTAAATAAACTGACTATCGTGCTTCAAGCTCAGCATAAAGTTTCCGAAAGCGACAAGACTTTATAAATGTATTGTTTTGGAATGGTTCATTTGTATCTCTCAAAGTTTTCAAAAGCCGTCGGTGCTGCAAACTTCTTGATACGATTAGTTTCTTAAAAAAAATGTGTTTATTTAAAAATGTTACTTTTCATTTTCGTGGGAAAGATCAGCAATAATATTCACTTCCATTTTTGTGTACTCATAATTATTCACAAATCTAGAAAATTTTCTTACAAAATATGCTGAATGACAATCCAAGAAATATTAAACATTTATGAGTTGTGACCTGTTCTGAAGGAGATCACAGTTTCGATTGTTTTTGTGACTCTCACAAGTTGTGACTGAGCGGCAGAATTCGAAAAAGTCACAAAATCAATTTCAGCTCTTCTTGTGACTTCTGAGGCATCACTGACTTTGGGGAGAATCGGGCTGTAAAATACAAAAATGGAATCAGGGAATGATTTCAACAATTTATTAGATTCATTTCATAAATTAAAATCAACTCGCATGTTAAAGCTTTAGTCCATTTTATTTAATTTTCATTAGAAATAGCCATATTAGAGATGTTTGCTTAACAAAGAAGAAAAACGAAGTGAAGCAAATTCGAAAAATAACGGAGAAGGAGAAAGAGAAACGTCAAAAACATGCAAGGAATATCCTACCCGTGCATGTCGAGAAATCTTTCTTTCTGTTTAATTTTTGTTTCTTTCTTTCTCTTTCGCACTTCATTCATGCAAGACTCAACATGCGCTGTGTAATACCGGACTTAGTCCCGATGTCGTTTTTTTTTACAATTCTATATGGACTTGCAAAAAAAACACACCTAATGACATCCACGCAAGGTTATGTGTAACACAAAATAGTGAACTGTTTTCAGGCAATCGTGTAGTTTGTGTCTATACACACATATTTTATTTGCTCGAATCGAGTTTGGGCACGGAGTTTATTGTAAGCCCATATGTTTTATTTTAGTAACTCAAAGTAGCGAAACTAAACTGAATGTGCACGTCTGTCCTTATGAGTCATAACAGAAAACAGATGTGATAAAATAAGCCTAATGCTGGTTTAAAAATCGCTCAGATTGTTTTTCGACCAAATTACAAAACATAAGCGCTGAACTCAGCCATTGCAAAATCCAACTTATCTTCTCTGAATATTCGTTCAACAAACAAAATGTATACAAATGTCATTCCAAAACAAATGTCAAAATTTTTCATGGCAAATGTCATTTCAGTTTGGTTTCTCTTTTCTGGTACTTTATTTTTGTCTTAAAAGTAAATTTCCTTTATTACCAAAGTGATATTCTTTTATCAAACAAAATGAAAAAATCTCGAAATCTACAAGTGATATTTTTCCTCTGGACAATACTTTGCTGTAAGTAAAACAAAATTAAACAAAAATTATTTACTTAAAACCCAAAAACTCATCAAACCGACTGCATCTTTCGAAAAATTTCCCACCTACCTAAAAGGTAGGCGTTGTTAGGAAGGTGAAATTTGCAAAGTGCAATTTCGCGCCGAAGGTTTTCTCCATTTATCTCGCATAAATCACTTACTTTTAGTGCCACTTGGATGCCGGCCAAATCCATGACCCACCCGTTTAAATCAAAACATAAATCAATCGAATCCAAAAATGTCAGTAGCTACATATATAGCGAGGCGAACACAGGCACAAACTAAAGTTGACTTCCTCCTCCACCTACATTATCTGCAACTTGTAAGTGACTCACTATAACTATCAGGAGATGAAATTGATAAATTGTGTTTAATGTGCTGCATCTGTTTCCCTTCCATGGCCATCAATATTTGCTTCTACTTTAATTTGTCAGGTTTAAAGACTTCCCTAAACTTATTTTTGCTACTTGTTTAAACAAAGAAGTACACCTACATGGTTTAGTTTGTTTTAGTTTGTAATATTTTAATTTATTTCTTCGATGGTTGAGCTTTAGCATTTCCAGTCGTTTGAAGATAATCGCAACTTTTTGCAGAATTGAATTTGAATTTAATTGTTTCAGACCATTTCACTTCTTTGGCAGTAGTCGGTCTTCTTATACTTATACTGCACAAATTAATTTTAAAGTAAAATAAAGGTCAGTGTCGAAACTTGTCCTAAAATAAATTCACGGTTTGCTCTTAGCATTGTATTCGATTAAGGTGCAGTCATAGCTTAAACTTACCTGAATTAATGACACTCAAGTTACCCATATTGTCCACTTACTCAGACAGTGTAACAAGTCCTAAAACCAAAACTAAATGGGCCTAGCTGCTGGGACTATAAGCTCTATTAAAATAAATTGTATCATTATGTTATGAAGAAGGTACCAAGAAATGCTAGCGTTGGCACCACAGGGCTCTAAGATCTTGCCCAACGGAATGTCTTAAGCGTTTTTCTGTTCCTTTTACCACTCGATCTACGCATTAAGCATCTAGTATCTTACAGAGCTTCAAACTCTTAGATTACCTTATGGCCACAGCAATATTAAGGAGTTGATTCCAATAGAAATATTTTCGACTTCCATTGACCAGCACCATCACAATAGGCATCAGTAAAGATTTTAAGGTTATATTCCCATTAGGATATGATGACGTGGTGACGAAAGACTTCAACATAAATATCTTTACTGTTGGTTCAGGAATTTTCTCTGTGACTTTGGATATACCTAAGACTTTTAAGCTACCCGACTTTGGTAGTGTTTTTGAAGCTGAATTATTGACTATCAGCGAAGCATGTAAGTTACTCAAACAAGATCCAAGCCAGAACCGGAATACGGCTGCTATCACAGACAGTCAGGTGGTTGTTGAAGCCATTCATTCTAGTACTTCATCCTTCAAATTGTTCCAGCAATGCAGGGATGAACTTACTAGCCTATATTTTAACCATAATATCAGTCTTATCTGCGCTCCGGGTCATTGTGGCATTCATGGGAATGAATGGGCCGACGAGCTGCCAAGGCAAGGATCAACCCTTCATAACTCGCTTGCGGAAAGAGTCAATATTCCGCTTCGAGTTATGAAGGGCAATTTTCTCTCAAATTTTTTTAGTGAATCAAACCGAAGGTGGAGCAGTTTAACTAACTGCATTATATCTAGAAAGATTTGGCCCACCTATAATAATTTCCGAACACTTTATCTAATATGCAAACCCAGGCAAGACATAGCCAGGATCGCAGCTGCCTGTAGCCTGGCCAATAGAAGAGCATGTAGCGACGCTAGGCATTCCTAACAACACTCATATTCATAGCTGTGAAGACCAACGATCTTGACCAACGAGACTTGATCTCTACAACGAACTTTGGTTATTTCTGGTTATTTCTGTGCCATGCCCTCTGTTTGACTCCTTAGATCTAGATTTATTGGCTCAGGGATTTGATGGGATTTTTGAACTTAATCCAAACTGAAGAATACTCCGAATGTCCACAATTTCCCATTTTAATTCCATCCATAGGTTCATAGTTATGGTATCAAAATGGCGAACTTCAGCGCTATTTGGGCCATAGAGCTAGACTGCCAGTAGTCGCCATTTCTACCTACCTACCTATGTTAGTTTTTTTCATAAAGTTAAATATATCTTCTATATTGTTACTGCTAGGGTTTCTTAGAATTTCACACATTGACTTATCTTTAAAAATATTTTTGATTATAGGTTGTAATTAGGGGGTGGCCGTGGCACGATGGTTGTGTGCTCGCCTGTCAACCTCATGATCACAGGTTCGATCCCTGCCGTTGGTTATGTCGTTTTAATTCCATTAAAAACCTTCTAAGAATTGTCATCAATGGGTTCCTGGTTTACTCACTACATGTTGTTCAGGTATAACACTAACAACATGTAATTGAGTTAAACTAGTATGCCCATCAAGGATGAACACGAATAAAATAATGTGAATTATAAGCGACATAGAAATAAGACACGGCATTTCTCCGCTTTAGCTCAGCCGCCATCCCTGGAGATAAAAATATCTGAGATAACCACCAACAGTCTCAGAACATCGTGCCACATATCTTTCCTATCCTTCTTTCTCTTCATTAACTTCACGCCCGCGCTGTGATGAAACATTTAAAGGGTAATCAAAATCCTTGAGCGCGGGTAGATTATAAAAAAAAAAAACGGTTGTAATACAGAGCACTGTTGTAAGATTTGGGTTAGTTCCAATATTATGGAGAGTTTTTGTTGAGTAGTTGCTGGTGTCAGGTTAAAGTATTTCCAAGTTGTAAACACACGAAGTTGGATATTTTCTGTTTAGAGACGTTGGTGGGGTATATGACAGTGAAATCGTTTTTTCTGTTAGGGTCAATATCACTGATTCTCGATCGATTTACCATGGGGGATATCGTGGATTAAGATTACTAACCTTTTTGTTAGGCAGATTAAATTGAGCTGCTTTGTTGAGAATTAAACGTTTATAATAAATAACAAATTGAGGAAATCCAATTGTAAGTAATTTTCATACTTATTAATCCCTTTAGAGCTAAGCATATCATAGCTTAAAGATTTTTAATGTTTTAAATAGTCTTTATTTATTATTCAGATAAAGGTTAAAACATTTGCAAATAAAAATGTTATAAACAAAATTAATTTACAAGTCATGAAGATGTACAACAAATAGTGTATCGTTTCTAAAACGAGGCACTTCACTTCTGAATATCTAAACAGAAATTACAATACTGTCCATAGGTTATTTAGTATTAGTGCAGGACTGCATACGCTGCTCGGTAGGAGTATTATGGCTGGTGATACCTGTGCTTCCTGGTGGCTTGGCTTGCTTAAAAGTACCGGAACTACCAGCGCTCTTTGAGCTCTCCTTAAAGGTCTCCTGGTTGGAGGCCAAAAGTTCATCCTCTGTGTCGGCGGATGGTATACAGTCTGTCTTTTCCTATTTGTCCATATTAAGAAATTAAAAAAATATAGAGTTCCCACGAGTAGGTCGAAAAGGGTAGAGCCGATATACCTGGGTAAGGCGAAGAATATGACGGAACCTGGCAATGCTCGTTATTAACTGGTTTACTCCCCAGTCTTCCATTTTTTCGGCACGGATTATTAAAACCGCTCTCACCACCTCTGAAAATTAGAGACCCTATGTCTAGGGTCAAATCTCATTGTTGGGGGTTGAACTATTGAGAAGTAGGAGAACACCCCAACAATTCAAACTGAACTTAGTTGATCACCATCGTGACAACGCACAAGATTAGCTGTAGTGATCATTACCACCCGGCACCCACTACGAGGCTTTCATACGGGGATTTTTGCCGGGCAATCTTAAATTTAAAACGTTACACATTTCACAGCTCCGCGACTGTGGTGATATCAAACTTGAGTAGGTTTTTTTTGGAAAGTGTTTCTCTCCACAATACTTCATCGGATTGTAGGTTTAGGGTGTCCTTTTTATGTTTTTATAATTCATATGCGCTCAAGGGTTTCTTGAGAGACCATCATAATGACATTAATTTATTTATTTATTTCGCCTATAAGTATAACAACTCTCTTAGACTAAGATACATATCTACATAATAATAATTATTAGATAACATATTAAAAATACAGTAACAAAGATTTAACATTAGGTTATGCTTAACAAAATAAGGGATTTGAAATTACTTCTGTTTTGATTAAAATCGAAAACATTTGTATATTTATTAAAATTAACACAAGCATTTGTTATACGTTAAAGCTAATCATTCGTCGAATCGACGAAGTAAAATTTAAATGCAATTTTTTCGAAAAGTTATTAACAAATTCTTGTAGATGTTAATAATTTATTTTTATCAAACCTTTCTTTTAATAAAAACACACTTTTCATTTTATTTTTTTAGATTTGTGACTTTTTATTCTCCTTAAAGGTCTATGAAGAATCTATGAGAAATTTTAAAAAGCAAAAATGATGTTCGTCTAATCGACGAAGATTACCTTTCTAGGGTTAATGAAAATTAAGAATAACAAGGGTCCAAGATGACTTCCCTGCGGCACACCCGAGTAGTTTTGAATTTTAAAAGATAAATTTGATCCAATTTTTACAAACTGTGAGCGATTGCATAAATAATTGCTTAACCATTTAAGGAGTGAAGAATGAAATCCCAAAAACGATAGTTTTTGTAATAAAATTCGATGGCCTTTGAAAAATCTGTAAAAACAACATCAGTTTGACATTTGTTTTCCATATTTTTCAAGCAAAAGCTTACAAAAAGAGACAAATTAGTCACAGTTGATCGTCCTTGGACAAAACCATGTTGGAAAACCGATATACAGTCTTGGCCAAATGTATTAGGCACCCCGAAAAAGATGCCATAATTTTAAAACCAAGAAAAATTAAAAAAAAAACAAGTATGCAGAAATGTTGTACATTTTTTTTATTAAAGAAAATTTAATATTTTGTATGGCCATCCCTCGTTTTTATGACTGCTGCTATTCGTTTAGGCATAGAGCTTACGAGTTTACGGCATTCGTCAGAACTTATTTTGAGCCATTCTTGCTCAAGAACCTTTTTGAGCATCTCTTTTGATGTTGTTGGGTATTGTCGGACTTTACGCTTTAAAATTTCCCATAGATGCTCAAATAGGTTCAGATCTGGGGACTGGGCAGGCCATGGAAGCAGGTCAATGACATTTTCAGCAAACCACTTCATTGAGAGGGCTGTAACAACACGCCCCGCATATTTGTATCACCAAAAATATGCTGGAAGGATGGCATCAGCGTGTTTTCGATCAAATTAATGTATTTTTTGAGTCCATGCGACCCTCACAAATGAACATTTTGCCACTCCCTCCGCAGCCATGCCACCCCAGATCATAACGCTTCCTCCTCCGTGTTTAACGGTTGGAACTACACATTCTGTGTTGTATTCCTCACCAACTCGCCGCCTCACAAAGGTTACACCAGGGTTTCCAAACACCTGTAAAAATAAAAAAAATAACCTTTTTCAAAAGCTCAAAATAACTAAGTGGATGGCAATTAAAAACAGTTTTTAAAGTTTCCGAGTTCGGAGCTTCATTACAATGCTTACTTCAAAGTTTAATTCATCTGAACACAAAACGTTACTCCAATCTTCTTCAGTAAAGTTTCGGTATTTTTTTGCCCATTCTAGCCGCAACTTTCTGTTTTTTTCTGAGAGCCATGGCTTTTTCCTCGCCTTGCAACCTTTCAATCCATCCAACTTCTCCGAGTCTCCTTTTAACGGTTCTAGCCGAAATCTGTTTCCCACAACGTTGTGTTATGTCAGCAACTAGCTCATTTGATGTTTTTTTTACGTTTTTTTTTATAGAGGTTCGTATTAAAAACCGATATTCTCTTACCGTGGTTACTTTTTTCCTGCCGGATTTTTTACGATTTAGATGGGATCCAGTTTTCCCCAACCGATCTAAGGCATTTTTCACGGCACAACGCGAACAATTCATTCTCCAAGAGAATAGAGCGAAAAATATAGGGTGCCTAACACTTTTGGCCAATAGTCCAGTCAAAGCGTCATGAAAAAGGGCCTGACCTTGCGCGCAGAGGCATGGTCAATTTTTTTTTCATGGATCGATAGGTGCTTATGAGAAAAGCTTAAAACCAAATTTGCACCACATGACAACTTTTTTTACCAAAGTTATTGGTAAAAATGTGTTTTGTGTCATTTTTTGGTCATTTGCGAATATCTCGGCTCCACTATCTCCTACAAACAAAAATTAAACATTTATTTATTCCTAATAACATTATCTATTATGTTCTAAAAAAAACATTTGTTTAAACAAATGAAAAAAAAGTTATAGTAAGTTAAACAAATTTTTTGTTGTTTAAAAATCACTTTTTCGTGATTATTAAGAAAAAAGCTCATTTAACGATGAAAGTTTTATTTTTTATTATTAAAGTTCTTGTAATTCCCTACAATTTAAAAAAAAATCAACACTACGATGAACGAAAGCCGAGTAATAAATTATTGAACAGAGGTAAGTCAGCGCACCCACGCATTTTATGATTTTATGTTTTAATTAATATCTCAGCCCCAGTATGTCGCAAAGTGAAAATAAAAAACTGTATTGCTAATAATAATATTTTCTATCAACTTGCATTTAATTTAATATGTTTGAGCAAAAATATAAAAAGTTACCGTTGGTTTCAACATTTTTTTTCTTGTTTTTAATACCTTTTTTTCATAGTTATTGAGAAAAAAACTGTATTTTGCGGTAAATACTTTTCAGTTTTGGATTTTTGTTTTATAGTCCTGCTAATTTTCTTCAAATTAAAAAAAAAATTAGTCCATTATGACAAACGGGAGCCAAGATATTCATGATTTAAAAACTTAGGAAAGCTTACAATTTAGTAACTTAACCTTCCCAGTAGGAAATTTCCAAAAAATCACTAAGGAAGAAGTTGGTGTTTCATCATGGAAAAGGAGCTGCACCCATGAATTTCCTACGGAATCCTATGAGGAATTTAACACAGGCTTGTCATTGGAAGGAGGTACACACTTTTTCGATGCATATTTTGTTGTGAAATCACTATGCTCACGGCATCTTCGATTTCATAGGGAATTTTTGTGTCTGAAAAAACTGGTTCTATTGATTTGATGCTTTCCTCAATGGAAATAAATTAATGAAAAGTGAGTCAACATTTAATCAATTGCCTCAGGGAAAGAATCATTGAAAATTCTAATTATTCACTACAGAATTGTGTACATATTTGAAGCTCGTTTTTTCAGTTTTGAAAAAAGGAATGCATTTAGGCCATGTTTTATTAAGAGAAGGAATGTGAATGAAATTATTATCCATTTCTTTTCTTATTTCATCAATAGAAGAAGCGCCTGAAACGTATAGGCAAATTTATTGCTTGAATGAAAAAAAAAAACAAATTAAATTTATGTTATGTACATACGTATTTATTTTATTAACTATTATAGTACATTTTAAAGAAGTTAGTATGTCTTACATTGTCTTGTCTTGTTGTAAGACGTAACACAAACAGTTGGTCGAAACACTCTCCTTTGACACTTGGTAGAATTTGGGGAGCAGCTTAGGGATTAATCATCTTCATTCTCCTGTTCATTTGAGATCTAAGAAAAAGAGGAATATTTACTTTTTGCAAATCATTCAAAAGAATATAGGGAATTTACCGTTGGTGAATTGTTTTCCTTCTCCATGGTTGTTATTTAATCTTGAGTAAATTGATTGAAAATACAGAAAACCCCGCACAACCGTTTTCTTTGATCACAAAATTGACACTAAATCATTCCAAAACAAAAGAAATAACTCATGACAAAAAAAGACCTATTGCGTCGCCGAGACGCCGACCCATCGCGCGAAAAACCCAAAAAAAAAGGATTGTTTTTGTTTATTGCAGGTCAAAATCTCTCTCTCTTTTTCCTCTCAGCACGCAGACTATTTTGCTCAGTAAACGAAGTTCATGAAAAAATACATTCCTTTTCCCTAGCAATATCACCTGATCACCATAGTTTTGCTCTATTGAAAGGTTGTTTACTGATTTTTAATTCCAAAGAAAAGAAAGGGTTGTTTTCTCTTTCACATCGCAGGCATTAAACACTCAATTGTGTATTACAATAACCACTGAAAAGATGCAGGAATAATTACAACGTGTTCAGCATTGTATTCATTAACATTAAGGATATGTAAGAAGGATATTGCTTTGTTTCATTTTTTCTGTACCTTCTTTCGAGAACAAAGCACAAGATGCAACTGGGATTGCAAACTACTGACTCATTGCATGACTTTCGATGAATGAAACCAATGCAGACCTTCTACTCAATGAAAGTGCCACGTGATTTCTACGAGGAATTCAACTTTATTTTTCCTTGAGGAGCAAATTTCCTACTGGGTTGTAGCTTGTAATTTTGGTGTCGCCAGCAACAAGATTATATTGGTATCCTTCAAACACCACACACATACTTACACATATTTGTTGCTTCTTGTTGCTGGCGACACTAAAATTACAAGCTACAAGGTTAAGATATTAAATTGTAAGCTTTCCTAAGTTTTTAAATCATGAATATCTTGGCTCCCGTTTGTCATAATGGACTAATTTTTTTTTTAATTTGAAGAAAATTAGCAGGACTATAAAACAAAAATCCAAAACTGAAAAGTATTTACCGCAAAATACAGTTTTTTTCTCAATAACTATGAAAAAAAGGTATTAAAAACAAGAAAAAAAATGTTGAAACCAACGGTAACTTTTTATATTTTTGCTCAAACATATTAAATTAAATGCAAGTTAATAGAAAATATTATTATTAGCAATACAGTTTTTTATTTTCACTTTGCGACATACTGGGGCTGAGATATTAATTAAAACATAAAATCATAAAATGCGTGGGTGCGCTGACTTACCTCTGTTCAATAATTTATTACTCGGCTTTCGTTCATCGTAGAGTGTTGATTTTTTTTTAAATTGTAGGGAATTACAAGAACTTTAATAATAAAAAATAAAACTTTCATCGTTAAATGAGCTTTTTTCTTAATAATCACGAAAAAGTGATTTTTAAACAACAAAAAATTTGTTTAACTTACTATAACTTTTTTTTCATTTGTTTAAACAAATGTTTTTTTTTAGAACATAATAGATAATGTTATTAGGAATAAATAAATGTTTAATTTTTGTTTGTAGGAGATAGTGGAGCCGAGATATTCGCAAATGACCAAAAAATGACACAAAACACATTTTTACCAATAACTTTGGTAAAAAAAGTTGTCATGTGGTGCAAATTTGGTTTTAAGCTTTTCTCATAAGCACCTATCGATCCATGAAAAAAAAATTGACCATGCCTCTGCGCGCAAGGTCAAATGACGCTTTGACTGGACTACAAGACTGTATGATTTTTTACTGCTTCATAGATTTTATTTTTCAACATGGATTCAAAAATCTTCGGAATCAATTGCAACTTGGCTATGGGTCTATAATTTTCCACAAGCTGTTTTGAGCCCGATTTGTAAATGGGAGTAATATAGGAAAATTTCCAATCGTCTAAGAACTCGCCGCTGCGAAGAGAAAGATTAAATATACATGTCAGAGGTTTGAACAACTGACATGCACATTCTTTTAAAAACCTAGCTGGAATATTAACCAGTCCCAAGTTTAAACTTATATCTAAGCAGTTCCTTAAAAACCTCTTCCTCAGATATATCCATCGAACCCATATCAAGTATTCCAGAATAAGCCGGTAAAACATTATTATTTGAGCCATCCAAAACAAAATTAGACTGAAAAAACGTTGCAAACTTGTTACAGATTTCGGATACGTCGCTACTGACGACACCATTGAATTTCATATTTATAGGAATTCCAACCGATTTTCTTTTTGAATTATAAAATTGCCAAAAAGATTTTGAGTCATTTTTAATCTTCGATTCAACAGACCATAAATATTGGTTATATAAAAACTTCTTTAAAAAATTAATGTTAAACACAGCACGGATTGCTTGGATGATATTGGCCTTAAGTGCTTGAATCGTTTCCGTATTTTTGGCATTACATCGTTCATTCAAGGTTCCCCACAAAAAAATTCCAATTTGGTAACGTAGCTGCCGAGATAGATAAAAATGCGCCTCGTTGGAAAATCGTTTTTCAATTCAAGCTACTCTAAGGCCCTAAGAGCTTGTAAGCGAATAATCCGATATCTTTGAGATTTCTCCTCAGGCTAATGAGTGAAATGTTGAGCTGAATTGAGTCTCACACTCTCGGCTACAGCAGCCACATTTACGTCCGTGCGCACCGTACGATGAGTGTTGTCCACAAGCATATCAGTCTCACAAACTTTTTGCACAAACTTGCGTACAACAGGCGCAGTGGGTGCATCATTTCAGATAAAACTTCTTTTCAAAAAATGCACTTTTTGGGCTACACAGCACCCACTTTGGAAATAAGTTTTAAATATTTCACAATGCTGTTCAAGCGTAAAGCTACTCATTTCTTTTCGCGGATGTATGATACTGACTTTCTGTCAAGATTTCGAGCGGGAAACAGCTGTCAGTGTTAAAATAACCTATGATTTAAAAAGAAACCACTAGATGGCCCACCCTTTACACAAGACTATCAAAGGGCATGGTAGTGCCCAGCCAAGTTCTGGTACTACACACTTTTTAAAGGAACAAACTCAGGCGATCTTTGACCCCTCCCTATCTTCAGTACCAATGAAGTCAGAAACTTAAAATTCTTCGGTATACGTTGTTAAACAGTGTAGAATAAATGTCCATTGCCTCCGAAGGTAGCTATCGAAGTCTAACGTCGGATATACCATCAAACCTCCTGACTTGTTTTTCTTCAATAAGTCCACCTTGTTCGACCCAAATTAAGTCTAGAATGTACATTTTTATTGCAGTTACTAAAATTTAGTTTTTTTAGTTTATTTTCCAGCAAATGCAGAAAGAACTCATGAAATGATGTATGAACCAATTAGCGGAGCTAGCTGTTTCCGACGATTGAATGGAACACACCAAACTGGTTGCTCTTGTAAGTTAAATTGGAAAAAATAAATCATATAATCTTCCTAACATGTTAACTATTATCTAAATTGTAGCTTCATCATCGGGCTCAGTAGGTGCTCTTCATGTCGTCAAAACCTTTGATGATATAAATTTTCTACTAAATAATCCACCTTCCCCACCTTATGCCCCTGTAATACCTCCGCATCTCTTCACGCGGACCAATTTGCTTCGGTTGAAGAACGAAGGTGGAAAAAACATATCTGTTGTGATTTTAGTCAATCGAACAGACAACATGACTCAGTTCAGTCATGAGTTGACGTGTCCCAATCAGTATAGCAACATTAACAATTACACTTGTGATGTAAATCGTCCTGAAACTCTGTGGAATCCATTTGGCACAGGATTGTTGCATGAGGACTTTCCATTTCCAATTTACTATGTCGCCGATCCCGATGAAAAGAAGAAAATCCTTGACTGTTTTGAAAACTTCAACAATTTTGATTACGAAACACAGGCCATACGATCCTTGTGCAGCGTCCAAGTGAATACGTTTATGTCTGCCGCAGTTAGTTCAGAGGTTTGCATTCGGAGAACAAACTTCGTCAACAATCTAAGTCGAACAAGATATTGTGATCCTCTTGAGGGAAGAAATATTTATGCCACTCTCTTCCCAAGACCGCAAACAGAAGAAAAACAAGAAGTCGATGCAGAAGAGAAGCTAATTATGGTGACGACAAGACTGGACACAACTTCCATGTTCGATGGTGTTGGATTGGGTGCAATGGATTCCCTGTTGTCCTATGCAACTTTTGTCAATGTTGCCCATATGCTGGCAAGACTCCTGCCCCAGCGGAAAAACGAAAAATATAACATTCTCTTTGTGGTCTTCAATGGCGAGTCGTATGACTACATAGGCTCTCAACGATTTGTCTACGATATTCAAAATAAGGCCTTCCCTACACGCAGTACACGAACAAAACCCATTGACTTTGACAACATAGCCCTGATGATTGACATCGGAGCCTTAGATGAAATGTATGAAATCAATCTACATTCTCGGCAAAATATTCAGCTTGGTTCGGAGTTCCTCGGAAAAATACAAAACTATTCCACCACATATGATTTGAAGGTGAAATTCAATTCAGTTGTGAGCGAAAATCTGCCCCCAACATCGGCGCAGTCGTTTCTCAAAGCAAATCTTACATTTCCGGCAGTAATTTTGAATTCAAAGCCTGCAAATAAGTTTTACCACTCTATCTACGATGATCAATATAATATCGCCTTCAGCTATGGCAACACATCAATGGATTTCAGTGTCCTTATGGAGAACGAATTGGCAAGGGATCATTTTCAAGTCGATTCAGTGCAGATGAAAATTCGAAATGTTTCATCGGCACTTGCTCTGGGATTATACGACATCCTTTCCGGTGTTGTTTATGATGGCAATAAACTTGCAAATCCTATTTTGGTCGATGAGTTTCTGTTTTGTTTCCTACAAATGGCCGATTGTCCACTGTTTATTGCCGCATCACATCCTAACAATCAGATGCGATCACCTATTCCGCCATTGAGGTGAGTTATTTTAGAGTCATATTCTAACCATATAATTTGATGTTTTTTTTTTAATTTATTTAATTAAAAGATATATAAGCGTCCAAGGAGCATCTCAAGAAGCATCTAATTGGTCCTATAGACTGCTGGGCTATATTCTCTCACAAAAAATTACAGAAATTAACAAGGAGAATTGCACACATCTACCGCTACATTGGTTTGCTGGATACGATGGCAAAGGTGAATGCCGGATGACAACGCAAAACTATAGTGTGGCAATGAGCCCAGCGTTTTTAATCGAAGGTACTATTTTTGTGTTTTTGAAATTGGGATTACAAATTTTCCAAGACAAAGTGTGGTGTTGGGTTATTTGATTATAAAACACACAATTGGTTCATTATGTATAGGAGTTATGTCTACCCTTTGAAGGTTTAAAACTGTGTACAAATTAAAGGGGTTTTGACTACCTGAATATCATTAGATATTTATCTTAACTGTACGACGAAATTGGGTTCAAGTGATGACAGTACCTAAAAGCACGAATGTTACGGTTGAATTTTTTTAAGGGAGAAATCCAACCGGCACTTTCATTAGAGCCAAAAGTTTCAAGTAAGTTATAGGTGCGCCTGTCCAGATACGACAGTAATATTCAAGGTTGGGACGAATAAAGACTATAAATTACAACCTAATCAGATCGGGAAATTGTTTCTTGCATTTCCGAAGGAAACAAAATTACTTGGCAGAGTTTTTGAATACATGGAATATATGATCATTTCACAAAAAATGGTCTGTGATGTACATAGCGACTACCTAATGTGGTCAGTTTTCAGCATTAGGGAAATATAATTGAATTTAAGAGGAAAAGAAGGTAGAATATTCCATATCTGCGCAGTGTGAATAAAACAAGAATTTCTGTACTTAACTAATCCGAGCATTTAACTCGCTCAAGGGTAAAATGATAATCGCGTTTTCAACTAATAGTCAGAGACCTTCTTTTATTAAAACAATCTTAACTTATTTACAGAAGGCAAAATTAAGTTTTTGAAGGATTAAATATTGCAAGAAAAAAGCGGTCGAGACTTACTTAATTAATCAAAACCTGGCGTTGCTATTTTACATACAAAGAACGAAGTGTTGTGTTGGCTCGTTCGACTTAATTAACTATTACGTCGAAGGTCTGGCGATCTATTGCAAGCTGTGGCAACCTAAAGACAAAAAAAAAATAATGTTTTTTAAGATATACTCCTTTTTGCGAGGAATTGTAAGATTGATTGTCATAAGAAAGTGCTTCTAATCATAACCGAGTTTTGACTTGACAGAAAATTATTTTCCATTCCTGAGTTAGCCACGCCACCAATTTTATATATTTGTATAAATGTTTTAAAGTGCCAAATAGGTGAAAATCGTGATTCAGCATGCGGCAGGTTCTTCTTACTTATTTCAAGGATTTTTTCGTTAGCCAAAATCAAAAATTACACATTTTCAAATCGGGAACAAAAAACCGTGTAGAATTTAATGCTTAAAAAATTCAATGCTGCTGAGTTCAACATCCTTCCCATTGCGATATTCAGACGTTCAAAACCAATGTGAATCTGTATCTCCTTTTCAATCCTCTCCAACATTCCTAATTCAATACAAATTACGGATAGTCAAGATCCCTTTAGTACGCGCAAAATATAAAAAAGGTTGTGTGTACGCGCGGTAGAAGTAAAACTTTTTTTCCCTCAAGCAAAGCCTATAAACGTCGCTGTCTTTGACTGAATGAATGAATGAAAATTTTTATTGAGTCTTTAGGTGTCTTTTTCTTTATCCTCGGAGGAGCAGATTTGGAGGAAGAACTGTAGTAATGAGCCAACCCCATCCAGTTCTATACGATTATTAGGAGTTGTTTTAAAACTGAAATTAATTCCGTTACTTGCTGCATTTGGTGGTAATTTTGTAAGCCCCAGTTGTTTTTTTTTTAATGTGCAGGTTCGCTTCCTGCTGGGAATTAGCCATATGTCGGCGTCATCGATTTTTGTGTTCTACACATCAGTTGTTTTTCGGCGGACTATTGCCCGCAGAACTGCAGTTGCGGATTTTTACTTCTGTGCAGGTTCGCTTCCTGCTGGGAGTGAGCCATGTCGTCGATTTTTGTGTAGTGTATTACACTGTTGCTTAATGCAGGGAGTTAGTGGGCTGCATCAGGCTTCCTTTTTCTGTTGTCCACTTGTTAGGTTTATGCCTCTTTTTTAGGTTCTACTTTTTGTTATCTCGCTGGGGAGAACTTATGGGCACTTTGTGTTAAAAAAGTGATCCAGTTCTTTCGTTGTAATCACAGCACCATCCGGCGTTGAGTTTAATTTAGGATGTTTAGGAAGTTCGCTTTTAGTAATAGCGATTAAAATTTAGTCAAAAAAGACATTACAAACGGAAAAAAATTAATTTAAACCGTAACACGTTTTTACTAGATTATGTTAATTTTATTTTTTGGAGAGTGCAGACGCAGAAACACGTCTGCACTCTCGGACACTCCAACCCAACCCGCTGTCTTTGACTGATAAAATGTCGTTTTGACATGTCACTGACAGCTGCACAGAAAATTTTTACCCCCAACGTCGGAAAAGAAGTTTTACTTCAAAAAAAACCAAAGGGCGTTATACATGATGTTCAATCGTGTGCACATAGTATTTGATCGATTTTATTTGTTACACCGGTTATAAAATCAAAATTTTATTACGTAACTTTCCACGTATGAGTTTCGTGCAAAGGTCGTTTCACAGTCTGATCCTAGCCCAAAGGTTTAATTAGCACTTCTTATATCTTTTGACAAATTGAAAAGCTTAAACATTTTCAATTCGTTTTTATTCAACAATTTCGTATAACGAAGAACGGATCAACCAAAATGAGTAGTTATTTTGATCTAGAAAACTATATTGCTTCTCATGCTCTCAACATTGTCCACCCCTCCTGTAGAATACATACACTTTTATAAGCATTCATTTTATAGAAAAGCTTTTTTAATATTCTTATATTTCTAGATTACGACTGGAAATCTGGCCAATACTCGACTTGGACCGAATCGACATGGTCACAACTCAGTGCAAGAATATTCCTAAGACCGTCCAAAACACACGAAACAATAACACTCTCAATTGGTATTATTGTCGCGATATTATCGTTTTGTATAGTTTATTTGATCAACAGCAGATCAGAGGTTCTCTTCGAAGATGCTCCAACGAGATCATCGTAAGTTATCGTAATTAAACTAAATAGCTTATTTTTGTTTGTTTTTGGTTTGTTTTTAAATCTCATAAACATACTTAGAATTTAGTTCATTAAATTCATCATAAATTATATATTCTTCCTCCTTTTTTTTTCATTTAGCATAACGGAACCAGCGGCTTGTTAGTAGTAATACAAATATTTCTAAATACAAAAAAAAAGAAACTTAACAGAAAGACTGCCCTCACTTAGGCGAACATTGTAAAATAGTTTTTAAGTATTATTATAACAACATTCCCAATTTATCCTTATTTGTCTCCCATTAACAATATTTTCTTTTATGTTTGTTTCTTGTTTACTAGTTTGAAAAACAAAACCAAAACCACCGCTTTGATCACTATTTTATATCTAAATTCCATTCTTTAGTCACATATTTAAATCATAAATCATCATATGCTTTGAGAGAAACAAATAATTCTATTTTAGAAAAATACATTATATGTACTCGTATGTATGTGTAATAAGGGAGAACGAATTTAATAACCTTTTCACAATCAATTTTGTAAATCATTAAACTATCTTAAATTCTTAGAGGTTATATACGTGTGGTACTAAGGAGAAAACCCGATAGTTAAAAATTCGATATTTGAGGAAACTATTTCAAAATTAATGGGGATTTCGATTTTCCAAACAGCAAGATCTATATTCGTTCGACATATTTTCAAAAAAAAAAATATTAAATCTAATCTTGGTTGATACTAAATTTCATTTATTGTGAATGTATAAGACGAGTGCTCGAAAAAAAATTTGACAATGTGGAAGAACAATTAATTGAATCTACAACTTCGTTTTTATGTATCACTTAAATGTATAAAAAAATAATTGTTAAATGCATTAAATGATTTTTCTAATTAATATTGTAAATAAGTTCCATGAATAGAAAATTAATTATGTTGAGTCTTCAAAATAGTTTTTAAAAGTTTATTTCATCTTATTGATCAATCTAATCAGGAACTAAAGATAACATTTTTATTCGGGAAGCCAATAAAAAATCAAAATTTTTCCGCTTTTGATGAAACAGATATTAATTTTCAATGATTTTTTTTATTTAGAGATTTAAGAACTGATGTTTGGAAAAAAAAAAACTATTAAAACAATTAAAAGAACAATGTAGCAATTAAAATACTAAAAAAATGCTTTATTTCTACTCTGATGTGCTTTTTGCTTTCTAGTCGAGGCCTGGCCAAGGACGTCCTGAAGGAAACATGAAACTTCATCTTTATTGAAAATCTATGACACACAACATCATGTTACTATAATTTACTAGTATTTCAATTAATTCTGGGAATCGAATGGTTCTCGGGTATCCACTTTTCAGTATTCTAGCCTTGCTGCCTCGTATCGGTTGTATTGGTTGCTGATGATTCGGATTTTGGTTTTAAATTCTGGTACATGGTTTCGGGTGGTCTTTTAATTCGGTTTTAAAAACGGGTGCTATTATTCTCATCTCGGGAACGGACGGAACTTCGCTCTGAGCGTCATTCAAAACAGTTGGCTTAAACGCTCTGGTACATCCGGAGGGACAACGCCCCTAGCGGCACTCAAAACATCAGGCTAAAACGCTCTTGTAGATCAGCAGGTACCAAAGTACCCCGGTGGCAATTAGGACGTTTGGCTTCGAACGAAGGCCCCTTACCACTGGTGTCCACAAAATCCTTTTCCACTGGTGGGGGAAGCTCCGAGAAAGCAAGGAAAGCTAAAATGACTGAATAGCCTACACTTGTGTACGACCGGAGTTAAAAAAAAAATTGCGTACACCCTGTTAGTAAGCAATGTAAACTCGCATGATCCTAAATTTACCTCTTCTTTAGTTGTACTATTTTACTTTGCAATAAATTAAAACATACTCTTGTTCGCCTCGAGACATTTAAGCCGACAGTTCTGTATTTTTTTAAGTTTGTTAAAATGGCAGAAAAAAGAAAACAAATCGATGTATCTACAAGAAAAATTATGATCAACCTGCACTCCAAAGGAAAATCTTTGCGGGAAATCGTCGGGCGAACCCATTCGACTGTTCAAAAAATTGTTAACAAATATCTTTTCAAAGGTAAGCTACTTAAAAGGACTGGAAGAGGTCGAAACAAAAATTCGGTCTCAATACGATGAAAGGCTTATTTATTGTGCGGAAAATTAAAAACAAATGTTCCAAAATTATCATCGGAAATCGTGAAAATCATAAAAAGACCCGTGTCAACCGAAACCGTTCAGCGCTTTCTCCGCAGTTGCCCGCAAAAAACATTCCATTTATTCCATTAATCGGAGTCAACGGTTGGAGTTCGCTACAAAGCATATTAATAAGTCACAATGCTTCTGGGAGAGTTTTTGTTTATTGTTTTCATTAGTTTTTTTTCTCAAATACCAGTTCTTAAATATTTAAATAAAAATAAAATTTTAAAAAATCATTGAAAATTGATATGTTTCTTTTAAAAGTGCAAAAATAATGATTTTTTATTGGTATACGTTCAATTTTGGGAGTAACTGTAGGTATTGTAATGACCTGCAATTCTTATATCTTACAGAAAATGATAAAACTCAAAGAAAATGTTGTCAGCATATGCATATTGATGTCTGATAGATTTATAATAATATATATTTCGAAAAGTTTTTAAAGAAAGGGTGGTCTAAGTACGTCACTTTATGAGGTTCTGGAATCGTTCTAGCTTCTGCAATAATTCGAACAAAATCTTCAAGAACGAACATCTCCTTGGCCATTTTTTTTTTCGATTATTGAGTGGACAGAATCGCATTCAATCTGGGTATGTTCAACAGTCAATTATTTTTGATAAACTTTCGTACTACACTTTATAGCAACAAATTGTGGAACATTAAATAAATTGACATTTTGATTTTGTGCGCTACAACCGCCCCTAAACAGAACTGTGGGGATAGTGATTGATATCATAGTAATTTCTAAAACATGAAAAACACTGAAAGCAAAAATATTAGAGTCCAAACCACCTTCTCCTTCGTGGCATACGTAGGAATAAACTTCCTATGTTTTCAAATTGAAAAATGTAAATTGACGCACAGCGAACTTTTGCTTGAAGTATGTTGCTAAAGCAGCTATCAAAGGCACTGATTGCACAGCTAGCACGTCAACAGTTTGATCAGTTTTTCTTTGTCAGTTTCGTTAATGTTTCCGTTCTTATAAGTAAAGGACAAGTCACACTGATCCTTTTTAGGTTTCTTACAATGAACACGTTCAGAATTAAATACATTATGGAAACGATTAGTAGTTTGATGAAAGGCTTCAACGCCGAATATTGTGATTCCAATACTCCTCCTTAAGAATCATCAATTGTACTCCCATTGCCTTCCGGAAAGTTTTCATCTTGACTTTGTCCAGCGGCTTCGTTAGGACATCTGCGATTTGTTCTTGTGAACATTTATATAGTTGACTTGAATTTCGCCTTTAGCGAGAACGTCTGACAAAATGGTGACGAATGTCAATGTGTTTCGTTCGAGGGTGAAACTGATTATTCTTTGAGATAGCGATTGCACTTTGATTATCGCACATAATTTGAAGAGTGCTACGCTGTTTCGTAATTTCATTTCGAAGGCCATTACACCAAATTGCTTCTTGTACTGCTGCTGATAACGACATGTACTCCGCTTCGCAAGATGATAATGCAACAGTATGTTACCTTTTGGAGCACCACGATATAGCTCCTCCTTGAGCTAAAAACACAAAACCTGCCGTAGACTTTCTGTCTTCTATGTTGGCTGCCCAATCTGCATCCGTGAATCCAATGATGTCAGAATTTTCATGGATTTTCTTTGCGGAGTAAGTTTGATGGGTCTTAATGGTATGACCAAGACGCAATCTGATGAAACAAGTGTTCATTGGTTTCGAGGTAGTTAATGGAAATATAGGTTGAAGTTTTTCGGGGTTCACGGTGACATAGCGGTGATTGTAATTGTTCCAGTCCGACCTAGTTTTCAACGCGTGCTTTTGGATGATGTCGTGAAGAAGATCAGATCGGGTGTCTATTACAAAATTATAAGTTGGTGTGCGATAGGCTTGAACAGCAGCCACGTCAGCGAGCTCGTTACCTTTGATGCCAATGTGGGTGGGTACCCACATTAGTTTTATTTTGTTTTTGTTAATAATAATGTAATCTCGAATTCTTGCTATAATATCAACATTGTGGTTGGGATTCTTAACTGCTTTAATCACCGATAGGCTGTCGGAAGCTATAACAAATTTGCCTGTAATTGATGTACAAGATGTTATGGTCTTAAGGATTGCAAAAGCTTCTGCAGTAAATATTGATGTTTTGCTGTCAAGAAGTCCTGAGCACAACAATGAACCGTTTTCCAAAACAGATGCAAATGATGTGCTGTTCACTGTTTTCGATCCATCAGAAAAGGCAAATTTCCATCCCTCTTTTCTCAAATCAGATGATATGTTAAGGAAGCTTTGGCAAAATATGTTTTCCGGAGTGTTGTAGTTTGCTAATTGCATGATGAATGAGTTGGCTTGTAATGACCATGGTGGATATTTTGGAATATAATGCCCGATTTTTTTAATGGTAACTCCTAATTCACTCACCGCGTTAATAGAGAGGGATATAGCTGAGGGAATACGTTTAACGTACATACTTTTCAAGGCGATTGCAACATCTCTGTCAATTATAGACCCATTGGAGAAAGAAAGTTTTACGTAGAGTCTAGTTCTAGTTGATGCGATCCGTTCTTCTATAGAGGGTAGGCCAGCCTCTACTAGTATGTTTTTGATGTTACTTGTTGGGAAAGCATTAAGACTTCTGCGAACGTTTTGATGGTATGTTGGCTTGATGATGTTAAGTGTTGTTTTTGGTGCGTTGCCGTAGATAAAAAGCCCGTAGTCAATCTTACTTAAAACTAATGATTTTGTTATATAACATAATGTATTTACATGCAAATTACATTTTTTACTTGCTAGGTAGTTAACTACATTTGTACTTTTATTCAATCTTTTTTTTAAATCTAGGCAATGAGATTTCCAATTGTATTTATTGTTAAAAATAACTCCTAAAATATTTAAGTTATCAACGCTATTTATATTTAAATTGTTCAACCAAAAATTGTTTTTATCACAAGGTGTCTTTCGACAGATATGTAATGTTTTACATTTATCAATTGAAAGCTTAGCTCTAGATTGGGAGGACCATAAACTATAATGTCATTTATTACATTGGTTAGAAGAAGTTTAGTAGAGATGGGATCATTGTGTTTACACATGATGTAAAAATCATCAGCGTATGCCGTGTGCTTTAGATTCTTATAATTTGCTATTATTTTGCTTAAATCATCAAAAGCTATTATAAACAGGATCACTGACAGAGGAGATCCTTGGGGAATTCCATTTGCCAAACTGTATTAGGTCAAAGAGCAATTGTTCGTTTTGACGCAAATTTTTCTATTTGAGAGAAATGCCTTTACGTATTTGAAAATTTTTGGGCCAATGCTCCAGTTTTTAAGTTTATCGAGGATAAGATGAATACCTTTCCTGTCAAAAGCTTTTTCAAAGTCTAATGAGAGAAGGGTTACGTGATTGCGAGCAGAGAGAGAGAGCATTGGTAATGTAAAAGTCCAAGTGGAGTAGTGCATCAGCACATCCCTTGTTTGGCTGAAAAGCCACTTGATTGGGTTTTATTAACTTTTTAGAATTTAGAAACCACAGTAGACGTTTAGCTACCATTTTTTCAAGCAATTTAGCCATACATGGGATTAGTGAGATGGGTCTGTAACCATTAACGTTGTTTATGTTTTTGTTTGGTTTAGGTAGTGGAATTATTGTAGCTTGCTTCCAACTTTGAGGTATGATTCCGGTGTCGAGGATATTGTTAAATAGTTGAACCAGTCTTGAGGTAATGGCGGGAGGGAGATTTTTCAACATGGGATATGAAATCCTGTCTCTGCCTGGTGTTTTACCTTTAAGCTTGCTAAGGCAACTTATGAGTTCTAGATTAGAAATTTCAGAATATATCAATTTAGCTGCAGGGGAAACTGAATTTTTTTTCAATAGAAGAGAGGACAGATAGATTTTTTTTTTGAAATATAGTTAAGGCTGAAGTTTTCGTTTTTAGAGAGGTTTGACCAGGTGAGTGCGAAGTGGTTGCTTATTTCTGTGGGAGTGGAGATGGTTGCTGTGGAAGTTGCAATAGATTTTATATTATGTGGAGTATACTCACCGGTCAAGCAGCGAATGTTATGCCAGATTTTGGTTAGCGGTGAACTTGGGTTGATCGATGAGGTAAAGTCAATCAAGCTTTTTGCTTTTGCGGCCTTAACATCTCTGCGAAATTGGGCATTAGTTTTTTTATACAAAATCAAATTAACCTGATTAGGGTATCTTTTGAAGAGTCTCCATGCGTTATTTTTTTTTTATTCGTAGTGCGTTTAATTCAGGGTTCCACCATGCTACTGTTCTTTTAGTTTTTTTGGAGTGCTTTGTGGAATTGATTTGTTAGCTGCAGTTCGAGTTGCTTTATTTAGGAGGGCAGCCTCCTTATTAATATTGGTTGAAGGTTTATTTACTGAAAGGTATTCTGATATGTGCTTATGAAAACAAGCCCAGTCAGCAAAATCAGTTTTAAACTTGGTTAACTGAGATTTGAGCGTAAGTTGAACCAAGAGCAAGTGTGCAGATTATGGGAAAATGATCACTATTGTGGAGATCATCCAAAATCTGCCTTTATTTAGCAAGTCGGGGGAGCAGCAGGTTATGTCCACGTGTGTAAGCGTGTTATGTGTGGAGAAGTGGGTTGGTGAGCCGTCATTCAAAATTATCAGATCAGAGTATGTTAAAAAGTTTTCTATGATAGAACCCCTGTGGTTTGTATTTGGCGATCCCCAAAGAACATTCCATGAGTTTACATCGCCTGTTAACAGAATAGGTGTTTTTACTTGGTTAAAGATGTTAATAAGATCATCTCTTGAAAATTTTTGGCCTGGTAATATAATATACAGGGTGATTGGCATAAGGTGTGACAAAAAGCTAGGGCGTGTAGGTTGGACTTAGACAAGAAAAAAATCGTATGGGAGGGGGGGGTCTATTTCCCCCCGTTTAGGCGGGAGGGGCAATTTAAGAAAAAAATCACTTAAAACAGAAAAAAAATTATTAAAAAATAACGGTGATACCTACGGAGTATTGCTATAGCATTTTGAAAAGCCAGAAATACACTCTTTAATCCTGTTTTTAAATAAAGTTATTCGAGTGAATAGTTTTTGAAAAATTAATTTTCAAAATCAAAATTTTGAAAAAAAAAATAAAAATTTTTTTTTTAAACAATTTTTTTTCAAAATTTTACGTAATTAAGTATAATTTTTTTATTCAATATTCAATGCTCTTATTAATTTTTGATCAAACACAAAAAACCGGATGTCAAAATGTTTTGTAGTTTTTGAGAAAATCAAAAATAACAAAAACTACTTTTGTTCTAAGAAAAGCCTTTTATTTTAGTTTTAATACGTTTTTGGATTCTTAGGTGAATTTACGATTGAAAGGATTAACTTTCTTTTTACTATTTTTTTAATTATCGTCTTATAAACATACAATAATATGACAAAGTACTGGATTAACCATATTTCACACATTTTTTCATTGAGAACACCTGCGTGAGAGCATTGGTTTAAAATTGACCTGCCACTTTTTTTATTATGGTGGGGTCGGCTTGGCGTAGGTGCATTTACGGAAAAAGGGATTAACTTTTTTTGTAAAATTTTTTTATTATCAGTCTTATAGGCATACAATAAAGTGACAAAGTACTGGATTAACACATTTTTTTATTGAGAACACCTGCGTGAGAGCATTGGATTAATATTAACCTGCGAATGTTTTTTAAATAATTTTTTGTAATAAGCTTTAGTTAAAAAATAGTTAACAATTTAAATAAACAGTAATTATGTATTTTATCTAAATATGCATGTATTTCTAATTTTAATTGATTTCAAGATTCAGGAACATTCTTGTTCTTATTTCGCAATTGCACTTTTCTGTCACTAGTTAGGGCGTGTAACGTTGCATTATTTAAAAAACATTCGCAGGTCAATATTAATCCAATGCTCTCACGCAGGTGTTCTCAACGAAAAAATGTGTGAAATATGGTTAATCCAGTACTTTGTCATATTACTGTATGTTTATAAGACGATAATTAAAAAAATAGTAAAAAGAAAGTTAATCCTTTCAATCGTAAATTCACCTAAGAATCCAAAAACGTATTAAAACTAAAATAAAAGGCTTTTCTTAGAACAAAAGTAGTTTTTGTTATTTTTGATTTTCTCAAAAACTACAAAACATTTTGACATCCGGTTTTTTGTGTTTGATCAAAAATTAATAAGAGCATTGAATATTGAATAAAAAAATTATACTTAATTACGTAAAATTTTGAAAAAAAATTGTTTAAAAAAAAAATTTTTATTTTTTTTTTCAAAATTTTGATTTTGAAAATTAATTTTTCAAAAACTATTCACTCGAATAACTTTATTTAAAAACAGGATTAAAGAGTGTATTTCTGGCTTTTCAAAATGCTATAGCAATACTCCGTAGGTATCACCGTTATTTTTTAATAATTTTTTTTCTGTTTTAAGTGATTTTTTTCTTAAATTGCCCCTCCCGCCTAAACGGGGGGAAATAGACCCCCCCTCCCATACGATTTTTTTCTTGTCTAAGTCCAACCTACACGCCCTAGCTTTTTGTCACACCTTATGCCAATCACCCTGTATATTGATAATATAGTAAATTTTAAAGATAATTGTACTTCGACAGCTAACGCTAATATGTTCGACACTATGGACATTTTGGAATGAGGAATATTTTTTTTAATGAGAATTCCAATACCCTGTTTTGCTGTAATGTTTTCTGGAAAGTTGTGAAAGAAGCCTGTGAATGATTTTGGTATGTAAGGTGTAAAGTTGTGTGCACAATGGGTTTCTTGGATGGATATTATGTTTAGGCTATATTCTTTAATAAGGATGTTTAATTCGTCATAGTTGTTCGAAAAACCTTGAATATTCCATTGTAAAATGTTTATTTTGGTGTCACAAAATGTATGTTGATCAATTTGATAAGGCCGCAGATATCCCTGGCCGGAGGGAGATTGGGTATTACCCAATCCCGCTCCCGCCAGTAATGTTTGCGGCCTATTGGTGGGTAAAATATGATTGTTTTTATTCATTGTTTTCCTTGTCAGGAGTGTCCATATAATGTTTTGTTTTTTATTAAATTGTTGGTGATGGAAGAGATAGGTGAGTGAGGGTTTGCATTTCCTGAAGTAGATTCAGTTGATGTTTGATTGTTGTTTGAAGGAAGAGCGGGTAGCGGGCGACTGATGGTCGTATTATTGCTTTGTGATATTTTATGAGTTGAGGGGATATGTGCCGAAGCGGTAGAAGGTTGTGAGGAAAGTTGAGTTTTCGAAGTTAATGTGTTTTCTTATGATTTTTTTGTGATGTTGTTATCTGCTGAATAGTTAATGGATTTTGTGGTAGATGTATTTTGCATAGTAGTGTTATTATCTTTTTGAGTTTCTTTAGCCTTTTCGGAGTATGTAACGTTTTTGGATGTTGTTTGAGGTGGCAACCTAAGATTATAAGTGCGCTTGGCTTCGGCCATACTACATTTATTACGTGTTTTAATGGTCAAAATATCTTTATTTTGTAAATATTTAGGACAGGTCTTAGATGATGATGCGTGATTGTCAGAACAATTGGCACACATAACACGCGTACATTCTGCAGGTGCATGTGGTGGGAGGTTGCAATTTTCGCACATTTTGTTTTTGTTACATCTTGAAGTAGTGTGGCCAAGAAGTTGGCAATTTCTGCACCTCATCGGATTGGGGATATACTCTTGCACTTTTGTTTTATACCACGCAATGTCAATTGTAGCTGGTGGTTGATATCTATCGAAAGTGAAGATCATCAAGCCAGTTGGATGCTGGATGTTATCTTTTGTTTTTAAGAATTTGCAAACCGAAGTTACACCTTGTGATTTTAGTTCACTTATGTCGTTTTTATTTGGCAATCCGGAAGCCTTCCGGACTCTTCTGAAAGTGTTCAATTGGGAAAAAATGACAGTTCTGATTCTGAAAAGAAGAGAAATTTGCTTCTGGATTTGAAATCAGAAGCAAAACCAGAAGCACTCACACATTCATATACTTAAACGTCAACCTCAACAGCTGTGATTTTTGGTATCCAAATTGTGCGAATCAACAAACATTTTTCTTTATTTTGATTATTGTACGCATTTGATGTTTCACATATACAATCAAACAAAACTTCAGAATCATCAGAAGCAAACAAAAGTGTTCAATTGGGATTCCGGATCGGAGAGAGATTCCGGATTGCCAAATAAAAACGACATAATAATTTCCTCTTCATTTATGTTTATTTAGGTTGGTGTGTATTTTAATTGAAACTGGGCATTGGTTTGCTAGGTTAGTTACCTTTAAGAATTTTTCGGCATTTTTTTTTTATTTCGTCAGTATGAGAATACTACCATCTCTTAACTGCGATATATTTTCGTACTCTGTACTTATAGCATCGATTGCTTTTCTAATAACGAAAATACTTACAGAAGACAATGGTTTCTTTTCATCATTCGATGTTATAGTTATAAATTTGGGGTCTTTGGTTGGAGGGGTGTTGGGTAAGGTTGGGAATTCATCAAAAGAAGAACGTTTGTTTTTCTTTGCTTTCGGCTCGAATTCTAGTGAAGAGTCAGCTAGAATATCGAACCTATTCCCGGGATTAGTTTTACTTGGCCCCGGGGCCATCATTACTTAAATTTCTTTCTTCGGAACAAGAAAAAAAATTACACGTGTTTAAAGAAAGCAAAAATTAAAGATAGGTTAAGCTCTGTAAGAGCGAGAGAGAAGGTAAGCTGATTATTAGACAAACTTCCACAGAGAAAAAGTCAACACGAAGTGAATGCTTTGAGAGCTAGACGGTGACTGTGGCATAATTTAACTTAAAATAATATAGGATAATAAAATTAAAATGATTAGTACGGAGATGTTTCATGATAGTGATTCAGATGAGGACAGGAGGTGCATTTTCAAGAAAATTAGAGATGCAACAAATCCTTTGGAGCTTCCTAGCAACGTGTAAGCATGAATTGAAATAAAGCAATAATACGAGCTGCTGTTTTGGATCAGCGCCAGTTCGAACTGGTACTTTTTCTCGAGAAAACGACCTTTGACCAAACGCAACGCTTTGAGGGATACTTGTACTGCACAATCTAACGAAAGCACTTTGATGACTTCTTCCTCAAGTGGAGAAAATGAAAATTGCTTTTTTGGAACGCCCGCCGCCAGTACCTTGTTGGTGGGATTTGTTCTGGGACAACTTCTTTTTTATGTTATTTTTATAGTCGAACCAAACCTTTAAATAAAATAAAATGTTTCTTAATTAATATTATGTTTCTCCATTTGATTTATTAATAAATTCAAAGCGAATCAAAAACGAGGTTCATTTTGTTTAACTTATCATGTAATAAAATGACAAATAATTATGTACCTTCTTCCAACCATTTACATCTCTTAAAGGCGGTCCAACTGCATTGAGGCTTTTGCTAAGGTCCTCCCATGACTCGCCGGCTTTTTTCCTTGCTTCGACTGACTGGATACTTCCCTTTGTAAAGTGAGAGTGGGTTAGGAAAAAATCAACCAAAATTTCATACTGCCTAACAGACGTAACTTTTAATCTATAATTTTTAAATTTAGTTAAAATATGTATGCATATTCGCTATTATTTTAGTTTGTTTTTTACTTACATTTTCGGATACATTACTTGACTCGACAACTTTTTAAACATGACTGATTTGTCACACAAAAATACTCACTCTAGTGTTCGTTTGACGTTTGACGTTCGAGTTGGGGAATACCCATTATTAGTGACTCGTGTTCGCGAATACCATCTCATGTGAAATTTTCCCATGTCACATAAAACTCACTCGACTCGTGTTCAGGAATAGGGCCCCTGGTTTCGAATTAAAGCGACTTAAAGTGTTGACGGTGAAGCTTATGTCCGGTCAGGTGCATTGGGACAGATACATGAGGCATCCGATTGCCTCTTGGTACAGGATGTTTTCCAATTCACCATTTTGGGCTAACAACTTTAGACTGGCATTCATCGGTGTTTTTACTGGTTTGGATTTCGTCATTCCAAATTTACTTAGAATTGATTCGATGTACTGCTCTTTGTCCAAAGCATATGAATTTTGACCCTCGGTGATACGCATTCCTAGAATGTGTGTGGCTGGTCCAAGTTCCTTCATCTTAAATTTTTGATGCAGGTTGCTTTTCATGTTTGTTAGCCATTCAGTGTCGTTGGAAAACAGTAAAATGTCGTCCACATATATAGCTAGTATGAGGACATCGTTTTTATTAATCCTGTAGTAGACGCATGGATCAAAACTGGATTGCAGTAATCCGGCCGCTTTTAGGGCTTATTCCAGTTCCATGTTCCATACGCGACTGGATTGTTTGAGTCCGTATAGCGCTTTGTTCAGCATACATACTTTTGATTTATTTGTTTGGTTCACAAATAATGGCGATTGTTCCATATAGACGGCTTCTGATAATTCACCTTGCAAAAAGGCGGTGATGGCATCCATCTGCTCTATTTGAAGGTCAAGTTGGGCGGCGAGTGCAAAGAGATACCGTAGGGAACTGTGACGTACAACTTGTGAGTATGTTTCGTCAAAATCCACTTCTTTCCGCTGCGAGTATCCTTTGATCACAAGTCTTGCCTTGTGCCGGTCAATTTGGCCTGTGACGTCCCGTTTGGTTCGGTAAACCCATTTACATTTTATAGGTTTACGATGATTTGGTAAATCTACCAAAGGCCAAGTGTTATTTGCCATCAATGACTGAAACTCTTCCTCCATGGCCAACTTCCATCTGCCTGCATCTGGTCTCTATAATGTTTTGCTGTGAGAAATGCTTTGCAGTATTTTTATTTTTAAAAGAATTTATTCTAGGATACATACTTGCCTTGGGGTATGCGCCTCGCATCGTGAGAGTTTAGCACTAGTTGGTTTTCAACCGAAAAAAGTCTATTGAAATACGATTGAGGCGCCACAAGTCCAGATTGGGGCTCGTCATCTGCAGCATGCTGGTTCATCTCCAGTTCGCAGTCATCATAGAGATCGTCATTATCAGAGGAAGAACTACTGTTTTTCTCTGTGATGTAATCTTTATATTTTCCTGGTATATGGCGCTCCCTTTCGCTGCGCCTTAATTTTGTCAACTTTGAGTTAGGTTGCTGGGGTAGCGCATCGGCATTGGAATTGGGGATTGCCACATCTGGATCATTCACAATTGGATTGAATACATCTGGGTTGGAGTTGTCACTTTCGTCTACGCTTAAATCATCTTTACAAGACATCGAGTCGTTGAGTTCAACGCCTTCTTCGAGATTATTTTCGACTTCGTAGAATAAATTCAATTCAACAAATCTCGGTGTTTTAGGCTTTACCATCGGACATTTTCGTGAAAATTCACCAGCGCAATTATCTTCATTGATGAAGGTTACATTGCGACTCTTGAAAATTATATTTTTAATGGGGTCATAAAGACGATAGCATTTAGTATTTTCATCAAATCCGGTAAGTATGCCTATGCATTCATGTGCTTTCGGGTCGAACTTTTGTCGAGTTATCTTTGGGATGTGTGACATGACCGTTGTGCCGAACACTTTTATGAGTGATAAATCTGGTTTAAATCCAGTCCATGCCTCTTCAGGAGTAGTGCCTGTGCCTTTGGACGGTGATCGATTTAACAGGTATACTGAATGTGCTACCACTTTGGGTTTCAACAAAACTTATAAATTCTTGAAATTTTTAAATGATATACAAACATTTTTCTCGTAAAATCGTCAATGAACGATAAAAAATAACGATTGCCTCCGAGAGACTCATGTATCATGTTCCATTGGACCACAGATGTCCGAATGCACAATTTCTAAAATTTCATTAGCTCTCTTACCTTGCTTCTTGAAAGGTAGTCTTATTTGTTTGCCATAGGACAAATTTTGCAGTCCTTTTCGATTTTGTTGGAGAAATTGATTCCATTGCCCAATCCGTTATTTAATTTTTTCAGGCTGTCATAAATAAGGTGGCCCATTCTTCTGTGCCAGAGTTCTCGGGTTGTTGTTGAGCCACAAGTTAGTGCTTTGTTCGGTGGTGCTGTGTCTAATCGAAATAAATCATTTGTTAGAGTACCAGTTGCAATTACCTTTTTATTTTGATCGAGAACTTCAACCCCTTTGCTCTGAAATACAACGGTGTGACCTAGCTTTACAATGCAACTAACAGACAACAAATTTGTGGTTAAATCGGGAATATGCTGCACATCACTAACCTCAACCAAATCGTCATTGCCCATTTTGCCAGTTCTCAGTAAAATTTTGCCGATTGATTCAATTTTCATTTCGCCTCAATTTGCCACGATGACCGTGCCTGTCGTTCTTTTTGAATTAAGAAGAACATCGGATAACGACGTCATGTGTGATGTTGCCCCCGAGTCGAAAAACCATTCATCACGACTTCCAAGGCCAATTGTTGAAAGCGCCACACCAAATGCATTATATTTCTTACCACCGTGTCGCTAGAATTAACTTGGAAATTCTTTGCGATATGCCCGAAGTTGTTGAACCGTCTGCATTTCAGTCCTTTCCGCTTTTGTTTGATGTTGGGTAGCCACTTGTGGTGTTTCGACGAGAAAAGTGCTGCATTTTCACTTTCTCCGGGCTGCATCTCTTGAAGAAGTTTCGTTTTAATGGCGTCACCTGTAATTTTGGTGCCAGAATTTTCAAGCGCCATAATCATCGGGCGATATTCTTCTGATAAGCCCGCCAAAAGTAGTGTACCTACCCACTCTTCGTTGATTGGGAAACCAATATCGTTTAACGCCTGTGAAGACGATATAATTTCGTTGACACAGCGATCCATCGAACCACAGTTTGACAAAGAAGTGGTTATCAATTTTCGAAGTAAACCAACAAAAATGAAATTTCTTACAATGAACACGTTCAGAATTAAATAGTTACATACATATATGGACTCTTACCATGATACAACTATACAAGATAGCGCCTTCGCGTTTTTATTTTTCTCTTGTTCTGCGCATCTACGTCATCGAGGCACACATGTGTTTGACGTTTTACTTTCAGTATGAGAGAAACTCAGCTAATGGTAAACAAGTTAAGCTGTTTTCTCATCTTTTAGATAAATTAATTACAACATTTGTACATTTTATTAGTTTAAAAGTGAAATTATATACTTTATAAATATATATTTATTGATGTGATAACATTCACTGTGGTATATGTGATTGCGAAGCTTGTGAAATTCATTGAAATTAATTTAAAATAGTTCCTCTAGTGTTTTCGTTTTCAAATGTTTATTTTAATTGAAATAAATACAAAGGGGCAAAATTTTAGACAACCTATTATTAAGGGTTTAGCAATTTACTAGTTAGCAATTTGTTAAACTTTTAGTAATTTACTAACTCTTCGAAAATTTTAAACCTTTTCTTTCGTTTTACTAACTAGTAAATTACTAATTGCCTTTTATTAAAAATGGTGCATCTGAACACGTTTAAACAATGAAACTTCGTGAAAAAATACAAAGCAAACAAAACTAAATCTGAGGAACGGACCTAATAATTTAATTTGTCAGCAGTCAAAGCGACAACCACAATTTATTTCTCAAAAAGAAGTGTAATGGAACTTATACTTGTAATTTTGGTGAAATTGGAATCCCACGGCAAGTAATTCGGTCTTGGATTTTCAGGTTTTCAATCAAGAACCGAACTCTTGTCTTGTCAAACTTATCATCATCATCATCGGCTCGACAACCGGGTTCCGGTCCTGGCCTCTTTCAACAAGTCTCTCCACCTATCCCGGTCTCTAGCCGACGCCATCCAGTTGCGCACCCCAAGGCTTCGGGCGTCCTGGTCTACGCCATCTCTCCAGCGCAAGCATGGTCTACCACGCTGTCGTCTACCATAGAATGTACCACAAAGAACTTTCCGAGCAGGTTCCTCTTCGCTCATGCGAGCTAGGTGCCCTGCCCACCGGAGTCTACCGAGCTTAATTTTTGTCACGATATCTGCTTCTAGGTAGATTGCGTACAATTCATGATTGTACCGTCTCCGGAATCGTCCTTCCTCACATATGGGGCCAACAATTCTCCTTAAGACTTTTCTCTCGAACGCAGCTAAGAGGTCGGAGTGCTTTTTGCTAAGCACCCAAGTCTCGGATCCATATGTGAGTACTGGCAGGACCATGGTCCTGTACAGCAGCAGTTTTGAAGTTATGGTGAGATTTCTGGATTTGAAGAGCTTTGACAGACTATAGTAGGCTCTGTTGGATTTGAGAAGCCGCCCGCGTATTTCTTCTTCTATGTTGTTATCGGCTGCTACTATTGACCCAAGGTATTTAAAGGATTGCACCACTTCAAATTCGTGCTCCGCTACCTTGATTGTTTGACCAACTGTTCCTCTCGCATTCGACGCCACCATGTACTTTGTTTTACCTTCACTAATGTGCAGCCCCAGATTTTGTGCCGCCTGCTCGATCTGGATGAAGGAATCGTGTACAGCTTGTTCGGTTCTTCCGATGATGTCAATGTCGTCTGCGTAAGCCAGTAACTGGCTGGACCTGTTGACGATGGTCCCTCTTGTTGCCGTGCCAGAGTCACGGATTGCTTTCTCCAACGCCAGGTTGAAGAGGAGGCAGGCCAAACCGTCCCCTTGTCGGAGTCCATTAAAGATGTTGATTGGTCTGGATAGCAATCCGGCTATTTTTACTTGGCTTGTTACGTTGGTCATGGTCAACCTACATAGTCGTGTCAATTTATTGGGGATGCCGAATTCTCTCATGGCTTTGTAAAGTTCTACCCTGGCTATGCTATCATAGGCGGCCTTAAAGTCTATAAACAGATGGTATGTTGGGATGTTAAATTCTAGACATTTTTCCATCGCCTGCCTAAGGGTAAAGATCTGATCAGTTGTTGATTTGCCTGGAATGAAACCACACTGATATTGCCCGATGACGGTTTTAGCGTATGGGGTTATCCGGTCTTGTAGGATAGAGGAGAGTATCTTATAGGCGGTACTCAACAACGTGATACCTCTATAATTGCTGCACGTTGTGACATCTCCCTTCTTATGTATGGGGCATATTAAACCTTTTCGCCAGTCTTCTGGCATTTCTTCCTGCTCCCATACCTGTACTATAATATCATGAATTGCTTGACGTAAGGCTGGCCCGCCGTGATGGAATAATTCGGCTGGTATGCCATCGACTCCCGGGGCTTTGTTCTGTTTAAGCCGGCCTATAGCCTTCTCAACCTCTTCTATGCTTGGTGGCGGCAACATAGGGTATTCTTCTTGAAGTAGTGGAGCCTCCACTTCTGCAGTGAGCTGACCATTTAGCAATTCATTAAAGTACACTTCCCATCGCTCCAGTATGCTTTCAGGATCGGTGATCAGATTTCCCTCTCCGTCCTTGCAGTATGTGCAGCGTGGTGTGTACTGCGTCATGTTTCGGACGGATTGGTAGAACTTCCGCGCCTGGTGCGGACCTCGCTCTCGGCTGTTTTCTATTTCACAGATTAGGTTCTTCTCCCAGGCTGATTTCTTTTGTCTGTGAAGCCGTTTTTCTGTTCTTCTGAGCTCTTTATATTCCTCTTCGCGTGCCCGCGTTCTATGAGATTGTTGCATTGCTCGGTATGCAACATTCTTACGTTCAGTCGCTAGCTTGCATTCATCATCAAACCAGTCGTTCCGATTTTTACGACTGCTGCCTAAGATGGAGTTGGCAGTACTAATGACAGTATTTTTAAGACGTGTCCACTTCTCATTTACGCCCAGCATACTGGCTCCAGGACTTACTCTCCCTAAATTAGGTGTTTCTAGGGCGAGTCCTAACGCATTACCAAAGGTGTTACTGGTGTTTTCATTGCGCAGGGCAGCCGTGTTGATTCGAACCTGATCGGCGGATGCAATGCGTCTTCGCAAGGCAATCCGCCCTCGGAAAACCATACCAACAAGATAGTGATCCGAGTCGATATTGGCACCTCGGTACGTTCGTACCGTCATCAAGTTCGAGTAGTGGCGACGGTCTATCAACACGTGGTCTATTTGGTTACGAGTGACTCCATCAGGTGATACCCAGGTGGCTTTGTAGATATCTTTACGCGGGAACCTGGTACTCGCAACTACCATGTTTTTCGATGCTGCCAATTCTAAGACTCGAAGTCCATTGTCATTAGTGTTCTCATGCAAACTATGGGTGCCTGCGTAATGCCTGAATACCGGCTCCCGACCTATTTTTGCGTTCAAATCCCCAAGGATGATTTTAACATCATACCTTGGACAGGCATTGAGGGCCCTCTCGACTTGTTCGTAGTAAGTCTCTTTTTCTTCGTCTGAGGACTCCTCCGTAGGTCCGTGAACGTTAATGAGGCTGATGTTCGTAAATTTGCCTCGCACGCGAAGGGTGCATAGCCTTTCGCTTATAGCGTTAAAGCCGATGATAGTAGACTTCATTTTTTCGCTGACTAGGAAGCCTACCCCGAGCACATGGTGTTTTGTATGACAGCTGTAGTATATGTCATATTCTTTCTTCTGTAAAACACCATTCCCTGTCCATCTGATTTCTTGAAGAGCTGTTATGTCAGCTTTATATTTTGACAGGGCATCGGCTAGCTGCTGAGCAGCTCGAGCTCTATAGAGCGATCGTACGTTCCATAAGAAAATTCGTAAATCGTTTTTCCTTTTTCTTTGCGTAGGTTGTCGTCGTGAAATCAGTCCGTTTCCGAGGCTTGTTGTCGTTCTCGAAATTCATTAAGTTTTACGGGACAGGGAATTAACCTGTCGCCAACCTGAGGAACCAGCCTGATCATATTAGCCAAACTTTTTTTAAAAGGCTTGTTTCTAGCGGCCGCCGCGAAGAGGCTATGATCACACTTCCACCAGTCCCGAATAGTTACGGCACGTGCATGTTTTCGTATGCTACATGTTGTTCCCCCTATTCGTCTGATGGCTGACCGCCATGTCAAACTTATACCTTTAGTAAAATTCTCCATCGTCCAGCTCTGCAAAAGGATTTGCTGGGGACTTAAAACATCGCACTTTTCTGCACAAAGCTGAGTCTTCGAACATATCAAAATCTTCGTCTTTCGAAAACGTTTTATATTATTTTGTTTACTTTTTAAAGAATTAACTCACTAATCATAAAAAAAAAAACACAATTTAACTCTTTCAAATAAAATTCTCAAGAAATTTTGTACGAGGAAAATGACAGAAGTCATGGATTTAGCAAATTACTAAAAGTGAAAGCAGCCAGTTTGTGATTTTAACTTTAGTAAAATGTTAAGGGAGAGTAATATGTTAAAATCGTTTAAACTTAGCAAAATCCTTAGTAATTTACTAAAATGGATTTAACATATTACTAAATCGTTTAAAATTTTGGGCCAAAGTTTTTAGTTTATAATTTTTTTATATTTTCTTTTCTTTGAATTTTTATTTTCTACAATTTCCCTATTTAATTTGCGTATACGGAAATACATTCGCGATCGGAAAAAAAGTGTTTTTATTTTATCATCGCAAACAATATTTGCCTTTTTGGAAATATCCATCATGTGCTTGATGTACTGACCACAAATATAAATACCCTGGCCTTCTCCATTCACCGCGTTGAAAACATTTTCAAGTGATAGCATGTGGGCCATTACTTCTTCCGATGGTTTAGAAAGGCCTCCTTCATCTAAATGGTGTACCCAAGAGTCGTCGTTTCTGTGTCCATCTTCCAGGTCGGAAAAAGTGCCCTTTAAACGGTAGCAAATATATCCAGCTAAGTTTTCCAGGCCATCGTATGCCATTGGCAAATCATACTCTTTTTTACTTTCAAAAGATGTGTTGACTTTAACAATATTAAAAATTTTTCCTAAAAAAAATTAAATCAAGAAACGAATTACATCATTTGAAGATTAAAATTCATTTATTTCACATTACCTGAGAAGGATTCTTCTTCCAACCTCAGATCAGGTGTATCATCTACACCAACGTTCCCATTGTCCGTTAGTGCACCTTCGTTGTGACCCAGGATATATGACCGTAGCCTATATTTGAATTCCTGGCGATCGGGATGGTCGTGAAGTCCTCCTTTTGCTCTAATGACACCGAAAAAGTTTTCCAAGACATCCTGGTTCAACCGGTAAGTCATTATGAACTTGACATCAAAGCGGTCTTGCATGTCTTTGTACAGCATCTGTAAGGCATTATTAGATTGCACAACTCCTTGAAAATAGGAAGTAAGTTAGATAGAATTTGTTTTCAATATTTATTTGTCCATTTACCTTTTTGAAATGGAAGCATAGTATTTTTGCCAACAACTCGCATATCGCATATCATTTCAGTCATGTTTTTCAGAATCACGTTTTGTGATTCCAAATGAAGTCCATAAGCATGGACTCTATCCCTCGAATCACTGTATGGGGACCTGACGTTCATTACGTCGAACCAATCGTTCGTCTGTGAAAAAAAAATAATAGTATTATAGTTTAGTTTTAGTTGTTGATCTATACGTACATATTTTAATAAATTGTAGCATTCTTCCCAGCTTTCGTCTTGTAGGAGACCTAGACTAACTGCCCGCGATAGTGCTTTAGCTACTGTATGCGAAAACAGTTTTGTTGCCAGTTTCACCTTTTGCCGATCCGCTTGCACAACATTAATGCTCTTTGGAGAAATTTTGTGAGTAATGCTCAACTCTCCAGATGTGAACGAAAGGAGTTTTAAAATGATGTCCTTTTTCACAATTCTTCCGTTGAGCATAAATCCGTGGTCGACAAAGTGATTCCTTATAAACTTTATGAGATGCGGAACGTCAGCGAAAACATAAATTTTTGTTTCTCCGTGCAAGAACCTGCAGTAATAATATTGAGTAAATAAGGAAGTAAAGTTTCTAAAAGTTAACGATTTCATACCATGGCTTATCCATGTTGACTTCAAGTTCAGTATACAACCCTCGGTTTGCACCACCTAAGTCACTTGTTATTGCAACTACAGTGAAGCCACAGTTGCCTACAGTTTGTATTGTTTCCAACAAAATATTTTTTGTCATTTTGCAGTCAAAATCGTAAAAAATTGGCTGTTTCCATTTTCCTATAAGGCCTGTGGATGCAAGATTTTTTAATTAAAAGGATGCTTTCATAAATAATGTTATTTTACGTTTACCTCTTAGCATCCCTACCTGTACGTAAGAGGCTGGTTTGAGTGTCGTGTCTGAGTTCTGTCGTAACAGTATGCTTCTTTGACTTTCATTTCATCGAAACTAAGAACGCATAGTTTCTGATCCCGAGTCAACTCCTTCGACGCTTTCATGATTTTTATTATGGGCATCATGATTCCTGGTGTTATATCTAGCTTCTGGGACCATGTTTGAAGCGTTCGAATAGCGGGAAGCGGGAATTTTTTTCTTTTTAGCAATTTGTATGTTCTTTTGATGAAACTTAGCTTTCCTCATTCGCTTTTCTAACTGCTGTATTTTTTCTTCTGCACTCGACAACTTTGTGCTCAAGTTCTGATTTTCGGAACGTAACTTTTTTCTAAAAAATATAAAAAAATAAATAATAAAGAAATGCAACTATAATTCGTAATATGACATACATTTCTTCATTTAAGTCTTTTACTTCATTTAAAGATGTTGATAGTAACATCGGCTCTGGAGCGTTCGACCTTAAACTTTCATTTTCCATTTGAATTTCTGGCTCGATTTCCAGAACTGCTTCTTCGAGCAAGTTGTTAACCAATTCTTTTGTGTTTTTCATCTCCATTCGTTTTGATCGCTCTGTTGATGTTGATGGAATTTGTACAGAGGTTCCCTTAATGTGGACTGTAGGAACTGCATCCGGTTCAAACGACGTAATGGAGTGAATCCTATATGAAAAAAAAATAGTTTTTCCTTTAAAAATATCAAGGTAATATTATATTTAATATACCCATTTCAAACTTCACATTATTAATGAAATCATCTTTCATAAAATGTAAGCTGCAAATTTTCGCAGTTTGAATGTTTATTGGATCTTTTCTTTTGCAAAACAAAATCCACTGTTTTGCTAGATTTAAATTTCGTTTTGGAAACTTATGAAAACTTGTGTCAGCCGTTTTTTTTCGTGATGTGTTATTACACTCATAAACTGAACAAATACCCATTTTATATATACGCTTCTATTTATTTAATAACAAACACAGATCTATTTCAAAATTATTTAAAAAAATTTAGCCAAATTATTTTCTTTCTTACAATCAGAGAACGGAAATGAAAGTAAAAGTAAATAAAATTGCGCCAAAAAATAACTTGGTTGTGCCTCGATGACGTCATGATATTTGACAGCTACAAGACCAACATGCGCAAAGCGCTATCTTGTTTAGTTGTATCATGGACTCTTACGAAACGATAAGTAGTTTGATGAAACGCTTCAACGACGAATATTGTGATTCCAATAAATTATAATCACTAGTAAATCGAGCTATTGGCCACTTTTCTACAAGAACTCCAATCATAACTTTACGTTCTTTTCAAGTCATACTTTTCCAAAAGTAATTTTGTTGGCGATAAGAATTGTTAGAATCAACAGAGATAGACGTTGTTGAAGGTTGCCAACAGCCCGATCAATAAGTAGGAAATAAATTTTGATCTATATTTTGTGAGTCTTTACCAGTGCTGTTATGTAAAATAATGAATTTCTCAAAAAATGTAGTTACGAGGATAGGGCAGAAAGGGAACGATATATTAACTAATTATTTTGCAAACTTAATCAATATGATACAGTGTATTTTCTACTAACAAGGTCACCACATCCATCCCATATTTTTAATTTTTAGCTTCAATCCTGAATATCTCGTTTTGGCAGTGTCTTCAACATCGTCTTTAGATTCTTCGAATGAAGCAGAATCCTTTACTATTCCCACTTGAAGATACTACAAGATCTTCTGTGACTTAAAAACGGTTGTGCTCATAATGGTTATCATTTGATTTTTCTCTTCCTACTTATATGTGTTGGCCCAAACCTATTTTTCTTATGGACAAACTCGTCTTCGTTTGTCGGACTTTGTTTTCCATTTCTTAGCAAAACGACCTGGACAGTAAACACTGTTTGTTAAGGGACCCACTCGTATACATCTCTGACATTCACCATCTTCGTTTAGACCGTTTCGTTTATGAGTAGGATGGATGCTATAGATCCCAATTGACGAAGGAATTATAACCATCGACTCT
Organism: Chrysotoxum bicinctum; assembly: GCA_911387755.1. Taxonomy (NCBI): domain Eukaryota; kingdom Metazoa; phylum Arthropoda; class Insecta; order Diptera; family Syrphidae; genus Chrysotoxum; species Chrysotoxum bicinctum. The sequence goes on from OU426988.1 coordinate 162,247,838, forward strand.
GTCTTTAACATCCCTAGCACCTCTTCTAAAAAGTGTTCCTTTTCTAATAAGCATTTCTTTAAATCTCTAGAACCCCATGCATTTACAACTTTATCTTTTATATTAATTTCGACAACCTCTTACATATTTTTTTTCACTTAGTTTTATTACCCATACCTTGAATACATCTTCAGTGTTTAGTTGCTTTTATTTAATTTTAATTATAGTTGCTTTTATTTAAACAGTCTTCCTTCCAACAATAAAACACGTCTTGATCGTTCTGCGCACAAATTACAACTGGCTTTATACAATCTGTCTTTCTTAATTCTAGTACAAATTATAACAAAGAGGATAGGAAAAAGAGAACAGTATTTATGTGTTATACAGATATAACGATCGGTAGGGGAAATTACATGAGGACACAATAACTAAGGGTTTATGGTATTATATATTAACAATGTGTGTGTTTAGGAGACTGATAATAAATGAACAATAATACAACTATAACTGGTAGCATGCGATACCTTAACATATAATAACTACTACAAGTGGTAGTATCTCCCTCAGTAGTATCAATATCGACTAATGCTTCAGGGGTATTCCAAATTACCTTTTGCAACTGGGGTACTCCAAGATGCAAGATCTTATTTTTCCTTTTTTTTGAACTGCATCTATCAAACCAGGAAGTTTAGTTTTACTCATTTTGAAGCCAAAAGTATTAAATTATTTACTCAAATGACACACAACCCAAGATTTAAATTAAAATCAAATATGATTTATGTGTTAAAAAAGCAATTTTTTTATTAATATTAAAAGCCACGGACCTGTAATTATGCCCTCCCTCGTTGAACCAGCACGAGCAGCTTCTTATTGCCCAGATCTTCACAGGATAATAAAATTGACCACACGAACTTCGAATATATTTTGGTTTATACGACGCACAAAGGCCTTTTTTTGAATCCTTTACTATCCGGCTCGAAGGACCAATGTTTGCCGCAAGGACAATGAGCAAAACTTGAAATACCTAATTATTGTATCCTCCGCAGTCCAACTGTCGCGGAGTCAACACACAAATTACAAATTGCCGTCGGAAAGGTCACTCAGAAAAGAATCGAACAAAAAAAAAATTGAAAAATAAAAATCAGTTACATACGTTTAAAATTCAAGTTAATTTTAGCTTTTATTTGTATAATTTTAGTTCTTCTTGATATGAGCTTTTAATTGGGAATTTGAGAGACCACGTCCGTTCACGATGAATGCTCAAAAAACAACAACCTAACCTATTAGAAACTCCAGATTCCCAACGAGTCCAAGACCTGGTACCAAGCCCAGGCTTTTGAAATCCAGCGACACACAAAAATTAATGTGCCGACGCCAGCAATTATACCAATCCTTCGTGGGAGCGAAGCCATTAGGAATTTGCTTATTCTTTATTGTTCGTCAACCAAGTATTTTTTCTGTATTTATGTAGTCGATTCGAACAGATTTGCTGACCGAATCTGTTTCTCGTGTTCTTATCCAAACACATTAGATATTCAATGGCACAAATATCTAATGTGTCACCGACGCACAGAGGTCGATTTTAAAGGTTTAGGCGGCCAAAATTATTTTTTAGTGTATTTTAACTTTAAATAATGTAAATTATAATTGCCATCAACGGACTTTAAAAAAATATGCATTCATTTGACACTAAAATTTGAAAAAGGAAACAAATTTCAAAAATTTGGATTTTTATTTTTAGGAACTACAAAATTCATTTCAAGAGTTGAAAAAAAAAAAAAATTAAAATATAGTAGCAATTCATTTTCATAATGATATAAAAGAACAAAAATAAATATTTTAACAGTTGAAAAATTAAAAATAATAACAGTTTTTACTTTATATCTATTGTAAGGAACGAAAATATCTAGGTGAACAAAAAATAAAAAATTATAACAGTTTATTTAACTTTTGTATTTATAGGTAGGGTCAGTTGGGGTAATTGGGGACAGTTTTTGCAATTTCAGAGAGATACAAATTTATAATTAAAAAAAAAAAAAAATACAAGCAATTTTGGACTTCTAAAAGTGTTAAACTTATAAAATAATGAGAAGAGTTAATAATCTAATGGCTAAAAAACGTTATGGTGAATAATAAGTGCAATACTTTGGTGTTTTCATTTCCCCCCGCAATGTTCCCATTTACCCCATTTTATTTTAAAATCAGGGGTAAATGAAAACGTCTTTCTGTTTTCGCTTGCTTGATATAGACTTCGGAATGGGGCAAATGTGAACATAAGTGATTCTTCTATAGAATACAACCAGTCTTGTTCATTTCAATCGATGTTTCCATTTACCCCGTAGTTAAAAATTATTTCAGTTTAAAGGCTTATGAAAAGTGTTTTTATAGTTGGAAAACTTTGAAAAAGGTAATGAAAACAATATTTGTACATTTATAAAAGTAAAACTTCTTTATTTGGAGATCAATTAAGTGTATTTTACAAAGAATGGTTAGTTTTCTTTTACACTAACACTTTTTTGAAATTTATAGTGAACTCTGCTTCCCATCATAACCATAGTTGGATTTTGGAGAACACCAATAATTTCTTTAATATGAATTGTTTTTTTTTTCGGATGGAACCAATGCAAAGGTCTTTCGGGTGGTGTCCAAGCTTTTAAGAAGAGTTATTTCAACTTTATCAATTTGCTGACATGTTTCAATTACGTATGTGTTGAATATGGATGTAAGTCTGCTTCCACCTTTGAACTGGGTCAAAGCAAATTGACCTTTTTTAATAGTAGAATGATCCATAGGGTTTAAGTTTCAATTTCGTCATCTTCTTCGAATTCTTCGTTCCATGGACTATCTTCATCACCTTACCTTAGATTTTTTGCTTGTTTTTTTTTCTTCGGCGTCTCTCAGTCGTTTAAGTACTTCTTCTGTTGTCAAAACTTCCCCGTATGTCATTTGTTTCAGTCTTGGTGTTGGCTTTTTCGGTTCGGTTAGCAAAATGTTTGATGTTGAAGGACTTGCGTTACAAAATAAATCGGTGATAGTATCTATTGTAGAGAAAAAAAACTACCGATATAAATAAAACGTATATAACTTACTAACAAATCTGTTTAAATCTACGTATATAAATACAAAAATGTCGTTATTAGTCTTACGAATCGTACCTTGTACATTTTGGTGTTCTTCTCTATGGGACGCATCCAGTTCAATAGGGTTTGTAACCATGCTTTGTTCAAATTCTAGAGGTGGCGGATATTGAATTTGTGTTTCATCCAAAACGTCATCGGAAAAGTGAGTCGAATTAATGTTATTGTCGTTTGGACAGAAACCCAAAGGAGAGATGTGTTCTGCATCGGAAACTTGTTCACTACCTATATGGTGTTGAAACAAAATTTCAAATCTTATTTAAATGAACATAAAATATGGTAAGAATTGTTTACTTTCTATTTCGAGAACGGCTTCGCTTTGTGCTGGCACCATATCAGAAGCATTTAAACTTGTCCGATAATCTTCTAGAAGCTTTGATGGAAATTCACTTTCAGGAAACTTAAATCTGTCAACAGGAAACAAACCAGTGCTAAGAAACCCAGAAATAATGTTGTCTGCGCTCATGGCTTCTTTCCAAGTTTCTCCGATGAGTTGAGAAAATAATTGCTTACTTAAACGCATTTTTTTTCCCAATGGGTTTTTATTGGACCAAAGACGCATTTGTCTAAAGGCTGCATTTTGTCTGTAAGGTGGCTTGGTAGGCGCATTAATACTATATTGTTTTGCAGAGCTATTTCAATGATTTTAACACTGATGTGACTGCAATGTCCGTCATATATAAGCAAAGCTGGCTGATTAAGGGTGGATTCTTTTAAGCGAATTTCTTTTACAAACGGAATAAAACCGTTTGCAAACCAATTGCAAAATTGTGGTTCTTCCATCCAACCATTTTTTGAGGTTGCATACAACGTTCCAGGAAACCCATCTGTTGAAGTCCACCTGGCTTGTACAGCAGCACCTTTGAAAATTATCAATGGTGGCAGTACTGAACCATCCGCGGACACGCATGCCAGCACAGTTGTGGATTCACGTCCAGATCCTCCAGAAACTCTGCTCAAAGCTTTGCCTTTGACGCTTATTGCACGAATACGACTAGGATCGTGATGAAAGCCACTTTCGTCTGCGTTGAAAACAAAGTGTGGTTTATCGGCTAATTGATGTTCTACTATTACTTTCTGGAGCTTATTATAAAAATCATAAACTACAAAGGGATTCCTTGCATCCTTCCGAAGCTTTTGTAAATGTTCGGGTTTTTTTAATGAAAGTTGGGGATTGCGCTTCATAAACCCTAAGTACCAATCTTCCCCTGGAACATTGTTTTTAAAAGGTGTTTTTAAGCCGCTTACTTTAATATATTCCCCGACTAATTCCCGCATTTCTTTTTTATCACAAGGAATCCCCATTTCTGAGCGTGTTATAAGACACCGAACTATTTCATCTTCAATTTCTTTAGGAATTGCAGGTGTTCTCCCAGATCCAATTATTATGAGAGGTGTTTTTCGGCCTTTTATTCTGTTGAAAATAACAGTTTTTGGAATATGATAATATTCTTCAGCCTGTCGGAATGTCATTTTTTTGTTGACAACGTCAAAAACGGCCTTTTTAAGATCAGTAATGTCGTATTGGGGAGGGGATCTCTTTTTTTGATATGTGCGCGGCATTTCTTTACACTGTATCAAATAATTAAAATACAATTTCATTAAAAGAACTGTTCTCATTTACCCCAAATTCATGTTTTCATTTACCCCCGACGTTAATTCTACTGGGGCAAATGAAAACACTTTAAATATGAGAACCTAACTACTTATTACGAGAAACTGTTTAAACAGATTAGATTATTGCTATACACTACACTTGAAAAAAATACAATATTACTCACGTATTTATTTAAACACACTATAAAACAAAAATATTTAAAGACTTAATTAATTGACTTATACTTTTTTGAGACACATTTACTTTGAAACAGAAATTTCAACTAAAAACTGAAAGAAAGGAACCCGAGGTATAATGCACCGGTTGCACGAATATTCAAAATGTATGGCTACTATGTTTCTTGAATTTAAATTATAATTTTAACGGCAGAAATTACTGCCGTTTCCATTTACCCCATGTTTCCGTTTACCCCAACCGACCCTACTTACTTATTTATTTCTTATTAATCTTGATCTGTGCCAGAATCGTCAGATTCGGTGTAAGGGTTAGCTGGTAACAACATTTGGATCGTTTCCGGGCAAAATGATTTTGATTTAATTTTTTTTTGTTTGCTTCATACTACTTATTAAAGGATCCGAACTCAATAATAGTCTATTGTATATATCAACATTACATTCATTTCTCGACAATTTTCTTGCATAATTTTCTCGGTATAAGTGAAAATGTTTATTTCGAGCTTCAGCTGCCTCTTCCGAGAGCTGTCCTATGGGTAATATGCCATTTTCAATTATAGCCGAACCATGAATTAATATTTTATGCATTGTAGGACTCATTGCTCATTGGGTGCCATGCATAAAGGTCCACATACAATTTTGCAGTTTCCATGGCATAGCTGTTGAAAATTTGTGTATTTAATTTATGACCACTTGAAATGGTTTCCAGTATAACTTTCAATTATATATCAACTCAAAATTAACTTTTGTAATATCGGCAGCTAATTGAGGATTTTCAAAAAATCTTCTGCTGGTGTTACCGTCATTGGTGTTACCAAAATTAGTTTCTGGCATGTCAACTAACAATCCGGTTTATTTTTTAAATCGTTCCTGAATATATTTTTTTGTTTGAACCTCTAACATTTTTTCTTCGTCCGTTCTTTTGTCTCTGTATTTTTTGACTGGTAATTTATACGTCAGATGCAAAATGTTTTCAAAAATTCTAATTCTGGCGTGTAGGACAGAAAGTCCGAATTCGACAGCCTTAGAATTTGTACTTACTTTTTGGAGAGATTTTTAAAGTCTGTAGATGTTGATCCGCATATATAGCAGCGATTAGTTGATTTCGTTTCAGTTGCTCCGTTACACACCTTGCCGATCATCGTCATTTTAAAGGTATGTTGGAACACAAATTTGCTTCCGTCCAAAACTACTTTAGTGTTCTTTAACGTTTTGGCAGATTCTTCCACATAACTTATTTCCTCCTTTGTAACGTCATTAGATTCTTTGACAAACCTAAATCTTATTGGTCTGCAATATCTAGGTGATGACGGTGTCGGGTTCTCCCAAATTATTTTCTTGCCATCTTTGCCACAAATTATTTGAAGTGGTACAAAAGATGATAAAAATATATGTCAATCTGAGGAATCGTCATCGTCAAATTTTTGCTTATATCTGCTTTGTTGGGAACCGTCACAATCCCATTTACAGATGATTTTGAAAGATTTTTTTTCATGATCTTTAAGAGAACAGAGGATTTCTTTTAAAGATGTTGATAAGCGGTTAACTGTGTTATCTATCAAGCTTTGTAAATTACTTACTGCGCAGGTACTTCAGATCTTCATAAACTCTTTGGGGGGTAGTATTCTTTTTTTTTCTTTAACAATAGTTCATAACACGGAAAAAAAGATTTGTTAGTATTTCTGATTATTTCATATTGCCGCTTAGTTAAATCGGCTTCCACAAACATTGCTAAGGCTCGTATCGGTGTTAGAAAAGGAATTCCTTCTTGTTTAGATTTTCTGTATGCTTTTTTGTATTTTCCTGCACAAGTTGGAGAGTTTGTGATTTGTTTTAATATTTTTGAAGCATCACGTTTTCCTTGAGCCTGCAGTGTTGTTTGCGCTGCATGAACGATTATTTCATTACTAAGTAAAGAACGGACTTCTTCTACTTTTCTTCTCTTAGTCCTCTCACTATAGAATCCTGAAATAGCTTAGAAGGCCGGCCCGGCTTATTTCCTGAAATTAGAAAAGTTCCTTCTAACCAGGCCTCATTATTTTTACGAAAAACTGCTTCCTTTCTTTGAGCCTTGGACCATTTTTCTTTTAAGGATGATTTAAAATACGCAAATCTTTGTTTTAAAGCACTTAAACTGGCCGGCGAATCACCACAATAGGACAACAGTCGTTTTTGAAGGTACTTTAGCTTTTCCTCTAGACTAGGAAAATGTTGCTCCTGCATTTGGTCAAAAAGGTATTTCCGCGTAACTATTTTTATACCTGAAGCACAAGGTTCACCTATAGTCAAGAAAATCACACTTTATTACGTTTGAAAAAAAGTTGATTATTTTTCGCTTTGTGACTTTATCTACTAAAAACTCAATAACTTTGCCATCCGCAGCTATCTGCACATACATTTTACGCCATTACATAACCTGATATATAAAGTAAGCAATACAAAAAAAAATTCTGCTCGATAGGGGGCGATAATATGAAAAAAAGTCTTACGAATATAAAAATTTAAAAAAAAAAATTACAAAACAGCCCTTACTTTGAAGTTATACGAGAGGTATAAAAACCGTTATTTATCATAAAAATATATCAGAAAATATTGATTCTTACCTGAATTATAATTATCCATCACTTCCACTTAAATATTTCTAAATTTTAATAGACAATATCAATTTATTTAGCTCCTAACCCTGAGAATGCATAAAAACCAGTAGTGCACTTTGACAGACGATCAACTTCTTAATGCTTGTGCAAGTGAAAGGTAACAAGTTCGCGAATGTGAGTAGTAAATAATTGTCGGTGGCATTGTCCTCTAGCTTTGTGATTGTTTTTTTTTTTAACTTTACCATTACTTTAAATTACACACTTTTGGCCGGATAATTAGTACAAATCGACCTCTGTGCGACGCGTCGCGTCGTCGTCGTTGGGTGACGATCATCGCACAGAAAAGTAGCTCCTATCCATGATAGGAGGAATGCGAGGCATTAATTGTGGGCGAGTCGAATGAACTCGCTTATGACTGTTGGCTGGCTTATGAGTCGTCACCAGCAGCGAGGTTTCAAATGTACGACGAAATGTGTGTCGTTATGTCGATGACCGAAGAAAGATGATGCATGATTAACGTGACCATTTATTTTTTGACTCAAAACGGGACATTGGTATTTTTAGGTCAAATCATATGTCAATGAAAAAAAGAACACTTTTTTATAGTTATGTATTAATTCAGAAAAATATACATAGTTGGCTTAAAAGTTATGAATTACAAAATATGAACCCAAAATTTTTAGTTATATTTATATTTATCAGAAGAACAGATTTGTTTTAATATACCTAGCTGGTGACGATTTCAAGCAATAATGAAAGTCTTGGTACGTTTTTTTTATATTCACCTTAATTATCAACATCGCTTTTAGAACTGAAATTTGTAACTGGGTTTTCTCAGATGTCCACAATTTGTTCATAATAGAAAACACTCTTTCTACTGTAGCATTTGTAGCAGGCAAACATAAAATATATTCAATCACAATAGAAAAGTTTTCATGATGAAGATTGTTAATGCGAAAGTGTTTGAATACCAACCCAACGGGTTTCTGTGGAAACATTTAAATTATTCCATTCTGTTACTTTTTCCAATGTAATGTAATTAGAAATTAATGAAAAGTCGTCAAATCACTATCTTTATTACAGTCAATACATTGCTTTTCAATTAATACATCCAGAGATTTTTGAATGTCTTCCCATGTGGGAACCTTTTTTAAAACTGCCCAATAAAATATCTCCCTTTCTTTGGTAAGAAAGCAAGTCCACTGCTCCAGATATTCACGGCTTGTTTGCAGCAGATTTTATTGCATTGTGAATTACATGGGCTCCACATCCAATACCTATTAATTCTTTTTTTTAGAGATGATTGTAATTTAGTTAATACATTGTTAGTTCCTCGCCTAGCTGCACCTCCGAAATTGAAGTTGGCATTGTCCCCACAAAATGCTACGACTTTTGCTGTCAAATTATTATCTATCAACACTTGGTTTAAATAATTTACAATAATATCAGATGATGCACCAGGTTGGTCTTGCAAATCTAAAATTTTTACTTGCACACGTACGTAAGGTTGAAAAAGGCGCACTACATTGGGGTATATTTTCTTGTTACCGTGGTTGGACGCATCGTTTAGTATTGTAATACAATTGCACTTATCAAGGTCATCTTTTAGTTCTTTCATTGCTGTAGGCGTCAACACATTTACTACAATAGCTTCTGATTTTGTACGCGCGCATGTAAATTTGGAATCAAAACATGTTTGAATCAATTTCGATGCACAATCATTAGAACGAAGACTGTGGTTTTCTTGTATCGTGTGATAAGCTCAGACACCTTCTGCCGCGGCGATATCCAAATCCTTCAAAGTTGGCGCGTCCAATTTCTTGAAAAAGTTCAACATCGAAGATCTCGAAGCGGCGGCACGATCGGCATTTTTATGTTTGACAGACTTTAAATGCTGTTTAATAACACCGCCACCACTGTGGGAAACACTAAATTCTGTACGACACTTTTCACATCTGACATCTGATGGAGTATTCATTTGCTTAATAAACGGATATTTTTCTTGTAAGCTAACATTGAACGAACACTTGCGTTTCGGCATTTTAACTTGTGATTCCAAAGCAAAAGAAATTTAAATTATTTACTACACTACTTTACACCAAACGCGGCGGCAGCGGCAGCAGGCAGGGCTGCTACTCAAATTTTCGGGTGGTTTCTGAAAACGGGACAATTTAGCGTCCCACAGTACATTTCGGGGACACTGGGACTCGTAATTGTAAAAAGGGACAGTCCCGTTCAAAACGGGACGTCTGGTCACGTTATGCATGATGCGTCGCAACAAACTGGATCAGTGATTTTTTCTGAATCCAAGTAAACGAAAAATTAACTATACGAGCACCACTTTTCCTATTCTGATCTTATCAAAGACTTATAGGTGGCCTCACTAAGAAAAGGTTTTATTCCTGAATCGCTTAGCAACTAAATGTATCCCCAATCCTGTAATTTAATGCAATTACTAAAGCACTAATGCATGTCTCATCCTTGTTGACCTGCGAAGTCTTGGGGCATTAATCTCTTCTACTGTGGAAGAAGTGGCATCTCGTGGTTCATCTCCTTCGCGTTCTCTCAGATTTTCGGTTCTTCGAATACTAAGAAGAGCGTCTTCAATATTGTGTTCAAAATCTGACAAGAAATCAGTTATGCTATCCGTATATCGTCAGTTAAAGTGCAGGACCTCGTAAGTATTTTTTAGCATGTTTTGCAGAAATCACAAAAAACTTCTTAAAAAAATTATTACAAAAAAAAATAATAACAAAGTAATTGATTTGTGCTATTTATTAGTTAATTGATTGTATTAATAAAAATGAATGTCTTAGTAATGCATTATTCTCATTTAACGGGCACTTACGAGGTATTGCATCATAATATTCAATTTTGTTTTCAATACGTACGAGGTAATGCAGCTTTTTCGATTCCTGTCATTTTAAAATTGTATGGTTTTAAAATAGAAATCAAAATAATTAAAACTCCTTTTTATTAGTGAAACATTTAATATTTAATTATATAAAATCAAATATTTACGATATTTCATAAATTAAATGTTAAAGTGCAATTAATGCACAACAAAAAAAAAATAAATTTATTTAATAAAAAGAAAGGTTATGTTATTAAAAAATAATTAATAAACTAAAATTGCACTTCAATGGCAAACAAAAATGCTTTGCAAATTATTGAGCCGATCATTTCACAGTAGTAAAGAACAAATAATGTAGATAAATCACAAAACAAACTATAGAAAGAAAATAAATAATAATGAACAAGTAGATAATTTGCAGCGAATTACAAATTATTTTTTTTAAATTACTCAATTGTCTTTAAACTGCAATGAATCGTAAAAGGGCCAATAGTCTCTCGGTATAACTGCTTTTATTTCCTGCAGATGGCAAAACTTGTTTTTTGGAATTTTCAATGCTGATGAATGCAGTTGTTCGAAACTAGCTTCCAACAAATTTACTTTTCTGGGCCTTGTAGGTAAGTTTTCGTACTGGTCATCGAAATCTAATTTGTATGAAATGGTTCCTTTGAAATATCGGTAAGATTTTACATTCGTAACACACGGGTCATTCGTTTTTTTTCCTGGTCTGATCGAACTATATTTCAAAACTTCTTTAGCTCCATAGTTTTTAAAAAAATCAAAACTAGGGACTTCAGTTTGGTAAAACGGTTTGTTCACTTTCGCTTCTTTTGTCAACCTGACATAATCATTAGGGATGTAGATTTCTTTATTTTTTAACTTGTTTTCAATTGTGCTGTGGACACTATCACATTCCATTTGAGTATGTCCTTTTGTTAAATATTTCTGAATAATTTCAACTTGATATTTTTCTGATATAAACAAAAGTGCATTGCTCATAATACTATTACGATTCTGTGCCGTACAACCATCTTAAAAAATAATTATAGGGATCTTGCTACCTGATTCCAAAAAGTTCTTTTCTAAATAATGTAAAAGAAAAGATGCGAATGTCAATGCTTGGCCATCTGAAATTATTTCGTCGAACCAATAACAAGTAGCAATTTTTTAACCAAATTATAAACCGTAAAATTATGACAGCACAATTTCGTTCTATAGTATAGTGCACTCGCATTTATCGATGGACATACTTTGACAGCCTGAACGTCTATTGTCAGGACATGGCACAAACTATTTTCGGCATTAGTTTTATCTCTTTCTTTTTCTTCCCTAGAACGGTTTTTGTCCTTCAAATGTTGTTCATAACCATTTTCAAGTAGCTCTCCACTCTTGAACTTAAAACAGATGTCGCACCAATCTTTTTTCGGCCTATACAGTCCAATATTTGACTCCTTTATAAGTTTTCTCATAACGATGTGAGAGAGGATCTCATTTTTGGTCTCATGACATTTCTTGATGTAAGCCCTATAAACTTCCATAACACTCTGAAAATTTTGTTCGAGGTATAATTTCGCAGTATTCTTTCTGCAGTAGTGGGAAGGCAACTTATTAAGGTTCTGCAGAAATTCTTGCATGAAGCATAATCGAGAATCTTTGGGTTCAAGAGGTCTCTCTTTAATAAAAGTTTTGTCTTTTATTCCCAGTTTGCTTCTTTTTAACCAATTTAAAACTGACCATTCTCTTATCCCTGTAGTAGCTATGTACATTTTTTTATATACCCGTATTAAACTTCCGTTTGAAATTTTTAAAAAATATTGTAATGTATTTTTTCTTCGTTGTCTTTCCGTTTCATTTATGAGTGTAACTGTTGTACACACGAAAGCTTTCCTTTCTTCCCAATTTAAATTTTCCCAGATACGGTCAAAAATTATTTTCCTTTCATCATTAGATACTTTGTGGCATTGGGTTTTAATACCCATAGGTTTTATGTACCTTACATTTGCAGCGCTCTCCCATTACACGGGCTTCCCTGATTTTATTTTGGATTGTTTTTTTTTTTGTGGTTTGGATTTCGAAAATCCCAAAAATGCCTTTCCTCTCATCTTCTTCCGTATTTTCCAGACTTGAAATAAGATCTTCGTCTTCATTCATTTCGAGCATTGTAACTTCGCTGGAACATTCTTCGTAGAAGGTAGTAAAATTCTGATTCTCATTGGCCGGCTCTTCGTATGAGATATTCAAATTTTCACTCTGATTCTCGTTTAAAATACCTTCGCAAGAGGCAATTAAATTTTGATTGTGTTTCTCTTCAGCGCTGGGAAAATATTGAGATTCCATCACGTCATCAACTTAAAAAGTTAAAAAAAAAACACTTAATAATCACTGTCTTCTTCAAAAATGATTCCCAAGACGTTGTGGCTTGTAGTTACCGTTGTTCAATAAATCATCCAACGAGTTTTGCACAGCCTCATCCATAAATTGACTGCTTGAGATCGAAACTTCACCCTTTTTCAAGGCTAAGCTAAGCATTAACCTTGCACGAGAGGTCATTTTTCATATGCAGCACCTCGTACGAATGTAAAATATTTTAAGCTTATTAAAAGCAGGACCTCGTATTTATTTGGTAAATTGAAATCTGCAATAATTATGGAAATGCAGGGAGATATTTCATTATATTTTTATCTAAAAATTTATGTAAACACTTACAGCCTTATTTATTATTTTTCACTAATACTAAAACGGCTCTAAACCTCCTATCCACCAGTATTAGCTTATTCCACCGCTATTATTACTCGTGCATTTTCATTGTAAATAAGCTTTTCAGGATTAGAGTCGTTGTAAATTCGAAGTAACTTTACTCCGGCGCTAAAACGAAATAATAAATAAGGCTGTTAATCTCACCAGTTTTAACTTCGTCTTTAAAATAAACGGTCTTTAATTAAATGAAAACACATAAAAACTTTACACCGATATGAACATCAATCAATTAACTCTGATAGTGGGAGACTTACGAGTTTTAGATTTTCTTTTTTTCTACAAAATGTTCAGAACAACATTAGTACACTAAAAATGCCAAAAGGTGGCTCTTATTTTTCTGATTTTTTTGATATAAAAATATTTTTGTTGATTTTTTTTTGACTTACGAGGTCCTGCACTTTAACTGACGATATGTGTCATCTGTAGGCACATCTTCGGTAAAACTTTTTTTTAAGTTGATTTGTGTGTGATCTTATAGATATTTCTTCGATTTATTTGAATAAGAATATTATACATCACTTTGCCTATCCTTTCGATGATCACACCAGAATTCCAGTATATTTTATTTTGTTGAAAAGTTTTATCACCTCCTTTGAAGTATCTTGGTTTTGTACCGTGTTTCTTGTTGAATGTTAGCTACATTGATGAATTACTCTTTGGTTCAGTTGTTAGTTGATGTTTTAGCAGATAAAATGGTGTGTAAAGCTTTCTACCAATAAAACATTTGGATGGTGATTTACCTTCAGGTGCACTTGTATTAGATGTAGCACGATACTGAGACAGAAATACAAGTAAATTTGATTTATCGTCAGTTAAATTCCCTGTATATGATTTGGCTAAAGCCAAATGATGGTATCGACAAAGTGCTCAGCTTGTCCATTGGACTGCAGATGGTATGCCGATGTTTTTATATGCTGAATTCCTCTTTCGTCACAAAAGCTTTCGAAACTGAAGCTGTTAAATTGTGGTAGGTACCTCTAGCCACTTGGAAAAGCATCTACCATTACTAAGTCATATTTACCTCGTATTGGTCCTCCAATATCTACGTAAGTGAATCTGCTTCATAGGTTCATGTGGAAAGTGCCTAAGCTAAGTTCTATTTTTGTCTTCTTTTTTGAGATTTTGAACTCTTTAATTGTGTCGTCAAATTTAAACTCTTGTTTTTTTTTTGGGAAAATGAAATCTGCTTATCGTTCATAAACCTGTTGACTAAGCTTACGTAGTAATAAACGTACCTTGAAATCTTCCAGAAGTGTTTTTGAGTCTTCCTTAAAGTGAACTTCGTAGCGACTGTACCAATGTGAAAGTGTTGTTGTTTTCATCCTCATACCGAAACTCGTGGATACTTTTTCCTATTGTCCAGCTGCAGATTGTTGCTGTGGTGATGATGGAATGATGTTGGTGGTGTTTTCCATTACTTTGGTCAGCTTTTCTATAAGGGTCTGCTGCCGCACAGCTGCTTCCCGTTGCTGCACCATAAGTTTTGCTACGAGAGTTTCAAGTGAAGACATTGCTTTGAAATTTCTTTAAAATCCTCATCGCCACTTTGTTATGAACTTGTAATACATTCCACTTTATTAAATGATAGGTTAGGTACGCTCAAGTTAATGGTTAGAAACAGAATGAATTTTATTGAAATAGAGAAAAGCGACATTACTTAACTTTTATACACAGTGTTGCCAGATAAAAATACTTTATAATTGTTATACTTAAAACTTCAAATGGTATAACAGAACTCAGTTTACTTTTGAATCAATCTCTTAGTTTCAATCCTAGTTTCGTTGCAAAAATAGTTTTATTTATTTCTTAGTTTTATTTATTTCTTAGTTTAAAATATTACTTATATTACTTTCTTTTTGGATTATGTTTCAGAGTGACGGTTCGACAGTTCTCCGTAGAATGAATCTTGTGTTTGATTTCTCTTTCTAGTCGTTTACCAGTTTCGTCCATCCTGACTTCCTCGGCGTCCTCGTCGAGAGCGGCTTCCAATTGAATTCAGCTCTTCATTCTGTCGGCCGCACATACTGCAGAATGTGGTTTTTGCACTCTTTGTGCAAATGAGACATCTTCTATTTGATACCTGTCATGAGGCAACACTGCGGATACCATGTAAGGTCCTTTATAATTTGGTTCAAGTTTTCTCGAGGTTCCTGTAGCTGCAACTTCATCGTTTAAAAGAATTATAAGATCGCCTATATCCCTGTTGGCTTCAGATCCTCGACATCGTATATTTTCTATATTGCATGGTTTTTGGGTTCAGTTCTACCCCAGTAGTTAAAACGTCAGCCCATAGATTTTTGGATACATACCCCATGAGCATCTGCTGCGACGTTGTTTTTATTGCTTCGTTATAGGTGTTGTTAACACCCCATTGCACAAGTCTGACTCTTTGGTCCCAAAGATCTTCTTCTTCTACCAAAGCAAGGAGTGCCTGTAAAATTGTTCTGTTATAGCGCTCGACTTTTCCATTGGCTCTTGGCGTTTTCCTTGCATTTAATACGTGTTAGATACCATGGTCGGTTATGTAATTTTTAAAAAGCTTTGATGTAAACGCTGCGCCTCTGTCTTTTATAATTCGCCGTGGCCTGTCGTAAGTAAAAAACAAATCTTCTATAAAATTCAGTACAGGCTTAGTTTGGGTGTTAGCCAAAGGCTTCATTAAGAGAAATTTCGTAAAGGCATCTACTAAAACTATAACGTAAGCAGGGTTCGGACTTTACTTCGATCGAAGTAGATCTACTTCGATTTTGAGAAAAAAAAATTAATCTACTTCCCTACTTCTCTTTTTTATGATCTACTTCTCTTTAAAATTCTTAGCCAACATATTTAAAAACAGCGCTGATCACTCTGTATTACATAAGAAATAACGAATCGCTTAAATGTAAGCACCGTGGAATAATTTAATATTTTCGAGAAAAATTAACTTTAAAATAGTAATATTAAATTAAAATTTTTTTACAAGTCTAAAATCAGAATTCACTTATATGTATATATGTTAGAGCGGAGCTACTGTAGTGTTATAGCTACTATATTAAAATTGGATATAGCCAAATGCTGGAATAATTTCCAGTGGAGAGCACGGTGATGTATTGGTAAAAAAAAAGCATATTTACCACAGTATGTGTAAGTATCTGATTGGTATTGGAAAAGGATAACGTAGGAAGAGGAAGTGTCTGCGATCGGCATTCGAGGGATTGATTCAGAAGCGATCGGACGTGCGGTGGTCGATGCACGGCAGACAATAATTTCTTTACTTTGGTTTTAATTTATTCTGTCATATATGTTATGTTTATATAATTCAATTTCCTAAATCTACTTCGAACATTTTGGATCTACTTCAGTTTTTTTCCGTATTTACTTCGAAAATTTAAAACCCAAGTCCGAACCCTGAACGTAAGTATTTCCCTACGTAAACTTAATGAAGGGTCCCAGGTGCTTTATGTACACTCTGTCGAACCGTATACTTTTGTCTACAAGTCTGAAGAATATGATTCCGAATCACAGACGGAAATTATTAAATCAAACGAATTAAAAAAGAAAAATAGTTTACTCCATCGTCGTGAGGTCTGTCAACGGGATTCCGGAAACGCTAAGTGTAGGCCCCATAAATTGTGTGGCGACGATTCTGCAACATCATCTATAGCAAATGATAGTGAGTGGTCGAATTAAAGAAATCCTATGATATATCGGGTTTTTCAATAAGAGCGCTACAAAAGTTTTTTTTAAATAAAACAAAAACGGTTTTGGATATCAATGAAATTCTTTATTCCTGTGAAAGTACGTTCGATGCCATTATGTATGGAACTCGATTTCTTTTGCATGGCCACCACGGGCACGCTTGCAGAAGTCCAGACGCTGAACCCAATTTTCGATGGTTTTCAAGCATAAATCGGCCGATACTGCTGCAATTTCACGTTCGATATTCGTACGAAGTTCATCAATCGTCGCTGGCTTGTTGGCATAGACCATAGACTTGACGTAGCCCCAAAAGAAATAGTCTAACGGCGTCAAATCGCACGACCGAGGCGGCCAAGCGACTGGACCATTTCGTGAGATAACACGTTCTCCAAACTTGCTTTCCAATAAATTGATTGTGACATTCGCTGTGTGGCTTGTGGCGCCGTCCTGTTGGAACCACATGTCCTCCAAGTCCATATAATCCAATAGGGGCCAAAAATATTCGGTTATCATTGAACGGTAGCGATCCCCATTCACAGTAACGTGCCGGTCTTGATCATCACGGAAGAAGTACGGCCCAATGACGCCGCCGGCCCATAAACCACACCAAACCGTAATTTTTTCGGGATGCAATGATGACTCATGGAGTACGTGTGGATTGCTGCCTGACCAATATCATGCATATTTTGTTTATTGACGAAGCCAGCGAGAAATGAGCCTCATCGCTGAAGATGATTTTTCGATGAAAATCCGAATCATTCTCAAGTTGTTGCTCAGCCCAATTCACGAACATACGACGCTTCTGGTGGTCAAGCGGGTTCAGTTCTTGCGTCAATTTAATCTTGTAAGGATGTAGGCCAAGATCTTTTCGCAAAATTCGCCACAACGACGTCACAGAGATGCCCAACGCTTGAGAACGACGTGTGAGAGACACATTTGGGCTTTCTGCAAGTGAAGCCTCAGCGGTAGTAATATTCTCGATACTACGGGCACTTCTTTGTCTCACTGGCACGGGAACATTTTGTACCGTGCCTGTGGATTCAAATTTTTCCACTAGACGCTCAATTGTTGATCTGCTAGGACGATTATGACGACCATAAAAGCTTGGTTTCTGGTTTCTC
Source organism: Chrysotoxum bicinctum (assembly GCA_911387755.1). Taxonomy (NCBI): domain Eukaryota; kingdom Metazoa; phylum Arthropoda; class Insecta; order Diptera; family Syrphidae; genus Chrysotoxum; species Chrysotoxum bicinctum. The sequence continues at coordinate 162,265,752 of OU426988.1, forward strand.
AACTTCTTGCAGCTTTACCTTTCCGCAAGGTATTTTTCACGTGAGGATTAATTTTTAAATGCTCATGCGGTGAGATACTCGTACCTAAATATTTAAAAGATTGTTTGAGTGGGATTATATTGTTCTCTATCACTAACTGCAATTGTTTGCTTTCACAAACAGCCAGATGATGCCCTAGGCCAGAAGCGTTTCTAAAATAAACTATTTCACACTTGTTAAAGTTTATATCAATTTAGATAAAGATGCTTTTTAGACTAAGAGCCTCGTGGGGCCTTTCGTGGCCGCTGAATATTATGGTATCGTCAGCGTAAAGAATTTCTTCCGAATTGTTGTTGAGGATAGGAAAATCTGTTAGATAGATATTGAAAAGGAGAGGACCCAAAATCGATCCCTGACGGACCCCGTATTCTATTAGTATTGGGTTAGATGTTTTGTTATCAAAACAGACGGACAGACAACGATTGTAAGTAAAATTAGTATAAAACGAGGATGAAAATATAAACGGTTGAGTTTATAAATGAGACCACAATGCCAAATTGAGTCGAATGCTTTTGTTAAATCAAATTGAGGTTGACTGTTAAAATTTTTATATTCAAGGCAAAGATGGCCAGATAAGTTTCAGACTTTTGGGAATCATTTTAATGAACGCAATAAGGCCAAAAATTCTTAATTTTTGAGAAAAGTGTATATTAATGAAAGTCCGATAGATCTTTGGACTAAAAAAATCTGAAATGACATTGCGTCCAAAAGGGGCGTAAGGCTCTGAAGAAACATTTCCTTTTAAAGCATCTGCAAAAGACAAATTATTGAACTCAGCATTTTGAACAATTCTATAAATTTCGTTACTGAGCAAATTTTTACCCAGGTTAGCAAATATTCGTGGTGGTTCTTTGATTTTTAAATAAACATTTCTCTTAGCGTTTGTAACTTGCTGGATGTCCTAAAGTACCACAATTAACGCATGCCGCCACTGAAGTCTCGCTTTTAGGCCCCAGTTCGCACTTACTCTCAGGATGCTAATTAAGACATTTAATACCTGTCCGAATAGGCGCAATTATCTGACCCATGGCCAAAACGCTGGCATCTAAAATATTGCTCAGTGCCTGAACTTCTGACAGAGTCTCACTTTACTTTTGTAAGAATAGAAGATCAACACAAAATAATAATAAACAAGAATAACATATTTTTTTCGTTCCATTCTTTATTATTTAATGTTTTGTTATTAGAAAAATTAAAAACTAAATTGAAAGATTATTGTCCATCGGCAACTCTGCAAAGAAAATAAAATAAAACGCTTTGAGCCAAATAATAATTAAGGGAAACTAAATGGTGATGTAAGAATGACAAACGAAAACTCGTGCTTTAAAAGAAGAGAATATAATATGCCTTAAGAAATTAAAGAGTAAAGAAACTAAAAAGAAGAGTAAATAAATTAAAACAAAGAGTACGACAACGGAACCACGCCAGCCTGCCACACACTCCTTATCTATCTCAGTTAAGGGGAACCGGCAATGCAAAGCGGCGCACACACGATGTTTCTCTCAGTTTCTCTATATATCTGGGAATTAAGAAGATCGGGTGGGACCGACGGTGACTCTCGTCTCACATCTCTCTCACACAACTTGAGTAGGCAACTAAGCAGCAGCCACACACACCATTAGACTGTTTATGTCCATACTGGGGAAACTGGCTTTTGACGCTACCAGCTGTATAACCACACTCAAATGGAACTAGAGAAAAGCAAGCCGCCACACACAACCCGTTATCTAACTACCCAGCTCGAAATGTATTCTTCAAATAATGAATTAAGATAATGCTACAACTTTAAAGCTCAGTGATTAAACTCACCAGTTCTTTTAATGCTTTCTTTTTAATGCTTTCAAGATATAATTAATAAGATTGTTAAGTTTTAACACAACAGTTTAAAAAATAATACGTGCACCTTTGTAGTTCGATAACCAACTAACTCCTTCAGAAGAAAAAGAAAGAGATAGTTTTTTTCTCCTCCTTTTTTTTTTTTTTTTTTTTTTTTTGTTTTTCTATTTTAACTACTTCTCAGTTTTGTCTTTCAATTTTCATGAGGCTTACCATTTTCTCTTACACTTTACTCTAATCAGGCTAGCCCTATCCTCCAGAACACAGAAGAAGAAGTCCAAAGGAATATCATTTTCTTTTGATCATTTAGTCTCGAACCGTTTGACCAAAATTTTTAGAGTGGGGTCTAAGGACAAAAGCTCAGTTCTCACTTCCGAAGGTGAGAAGTTACTGGGGATACCCTTAAGAATGGTATTAAGTTTTGTTTTTTCCTTAGGAGTAAACGAGTAGGCCTCAACCTTCATAGATTTAAATTATTTAATTTAAATTATTTCATTTCTCTTAGCGTTTGTAACTTGCTAGATGTCCTAAAGTACCACAATTAACGCATGCCGCCACTGAAGTCTCGCTTTTAGGCCCCAGATCGCACTTACTCTCAGGATGCTCCTTAAGACATTTAATACCAGGCCGAATAGGCGCAATTATCTGACACATGGCCAAAACGCTGGCATCTAAAATATTGCTTAGTGCCTGAACTTCTGACAGAGTCTCACTTTACTTTACTCTAATCAGGCTATCCCTATTCTTCAGAACACAGAAGAAGAAGTCCAAAGGAATATCATTTTCTTTTGACCATTTAGTCTCGAACCGTTTGGCCAAAATTTTTAGAGTGGGGTCTAAGGACAAAAGCTCAGTTCTCACTTCCGAAGGTGAGAAGTTACTGGGGATACCCTTAAGAATGGTATTAAGTTTTGTTTTTTCCTTAGGAGTAAACGAGTAGGCCTCAACCTTCATAGATTTAAATTATTTAATAAAAGAGTGTGTAATTCCACATCCTTCACAAAAAAATTTAATTAACCGAACCCTCTAGAGTCAAATTTAACATCATTTAAATTTAAATAAGCCTTATTCATACAATCTACAATACTTTTTAAAGATATACCTCTCGTGAATATAGGCGGACAACAACTCCTCGTCTCAACCAGCTGTCTGTTGACGTTTCGGCATATTGGTGTTTCGACGTATTGACCTTGGAGCAACCAATAATGTTGTTCCTGGGTGAAAATTGCATCCTTTTCACTTTATTAGCACTATATGGCTCTTTCCATTTTTCGTTTTTCTTTTGCATTTCCAGCGGATGGAGCTGTGTCAAAAGCTGTGTGGAAAGTGTCACCAAGAGCATCCAGCCCATCGTCCAGTATGGCAACTCTCACCGTATATGCCTGGCGCTTTTTACGGTCAAAAGTATTTATTAAAGCCTCTTGTTCTTGGGCTAACAATTTATTTTTTAAGAGCCATTCGCGTTTCCTCACTAACGGGACAGCCAGACGGCTTCAGAAATGTATTGGCGTTGGGGCAACCAATAATAAAGTTGTTCCTGGGTGAAAATTGCACCCTTTTTCACTTTATTAGCACTATTTGACTCTTTCCTATCAATGGAGAACTCCACTCCTTCAGCTGCGGAATGTGCCTATGTATCGGTGGGCAAATCATCCTCATACCAATTACCGTTACCAACGCGATCTTCAATGTCTTTTTTTTTTCAACATCACTTATATTAACTATGAAGGCAATTTATATGAAGAATTGTTCACAAATTTATCCGGTGGAACACCGTCCTTAATTAAAAACTTATCACTATCCATCTTAGGAGATTCTTTTTTTTTTGAAACTTTTGTTATTTTTCTTTTTTATTTATAGCGATTGAAAATTTTTCGAATTTAGTCATCCAACATGTCCGCACTCGTCGACTGTCCACTAGAGAATCCTTTTGAACTTCAACAAAATATAGTTTTGAACACAATAATTCGTGGGCTGTCAAAATTTTGCCCAAAATAATGCTTCGATCATTTTCTTTCCTGGAAAAATTGAGTGCAGACTTTTTTCTTACTAAAAAAAAAATTAAACAAGAAACAAGATAAAATAGAAATGCTAACAAGGTTTAAAAATACAATCATACACATATATGGAGGGAAATAGGCTGATAATCGTATGGATTGGCTGGACATATATACAGTTCACGATTTTGACATGAATTTTTTATACAGGGTACTAGTTTATTTAACACGAATTTGCTGACCATGCACAATTATATTTATTGTACCATCATCATTTCGTGATCCGACTTCTTGAGCTGAGCTGTGCTGTTTGCTTGTCGGCCTTTGCTCTTTTGGTACTTGATTCAAAACATCAGATTCCATCTGAGATGTTGGGTCCCCCCGCAGAATAATGTTCTCCTGGAATTGAGATAATGTATTATTTTTTATCATATCCATTATTTGATTCGTTGTTTTTCCGAGGACTTCTATCTGCTCTGTCATATTAGTGGGCATTGCTGCTAAACTGTCCAGCTTTTTTTTAAGCCTTCTCACTGGATCCTTTACTGGCTCGCTCGATATCGCATCAGCATCATACACTGGACATTATCAAATTTATTGCCCAGTTGTTGACTTTTGTTATGACAATCTTATCAAAATCTGCTATTTTTTCCTTCCCCAGTAATTCAGGGCTCAGTATGGATATAATCTATGAACGAAAGAATCAATTTTGCTAATCTCCAAGATAAAATTTGTCCCAGAAGAAAACGTGTATGGGAGAAAAATTTTTCAGCAAATGATGTAATAATTTAAAGAGCATTGTCGACCAACTGGGAGAAAAGCTGTTTCCTTACTAAATAAGAATTTTGCTCGTTTAAGATAATTTTTTAAAGTTTGCGTACTCTCATTTTTAGGAATGTGATGTGCTTTTTGTTTTCCAACCGAGGTTATGCTCTTTGTTCTCGCCAGAGTCGTCCCGAATAAAACACAAAACTTCAGAAGAAAAGGTCTTCAAACCTTATTACAAAATCTTTATTGAAAATAACTCTTATATTTATAAGAACACACAATATCCTGTTACTATAGTTTACTATGTAGTATTTCAATTAATTCCGGGAATCAAATGGTTCTCGGGTATGCACTTTTCTAGATTCTAGCCTTCCTGCCTCGTATCGGTTATGCTGGTTGCTGATGATTCGGATTTTGGTTTAAAATTCTGGTACTTGGTTTCGGCTGATCTGGTAATTCGACTTTAAAAACGGGTCCTATTACTCTCATGTCGGGATCGGATGGTAAGCGTCGCTCAAAAGAGCAGGTTAAAACGCTCTGCTACATCAGTAGGTATAACGCCCCTGGTGGCACTCAAAGCAGGAAGCTAAAACGCTCTGGTATATCCGGAGGGACAACACCCCTAGCGGCACTGAAAACAGCAGGCTAAAACGCTCTGGTACATCAGAAAGTACTACGCACCTGGTGGCACTCAAAACAGCAGGCTTAAACGCTCTGGTAGATCAGCAGGTGGCAATTAGGAAGTTTGACTTCGAACGAAGGCCCCTTACCACTGGTGTTAAGAAATAGCAGGACAATCTCCCCTACCTAACTTATCTTTGCACAAAATCCTTTACCACTGGTGGGGGTTAGCTCCAAGAAATGAAGCAAAGCTAAAATGACACTTTAAGACACTTAACACATCAAGCTGCATAGTTAGAGAAATGGCCAAAACTTTGGCATCTATAGTAATGATTTGCCCTTGAGCCTTTAACCCATTCCCATCTTAACCTATGACTCAAGAGAGTTTCGATTATTTATAGAACTCGTATTCCTCCAAAACGCACAAGTATGGGTCTAAACTGGGCAACTCTACATCTCTTAACTTTATTCTAAGACCAGATTATCTGCCATCGAATTCAAAGGTATTTGGGTCCACTTTTGAAATTTGAAATTTAATTCGAGATAATTTTAAAAGATAACCCGTTGCCGTTAGTAAGAATTGTTTACGCCCTTACCGTTGACTGGCATCGCATATTATTACTAGGTCGTCAGGTTTGAGGGGAGTTACCGGATCGAACCATTTGCTGCGCCTGGTCAACGTCGGCAAATATTCTTAGATCTATCTCTTCCAGAATCGGTTCTTAAATTGCTGAGCTATTCGCCACTGTTTTCTGCGACATATAGGCGAGTCATCGAGGTTAGGTGTTGTGTGGAATTGGTACACTCGATCAAAAAGTGATTGGGCGTAAGCGGTTCATCTTCTTCTGATGCCAGTGGAAGCTCGGTTAGCGGTCGAGAATTTATTATATTTTCCGCTTCAATCAGTAGGCTTTGCAAAGTTTCTACCTGAGGTGCCTCTTCGCGTAGAGTGACCCGGAATATCTTCTTGACAGACTGCACCATACGCTCCCATACGCCTTCTTCACTTGGATTTAGTGGACATGAAAATCTCCAGTCAATTCTCCTTGATGACATTTCCCTTTGAATACGATCAGTATATAAAAAAATTCGGCTTCCTTGGCGAGTTCTATTTTCGCTCCGATGAAATTCGTACTGTTGTCGCTTCTTATAGGAACAGTAGTTCCACGGCGATTAATGAAGTTCCTCAGGCACAAAATCAGGGCATCAGTTGACAAGTCTCCAGCAAGCTCTAGGTGGATAGCTCGAGTTGTTAAGCAAGTGAACAATGCCACCCAACGTTTCTCTCTCCTTCGTCCGATGGCGACTTGCAGGTGTCCAAAATAGTCCATACCAGTATACGTAAATGGGCGTACGTATGGAGTTAGTCTATCCGCTGGTAATTGCCGCATTTGTGGAGTAACAGGCTTGGCTCGGTCAATTTTACATTGTTGGCATTCATTTTTGATAGCTTTTAGTACCTTTCGTACATGTGGAACCCAGTACCGTTGACGAATCTCATTAATGATAAGGGCGTCAATCTGATGGTATAAGAATTCGTGGTAGTGTCTCACAATTAGTTTTGTAAATACATGGTTCTGGGGCAAAATTATCGGCTGGCAAACATTGAGCCGCATTAATACCTCCACTTACTCGCAACAATTCATCTTGATCCAAATGAGGTGATAGTTGGTATATTCTACTTGTTTTTGACACTGAAAATCCTTTCTTTAGGGAATGTGTTTCTCCAATGAAGGCTTCGCATTGCGTTTGACAGCAAAGGAATCTTTCTGCTGACACAATCTCCGATGCGGTTAGTTGGTTTTGGGCGAAGAAGATATTGATAACTTGATATTCGGGTTTTTCGGCTTGGCTTTTTGTTTTGCAGCGATTCTTGGTCTAGCTCGACCTAGAGCGGCGCGGCTTCGTAAGATCCATCCCATAACTCGTCTCAGAATTGTAAAAGAAGAAAACTTATTAAAACAAATTAAAGAGTTACTTGCCTGGTCAATGTATGTAGGATTCTTGGGCGGATCTCCTCATCAAGTGTCTCTGGAACTTGAGACTCAAAGCAATTTGGCCATTGCATTTGTGGAAGGTCCCATCATCCATAGGCTATTCATGATGAATTTAAGTGGATTGGTGGCTCGTCTGGCGTTATCGGCTACGTTTAAGTCGGTTGAGAGCCAATTCCAATCCATCGGCTCTGATGCATCTAGTATTTCGGCGATTCTGTGGGCGACAAATGGCTTATATCGTCGCTGGGAAGATCGGATCCACCAGATTGTTGTTTTCGAATCACTCCAATAGACTACACGAGAAATTGCAATGTTATGATTCGTTCGTATTGTTGTCTGTAAATGACTGTAACTCTAGGCGTTGGATCGAGAGTATCTTCTTCGGAGCACACTTTGTCTTTGCAGAAACGAAAGCTACATCAACTTCCCAAAGTATCCAACTGCAGCATGCACTTTCACTTGCATCTGTGAAAATATGAAGTTCGACATCTTCGACATGTTGTAATTTTGGTGTCATCCACATAATGATTGCTTATAATAGCATCAACTGCTTCTGGTGACTCTTGTTGAAACCTTTTGGCATTACGATTCTTGACGTATTGCGGCACCAAATATCATCGATGACATGACATATACCCGCGGCAAACTACTGCTTTCGTCTCTCCACAGGAAAACATTTATTTGATGTCAGCGACAACTACAACAACACCTTGGCGGATCTTAAACAGTATTGACAGGAGCAGTTTGGCTTGTTCTGGTCCATCGAGGAGCATAGAATTAAGTGAGATTCCTCGAACCTCGGCAGCGGCATCAAAGACTATACGTAACTTTTCTGGTTTGTGTGGGTTGATGACTCCAAAATGTGGCAAATACCAAGTGCGGCTACCTGTTGGTTTTGAATCCTTCTACGATAGTTCTCTGGCGTATCCTTTTTGGATATATGACATGCTTTGGCTTTTAATCGCTCGAAAAATTCAGGATCTCTTCTCATTTTTGTTTCGATGTTCTGTAAGCGCTTGTATGCCATTTCGTAACTATTTGGCATGGAAATATCATCACGGCACCACAACAAACCGGTCTCAAACTGGCCTCCCACGCATCTAGTCGTCTTTTCGAAGATTTGTCTAGCTCTTGCATCTTCATTTCATAATTGTGTCACTTTTTTCTTCTTTTCTTTTAAGAATTTCTCAAAAGCTATTGAAGTGAATGCAATTCCTCGATCCGAGATTAGAGTTTTCGGTCTACTATACATTATTACTGAAATAAGTCTTCAGACAACTTAAGGCTTCCCTTGTACCAGTAGATCGTGTTGCATACAATTTTGTGAACTTCGCAAAACCGTCTATAATTAAGAAAACATACTTTTTTTTGAATTTTTTAACGTAACAGGTCCGAAGTGATCTATGTGGATTATGTCGAAGGGTATACTACCTTTTATTTTTAATGGGTTTTTATTAATGCCAACAATATTAGTATAACTACAATTATTTTTGATTATAAAATGGTCAGGAACATTTTTTTCTCTGATAATGCTTATTGAACTACCGGTGTCTATAGGAGTGTTCATAATCGTCATCATCATCATTATCATGATCTATTTTGTGTACCACCAATGCCTTTTGTTTAGGACACTCAGCAGCAAGATGGCCAACTTGGGCACATACGTGACAGGAACCTGGAGGTCGCTTTGCATTACGACATTCTGTAGCAAGATGTCCCAATGAATTGAAACATCTGATGGTCTTGGAGTCTGAAACCATCACACGCCGTGTTGTAGATCGTAAAGCTGCTGCTGTTGTTCTGTTGAATGTAGCTATCTTTTGTTTGGGCAAATTGATTTTGTTAAATGCCCTCGCTAATTGTTGTTTGCTCGTAAAGCACTGCATTTTAGCCTGTGACTGCAGATATAAATCGGGGATCCCATTAATCAAACATTCCAATAGCTCATCTTCGTCTATAGATAATTTATTTGCTAAAATTATCTTGTCGTAGAAATACTGCTAGAACATTTCTCCTTGTTGCCAGTGTCTCCATACAAATGTCTTTTTTAAGCGATAATTTACTTTCATGGCTCACAAACATTTCACTCATTTCGTCAAGTAACTGGGCGGTGGACATTTGGACAAGATCGCTTCGAGAATGAGACCAATCGAGTGCTTTACTTTGTAAGAGACAGGAAATTAAAATGCGTGCGGAAAAAACTCCGTTAAAGTTAGGTAGCAACTCTTTAATTCCATTGTGGAAATATTTATTTTTATTTATTAATTTCCGACGCTCTTTTTCTGATCCTTTTTTCTTTTTAATATTTGAGTATTTTGTTTTCATTCTTTTGTAAGTCCAATTCTCTTTTTAGTAGTTTTATTTCTTTTTTCATTAACATAAATTCATTTGTGTCTTTCTTTTGTTTATTTCTCTCGTTCTGTTCCCCTTTATTTTCACTGTCGTTTTCGGTCTCTTCATTGTTGCTATCATTTTCTTCACTTTCATTTGTATGGGTAATATCGGGGTTTTCAATAAGAGCGCTACAAAAGTTTTTTTTTAAATAAAACAAAAACGGTTTTGGATATCAATGAAATTCTTTATTCCTGTGAAAGTACGTTCGATGCCATTATGTATGGAACTCCACGCTCTTCTTCGGGGATCAACATTAAGCCGAGTATAAGTTCGCTCTTATTCCCTGTTATTTTTCTTTTCAGCTGGGTCAGCCATTCCTTTAATTGTGTTGCTGTGAATGTGAAGCTCTTTAAATGTGCAGTTTCCATTGGAATGTCTATGTACGGCTGCTGTTAGTGATCCGTTATTTATTTTTTGTTTTTGCGTCTTATAATTTTGTGTTGTTTGCACAAAATTATTTACAGAGTCGTTCACTTTTGATAGAATTTGCTTATATTTATGATTGTTGTTGTGTTTTTTTTTTCGCGAACTGTCGTTTGTTGGGATGTAATATTTTTTCTTTCTTTTTCAGTTATTTACATACATATATGTATAGTCACTCGCGCACTATATAGTTACGTGCCGAGCGTAACTTTTGTTTAAAAAAAATATTTTTAGCCCCAACCACTGGGCTTTTAATTTAATGCATTTGAATTGCATTAGAGATGCACACTTGTATAAACAAATGCTGACATTGACCATGAATCTCATCTCTTTTTCATTGACTCATGATGACTTACGATTACTGTAGCCATCAAGTATGTTATGTGTGTCTGTTGGAGGGTTGACGGATGTCGCACAGTGGCGGAAAATCCCAAAAACGTGGCCAAAACTATTAAAAACAAAAATCAGAATTGTTGTTGTTTTTGTATGCCAACTTGTTAACAGATAAGTTAAGTACATGATCTGATTAATTCCGTTATTTTTTTTCCATCTATTTAGTCAGGCGATGCGATTAAAGTGGGAACATTTTAATAAGCTGCAGTTAAAAATTTTGTTTGTGCGAGAAGGTTGGTTTTCTTGATCTTTTTTTTTTCCGCTGTGTAAATATTTTGTTCATAAAACAATATGGAATCTATTGCTGGTGGTATGTTTAGTGAAATGAATAAAAAACAGTTAAATAATTTCATGTTATATATTGATGTATAACATTTACAAGAAACGTCCTTTTGTGACTAAAAAAAAAATGTTCAACTTTGTGTAGTAATGGAAAAGTTTATGTTTCCCGTGAGATCCCGTAATGAAATGTAACTCTTAATAATTTACCTTGATATCTCCTTTATAAGTTATTAACAAAAAATGTTGCGATATTTTGCGATGTTAAGAGCTTTTGTAGATGAAATCTGTTGAACACACTGAAAATGCAAGTTCGCCTCAATAAATAGTTTTTGATTTTCTTATTTTTTGATATAAGGTCACAATCAAACTTAATTTTTTTATCAAGAAATAAGCTAAGTGAGGTTTTAAGAACTTGTTCATCACATGATTCAAAAGAAAAAATTGAGTTTTTTCAGAAAAAGTTGAAAACTTCACCCACATTGATACATCTGATGAAACAAAGAAAATATTGCCTAAATTTGTAAATGGATACATATAAGGATCGATGGTTATCTTCATCTAGAAATTACCGAGCTTTCCAAAATACATTCAAAACCTGGTTGGAGTTCGAAATACCGTTTCCATGCCGAACCCATAGAGTAGCTGGACGGCCACAAATTGACGACGGAAAACGCCGGAGAATTAAGCTATGCGGCCTAAATGCAACTTCGACAAGAAGGGAAAATTGATTCTTCCACCGTAATAAAAGATGTATGCTTTTCAACTCCATCGCGCGCCGGAAAATACCAAAAAGCTATATAAAAAATTAAATTGCGAAATAATTCCATTCACTAAAGATGAGACTTTGTCAACATTTGTTCAGGCCAAATTAACAAAGTTTCAATACAATATTATTAGAGATGCAGCCAAAAAACATGGTGCCAATCTATATCCTAGCTATGAAGCGATTACGAAAGCCAAGAAAAAATGTTATCCAGAAAATTTAAACATAAAACAGTCACTTGCAGAATCACTACTTCAAAGTTTACTCTTATTTTCAAATGGGGTTGCGATGGAACTTCGGGCATGAGCGTGTTTTTTGTTTATTTAAATGTAAATTCTATATTTTATAACTTTGGAGCAAAATTTTAGGTGATATAGTAATATGTTAAAGCCATTTTGGTAAGTTACTAAGGATTTTGCTAATTTTACGATTTTAACATCTTACTATCTCTTAACATTTTACTAATGTTAAAATCACGAACTGGCTACTTTAACTTTCTAAAAATTTATATGATATCTGTGAATTTCCACAAAAAAATCTATTGGCAATTTTATAGAAAGAGTTAAATTGTGTTTTTTTATGATTCATTAGCTAATTGTTCTTAAAAGTAAATAAAATAATATAAAATGTTTTCGGAAGACAAAGATTTTGGTATACATACATATACATATGTTTGAACACTAAGTTTTATGCAGTAAAAAGTTCCTAATGGAACACAAAGGATATATGTATCTATGTACAGCAATTAATCTTATAGGAGCATTACATGGAATGGTCCAGTCCACAATAAGGAAAATGATAAAAAAACATTTCGAAAAAAGGTTTTAACAAATAAACAAATAACAAAATAAATGGTAGGTTGTCCCTTTGACTTTTGAGTTTCCAAATTATTAGGTCTGTTCCCCAGATTTGATCTTGTTTGTTTTGTTAATTTTCAAGAACTGTCATAATTTAAAGTATTCAGATGCACCGTTTTTAATAAAAGGGAATTAGAATTTACTAGTTAGTAAAACAAAAAAAAGGTTTAACATTTTCGAAGAGCTAGTAAATTACTAAAAGCTTAACAAATTGCTAGCTGCTAGTAAGATGCTAAGCCCTTAATAATAGGTTTGTTTAAAATTTTGCCCCATTGTAGTTATTTATTTATTTTATTTTATTTCCAAACATAATCAAAAACTGTTCCTTTTGCATTCGTAATAGTTTAATCTGATAAATAAAAGCATTTCTTACATTGCAAACACAAAAAATAATTTTGGCCACGTTTTTGGGATTTTCCGCCACTGTGTGTCGGTGCCGTAACTATATGTATATGTAATTTTTATTTTAATGTTGTCGTGATAACAAAAAAATATATTTTACCTATTCTCCACCGGAGAATAGGAAATAAAACAAACCGAGTTATTTTATTTTAAAGACAATTTTATTTCAATAATATGTCTGAAGCTTCAGATCCCTTACCGCTGGTGGGGGGAAATCTTTGGCTTATACGAAGAGACAAGTTGACTGATGAAATATTAATGTAATGTGTACGATCAAATGATCTCTTTTTATAGTATCTAAATGCTAACGCAGCAAATCTTTGTTTGACTGCGGATGATGCGATGATTCAATTTATTCTTTGTTATGAAATATTTCTCACACAAGCTGCTTAGGGCAAAAAGTGCTGATATGCAATTTTATTCTTCTTTGTATACATTAATGGTTTCGATCGCATCATCAAGTTTATGAAATTGAAAGTCAAGTATTTGTGGGGGCGCACAAGTGGGCTCTGATATAACACCTCCCCCCTTAGAGTCTTCTAATGGTCGGAAAGTGACCTTTGGAAGATTTACATTATTTATTATCTTCCTATTTTTAGTTTTACATTTTAAATAGATATAAAGGATTACGATAAGTGTAATGATTAAAATTATCATGTACATAGTTAAATTTGTATGTTTGTGCTTGTATTTTAATTCCTCAATTTCTTTTAAATTTTGTATATTTTGATAATGTAATTCTTGAAAAGTTATATCTTTTGATTTGGTATAATTTATATTTTCAATTGTATTTGGAATTAAGGGTTCGTGTTTATAATTTTTTCTTTCGTACATTTTATTGTCTATTTTGATTTTACAATTTTCAAATTTAATCTTTAATCTTTTATTTCTGATAAATATTTTTTATTTTGGTATTGTTATAAATTATTTGGTCTTTAGTCAAAAACATTTTATTACTAATATCTAATTGTTGACTATCTTCTAAATTTGGTATGGGTTGGATATATATTTGTTTGTATATTTCATTTGTAAAGTTTGGGATTTCGATTATAAATATGATAGTGTTTTTATATAAAGCAAGTTCTAATTTGATTTGTGAAAGTTTTTCAATTGTTATATTATTTTTGTCAAGTTCTGTTTCTGAAAATATATCTTTGCTTAAGATTCCTAGTCTCGATGTTAAAATTATGTCTTTAATTTTGTCTATGTCATTTGTCAAATATTTTATATTGTCTTTAATTTCTATTTCTAATTTCAATTTGTTAAAATCTCTTTCTAAATCGTGTTGAGTGCGAATAGATTTTTCTATATGGTCGATAAGTTTTTTAGTTTTGTTATTAAAAGTATTAGTTAGTAATGCAATTTGCTCATTAAAATGATTATTAATTTGTATTTGTGAATTTGAATTTTCTATTAAATTGTGTGTATTTATTTCTATAAATTTAAGTCTTTCTTCTATTTCTTGTCTATCGTCGTCATCCATGGTTCCGTATAAAAATTTCATTCCTGTACCTAAAATATTAATAAGTCCTCTCTTCTGTCTGTCATGTGGTATTATAGTTTCAAATTCTTTTCTAGTATGTTTCATTAAATTAATAATTTCGATGTTTTGTTCAGGTAAAAGTTGTATATGGTCTTCTAGTATTTTTAAATTTGTTTCGTACTTAGTTAAATTTATAATATGTAGTATTTTAGTATAGTTTTCTATAATCAATTACTATACGCCATTTTTTGTTACCTACATTGTCTTCTTTTTTTGGGACTACCCAAATTGGTGCATTATATGGCGATGTGGAGTGTTGAATAATTTTAGATTCTAACATTTCCTTAATTTGCCTATTTACTTCAGATTTATGTATTTCTGGATAACGATATATTCTTGTATATATTGGAGAATTATCCTCTGTGGGTATTTTGTGTTTTACATGATTTGTGAATGTCATCTCGTCATTTTTATAATTCTTTATTACTTCTAACAGTTTTACTTTTTCTTCCTTATTTAAATGAGGAGTTCTTATGTCTTTTTCCATTGCTGAATCAAGGATTGACATTTGTGGAATAATTTTACTAAAATAATTTATAGATTCTTCATACTCACGTTCCTCATTTGCGTTGAGAAACAGAGGTATATCTGTTCCATTTAATTTTAGTATCCTTTTTGCATAACAGATCTCGCCATTATTTGGGATAAGGATATTATTTCCAAGGATTCCGTTGTATTCTTCATTAAAGCTATACAATTGAAACTCACAATCTTCTACTACGGGATAAATAAATTTCTCTTTAGGTATAATAACGTCTTTATTAATAGTGATATGATTTCCTACTGTTCTTATGTTTAATGGATGGATTTTGTCTAAATCTAATAAAATTTTCAGGTGCATCCTCTTCTCTGAGAAGGCTATTTGTAGCTCCAGTATCAATTAAAAGACGAATTGTTTTTTGTTCTTTAGTTAGTTTAATAAAGGGTAAACCGGTTTTTGATCCGAGGCTGAGACACGAAAATTTACGTTCTCATAATCTTTTTCTTCTTCTACATAGTTAGTTGTTTTACCTAATCTTTTTATTTGAGATGATCTAGGATCTTCTTCCATAGGTTCAAATCTTTGGGGATACTGTCTATAATTATTTGGATTATAATTTCTGTTAAAGTTTTGATTCTGATCCGAATTATAATTTCGATTATTATTATAATTATAATTGTTATAATTTTGTTTTGGTATGTATGGCTTTGGTTGCCAATTATTATTGTTATATTTGTTGTATTTTTTGCATGGTCATATTTATTTTCTATTTTTTTATTATAGTATTTTTGTTTTTCATTACTACTACTAGCATCGTTATTTTGTCTTGTGACAAATCCTGCTGAATTTAATTCATGAAGTGCTAGCTCCATGGTATTAGGTCTTAATGCATAGAGAATGGTTCTCATATGTGTAGGCAATCTTTCTTTAAAGATATTAAGTGCCGTCCTGTTATTGTGAGGAATATCTAGAGAATTATTTTCTTGAAGACATTTTTGATTTAATAGGGACAGAGTTTTTTGAATGTAATTATAAAATTTTAATACATCTCCTCTGTACTGAGAATTTCTCAATTCTTCATATAATTGGTTGCTATTTTTAAAGCCACCGAAATTTTCTATTAGCATAGATTTTATTTCTGTCCACTTCGTGAGGTGGGTATGAATTTCTATGCTTTGCCTAGCCCTTCCTATAAATTTAGATTTTAGCAAATTAATGCACATTCTCTGACTTTGGTCATTGTACGTTTGTAACGTAGGAATAATGTCATCGACATTTTGAATGAATATTGGAAGATCTTCAGTTCTTCCGTCAAAATTTTGTAATCTTTCTATATATTTAAGGGGATTTAACACTAAACTTATATTACCTGCTGCTACTAGTGGTTGTTGTGGTTGTTGTTGCATTCGTTGTTGCTGCTGTTGTTGTTGTTGTTGGGCTGGTGGATCCATGTTGATCTCTTGTAAATTCCTTTGTTGATTAAATAGTTGGTTTCTGCTATACTTCGATTGTTTTAATCGATTAAAGATGTCTTTCTTACAGAACACGTTGGGGCTTTAGATCGTGCCACTTTCTTCCACGATGAATTATTTTTAAATGTTTCTTTTGTAAACGTTTGTAATATATTTTAAACTTTTTTTCTTTTTTATATGTATTATTTTTTGTGTCTTTGCTTTTCTTTTATTATTTCATTTTATGATACTGCACTTTCTTTTTGTATTTTGTTTTGAAAAAAAATTTTTGACTATCCTTTTAATTTTCTTGCACTTTTATTTTCTTTTTGTATATTTTTATTATTATTTTTCTTTTCGTTCTCCTTCTGTTCTTTTCACTTTTAATTTTAATTCTTTCTCCTTCTGTTCTTTTCACTTTTAATTTTAATTTTAATCATTTCTTCTTTTGTTCTTTTCACTTTCAGAAATTATTTCCTCTCTATAAGGTTTCATAGCATTAACCATATGCACTGGCTTTGGCTATTAAATAATTTCTTTTTGTTTTAAAATAATTTCGGTATCCGTTCGAAAATTATTTATTTTTTTTTTTTCACTAAATGTTGTTAAATGCACCATCGATATTCGTTCGACAGTTTTCACTTTTCACTTTATTTAATGATAGTATGTTTCACGGACTGACATTTGCTTTAATAGATTTTCGCTCTATTTGTTGTCAATCCTACCGACTGCGCCATTTTTATTTTAATGTTGTCGTGATAACAAAAAAAATATATTTTACCTATTCTCCACCGGAGAATAGGAAATAAAACAAACCGAGTTATTTTATTTTAAAGACAATTTTATTTCAATAATATGTCTGAAGCTTCAGATCCCTTACCGCTGGTGGGGAGAAATCTTTGGCTTATACGAAGAGACAAGTTGACTGATGAAATATTAATATAATGTGTACGATCAAATGATCTCTTTTTATAGTATCTAAATGCTAACGCAGCAAATCTTTGTTTGACTGCGGATGATGCGATGATTCAATTTATTCTTTGTTATGAAATATTTCTCACACAAGCTGCTTAGGGCAAAAAGTGCTGATATGCAATTTTATTCTTCTTTGTATACATTAATGGTTTCGATCGCATCATCAAGTTTATGAAATTGAAAGTCAAGTATTTGTGGGGGCGCACAAGTGGGCTCTGATATAACATGTACATATATGCGTTTTAATATTTTTTTTCCGCGAAGGGTGAGTTGCAATCCCACTTTTGATTTGTAAGGATGCCTTTAAATAATAAAATAAAAATTCTTAATTTTCTTTTATATTAACAATTCTTTATTCTTTATTCAAGACGTCCGTCTTCTATGAATCTTAATTAACAACTGCCCTCTTATTCTTTTCATATGATACACTATACACATACTAGCCACCAGTATCCTCTCTTATACTATTACACATATTTATTTTTCTTTTATGTTCTTCTTTTACGTGTTATTTGGGTTGCTAAAATATGGTTGTTCTACCAGCTTGAAAAATAAATCGACTTTTTTTTGTTACAGAATCGCTCCTCTCATGGCAGAAGCATGAATTTAGGCTGGGCTTCTACAATAATAATATAAATAAAAACTGTCTAGGTTGATGTTTTAAACCCCCAAGAGAACGAATCTTAAGATCAAGACCATGATAGTTTGAAGTTGAAACTAACTGAAACATGAAAATACGAAACTAGTTTTATTTCTTTTCTATGTCTTTCTTTCGTATACTTTTATACCGTCGTCGTTGTGGTCAGTGCTGCCTGCTCAAACTTATTGGTTCATTTTCAATTAGTAGAACATTCGAGTACGTTTGTTTTTCGAAAATTTTCATTTTTCAACATTTATTTCTTATTCTGTTAGGAGTGATATCGGGTTTTGTTTTAGTACCACAAATATAATCCTTAAGAAGTTTAAAGAATCCCTGATTTTAACCTTGTCAATAACATTAATAACATGGGATAGACTAGATAGTGATCTTATATAAGACAAAGAAAATAAGTTGCATTAAATATTGAATAGTAAATACCTAATTATCGTTTGCAAAATGTTTGACTAGCGAAACAAATAAATAAAAAGATTTTTCTTTTCAAAATAGATAATACTAGTTAACAAATTTTTAGGTCATCGTAGGAACTTCAAAAATTTTCTGCACGAATTTTGGATCACTGTAACTAAAATGACACTAATTTTTGCCAAACAATCGTTTTAGAGATATGGGCAAAAACTAGTCTAATCAAATACGGGCTAAGTTCTTATCAAATAATTTATCAAATTAAGACTTATTGTGCATATTTTGTAAGATATGGTTTTCCTCTCCAATCATGTACCTAATGTTCTTGTAAATTGGATTGAAATTGATTAAATTACAATAAGAACATAAGAATTTAAAATGGAACAACTAAATATAGTGTAAGTAATTTTGGAAAATCCTCCTTTTTAAAATTTTGTACCTTCTGTATGTAACATAATAAATTTTTTCCGATTTAGTCAAAATATACACGAAATATGCTATTTTAATAAGTTAAAAAAGATAAGTAAAAAAAGAACGTGTTTTGAGCATATCTCAACGAAGTTTCTTGGGAAAACAATACTGTCATTTTCGTTTTCAGCGACCAAACATTAATCTAGAAACTATTTAAGTACTAACGGTGCACCAGAAATTTGTAAACTAATGTAATAGAATGCTTGAATAGTGAGAAAGAATTTATTTAAGAGCTTATGAATCTCAAAAATATTTTATATTTAAAATAATTTTAAAATTATATTCTGATTCTATATATTGTGTATAAAGATTTGCAGTGAGAATTGATATGAGGAATAGACAACAAATATCATTTATAAGATGCTGAACATAAGACAAATGCATAAACATCGCGTTAACACATCATTTATTAAATTTATTTGTTTTTTAAAATGGTTTACTTTTGAGACTATAAAGAATTTGAGTTGTTTTGTGTTAATAAAGTTGAATCAGTTGAGTAACGAACATATATTTGTTGATGGATGTCATGGGAAATTAACTGTACTTCTTTTAATATTTATAAATGTTTTGTGTATTAAATTATATTACCACTACGTATTTTAGAGCTTCCTTAGAATTATTGTTGATTGTTATTTTTTTGTTTTCAAGTATTTAGTGATCTTCACGGCGGAATGACAAAGTGTCCCCGGACGCGTATTGCCAAACTGTATATCAGCACAGATCTCCATAGTCTGTGCTCAGCCATTTTCTGCTCACCGAATTTGAAAGTATTGTAGAGCAAACTGTATGCTACCACAGAGCGCCCTGTGGTCACATGCAGTTTGCTTGTAAAATATTAAAAAAGCTGAAGCAAACTATATGCTAGTTCAGATCGAGCAATGTACCTGCGATTACAGAGCCATCGTTCACGTTGGTATAGTTATTGTGTGTGGTGAGTTCTGGGTTGGTATACATTTTGCTCAGGAAACTAAGAGCAAAGTACCTGTGATTACAGAGCCATCGTTCACGTTGGTATAGTTATTGTGTGTGGTGAGTTCTGGGTTGGTATACATTTTGCTCAGGAAACTAAGAGCAAAGTACCTGTGATTACAGAGCCATCGTTCACGTTGGTGTGGTGTGTGGTGCCGTGACATAAGGCCAAGTGACAAAAGGCCAAACATAAAATGTTTTGTCTTGAGCAACAGTACCTTGGGTGGCCCGCTTCGCGGGTTTTCAGGATTTTAACTTCCTTTTCGGGGCTCACACCCGCTCACGCAACTCCGTTGCTCCGCTTAGGGTATGTTCAGTCGCCAGGCAGGCGCCTGTAGCAACAGTTTTGTATTTTACATTAATTGGAGTAAACAACTAACAGTTATGTACTGCTGCTCAGGAAAACTGTTGCTACAGGCGCCTGCCTGGCGACTGAACATACCCTAAGCGGAGCAACGGAGTTGCGTGAGCGGGTGTGAGCCCCGAAAAGGAAGTTAAAATCCTGAAAACCCGCGAAGCGGGCCACCCAAGGTACTGTTGCTCAAGACAAAACATTTTATGTTTGGCCTTTTGTCACTTGGCCTTATGTCACGGCACCACACACCACACCAACGTGAACGATGGCTCTGTAATCACAGGTACTTTGCTCTTAGTTTCCTGAGCAAAATGTATACCAACCCAGAACTCACCACACACAATAACTATACCAACGTGAACGATGGCTCTGTAATCACAGGTACTTTGCTCTTAGTTTCCTGAGCAAAATGTATACCAACACAGAAAAATCTGCTTTTGATCTGACGCAGTATATAGTATGCTCTTAATTTGAATGAGCATTCTGTAGTCTATTATAGAGCGTCGGAGCTCTGTACTGATATACAGTTTGGCAATACGCTCCCCGGACATAATTCAAAAACAGGCATTATGCTCATTAATACTTTTTACATCAAACAAACAAAAGGTCCATTCTGAAACAATCATGAAGTCCACCTATCGTATGTCTGAAGAATAAATGTGATTTTATGATTATTTGTACATACATATGTACATACATTAAGATATTTGTATATACATAATGTTATTATATTTTTTTGGGAATCAATAAGTTTTGTTTTTCTATTTCATTTTTTAAACAAATATATCGATTATTATGAAACTTTAAAAATCTCGTGCTTCAAAATGTCGGAAAATGAGAAAAAACGAAGGCGTATGTAGGATATCCATCAGCTATCGGTTGGGTAAAAAGTACCATTAATAACCCTAACAGCCGGAAGCATTCCGAATTCTGAACATTGGAAATGTCATTTTTTTTGTTATGAATACAGTCGATGATGGATAAAAGCAAGTTCAAAAAGCTAAATAATTTCTAATAACTGTGTTTACTCATATAAAAACCATAGATATAAGAAAAAAACTTTTTTAAAAAAAGGAATGAGTATAAAAAAATGAAAAAAAAGTAAGAAATATTTCACGCATGCAATAACACTTTTCTAAAAGAGAAATTTACAAATAATATCACTACGTCATTAAAAACAACATATGCTTGCCCTCATAGATTAAATTTATTCTTTATTTTTATAATCGCAAAACCAAAACCATAAATAACAAAAATATATTTTAAGACTTAACCTTGTAGAGATGTATTTTGGTGCGTTTGAGATATTCTTATATTTGTCTTCGACTGTAACCCAAACATTTCATCTTCTTCATCACTCTCATCTTCAAGTGATGATGATGAGAAGTAAAAGACCCTAGGAAAAATTCCCAGAAGATATTCAGGAGTATTTCTCGCAAGCAAAATCAAATTTTTCAAATAAGTTTTCACCATGTTTACATATAATGAAAAATAAGAACCATTTCAATTCGCCATCTGCATTTGACTTTTTACAAAAACAACGAAACAAAAACTTCAGAATCAGAAAAGTGTTCGTTTGGCATTCCGGATCGGAGAGTTCCGGAATTTTCTTCTGGATTACCAAACAAAAATGCTATAAGATTACACTTGTAAAAACAAATCGATATCAGTTTCAGTCAGTAAAAACTTTAATAGCTCTAGCTCACGACTAGTGACGTTACTTTTCTAAAAAAAAAAATTATTAAAAACTGAATTTCCTAGTTTAATAATAGTTTTTGATTAAACGCAGCATATGATCACTCCTCGGGAACTAAGTTTACTTCATTCTCACTTAGTCGGCGATTAGACCTACCCAATTAAGTGGAAAACATTGATGAGACAGGTGTCAAAAGTTCGCCAGTGCAAAGAAATATATCACTTGCTTTTGAACTCCTATAAAAATCAATTTTATTATTTCAATGATCTAAATCGTTTTCAATGAACATATCTTATTAATAAACGTCAAGCAACAGCGATGTTTACATCTATTTACTTGTAATTCTAGATGCGTTAAATAGTAGGTGAAAACGATATTTAAACTAGCCAAATACTTAGTTCAATGAACTCAACCCGTACAATAATTAATTTGATATGACTTTACCCGTTTCCTAGCTAAAACTCGTGTTAATGAGCAGATAGTTAAGCTGTTTATCGATGATAGTATGCAGCCATTTTAAGTTGAAAATAGAAAAATTGTTATTTTTGAAGTAATAGAACTACATTTGTAATACATACATACATAAAAATAAAATATTGGGTGGAATTTTCCATCACCTTTTCTTTGCATCAATATCGCACCAAATCCCAAAGAGCTCGCATCGCAGTGAAGGTCCGTTTCGTCTTTCGGATTATATAACGCTAATATCGGTGCTTCTAATAATTTTGGCTTTAGTTTTTCAAAGCACGCTAGTTCCTCCTCCCCAAAACTGAAAATAGCCTCCTTTCTAATCAGTTTGTATAATGTTTGCGCAATTATTGAAAAACCCTCTACAAATTTTCTGAAATAAGAACATAGGCCTAAGAAACTATGAACCGCTTTCACATTTCTTGGCACCGGAAAATTACTAACCGACTCTAATTTTCGCATCAGGTTTTATTCCCTCTCTCGTCACGGTATACCCCAACAGCGTTGCCGATGTGGCACGATCGTGCCATTTTGACACGGAAATTTTCTCGTGGCACGGTGGCACGAAAAGTTTCAATATGGCACGTTTTTTTCATTATTTTACCTAAATGCGTTATAGTTGACCCAACCTTTTTAAAAAATAATCGAAATATACAAAGTATTTTGCCACACTTCAATATGTTGGTATCAGAATTTTCTCATCTATTAAGCCCCTTTTAGACAATCAGTTGTTCCTTCAGTTATCAGTTCAGTTCAGTTAAAAGAGGCAGTGTTTTTAGACGTCAGTCCGGTGTTCAGTTGTGCTTTCATTTTACTTGTGAGCAGTAGAAAATCAGAGGAAATACATTGCGTAATGGACGATGAAAGCCTTATTGCAATAGCTATAGTTTTGTCGCTTAATAAATCACCGCAAACTAAAATTGAAATGACGACTGAACTGAAAAGTAGATATTTACACATCAGTTTAACTGAAAGCTTAACTGATAGCTCAACTGAAACTGAAATGATCGTCTAAAAGGGGCTTTAGATTGCGAGAAAGATGTTCTTTTTGGCGAAATAAGAAAAATTTTTGAGATTGGACTAGCCGAAAGTATTTTTCTTGAAGATTCAAAACCGTTCTAGGTTAAGTTGTACAGATTAAAAAACAATAGATATTGACGAAGGAATGTTCATTAATATTACAAAATGTATGTTGATTCTTCTTAGTTTGGCTGGCGGAAGTGCATCAGCAGAGCGAGTGTTTTCAAGGCTAAATAATATTAATACAACAAAAACAGACTGTCATACAAAACAATTAATGCTATAATGTCATATAATGAAATTATTAAGCCTAATAATTGTCAAAATTTCAAACCTCCAGCTAATTTATTTATTTAATTTATTATAACAAAGCTTTATTACGCCTTTATATTTTTAAATAATAATAATAGGTACTCATCATGTGATGTGATATAGGTAGTTACATACATAATACATACTTATAACTTATTATGAACTTGCCAAAAACTCCTGTTTCTGGAAAATACCTATACAAGAATAGAGGAAGTGATTTTTTATTTGTTATTTGCTTGTAATAGTATTTAATTAAAATTTATTTTTAAAAAATAACTTGATTTTTTTTTTCATATGGCACGAAAATGTCACAAATGGCACGTTTTTTCAAAGAGTGTGGCACGAAATTTTTTTCTTTGGCGGCAACGCTGTACCCCAAATACTGAATATGAGATTTCATAAACTGGCACTTGTCTAATCTAAGCTCTAGTTTATTTTTAACCAATCCACAGTGGGTACCCGCCCATACAAAGTGCGGCCAAAAATATTTGCTTGTTTTTTTTCTTAAGAAACGCTGATGTTATTCTTTTAGTTTGTTTATTTGTGCATAATTATAGAAAAAAAAAACATAAAATATTAATAAAATTAAATTTTTATTAGCTCTAATGCAGATTTAGATAATAATGATTTTTTTTTATTAGGTAATTTTCTTAAATTTGATATTAATGGATCGGAAGTTAATAGAAGTCTTTTGAAAAGGTCGTTATTTGTGACAATGCGAGACATTTTTCTCGTGTGATAGAGTCTGTAATTTTTTATATCCTTGTTTCGGGACTCTGCGGCTTCCTCACTCAATTCGCCTATAGAAATAAGGCCATGATGTTCAATGACCGATGCACCATGTAACAACACCTTGTGAACCGAAGCGGGTAAATAATACCATGGATAGGTTTTTATTATCTGCTCAGCTGTCTCCAAAGCAAAAACTTTGAATTTATCGGCTTCGATGTTAAACCCAGAGTTTAACACTTGTAAAATTGTGGCACATCTGTCTATTAACGTTTGGTCGATTCCGGTTATTTCAGCCGCAATTTTAGGATTTTTAAAAAATATTCTAGCTGTATTGCCATCATTTGAGGAACCACTTCCGCCTGGTTTCGGTCTGTCCACAATTAATCTTAGTTTTTCTCGGAACTGAGCTTGAATACTTTTCTTTTTATTTTCGAATTCAAATTTATCGTCACCTCTTACCTGCCATTTCTTAAATGTAAGTCTGTACGAAATGTGTACAAAAAACTCGAAAAACCTTATCCATGCGTGAAGTGGAGACAAGCCAAAAGAAAAACTATTTGTATTGACCACCTTTTGAAGGCACAGATCAATGTTATTCATTTCCTTGGGTGTAGCTCCACATATGTAACATTTCAATGATGTGGAGTCGTTCACCATAGTTAAATGTAAACTGTAGTTGACTGACCATTCAACATCAGCGATCATTACAGTTAAGGGTTGCAACGAATTAATTTTTTCTAAAAAGTACTGTTCTTCAGACACAGATGCAGCAGCAGTTTCTTTTTTAAACTGAAACCTCATTGGACGACAGTATCGTGTTGAAGCCGATCGAGGATTTTTCCAAATAATTATCTTTTCCGTATCCTTTTTTAACTGAAGCTGCAATGGCACGTAAGATGTGACAAATAAGTCACAGTCTTTCACGTCAGATTCACGAAAATTCTGCTTGTACTCGCTTTGCCCAGTACTTCCATCAAATCCCCATTTACCTTCTAAATGAAGACTTTTAAAGGATTCTTTGCTGAGTGTTTTTAGAACATCTTTCTCAGAAATTAATAATCTAGTTGCTGTGTGGTCAAGTAAAGCTTGTAAATCTACTTTAGCACTTGTTTCCGTTACTGTTAGTTTGTCGGCTTCTGGATAACAGCTCTCCTTTTCCTTCTGAATAGCTTTGTAGCTGGGTAACCCATTTTTTTTAATTTTTGTGTTGACAAAGTTTTGAATAAGTAAGTATTGATTTTTTGTTAACTTCGCTTCAACGAAAAGAGATAATACTTCAGAACAAGTTACAGGCAAAGATTTTTCATCTTCTATATCCGAATTTGTTGATGTTTCACGTAAAGCTGTGGCTATAGAATCATCAGTCATTGATAATTCTGCCAAACGTCTTCGCTTAGTACGAGCAGAACATTCCTGAAAAGTTTTCCTGGGACGACCTCGTTGCTGTGACGCACTCGCACTCGTACTTGCATTATTTTCTTCAGCAACGCTTAGTGAAACGATCTCAGATTTATCGAGCCATGCGGAATGAGATCTTATCAAACAATTTTTTCTGGCTTTACTTTTTTTCCAAAATTCCGTTAACTTATTGCAAACCAAAGAATTCGGTAATAGAGAGGTTCAAATTTCACGTCTTCTTCGCCTTCATCAAACCAACTGCATTTGATGCCTTCAAGTATTTGGTTGGCTTGGGTTACACACGTAGAGTTATTTTCACGGATTTCTAGCCATTTGCCAAATAAGAAACGCCGTGAGAAACAGCATTCATAATCATTACCTACCAAAGATAAAATAGTTCATACATACAAAATATTTTGTTATTTTTTGTTTCAGTAATTTTATCGTAATGATGTCTACTTAAACTGTTATAACTTCTAAAGGGGAAAAAAGGGGAAAAAATCACAAAATTATTTCGAAAGGTAGGATAATATTCTACACTTGAATACCAAATTCATAGAAGGAGCTCGAAGGGAAACCTACTAAATCTCTAATTTACCGTAAATAAATCTATAAAAAATACTATAAAAAATGCTCTGCTTCAGAGACCCATACAATTGGACTTGAAGGTATTTAACAATAAAATGTATGGTTTTTAGAAAGTACTTACCTTGTCGTTTAATATCCATTATAATAAAATATTGTTCAAACTCTTTTAATACACGTTATCACTTTTAAAAGTTCACTATCAAAAAACTGCTCCGATAAGCAAATTGTATGTTTTTATATATGTTAACTTTGAATGTCTATAAAAGAATGAAGAAAGAGTAACGCGTGAAATTTTTTTTAGTTTTGGTTTAACGGGAGTTTGAAGAACGTTATTGACTCTTTGAATTCTTGATTGCTCACATTAATTTTTTTTTATTTTTGGCCTATGGAGGTACCCACTGTGCAATCTATCAAATACTTCTTTTAGTATATCCAAGTGTTCATCCACCGTTTCTGTGGCTATCATCAAATCATCGATATAAATCATCATCTTCCTAGCTCTCAACAATTTTTAAAATACTCGACTAACATAGCGCTGAAATTCTGAGGGCGCATTCTTCAGGCCAAATGGCATTTTAAGGTGCTCAAACTGACCCAATGGTGTCACAAAGGAAGTATACTTAACAGAATTTGCATCCATCTGAACGTGATGAAACGCGCTTTTCAAATCTAATAGTGTAAAAATTTTTTTATTGACTAGCCCATCTAATAAATATTCGATTAATGGTAGTGGGTAGTTATCCCTCAAAGTTACTTTATTCAATGTCCGAAAGTCTACGCATAACCTAAGTTCTCCTGTTTTTTTTTTTTTTTAACTAACACAATAGGTGAAGTGTACTCAGATCTACTTGGCCTAATTACCCCTTCCGTCAACAACTTGTCTAATATAGATTGAACCTCTTCTTTTTCAAAATATGAAAGTGTACGTGGCGGACAATAAAAAGGCTTATCGTTACTTAGCATTAATTTCACCTTGCACGTTACTTCAGGAGTTTCGGGACGTTCGCAATTCACATAACATTGATCAAAGAGCCTATCAAATCTTTTTTTATCAACAAAATCTATTTCTTTATTCGTTATACATTCTTCTTTTCTATCTTCTAATTCTATCATCATTAAATTTAAACATTCTTTTTCGTACTCTTCATTTTTCATATCTTTATTTTGTTCTACAGTTGAAGTTTTAAATTTCAACTTAGCAATTTTTAAGAAGTCTTTACCTAAAACCACCGCATGCTCCATTGTGCCATCCGGCACCACCAGCAATTCCACTTTATATTCTTTATACTCAAACAATACACTACTATTAATTTGGCCAACTATAATTAGTGGACTTTTATTGATACCAAACAAGTTACATTTTTGGATTAAAATAGGCGGTACGAATTGATGGCGAATGAAACTGACGGGACTACCGGTGTCGATTAGAGTTCCTACTAATATTTTATAATTATAATTTAAACTATTAATAATGAAATATAAGTTTCTTACATACTCGTCATCGTCGCTCTCCTGGTTGACGTGGTGTACTCGCCGGATAACTTTCCTCTTTGAACATGTGCTCGCAAGATGTCCCATCTCACCGCATACAAGTAAAGAGATTCGTTAGAATTCAATTTTAATGAAAGGTGCCAGTAATGAAATTCAATTCCGTTTTATTATATTCTTTATTTTGGGACTTGTGAAAGACTAAATCACTTATTACTAACTTACTACCTAGAACCCTGAACCCTGCAAATGCTTTCGATATCTTGCGGATCGTGCAAGATATCGCATTTCATCTTTCCCGTCGTCGGTTCTTGACACTGGGCTGTTTCGTTTATAGAAACAGCTGTGTCTGCATGGTTGTTGATGACGACGACGATGTGTGGCTCGGCGGATGTTGGGTGACCGAACTCTGTGTCAGCAGGGTTTGTTGTTGCTGATGATATGATGACTATGCGTGGCTCTGCGGATACTAGGTGATCGTGTTAACTCCTCCCTCACTAAAATGAAGGCCGTCCTCGGGCTTCTTGAGAGCTTTGATGACTTTTTTAAGATCGGCATTTTGGCGCTGCTTCTTCTGACATTGCTTTAATTTAATGATGGTATAACAAATTGTAATGAGTGCAAGTGTCGCGAGGCAAGCGATGAGTGGATGGGTCGTCAATTTTGTCTCTATCTCACCAATGTAATGTAAGTTGTCAATGTTCATTTTATGAAGGAATGGTAGGCTCAATATCTCTTTATGACCGGTGATATTGAGAAGCGTCGATGTTGCACTACCGGGTTGCTTTTTCTGGATGTTATTTCGATTGATAAACTTGGACCCATTGATCCAAACAGCATCATCAAAAGTCAGCAAATACGTCCCGTTGATGTTCGTCTCAAAATCATTCGCCTCCCTTATTCTGGCATTTCTGTTGTTTATAAAAACAATGCCATCATCAATAACCAACACGGATTCCCGATGGTCTGGCTGTGTGTTGCAATGAGCCATACCTCCAGAGTGTAATTGTTGAGCGCATGTCCTGCTCGGTAATTCCTTGCAAAATGTTAGCGTTGTTGCTACGTTGCAGTCCTCAACAGCTAGCACTTGTCTTCCACATTCCGCTACCACATCATCTCCATTGAAGAATAAAATATTGCCGTTATGAGCAACAGGGTAGAGTATTACTTTCTTACAAACTAACTTAGGTCTAGGATAATTAGGTTTATTATTTGTTCAAAGGCAGTCAAATTTGTTGTGTGGCGTAAGTATCCGTTACCCTCCCAGACAATGACATCTCCGTCTAGTATTGGAATATAGTTAGAGCTGGTGTAGTCTGTTAATTTAGCCACGACTATTGTCATCATAAATAATAGAAGAATCCTGAAAGATTAATTGCAAGAATAGAAAATAAGTAAGGTTCTATTTTAGATTGTCTTTATGGACCACCCTCCCTTTAATTAGAACCGTTGTCCCTAAATCGGCTTCCACTTTTTCTTCAACGTATAATGGCGTTAGCTTATTTCCTAATCGTCTATTTGTCTTTACTAATACCTTTTCTCCTACTCTGAAAATCCTGTTCTGCCTTGTTTCATTTTCCCTTTGCAACTGTAATTCTTGGGCCTTTTGAACTTTATTTTTAATTTTTTCTCTAAAATCTGTCGGGGAGGAGTGTATTACATCGATTGGTCTTTGGTTTGTAACAGAATGGACGGTCCTATTGTATTCTACTGTTGCTAATAGTATTAATTCGACTGTTTCTTCGACTTTTCTGTCTAGTTTTAGACATCTTGCAATTTCTAATAGAGTGATGTGAAACCTTTCTACCTGACCGTTGGATGTACTGTGTAAGGGTGGAGCATTTACTATGTCAACATTAAAATGATTGAGCAAAATTGACCTAATTGTCTCGGATTTTAAAGAAGCCTCATTGTCACAAAAAATTTGTTTGGTATTTGGGAAGATGTTCATTATCTCCAGGATTGGAACTTTTACGTCTATTATTGTACGTGATGGTATTGGCATCACAACCGTAAATTTGGAAAACTTGTCAATGCAAGTTAAAAAATATTTTTTATCCGTGGAGAATATGTCAATGTGAAGCATTTCTCCAGCATACGAGGGAACTGGTGTCTCGCCAATCAATTGTTTTTTTTGATGCCGATCGTTTCGTCATTTTTGGAAAGAAATAATCACATAGGATTTGCTTCACGTTTTCCTGAGCTGCTCTATGTGCTCGGTTGTGTTCAGTAATTATGATTTCTTTTTGTTCATTCGGGTCGAATATATCTAACACAAATTTATTAGTATGCCAAAACTTAGTTGATGGAAATAACTCGACTAAATTGTGTTGGATAAAAGCTAGAACTGGCAGGTCACAATGAATTACGTTGACAACATCTATTTTAATCACGTTTTTTAAAGTGTTTATCAATGTCTTCCTGTCTGAAAATTTAATGAAATGTCTAGATTTTTTACCAAATATTATAAATGTACGGGTTGAAGCAATTGAGTCTTCCTCTATAACTATTTGATTTCTGAAGCAGTTTAGAGGTTTATCTGTTGTTTCGATTACATAAGTCAATGATAATTCGCTGTGAATTGTAGCGGCATCAGAAGACGCCTCATTCTCCAATGCATGAATATTTTGTCGCGAAAGTGCATCAGCGACATAATTCTCCTTTCCTGGCTTGTAAAATATTTGAGCATTATGCTCGTCTACATAAGCTTTCCAGCGCTTAATTTTTGCGTTTGTATTTTTATCTGAAACTAATAATGAAAGAGGTTGATGATCCGTAAAAATATTTAGAGTCTTCACTCCATAGAGATAGTTACGTAGATTTTTTAATGACCACACAATGGCCAACAGTTCTCTTTCATTTGTTGCAAATTGCAACTCTTTATCTTTGAGAGTTCTTGAAATCATTGTTATAGGCTTTCCGTTTTGTGATAAAACAGCTCCAAGACCATGTGATGAAGCGTCCGTCGTAAGATCGAAAGGCTTCGAGTAGTCTGGATATAACAATGTGACGTCTTCTGACGCCAAAATTTCTTTTAATTTATTAAATGCTTGGAGTTCTTTCTCTTTTAATTCTATTTTAATTTTTTTTGATTGATTACAACTTATTTTGCCATTCTCACCCTTTAATAAATTGGTAAGTGGTTTGGCTATTGAAGCAAAATCTTTAATAAAGCATCTATAATAACTAGCTAGACCTAGAAATGATCTTATTCCAAAGAGTGTAGAAGGTTGTGAATAATTTTTAATCGCCTCCACTTTAGTAGGGCAAGTTTTTATACCATCCCTCGACACTATAAAGCCCAGGTACTCTACCTCTGTCTTAAAAAAATTTGATTTTTCTCGCGAAACCCTCATGTTCGCTTCATACAATTTTTTTAAAACCGAATCAATATCTTTGACATGTTCGTTCTCAGTTTCTGAGAAAACAATTACGTCATCGACGTAAACATAGCAATTTTTTCCAATATGTTCACGAAGGACGTCATCTATAGCCCGTTGGAAAATACTGGGCGCGTTTTTCAACCCAAACGGAAGGCGACAGAATTCGTATTTTCCACCGTTAACGGAAAAAGCAGTTTTTTCCCGATCCCGTTCCGCTAATTCAATTTGGTGAAACCCTGATTTTAAGTCTAGGGTTTTAAAAAATCGTGCTTTGCCTAAATTTGACAAAATCGTTGTAATATTTGGGATAGGATATTTATCGTCTATGGTTTTTTGGTTGAGCTTTCGAAAGTCCATTACTAAACGTTTCTTTTTATTGCCCAACTCATCTGATCCCTTTTTATCAACTACCCAAATGGGATTATTGTAAGGTGACCTTGACGGTCTAACAATGCCATTCTTTAGAAGATCCTTAATTTCATTATTTACGAAATCTGTCACACCCATAGGATATGGGTAAAATTTTGAGTAAATGTGGTCTTCACTTACTGTACGAATTGTGGCAACGATGTTGGTGTTATACGGCAAAGATTCATTTGAATCTGCAAATGTTTTTATTCTATTACGTATCATATTTTTAAAATCTATGCTCACGGATGATGGAACCTTTATGTCCTCTACTTTCGTAAAGTTCACATTGTCACATTTATGGAAGAGAATAGTTTCTAACCCTGAATTGAAGCGAATTAAATTTTCTTTTAAGCAAATTGTGGCGTTAACCTGTGTTAACAGGTCAAGACCAATAATTCCGTCAAAAGTTGACAGGTTGGGTAAAATAAAAAAAGTGCTATTTCTCCCAAAAATATTTATACAACATTTGAATTCAATATTGTTGAAACCATGAATAGATTTTACCAAAAAAGGTGTGTCTACTGGCACTAAACCTTTTATCTCTCGAAATGGCCTGATGTAATTTTTCGAGGCACCTGTGTCAATTAAAAGCTTTACTAACCTCCCTCCTACTGTTTTTTGAATAAACGGTAGTTGGGAGTTTCCCCTAAAAAATTAACGTAGTCGAAGTCATGTGCCTCAGCTTCCAATTCGTCTACCTGCAACGCCGCTATGGCTTCATAGTCACCTTCATTATTCCGTGGAGGATTTTCCTGCAAATAATTTACTCTTTGGCGGCGCTGTCCCGATTGTCTTTGAAAGCTACTTGGCCTTTTATTCCTTTGTTCTTGCCCTTGATCATATGTATTGGTATCGCTACTATTTGGTTGTTGATAGCTATTAAATTGGCGTAAACGTGATGATGTCGGATCAACATCCATTTTTTCACGACTGCTGGGGAATTTAGAACTGTTAAGTTCCAATTGTTTGTCATTTTCATAACTTTGTCTTTTGTTAAAATATGGATTTTTGCTCTGCTTATTAGTTTGGCTGTTATAATTGAAGTTATTACTATTGTTTTGGTAACGGTTCGGCGATCGTTTGATCTCGGACCTTAGAGAATTTTCTCTAGAATTTTTCGCATAACTCGCCGCAAACAAATACCTTTCATTGTTTGCTTCAACTTCTTGAGCTAACGCCAAGGCAGTAGGCATATCAGACGGACGGGCCGAAAACAGAACATCACTTAATGGTTTTTTTAACCCAGATATAAAAACTCTAAGGGCGTCTCTTCTGTATTTTTCGTTAAATGCAATGGCTAATGTACTGTCATATGACATATTGGCTTTATTTGTAAGGAGGGTAAGTTTTTTTTCAATCTCGTCATAATACTCTAGAACGGTAAGGTTTCCTTGCCGCAATGTACTGAGCTCTTGCTCAATTAAATAAATCGGACGTACATCGGCGTACGTAAAGTCTAACCTAGCTATGATAGCTTTAAAATTTAAAACTGTATTGAATGAAGCCAAAACAGCATCGGCTGGGCCTCTTATTTTATTTCTTATTATTCCAACTGCCTGGTAATGTCTAGAACTACCATCGTATTTTTCGAAAACTTTGTAAGCAGAGTGAACCGCTTGACGCCAAGAGACATAAGTGCCCTGTTTGCCCTCAAATTCCGGGAGAGATTTAACTATGTCGAGACACTCTTCACACCTATTACCTTCCACAATTTCAATTTCTTTAAAAATTTCAACTTCAGGTTTGTTTTGTGTCACTGTTAAATTTTTCACTGCATCACTTAACTTTCGTTCAAAATCCAATTTTTGTGCTTCAAGGGCACCACTGACTGCGGATTCTACTAATACTTTTAAATCTGTAGCATTCATTTTTCTTTCTATTTTTTTTCCTATTTGTAAGTAATTGAACTTTTCTAATAGTGTTTCAATATTCTCAGGTTCACTCATCAACCGTAAATGATATTTATATGCTTTAATTAATTTCAATGCTATGAAAAAAAAGTCAAAAGAAGCACTCACAAAAAAATAACACTTGCAAGCTTTACAAATAAAAATATTCAAAGTACAGACAAAATATTCAAAGTATAGACATTTTTACATAAAAGAAAATAATTCTTAATGCTCGCAACCGATGAATGATGATGATGTTTAATTAATTTCAATGTTGCGAAAAAAAAAGTCAATAGAAGCACTCACAAAAAAAAATAACACAAAGTATAGACAAATTCTTACATAATTCTTAATGCTCGTAACTGATGAATGATGATGATGATTTTTTTCAGTTGGTTGATTCCGGTTGATATTGTTTAGATTTTTGGTTGATTCCAGTTGATATTGTTTAGATTTCCAAAAAGTTCTTCCAAGTTGGGCGCCAGTAAAGAGATTCGTTAGAATTCAATTTTAATGAAAGGTGCCAGTAATGAAATTCAATTCCGTTTTATTATATTCTTTATTTTGGGACTTGTGAAAGACTAAATCACTTATTACTAACTTACTACCTAGAACCCTGAACCCTGCAAATGCTTTCGATATCTTGCGGATCGTGCAAGATATCGCATTTCATCTTTCCCGTCGTCGGTTCTTGACACTGGGCTGTTTCGTTTATAGAAACAGCTGTGTCTGCATAGTTGTTGATGACGACGACGATGTGTGGCTCGGCGGATGTTGGGTGACCGAACTCTGTGTCAGCAGGGTTTGTTGTTGCTGATGATATGATGACTATGCGTGGCTCTGCGGATACTAGGTGATCGTGTTAACTTACATGGCATGCACCCCGCTCACGTTTTTGTTTGGTACACTCATGTGACCCAAAATGTTGCAGTTGTAGCACCTGATCGGCATAGCTTTGGATGTTGATGGTTCAGCTATTATCCCTCGTCGTGATGTTGAAGGCGCTGTCGTTTTGGGAAGCTCAATCTTGCAGAACGCTTCCAATAACTGGTTCTTAGTGCGAAAACATTGCATTTTCGCCTGGGATCGCAGATACGGATCCGGTATTCCGTCAATCACATACTCCACCAACTCTTCATCTCCCAGCGATTTTGTTTGCTAAGATAGTTTTGTCATGGAAATATTGTACGAATGTTTCCGTAGCCAACCACTTCCTAGCTTCGAACACTCGCTTCAGAGTTAGTCGGCGGCTACGGTCACCGAACATTTCCTTCATCTCGCACAGCAGCTGTCGGATCGGAATAGAGGTGATGTCCGACCTCGAATGTAGCAAATTCAGGGCCTTCCCCTTGAGTCGGCATGAGATAAGTAATCTCATGTTGTTGTCATCCAATTTATACGCAGTTTCTAAGTTTAATAATTAGGATTCCCAATGTGAGAAATAATCCCCCTCGCCTGAGAATTCTTTTTTTTTTTTTTTTTAAAAGGAACACTCGTTATAAAATATTATTCGTTTATTGTTTAAGAATAGGGTTTTCAGGATCCCACTTCAGAAATTATAAGGGCAGAAGTTACAATTAATATTAAATAAATTAACACTCCTTCTATTCTTTTTTTAGTTTGTTTCTTTATCTTTTTATTAATGCTCGCGGATTTCACGTCCGAATCGTCTTAAGTATAAAATCAAACTGAAACTCTTTACATGTTTTTCGCTCACCTCACCGGTAGTTCTTATTGCTTTATTTCCATCTTCGCGTTTTTTTCTTATTTGTATTTGTATTGACATATACTTGGCCTGTTACAATACATACAAACAATATCAAACATAAGTCAATAACAAATCGAATTAATTTTGATTCGAATGTGCGATTTTGGCAATTTGTGCATTTCAATTGAAAAAAAAAATCGATTTATTTTTTAATTTAAAATCAATTCTTTAAATCTAAATTCTTCCGCGGATGAGCACCTCAGTGTACTAAACCAAAACAAATTTTAGCTGTCAGCTTGTAAATCTGTTTCAAATCATTCCGTTAACGGATCCAGCTCAAATTTCTCTACTCACAATAGTAAATGATAAAGATTTTTTTTTTAATAATTACTACGTTTATAAAGAGATCAAAAAGTCTTTTCGATTCATTTAGGAAATCCGAAATCGAGTTACCAGGAGAGGAACAATTTGCTGGGATAGGAAGAATAATCGGAGAGCCCCTAATCACATCAGAATAAGAATCACCATGAAATGGCACACTGTTTGATTCGTAAAAGATAGGGTTGTTCAATTTTATATTATTATTTCTTATGGAGGACGACATAATTGCCTCTTTTTTTAAAGAACAGTTCTTTTGGGACATTCTTTGTAACAGGCTGGATGACCAGCAATACCACAATTGATATGGGCCGCATTGGAGGAATCAGCTCTGGACTCGAGTTCACATTTTCTCGCCTCATGTTCTTTTAGACATTTAACGCATCTTAATGCATAAGCACAAAAAGAGAAAACATGCCCAAACCTCTGGCACCTATAACACTGCTTCGTGTCAGCACTTCGAACAGGGTTCCATTTGACTCTGTGTCTTAATATAAATTTTAACGATTTGATTTTTACTAGGTTTTCCCTGTCATCAACAGAACAAAGGAATATATCGAGAGGTACATATCTGATTCTCCTTGGACCATTTTGGTTCGAAGGCTTTCACCCCAACCCTGAATGAAGGATCTAACCTACACAATTCTGACCTAACGTCAGAAGGAGAAAAATTCCAAAAAATGCCCTTTAGGACGACATTCAATTTTCTCTGTTCCTTTGGCGTAAACGAGAAAGCTTCAACGTTAGAAGCTTTGAACTGTTCAATAAGGAGCCGTCGAAGACCCAAATCTTTAACAAAAATTTTCAACTTTCCAAAACTTCTACAATCAAACTAAACATCATCTAAACTTATTTTTGATTTATTCATAAATTCTATTATTGTTTTTGAGGTGATACCTTTAGTAAAAATTGAAGGACACCAGGTCCTGAGATCCTCCGTTGGCTTCGGGTTAGATATGTCAATGTTGTTGCTGATAATTTTTCCGCGGCTGCTGTCGTTGCTGCTATCGTGATCCAGTTGATTGGTGTTTTTTTTTGCTGCCATCATTTGTGATAGGAAGATTTGGAATCAGTTCGTCTTCCTCAATTGCTAGTAACGCAATTCTATTTTGGCTTGTTGGAGGATCAACCGCCCCAGCTTCTTGGCAGCTCTGATCGTAGTAACTTGGCGTCTTTTACGCGCTATGATGTTTGAAAAGTTGTTTTTATCGTTAGCTAGCAACATTTTAAGTACATTCTCAGTATCTGAGATTTTTCCTGCACTGGACACGTCACCAATAACGGGATGTGCAATGCTTATGTGCTGCCAATGATAGCACTGTTGCTGACTGGCAAACGAAAATTGCGCAGTATTCTTGTCTCACTCTCACCCGCCACGAGGGTTACATTTCAACATTGGCTGGTGACTCAAATGCATTGTCAGCGTCGCCATAACTGTACCAATCAATTTCAGATTGGATGTTTCTCTTATCTTCTTGGTTCAAAAGTTCAGAAGGTAATCTCACTGATTTAATTTAAATTTGTTCATTGTTTTTTTTATCGGGGGGTACATTTGGAAGAGTTTTATTCACTTCCATATCGAAGCACTTAGCAAGATCACTATTACTATTAATCTATTTCTTTCCCTAGCGAGGTTCAACTGTACGTCATTTTGTATCTCGTGAAAATTTCGGAGTTTGTCACAAACTGTCTATTATTGTTGTTTATTAGTTCAGTCAGTTTATTGTTTATAAAGATTAAATCGTCATAACCTGGGGATCCTGATATGCATTTCCAGATTTTTCCTTACTCGTCAATTCCACGTCTATATCTGTTGGTGGTTCTTAACTGTGCTTAAAGAGTTTTAATGATTGTTATGTCTATGTCTTCATTAATATCAAGATTTTCGTGTTGGGAATATTTAGGGTCTGAGTTGAAGTAAAGGTTTCTTTCTATTTCTGCGGTTGTTTCCTGTATTATATTTTCGAAATATGAAAAATCTGTGATGTGGAATTGTGGAATAATGTGTCATAGTCTGTATAAAGAGCGGCGCGGCGTTGCCATTTTCTAGTAGCAAATAATTTTATCTCGTATAATCAATTATGTCAGCCGTTGCGATTTTTATGATTGATAAAATTATTATGAAATACATCTTTCTGGAATAAAAGATTTAAGTTTTAATGTTTATGTTAATCTTTATGTACAGTCATAGGCATAATTATTTTGACAAATGAAAAATGTATATATTTGGAGTTTCAGATATAAATCAATGAAATTGAAAATGGGAGATTGTTGTTAGGTCAATTTTTAAAAATATTTAGGTTTTTTTTCTTTGGATAATTTATTGGATTTTTAAATAACACAAAAAATGCACTTTGCCTAAAGGCATAATTATTTTGACAATTCATTTTATGTTTACTAAAAAAATATGTTTACAAAATAAAGATAAAATTAGCACTTATTAATAAAATGTGTATCCTCCCTTAGCTGCTATAACTTTTTGCAGACGTTTTGGCACGGATTCTACAAGTTTCTGAAGCATTTCTACAGGAACTTCCTCGCAAAGCCTTCTTACTTCCAAAATCGTGTCTTCTCTGGTTCGGTTCAAAGAAAAACTCCTTTTTCCCTTTACATACGCCCACACATTCTCGATGATATTTAAATCAGGACTTTGTGGTGGCCAGTCAAGTGTTTCTACTTCGATGTCCCGCAAAAAGTTAGTTATCATTCGGCTCTTGTGGCATGGCGCATTATCCTGCTGAAAAATGAACGACTCCCCAATAAGTCTGTCACCAGCTGGAAATGCCTACTCATTCAATACGGTCAAATACTTATGTTGGTTCATTGTTCCATCAATTGGGACTAAGTTTCCCTGACCACTTGAAGATACACAACCCCAAAACATAACTGAACCTCCAACGTGACTCACTGTTTGCAAAACTGGAACTTTTTTCTTACGTTGTTCTTTTGGCAATCGAACAAATTTTTTTTTATGGGAGCCATGAAACTCATCAGTCCATAAAACTCTATTCCAGAAGCTCAGGGGCTTGTGGAGATATTGTTTTGAAAATTGTAAACGTTTTTCCTTGTTCCTAGAGGCAATATAGGGTATTTTTCTTACGGAATACGTTCCAAAATTGGATTCAACAAGACGCCTACGTATTGTTCTTTCACTAACGGGATTTTGGGTATATCTCTTCATTTGCAACTCCAGAGCTTTTGGTGTTAGTGCAGGGTTTTTAACAAATTCACGCGGAAGCTTTCTTTCATCTTTTGGTGTAGTTTTTCTTTTTCGTCCCGTACGCCTCAAATTTTGCACAGGTTTTTATTTTTTTATGTTTGTTTATCTGGTAATGCACTGTTTGCCTCGGTAAATTAAACTCCGCACAAATTTGTTTTAACTTTTCACCACTGTTATACCTTGCCACCATAGTTGCTCTAGTTTCTACTCTTAACTCTACCATATTCTTTTAAGAGAAGTTCAAAATAAATGAAATCATAAAATTTTTATAAAAAAAAAAAACACAAAAAAATCTTACCAAATTCAACCTAGACTTCTAGTCAAAATACTTATGCCTATAAAAAACGAGCACTGTTATTACAAATTGGTGCGTACTCTCGAAAGACACGTTTCAAATGATTTATATTATACTGGCAGTAAATAAGAAATGTTATATATTTCAACTCATTAACAAGCCATAACAACATGACATTTACCGTTACCAATTTTTCACTCAGACGACTGTTCACAGTACTGTCAACATAATTATGCCGATGACTGTATCACTTGCCTTTGAACTCCTATACAAATCAATTTTATTATTTCAATGATCTAAATCGTTTTCAATGAACATACATATCTTATTAATAAACGTCAAGCAACAGCGATTTTTACATCTATTTACTTGTAATTCTAGATGCGTTAAATAGTAGGTGAAAACGATATTTAAACTAGCCAAATACTTAGTTCAATGAACTCAACCCGTACAATAATTAATTTGATATGACTTTACCCGTTTGCTAGCTAAAACTCGTGTTAATGAGCAGATAGGTTAGGTTAGGTTAAAGTGGCTGCTGACCGGAAAAGGTCAGCACACTTAGACCAATATTTGGTCCGTTGTGATACCACAAGGATTTCAAAAATCCCCCTTACTCGTTAAACCATTTTGAGCTAATAATGAAGCGTTTGAGACAGTGAATGTCGGAATTATTTAGATCACTAGGATCGTTATAGTAGTAGTCTCCCAAGTGGAGTCTACGTCTTTGCGATAGGGCAGGACAAGAGCATAGAAGGTGGGGAATTGACTCCTCTTCCTCTTCATCCATGCAGCTTCTGCAAAAGTCATTTGCAGGAACTCCAAGACGAAAAGCATGTCTTCCTATTAGGCAGTGCCCAGTAAGGACACCTATAATGGAGCTAATATGCAATCTACCAATAGAAATTAGTTGTTTTGAGCGTTTAGCATCAAACAATGGCCAAATCAGTTTAGTAGACCGGCAAGTTGGGGTGCTGGTCCACCTGTGGTTGGCTTTCTTTATGGTATCTTGCTTTAGCATAAGTTTACAAGTAGCTAGGGGTATACCGATGTTAGATTTGCTATCCAACAAAGGTAATATTGTTCCGTTTTTTGCAAGTTCGTCAGCTTTACAATTTCCTGGAATGTCTCTATGCCCCGGCACCCATGTAAGGTGAATGTTAAACTGTTTTGACATCTCCACCAGAGATGATCGACAATTTTGGGCTGTTTGTGAGTTAATGGAGACAGAGTCCAGTGACGCAGCTTGACTGTCTGAGAAGATATGTATATCGGTTGTCGATATAACGTTTTCTTTTAGCCAAGAGAGGACTTCTTTTATTGCTAAAAGCTCTGCCTGGAACACGCTACAGTGATTGGGAAGACGAAAAGATAGACAAAGATTTAATTTTTCGGAGTATACGCCTCCACCGACCCCGCCATCGGTTTTAGATCCATCTGTATAGAAATGAATTGCTTCGTCTATCAACAACGACTCATTTTCCCAAGAAGACCTGGAAGGGATGGATACTTGAAAATTTTTATCAAATTTTGGATGAGGGGTGGTGTAATCGACGTTACTAGGTAGACTACTGAACGAGTTCAGTATAGTAGAGTGACCAATATCATTATTGATCCACTGCGAGGAGCCTTTAAGTCGAATGGCTGTGTTAGCGGCCGATTGTTTGCTAAAAATATCTAGCGGTATGAGATGAAAAAGAACATCAAGTGCAGCAGAAGGAGTTGAGCGGAGAGCTCCACCCATGATTAAACAGGCTGTTCGTTGGACTTTGCTGAGCTTATCGCGGTTAGTTGCTGTTTCCAGCGCAGTCCACCATACTGTCACTCCATATGTAAGTATCGGTCTAATGACTGAGATGTATAGCCAGTGTGTTATATGGGTTTGTAGACCCCATTTATTACCCACGGTCTTCTTGCAAGAGAAAAGAGCTATGTTGGCTTTGTTGACTCTCTCTTGGATATTGGGCTTCCAGCTTAATTTCTTGTCCAAAATAAGACCCAGATATTTTGCTTTGTCTGAGAATTTAAGCGGTATACCTTTGATGAGGGGAGGGTCTATGTGTGGGATTTTATATTTCCTGGTAAATAGGACAGTTCAGTTTTGTGGGGGTTGACACCGAGTCCACATTGATCTGCCCAGTTAGTAAGCTTGTTTAGAGCATTTTGTAGGAGTTCCTTCAGAGTATTAGGATGCTTACCAGATATCGCTTTCGCAACATCGTCCGCATAGGCAATCACCCTGTGCCCCTCCCCTTCAAGAATCACTAGTAGTTCATTTACGACTAGGTTCCAAAGGAGAGGAGAGAGGACGCCGCCTTGCGGCGTATAATGAGCAGATAGTAAAGTGGTTTATCGATGACAGTGTGCAGCCATTTTAAGTTGAAAATAGAAAAATAGTTATTTTTGAAGTAATAGAACTACATTTTTTGTAATATACATACTTTCTTCAAAAGTGTATAGCCTGCATAGTATATTCTACATATGTATAAACAATTTTAAAAATAAGTCAACAACAAATCGAATTAATTTTGATTCGAATGTGTCAAAAAGCAATTTTGGCAATTTGTGCATTTCAATTTAAAAAACTCGATTTAGGAAAACGGAAATCGAGTTACGATGGAGAGGAACAATTTGCTGGGATAGGAAGAACACTCTTAGAGCCCATAACCACATCAGAATAAGAAACACCGTGAAATGGCACACAATTT
This sequence comes from Chrysotoxum bicinctum, assembly GCA_911387755.1. NCBI lineage: Eukaryota > Metazoa > Arthropoda > Insecta > Diptera > Syrphidae > Chrysotoxum > Chrysotoxum bicinctum. The sequence continues at coordinate 162,307,526 of OU426988.1, forward strand.
GCTTCGTAAAAGATAGGGCTGTTATAAAAAGACCAAATTGTAAGTTTTGTTCTTTTGATGTCGTGTGGTTGTCTGGCTATGATGGTTGCATTATGGGCGAGTGTTGCCACTTTATTACTATTTGTTACAGTCTCCCCTTTTGTATCTGAAAGAATAATAAAAAGTGAAGATACAAGAAAGTTAGGTTACCACGAGTTTTCGTGGTCTTCCTCGACGTCTGATTGGTACGAGAGGATTTTCTGCATCATGCGGATTTGTACATCGGGTTAGAGCGGATGTATGATAAATGCCAACAACTTCATGGGAATTGGTGGAACTGGCTATTTCATAGCTGTTAAAACCTTTGTTATTGAAGATGATATAAGGTCCATCGCGTCTAGGTGCAAGTTTTGATGTGAGGCGGTTGGTTACTTTACTATGGGTTTTAGTATCAACCCAAACATAATCTCCTGGAGAGTAAATTGGATTAGGACGGCGTTTAACATCAGTGTATGATTTTTGGCGATCTTATTCTCGTTCGTTGACTTCTCGGGCATTTTTGAGGGTTTCTGCCATTTTGCTTAAATACGGTGTGATGTCGGGTATGAAGTTTTCGGATTGGATAATGCTTTGAAAATCACGTTGAACATCATCGGGAGCGCGTAGTTCTCTGCCAAAATTTAAGAAAGCTGCATTGTATCCAGTAGTTTGACATTTAACAGTATTCATATAGCGAATCTGGGGCCCTATTTTGTATTACGAAACGAGCGGCAAGTCAACGATACTGAGGAATACGATAGTCACGACAAAAAGCGATTAAGTAAAACGAAAAAGGCGTACAAATGATGTTGCCAAGCTTAGCCGAAAAAAACACTTTTTTTTTGAAGCGCAACCAACTTCTCGACTATTAGGAATGTCTAAAATTGACATTAATAGTTAAAAAAATTTATTATAAATCAAGAAACGATAAAACGAAAGCTAAACGATAGGTATATGGCAGTCGTTAGAACTAACGAGTATCGTTAAAATTAAACGATTCTCGTTAAACATAATCGCATTTTAACGATAACGAAGTAATTTCAACGATAATCGTTTTACAAAATAGGGCCCCTGATAAATGGTAGTTTCTCGGGCCAATTAAAATGCTCGTTGCCAACTAAGATGGCTAGTTGGGTTTTTAGATCACGATTATTTCTTTCCACAGGGTTTGCTTGTGGGTGATAAACTGGAATGAAACATTGAGTAATTCCCAGGCAGTGAGTTATATGTTGCATAACGGCACTGATGATCTGCGTTCCATTGTCGCTGAGAAGTCTCCTCGGGAGGCCAAATCGCAGGAAAATTTCTGTGATGAGCTTCTTACCACATGCGGATGATGTTGCTTCTTCTAATGCAAAAAGTTCGACCCAACGAGTTGTTACATCTTCTACTATTAAGATCCCTTTCATATTATCATTGAAAGGAGGAAGTGGTCCAAAACGATCTATGGCAAGAACTTCGAAACGTTGATTCTGCACTGGAGTTTAAATGAGTCCAGCTGGTTTTAAGTTTGTGACTTTGTTGTACCTTTGACATTGAGTACAATCTTTGTCGTATTTGCCAATGTCTCTTCGCATGCGTGGCCAGAAGTAACGGGATAAAATTCGTTGAAGAGTACGTTCGGATCCGTAATATCCGGCTGTAGGTTCATCATGGTAGGAACTCATTATTTGTTGTCTTTCATCTTTGGGAAGAACAAGTTGAGCTTCCTCATTGTCATTGTCTTGGTTGTATCAATATAATACTCCATCATGAAGCATGTAACCTCGTGAAGTCCAAGAGGTGAATCGTTCTTTGTGCGAAAGATTCGAGATCGTCGATTATTTTCTTAAGATCAGGATCTTCTAGTTGACTGTCACGTGTTTCCTTAACACTTCGATGAGGAAAGTCGATAGAGATGACGCAACTTTCTAAAGTTGAAATTTCTTTACAAACTGGAGGACGGGACAACATATCTGCTAGTACGTTGGCTTTTCCTGGCGTATACTGGATATGTATGTCGTATGGTTGTAACTCTAGACACCATGATCTTGATAAGCATTCGGTTGGTGATTTGAGAGTCATAAGCCATCTCAAGGCTTGATGATGTGTTATAATATTAATTTTCTTACCTTCTATGTAACTTGCGAATAGCCCAAACAACAGCTAAAGCTTTTCGTTCAGTCGTATTGTAATTTATTTCTGCTGAACTCAAAATTCCAATGGCGTATTCTACGGGTCGTTCGTCTGAACCCTCCCTTGTAGTAAGGCTGCACCAACTGCATAACCACTGGCATCGGTTCGTATGGTGAATGGCTTTGTTTCATCTGCCTGTCTGAGGATTGGAGCTGTAGTGAGTCGATTTTTCAATTCATTAAAGGCGTTTTGCTGGGCATCTTCCCAAACCCATTTTGCGTTCTTCTTTGTGAAGTCTGTCAAAGGAAGAGAGATTTTTGCAAATTCTGGAATAAATCTTCTAAATCAGGAACATGTTTGTAGAAATGAGATCATCTCTTTTAAGTTTCTTGGAGCGCTGCGATCTTTAATTGCTGATAGCTTATCAGGATCGAGGCCTTTACCTGCTTTAGTTAAGATGTGACCTAAAAACTTCACCTCACTTCTACAGAAGCAACATTTTTTCCGGTTTATGCGCAGGTTGTACTGGTTTAAAACGTAAAAGACTGTTTTGAGATCGATAAGGTGTTGTTCAAACGATAATGAGAGAATGATTAAATCATCAAGGAAAGCAGGCAGGCGTACATTAGATAGTTTCGTTTTTACTCTATCGTTGGAAAGTTGATGGCGCGTTTCGTAACCCGAAAGGCATTCGTAGGAAATGGAGTTATAAAGACTGTCTTGTCTTTATCTTCTTTGTTCATCTTGATTTGCCAGTAACCTAATAGAAGGTCAATGGTTGACATAACTTCGGCATTTTTTGCGGCATGGAGTAGGTCGTCCAATCGTGGAAGTGGATATATATCAGGCTTGGTCACTGCGTTGAGTTTGCGGTAGTCTATACAAACTCAAATACCACCATCTTTTTTGGGATCATTACGACAGGCCCAAGGAGATTCACATTCCTCTATAATGCCGGTTTTAAGCATCTCGCTTACTTCATCTTGTAGGACTTTCTTTTTTTGTTCGGAAAGCCTATAAGGCGGAACCGCAATTGGTTCATGGTTACCTGTTGGTATAGAATGTTCAACAGTAACGGCTGGTTTTTCTGACAGCTGGAACAACTCTTTGTTCCGGAGCAGAAGTGTATTTAGTTCTGTTCTTTTGGTTGCATCTAGATATGGTGTTTCATGTTCTTTGAGTTTTATGTGCTCCGCACTAAATGATTCGAAAAAGACGAATTCTGGATCATATGAAGAAAGTTCAAGATTCGACAGTGTTGAGTGCTTGGGAATTGCATCTTCAAAAATTTTGTCAATAGAATCTGGAGAATAATCTTTGTTCCGATTTGTGAACAGTTGTTCATTATTCTTATTTCGATTCTGCGTCGAGTGATTCGATATATCACGGAGCGGCGTTTTCGGAATAGGGCTTATAGCCATTGGGAGAGGAGAAATAATTCCCAGCAACTCTGAAGTTGACAGCGATTGTGCTAAACTCATCGAAGGCTTCGTTTCAGTTTGAAAAAAGTCGAATTTCGTTGATGGAGCGTCGGCGAAATACAACATTCGTTGAGGCAAGTTCATTACTATTTTAGCATCCTCGACAAAGTCGATTCCGAGGAGCGTTCGGTTATCAGTGGAACTTTCAATTACCATGAGTTTCGTTGGTATGGAGCGTCCTTCTAGTTTAATCAAAACGTTTGTAACTAATACGTCTTGTTGGCGTTTAATACCGTCGGCCAGAACAATTTGCGCATGGTATGCTGTAAACCGGTAGCCAAGATCAAACATCTGTTTGTATAGCTGGTAGCTAGCTACGCTCGTTCTTGCTCCAGTGTCAATAAAGGCAACTCCCTTCTGTCCACCAATTGACAGAAGGTCGTAGGCGGAGTGGTGGTAGGATTTTTTTTGGAAAAGAATCAATGGAGCAAAAGTTGATGTTTGTTGCTTCTTTTGGTTGGTTGCAGTTCGGCCATTGACTTCGAACGTACCCAGGCTTTCCACAACCATAGCAATTCAGAACAGAGCTAGAGTTATTTCGGTTTTCTCGGCTCTTAGTTCCTTCCTGTTTCGCATCCTTTTCCTTCTTTCTGCATTCCTCCATACCATGTCCAAAATTGGAGCAATAACCACATGTTATTCTTTTTCTGTTTGCGTTGGAGTTTTGTTTCTTTTCCTCAGACTTGTTTTGGAATGTTTCTTCTCGCATTTCTTCAAAATTAGTCTCGATGCTACGTGAGAAGGTTTTCAAATGTTTTAGTATTTTCTCGTTCCATTTTGCTTCGAATTTGCTTGTTCAGTAGCCCAAAAACCATGTTTATTCTGTGCTTCGTCATGGGACCCTTCCGCTAATTCGGATAGCAGTGCGCGCTAGTTATAATTTCAACAACGATCATGTCCTCGATAGCCTCACGAATTTCATCTTTGAGGTCTTGAATCGACGCTGGGCTGGGATCTTGTGATTTAACACCTTGCGACTTCTTCCTTTGGGGCCACGTGAAAGATAAGGTCTACGCCAACAGCCCAGCGTCGATTCAAGACCTCAAAGATGAAATTCGTGAGGCTATCGAGGACATAGGGCAGCCACTTTGCGATTTGGTTATGGAAAATTTCATGAAAAGGATATGGTCCTGTAAGCGTGGTCTTGGAGGCCATTTGGCTGATGTTGTGTTCCATTATTAACGGCATACCTTCCTCTTTATAATGAAATAAACATCCGATCATTTATCTCCAAAAATGCCATTTTTCTTTGAATATCAAAAGAACACCTCTTATTGGAAAACCCTATAGTATGTGACGTTCTGTGGGAACGACACAAAAATGTTATTCTTTATTGTGGATTGTATATGATATGTAAGTATGTATAGTTATACTGTTAATAGGTATAATATATATTTATAGTTTCATAACTCGTTTGTTGCAAATAAAGACATCTTTTGGTGTTTCGTCACTTTGTTTATCATTAAATATGTCTACGTAAACTTGGTAGGGCGGCCTAGGGGTAGCGAATGAATTGCGAAGTAAAATCATTACACCCTGCCACCAAGTGGACGCGAGCAACAGAGGAAGACCAATGAGTACATTCTTTTCGCTCATATTCGTGACATCTTTGAATATTGAAGCACTAGAGATGAATGTGTCTACTTTGACTTTCGAACGTTCCCCATTGTAGCGTGTGGTGCAGGAGTTATAGTTCCAAACAAAACACGATTTTATATTTTTGGGCATAGCTTCGCCCTACAACTTTATTCAAAAACAAATGATGATCATTACTAATTTGCATGCATTTTTATATAAAAAAAAAATGCATTGCATTTGGGTATCTCTTGAAAACATGAAAGGTGACATAGCAAGCATGTCATCAAAAAAATTTATTATTCACAAGAAAAAAAATGTAACATGACTAACTGTTGTGTTTTACATTTGGTGAGAAAATAAATGGAACCGAAACACTACTCATTCCTTGAATGATATGTGATATTAGCTTTTTATGATTTAGATAAATGCTGAATTTTACATTTGATGGGAAATACAAAAGTAGATGATGTGACATTAAACTATTTGAAATAACAAATATATACATAATATATATATACATATTATGTTTGTACAATTAAGTATGCTTGCTGAACGAGAAAATAAATTGAATTGAAACTTGTATGCAGTGGCGGCTGGTGGATTGTTGAACAGGTGGTGCACTTTACTTGCTCACTAAGTAGGTAGGTATTAAGATTAGAAATCGCAAAAAACAAAAAATTACATGTATATGTCGATTTTTTATTATTTTGTATAATTGCTCGAAGAATTTCGACCATGTATAAAACTGACACACTTATTACATTTAGCAAGGAATCATGTTTTTTATTTTTTCACTTAAATGCGTCAAATCGTGGATTCACGTAACTTTATTTAAAAAAAAATTATTACTGTCTTTAATATACCTAATCACTGTTAATTTTATCCCACACCACACACTGTACACAGTACAGAATCGAACCAAAACCAAAATAAAAAACAATTCCTAACCTAACACCTACAAACCTACACTATTTAACCAGTCACGGATAGAGCGAAACAACATTACATATTCGCAGGCGCAGCGCATTCTAGTCAAACATCGGTTGCTGTAGTTAATCTTCGGTTCTCGTGCGCTGCACGAGAGCAGGCTAATTCTCCATATATTTCAATGAAATATCTTTTGTCTCACGCGTCAGGGATACTTGCTTGTAACTCATACAAGTTATATTAGCAGTCCTCGTGCGCTCGCCGAAGCGCACGAGAATTTTTACTTGCAGGGAAAGTAAGTCTTAATAGTAAAGCAAAGCGCTTACATTGTTTCGTCATAATTGGAAATTTTACTTGTTTGTGTTCTTGTACGTATGTTTAAAAAATAAATATTAATATGGGAATCTAAAAATAAAGATGCAGTAATATTTTGTAATTTTTAAATCTTTTGAATTGGTGGTTCAGCGCACGAGCGCACTTAAGGTACAGCCGCCACTGCTTGTATGTATTACTTATTATTTGAACAATATGTGATACTAGATTCTTATGATTTAGATAATTGAGTTAAGTGTGTTCCGCGGGGTTGTCGACCTGTGGTGTCGTAACTCAGGCAGCAAAATTCCCATTTGTTGAAGACGTAGCCGGACCTGTGCTTCCTATTAAAGCACGCAGCTACTCGTCTGTTATCTGCACGATGCTCATTTTGTTTTTCTGCAGTCGAGCGCTTCTTCGTAAGGCCGTTATGCAGTTTTTGATTTATGAATTATAAAACTTCGACTAATCGAGGTGCAAAGGTTTTATGAACTAATTATAAATTGACCCTCGAAGTGCAATTTAGGAAAATTTTACCTAGCGATGTGCAAAACCTTCTTCTTTTTTATATTATTTTGACCAGCTTGGTGCAAAATTTTTTTTTAGATTTTGGCGAATTAGAAAACTTTGACCAGTCGAGGTGCAAAAGCTTTTTTATAAATTGTATCAGGAATTGACCCTCGAGGTGCAATTAAATGAAACTTTGACCTAGCAAGGTGCAAAAGTTTTTTTTTTATTATTATTTTTGACCAAATTGGTTATAAAAAGACCAAATTGTAAGTTTTAACACAAGTTTTTAATACTTTATTTAATGAAACAGACAAGACCATGAGACGTGCTCGTGCTGCGAGTATCAAATATAAAGTCAAAATACATTGAATGATTGAATGTGGTATCTTCTTTTATACTTAGTCCTCGGATGGAGATACTTTTCGTTTTCTTTATTATTGCTTCCTTCTTGAGTGTTCTGCTGGTTCGTTATGGCGGCAGTTGCACAATGCACATTGTATTAGTATGTGTGCTTTTGGGGGATGACTGGTTCTTTTGATGTCGTGTGGCTGATGTCGTGTGGTTGTCTGGCTGTGATGGTTGCGTTGTGGGTTGCCACTTTATTACTATTTGTTCAATTTTAAATTATTATTTCTTATTGAGGACGACTTAAAAAAAAGAAAGGTAGGCCTAAACACTCCTGGTACAAACAAATGCAAAAACACCAGCATTCAGTTGGCCTCAGAAATGGAACAATACAAAACCGGGAGGCTTGCCGCCGATTTCTGAGGTCAACCCGGCGAACCCCACAGGCGGATCACTAGTGTGAAGCAGATACGTGGGAGAGTTATGATCCCCTCGACATCGAGATCATAACAGCGCCGAAGAAAAGGAAGAAGAAGAAGATTGAGGACGACTTAATTGCCTCTTTTTTTTAAGAACTCAGTTCTTTTGAGACATCGTTTGTAACTGGCTGGATGACCAGCAATACCACAATTGACGCAGGCCGCAATGAAGGAATTAGTTCTGCACTCGAGTTCACATTTTCTCGCCTCATGTTCTTTTAGTCATTTAACGCATCTTAATGCATAAGCACAAAAAGAGAAAACATGCCCAAACCTCTGGCACCTATAACACTGCTTCGTGCCAGCACTTCGAACAGGGTCCCATTTGACTCTGTGTCTTAATATGAATTTTAACGATTTAATTTTTACTAGGTTTTTCCTGTCATCGACAGAACAGAGGAATATATCGAGAGGGATCTGATTCTCCTTGGACCATTTTGTCTCAAAGGCTTTCACCCCAACCCTCAATGAAGGATCTAACCTAGACAATTCTGACCTAACGTCAGAAGGGGGAAAATTCCCAGAGATGCCCTTTAGGACGATATTCAATTTTCTCTGTTCCTTTGGCGTAAACGAGAAAGCTTCAACGTTAGAAGCTTTGAACTGTTCAATAAGGAGGCGGTGAAGACCCAAATCTTTAACAAAATTTTCAACTTTCCAAAACTTCTACAATCAAACTAAACATCATCTAAATTTATTTTTGATTTATTCATAAATTCTATTATTGTTTTTGAGGTGATACCTTTAGTAAAAATTGGAGGACACCAGATCCTGAGATCCTCCGTTGGCTTCGGGTTAGAGATGTCAATGTTGTTGCTGCAAATTTTTCCGCGGCTGCTGCTATTGCTGCTGTCGTGATCCAGTTGATTGGTGTTATTTTTGCTGCCATCATTGGTGATAGAAAGATTTGGAGTCAGTCTCGTTGTCCTCATTTGCTAGTAACGCAAATCTATTTTGGCTTGTTGGAGGATCAACCGCCAGCTTCTTGGCAGCTCTCATCGAAGTAGCTTGGCGTCTTTTACGCACAATGATGTTTGAAATGTTGTTTTTATCGTTAACTAGCATCGTTTTAAGTACATTCTCAGTATCTGAGATTTTTCCTGCACTGGACACGTCACCAATAACGGGATGTGCAATGCTTATGTGCTGCCAATGATAGCACTGTTGCTGACTGGCAAACGAAAATTGCGCAGTATTCTTGTCTCACTCTCACCCACCACGAGGGTTACATTTCAACATTGGCTGGTGACTCAAATGCATTGTCAGCGTCGCCATAACTGTACCAATCAATTTCAGATTGGATGTTTCTCCTATCTTCTTGGTTCAAAAGTTCAGAAGGTAATCTCACTGATTTAATTTAAATTTGTTCATTGTTTTTTTTTATCGGGTGGTACACTTGGAAGAGTTTTATTCACTTCCATATCGAAGCACTTAGCACGATCACTATTACTATTAATCTATTTCTTTCCCTAGCGAGGTTCAACTGTACGTCATTTTGTATCTCGTGAAGATTTCGGAGTTTGTCACAAACTGTCTATTATTGTTGTTTATTAGTTCAGTCAGTTTATTGTTTATAAAGATTAAATCGTCATAACCTGGGAATCCTGATATGCATTTCCAGATTTTTCCTTACTCGTCAATTCCACGTCTATATCTGTTGGTGGTTCTTAACTGTGCTTAAAGAGTTTTAATGATTGTTATGTCTATGTCTTTATTAATATCAAGATTTTTGTGTTGGGAATATTTAGGGTCTGAGTTGAAGTAAAGGTTTCTTTCTATTTCTGCGGTTGTTTCCTGTATTATATTTTCGAAATATGAGAAATCTGTGATGTGGAATAATGTGTCATAGTCTGTATAAAGAGCGGCGTTGCCATTTTCTAGTAGCAAATAATTTTCTCTCGTATAATCAATCAATTATGTCAGCCGTTGCGATTTTTATGATTGATAAAATTATGATGAAATACATCTTTCTGGAATAAAATATTTAAGTTTTAATGTTATCTTTATGTACTATTCTATTTCTCTTATAATATACGAACTTTTTTTCCTAAATCTACTCTATAACTCTCTGCTGTGTATATCTAGGTAGTAGTTTATTCCTGCAAGCAGTTACCTTTTTATATATAACATGCCTTGGTATGTTCTGTTTAGCATTTCTTTTTTCATTATGAATTCTAAGCATTCTCTATTGTGCTTGTTTTAATTTTGAACCTAATTCCTCGTGTGTTACTTTATTATACAAAACCTCGTATTTTTATTTTTGATTGAATGTATGCTTTTATTATATTAATTAACTGCTGCATAAAATGATTCTTCGTCACTTATTAAATGTAATTCTTATTTCAAACACCTAGCTATCAAAGTTGAATAAACTCTTTCTATTTGTCCATTCGTTGAAGTATGTTTTGGATCACAATAGAATATAATATGTAGGAATACTTTCTACAAAGAAAACACTTTTATTTCGTTTAATAGTTATAATAATACTTTTTATTGTCAATAGGTTTAAGGCTTAAATATGCGACGACCGGCCAACTCTAAATGAAATCTATCACTGACTAGTTTACTGGATTTTCAAAAAGTCGGACGATCATTGTCTTTTGTTCTTTGTTCGTTCTAATGTACTTTCGTAAGTGTTTTTTCGTTCTTGTCCGTTCTCCTTAGTTAGTGCGTCGTTGCTACGTCTAAGGGGTCCTGTGTTAGTCGTACGTTCCTCTCTGCTACTCATCCCACATATATTTCAATATTAAGTCTTTACATCAAACTCTTAAATTGAGCTGTTAAAAACCCTGGTTTTAGCTTCTGGAAAAGCTTGAAGTAAATCTAACACCTTTTCATGCAAATTAGTTTTATCCTCAATTAACTTTATAGTTAAAAATTTTGAATATGAATCTATACAAGTTAAAAATATTAAGCTTTGGGCAAAAAATATATCTAAATGTAACTGTTTCCCCTCCTTCTCTGCAATTGGAGCCTATCCAATTGGTATTATTTGTGGATGTCTATCATATTTGTTTTTGTTGCAAATAACACAATTTCTAACGTATTCCTTTAACTGTTTCCCCATAACAGGCCAATAGTATGAATTATAAATTTGTTTCAAATTTTCTCTACGATTCCTGTGGGCTTTATTATGTGTTTGTTCTATTATAACAGCTTGATACTCTTTATTTGTAATATCTAATGGAAATAATTTTGTATATAAAAAATTGATATTAAACGTTTATTTAAATGTCGAATTAATATTTTGACTACACGTTTGGTGTTCTAAAAAACTTTATTCACAATTATAATATATACAAAATAATTATTTATTAAAGCTAATTCAAAACCGGTCTCATTGCCTGAAAACCTAAAGATGTGTCCAGACCAAAGAAACATTTTTGAAACATTTCAGAAACATTTAAGAAACATTTTAGAAGCATTTAAAAAACATTTCTGAAACAGAGAAACATTTCTGAAATGTTTCTTAAATGTTTCTGAAATGTTTCAAAAATGTTTCTTTGGTCTGGACGCTCGCGAAACATTTCTGAAATGTTTTTGAAATGTTTTTCTGTTTCCCATTCCGAATGGGAAACTTTATTTGTTTCCCAAGCATTTACACAGGTAGAAAGTGCGTGAGTAATTATTAATACAAATATAAAATGTCGCGAAAAGTGTGGAGCAACGAGAATGTTATCCAATTCATAAAAATTCATTCTGAAATGTTTCTGCAATGTTTCTGAAATGTTTTTTAAACAAATGTGAAACATTTCAGAAACGTTTTTTAAACAACGTCTCCTGAAATGTTTCTTTGGTGTGGACACACCTTAAGAATGATGCTAACCGAAGCACCACTTGTATATATGGTCCACTGATGATGAGATCGATAACCAATGATCATGTCAATAGATTCTGCGATGATGGGATAATGCTTCGTAGGCAAATTCCGCAGTTTGGTTTTGTTTAATATCTATATAAATCATTCAAAGGGATGTTTTTGTTTATGTCTTCTGATGAGGAATTCAGATAGTATCTGAAATGGCTTGCTTTGATGATTAGTCATCAAATGCGGGTGTTAACTTGTCGTTTTAATTTCGTATATGTCATCTAGGGTGCAATGTATTGCTACTACTCCAGGTTGAAGAAATTCTTTAAGGATGGTAATGAGGTTTTCCACATTCTCATACTCAATGAGATGTCTAGTCTTACCAAAGTTACTTATTTGTTCATGAGCTGTAATCCTTGCTTTTCTTAATAAGATTTGTTATTTGAAATGATTAAATGTGTTTTTCGTTTCTTGGAGCATCTGCTACTACATTAGTAGTTCCTGGTTTGTATATGATCTTTGGCACATATTCTTCTATTAATGCGTGCCATGCTTTCATTTTGGTGTTGGAGTTTCTTTTTGAAACTGCAAAAATCAAAGATTGGTGATCAGTATGGATCTCCAAGTCCGTTACACCGTAAATAAAGGTAATTTCGTAAATTCTTTAATGCGTATACTATTGCATATAATTTTTTTTCGTTAGCCGCATATGATCGCTTTGATTAACTCAAAGATTTACTTATAAAAGAGATGGGTTTGTTATCCTAAGACAAAACTGCTCCTACCGCGTCATCGGATGCGTCAGTAGTTAATACAAATTTTTTGCTATAATCTGGCTGAGTTAATTCAGTTTCTTTAATTAAATGATCTTTGAATTTTTTAAATGCTTTAATTGCGTCACTGTCTAAAGTTATCGTGGTTTTCTTAGCCATGTGGGTTGAAATTTAACCATTTTTGTTTTGAAGACACATTGTTAAAGGTTTGGTTATGCTTGCATAATTTTTTATAAACTTCCTGTAATATCCTATCATTCCTAAAAATGATCTTAACTTCCTAAGAGTTTTTGGTTCGGGGTATTCTCTTATAATCCTTATCTTTTCTTTATTTGTTTTAATTATTTTTTGAGCTATAACATAACCTAAAAAAATCTACTTCTTTTTTTGTAAAATATAAATTTTTCTAATGAAATTTTCATGTTCGCCTACTTTAGAGTATCTACTATTTTTCATCAGCCCTATCGCCAATATCACCGGAAATAAAATGTTACCCGGGAAAAAAAGTTTCCCATCGGGAATCTCCCAAGAAATCTTTTTTCCCACGAAACAATTCATACCAACCTTCAACTGTCGAAGTTATCTTGACAGCACCAAATCGTGTGTTTTTTGTAAAAAAAAATTGTTTTGTGTCCTAAAAGGAAGAAAATATCAATTAAATAATATAGTATTAAAAAAAATAATATTGGTTTTGTGGTAACAATCGAAGATGTAGTGCAAGATGAGAGAAATAGGCAAATATCTCAGAAGATACTTGAGGGATATATCAAACTCTTGAGTTACCAGAATCCATGTTAGTATCTCCGCAATCGAAGTTCCAACTCATAATTATTCATTTGTCATTATTGCACAAATTTGTATAATAGATTGTTCTAAGTTCGAGAACTTATATTCTTTGCTGGGTCCGCCACCTGTTGCACTCTTGAATTTAATGTTTTCAGACATTTTCTTTTTTATATACTTTTTCTTGTCTTGTCACTCCAAACCTGACGCAAACACAAAAGCACACTTTATTATGAATAAAATAATTAATTATTGTCGTTTTTAAATGCTTACTCTCTTCCACTCAAAACTAGATTTTTTTGGAGGACCGATGCAATTTAATTAATTTTCCATTGTCTTCCAAATATTGTGAACCTCTTCTTTTGTTTTCTTTGAGTACCCCATAGCAATATCTGGAAATTTTTCCATTAAAGTAACCAGGACCTCAAGTTGTTTTTTGTTTTGTTGAGTTAGACCATAAAAAAAAAATTTTTATTATTTAATTTCACATTTTTATAAACAAATTCTTACATTTTGCCGTGCTACAGGTTTTTCCCCTACAACCAACTTGCGGAAATTTTCGCACTGAAATGAGAAAAAAGTTACCTGGAAAAAATTATTCACGAAAGAAATATTTTTCCCTCTTTTCGAAGATCATTCACGATAGCTACTTTCCCAAAATGGGAATAAACTGGTGGAATTTTGTTCGAGATAGGGCTGAATATATGTATATGTGCAGTAGGGTGGAGTGATAATGTATGAAAAAAAAAAAATTTTTTTAATTTTTTTTAATGGAATAGCAATACAAAGTTGCCTTTTAATGAGTAAATTCAGCATTCAAAAGATTGTTTACTTGTCTTGATGTTATGAGGTGCCCCAACCCAATTGAAAATTAGAAAAATATAAAATTTTTTAAACATTGATCGAGTTTTGATTTTCTTCAAAGGCGCATTCAAATCAATCTGTGAACAGGGGAAATTAAAAATATTACTTACATGAGTCTTATTTTCTTTACGGCAGTGGTTAAAATCAATGTTTCTCACAAGTAGAATAACAATAACACGTGCGCACTTACTGGCGTTCGAAGAACGTTTGACAGCAATTGAAATGAAAGTGCAGTGAAATCACCTCTCCCGCCTCATGTCATCAATATATGTATGCATGACAAAATTTTCCTACATATGGTTTCAAAATTGCTCTTTGGAATTTAGATGGAGCATTTTTTAATCAAAATGGCGTATATTCATATTTGCCATTATTCACTGAAAAACTAGTTTTTTTTTCCAATATCTTTATTTTTTACTTTAATCTGATGGAATCCTGATTCTAAGTCAATTGTTGAAAAATATTTAGCCTTTCCGAGATTACTCAATATTACATTGGTATCAAGTATCGGGTATTTATCCGAGACTGTATGCTCATTTAAGTAGTATAGATTGGTAGGTTCTGGCGTTCGTAAAGTGGTGCAAAACACCACCCTTCTTGTAGTTTTGATTTTTTTGATTTGATTGACAGTTGGATGTTCCAATTGTGGTTAGGGTGTTCCAATTGTGGTTAGGGTGTTCCAATTGTGGTTACGATGTTCGGATTGTGATTATGATGTTCCAATTGTGATTTAGTTGTTTATAGTTTTATTTATATATTATGTTTGATGAATGATCTATTTTTAGAATTTATTTTGATTGATGATGGTTACAAACGGTATAAGTTGAATTGATTTTCAATTCAAAGGGACAGTTGATTTTTTTTTTCAAAAAAGAAGCGTGTAGTAAAAAAAAAAAAAAAAATGAAGTGCAATATCTGTAGTAAAGTGTTTTCGCGAGATTATACATTGAAGCGTCACATACAAACTATGCATGAGGAGATCTTAAATCATTGCGCGGGTTGTGGCAAGAGATTTACTAGGAAATACAAATTGAAGGAGCATATGTTGAAATGTATAGTTTTGGTTGAGCAGAGGAGAAAAAATAATGAAAAATTACTTGTGACATCACTAGCTACATCAACATTACGGAGTCATCGGAGTCATCATCATCATCATCAAAAATGATATGCAAAGTGTGTAATATTGAAATTGATAAGAAACGATGGAAACAACATCAGCGAAGCAGTGTACATAAAATAAAAGAGCAAGTGTTCTGCAGTGATAACGTGTATAAAATATTGACATCATTTAAAAATCGAATTGTGTCATATTCCATCCAAAATGAAAAAGAAGACGATTTGGACGTGAATTCATTTTTTGCAAGGAAGAGAGCAAATATTAAAAATCTTTTGCAAGAAAAAGTCGTAGAGAATGAATCAATTAAATTCAATTTGGAATTATTCGCCGAATTTGTGAAGATTGTTAATGAGGATGATATGAACTTTGATGTAAAGTCAATGATGACACGTATGCGAACTCTTCTTCCATTTGATAATATTGAGCAATTAATATCAGAAATGGAGACAAATTTGAGGGGGTCAAAGCACTTCAAATTACCAGCTTTCATTAATAACAAAAAGGCTGTTATTAATATTCAAAACAATGATATATACTGTTTCAAATGGGCTATAATATCAGCTGTGAATCCAAACGTGTCGAATGCTAATTCCCCATATGCTTATAACATATCAGATATAACTAGTGATTGTATTCCCATTGCTAATATGGTTTTAAATTTTAAAGATCTTGTTTTTCCTTTGGGAATTGATCAGATATACAAATTTGAAGCACAAAATGATATAAGCGTAAATGTTTTTGGATACTCAAATGAAGAAAATAGTATTGAGGGTCCATACTATTTGACTAAAACTGAAAAACCGATTCATATTAACTTATTATTTTACGAGGCTAACGCAATGTCACATTACGTTTGGATAAAAAGTTTAAGTCGGCTTCTACGCGATAGGATACTTAATGCGAAAGAGAAAAAACTATACTTTTGCAATAGTTGCTTAGATCATAATTACAGCGAGGAAAGTTTGCAGAACCATAAGAAAGAATGCGGGGGTGTTGTTACACATATGCCAAAGGAAGGAGAAAACTGTGTAAAGTTTTCAAAAGTTGAAAATTCTATCAATGTGCCTTTCGTGATATATGCAGACTTTGAGAGCATTTTATTACCTGTCAGTACTTGTCTTCCTGATCCAACCATATCATCAACAACAACAACTCAACAGCATGTTCCTTGTGCATTTGCGTACTACATTAATTGCTTCTTTGATAAAAGAAATAATTTAATGAGGACATTTACTGGTATGTTATATTTTTATTTTTTTATTTTTTAAATATTCTTGTTTTTTATAGGGCCAGATTGTACGAAGGAATTTATTCTTAGTTTATGTGAAGATATTCAACGTCTTTATGCTGATTATTACAAATATGCTGTACCGATGAAAGATCTCACATCGCAACAAGAATGGTGTCAGGAGAACAAAGAATGCTGCATATTATGTGAGAAAAAGTTTGTAGAATTTGAATATAGAGTAAGAGATCACTGTCATATTACACCTAGTCATAATAGTTGTAATTTAAGATCAGGTCTTCCCATATTTATTCCAATATTCTTACACAATCTAACAGGCTATGACAGTCATTTGTTTTTCTCTTCATTGAATGCAGTGGAGGGAGAAATAAATGTCATTGCCTTGAATAAAGAAAAATATGTATCAATATCTAAAAAGATACTTGTAGATGAAAAATCACAGACCTACTTTGAAATGAGATTTCTTGATTCATATCGCTTTCTGAACGAAAGTCTTGACTCCCTATCACAAAATTTAGGTAAAGATGATTTTAAATTAACAACATCATATTTTAATTGTGATAATCAATTCGATTTAATTAAACGAAAGGTTGTGTTTCCCTATGATTATATTAATTCATGGAATCGCTTAGAAATGAAGTCTTTACCGGAAAAATGTCATTTTTTTAACAAACTAACTGATGAGGAATGTTCCGATGAGTCATATGAAGTTGCTAATAAAATGTGGTCATATTTCAATTGTAAGAATATGAAGGAATACATGCAAATTTATTTACAAAGTGATGTTGTTTTGCTTGCCGATATCTTTGAAAATTTTCGAAAAATATGTCAAGAAATTTATAAATTAGATCCCTGCTACTATTATACAGCACCAGGTTTATCTTGGGATGCAATGCTCAAAATTACAGACATTGACTTGGAATTATTAACCGAATAAGAAATGTATAAATTTTTCCAAAAGGGTGTTAGAGGTGGTTTAACTCAATGTTGTCATAGATATTCGAAAGCAAACAACAAATTTATGAGTTCATATATGCCAAACTTACCTTCATCATATTTGATGTACCTGGATGTTAATAATCTCTATGGTTGGGCTATGAATCAAACTCTTCCCTATGGTGGTTTTCAGTGGGTGACTGATGTTGAGCAGTTTACCAAAAATTATATAACATCTTACAAAAATAAAGACATTGGTTACGTTTTGGAGGTAGACTTGGATTATCCCAGTTCCTTACATGATGTTCACAATGACTTACCATTCTGCCCAGAAAATATTTGCACTCCGGGAACCAAATCTAAAAAGTTGGTAAGCAGCTTTTATGATAAACGTAAATATGTTATTCATATAGAAAACTTGAAGCAAACCTTAAAACACGGTTTGATATTAAAAAAAGTTCACAGAGTCATTCAATTTAAACAATCAAATTGGCTTCAAAAGTATATTGTTCCAACTACAATTAAATAAAAACAGTGCGAAATTTTTCTGTGGGAAAAATTATATAAAAAAACCCACTTTTATTTCTCCGTTTTACTCGTAGTAAAGAACATATCTATCACGGTCGAGAGACCGATCAAGACTAAAAACTACATTACATTCTTATGTATAATACAGAGTTTATTTATATATGTATGTGTTGATGGTAAGATGTATTGATGGTAAGATGTATTGATGGTAAGATGGTAGAGACTCGAAGGGCAGTGTTGCCATTCGTAACAGTCCCGGCTAAAAACATCGTTTTTACTCCTCTGTCTCCTGACTGATTGGAAGGATGCATAACTTTTGCACCGGTCGCTTTAACTGATTGGTAGCTGTTTGGACGATGACGTTTCGGACGAGGCCATCTGGACTGTGGAGTAGTTCACAGATTCTGCCCAACGCCCAGCTGGCTGGTGGGAAATTTTCACTCCTGAGAACCACCAATTGCCCAACTTTCAAATTCTCCTTCTCCTTTCTCCATTTTTTCCGCTCCTGCAGAGTTGTCAAATATTCTGACTGCCAGCGAGACCAGAAATGTTTGATCATTTGCTGTCTCTCTTTCCATTGTTTAGCTCCCGCTAGGTCTTTTCTTTCATCTAATCTGAAAGGAAGAGGTAAAATTAATGGTTCACCTACCAGAAAATGTCCCGGCGTCAACGCCTGGATATCCATAGGATCGTCACTCAAAGGGTGAAGGGGTCTCGAATTGAGAATGGCTTCAATCTGAGTGAGTAAAGTTCCAAACTCCTCATATGGCAATGTCCTTTGCCCAACAATCCTTCTTAAATGAAACTTCATGGATTTCACCGCAGCCTCATATATTCCTCCTTGGTGAGGTGCCGCTGGTGTCATGAAATGCCAGTTAGTGCCTTTTTGATGAAGGTGCTCCCGCATATCTTTGTCTGAAAATACTTTTAAAGCTTTGATTAATTCCTTAGAAGCGCCAACGAAAGCTGTTCCGTTGTCGCTAAACATTCTTTCACATCTCCCTCTCCTAGCAATGAACCGTTCAAAAGAAGCAATGAAGGCCATTGACGATAAATCTGAAACTATCTCAATATGAACCGCCCTGGTTCTAAGACATACAAATATTGCCACCCAACATTTTTTCCTATTTTTCCTTCCTATCCCGCTTTCCACTTTCAATTCAAAAGGGCCAGCGTAATCTACTCCTGTAGCTAAAAATGGTTTCCCAATCTGAACTCTTTCTGATGGTAATTCCGCCATCAACTGCCCCTCCATTCGAGCATTTAAACGAACGCACATTACACATTTGTGTATGATACTCCGTAATCCATTCCGTAATTTTGGTATCCAATACATTTGTCTTATAAATTGCATCATTACTTGGATGCCTCCATGCTTCGTCTCCTGATGAGCATAAATCATTACCAATTCGGCCATCCTTGAACCGTTAGCAATAATCGCTGGATGTTTCATTTCATAATCGATTTCCGACCTGCCTAGTCTGCCGCCAACCCTCAGCAATCCGTGATCATCCTTGATCGGTTTTAATCCTTCTATTGGACTCCTGTCCGGTAAATGCTTCCCAGCATTCAATGCTGTAATCTCCTTGTTATAATATTCCTGCTGATTTTTCCTTATCAGATATTCCATAGCTAAAGCTTTTTCTTCCAAAGTAGGAAGTGCAACTTCCTGATGCACTTTCCTTCTTTTTGATCTACGTGTCAACTCGTTGTCAACCGCCGCCTAGTACAGACGTGTTTTCAATTTGTCTCTCCATTCGTATTCCTGTGAATAATTTTTCTGTTACAATTTCGCCTATCCCTGCACATTTTCCAACCACGAACTCTGTGACCCAATTCGCTTTAAAATAATTAAATCCAAACCTATAGCGCGTGTGACCCACATAATTTGCCCACCGCCGCCGTTCCTCATTTCTCAACTGTGCTTACTACACACGCACCTACTTTAAACTCTTGCCAAAAAAAAATAAAATAATAATAATAATAACAAATTATGTCATCCAAGTGCGGAAACCCCATTTGTGTCAACATCGAACCCAGTGTTGAATGGATAAGTTGCAGTGGTATTTGTGGAAACTCTTTTCACCCTTCCTGTGTCGGTTTAAGTAAGAGACCACTTGCCTATCTAAAAGACTTTAAAAAAAACTTCTTCTTTTACTGTGATGAGTGTAAAAGCATATCCCTTTCCCATATTATGCTAGCTATCAAATGCCTAAGTGACTCAACAAATAACAATAACACTGACCACCTCAATAAAATTCAGAATGTGTCCAAAAAACTTGATTTAATTTTAAAAAGTGTTGAAGAACTTCACCAGCAGTGTCAACAAAATACTTCAGTATGTGTTTCCAAGATCTCAGACTTTGATAAACGTTTCAACTCCTTTCATAATATGTTTGACTCTATTAATGATTCGTTTGTACTTCTAAATAATAATATATCTTCTAAATTTAAGTCTCTCCAATCAGACTTAGAGGTTCACTTCCAAAGTAACTCATCTAAAACTGTATCTCCCTTCTCTTCGCCGGACCAACCCTTACTAATCGGGATTTTTGATGAACTTCAAAGTTCGAAGTCTTTGCTATCTAGAGTCTCAGCAGAGCTGATATCTATCGGATACGACGTTAGCAGCAATGGTCAACGGACGATGGAAATTCAGCATGACATGAGCCGCTTGAATTCGAATTCGCGTGAACTACGGCTGAAGATCAATGACATTTTGGATGAACCTAGATATCCCACACCCGAACCCGTAACGGTGTATAACAATTTATCTGTTTTGGAGGAAATCCAGAACACCCAAACGAATACCGTGCCTCTTATTACTCCTTCAATCTCACAAATTGCTGATGTAACTTCTCCTCCTGTTCGTGAGTTACCACCCGTCCGACCAACAGTCACCGATGTCACTTCTACACGTCCATCCCCACCCACGATACAAAAATTTGGCGTCTCCTGGAACCTTACTGAATGGAATAATCGATTAAGCAAATTGGAAACCGCCAATAATAGCTACTTTTGCTTGAAAAACACTCCCCACTTTGCCAATGTAACCTGGGTCAAGTCTTACTTTAAGCGTCGATTCTCCATCACTGTCTCTGAATGTCATCGGATGTCGTCCAGATGTTATAAAATCCAGTTTTCCTCAAAGTACGCCTGGATATTTCACCACCCTAGTGGATCGCTTCGCCTAGAGAACATGATGCTATCCAAATGGAAGACCGGAATTTCAACTTTTAAACATAAAAATCCTAGTTCTAAGAAACATGTTTCATCTAACCTATCCATACCAGACCCCACCTCTGTACCAAAGCAACGTCAAAACCCTTTTCGTAAGCCACATCAGCCGTCGACATCCAGAAATAAACAAAACCCTAATAACTGGTCCTTCAAAATGGGCATCATACCTAACTTCTCTCGTTCCCTATTCCAGAACTCATCTCTATCCGGTAATCCATCTAAACCTAAAGGTCAAAGGGTTTCCTTTAACCTAACTCCTTCAACTCATCTCTTACCCCCAACAAACTCTAATTCAAAGTTCAACCTCGATTCTGGAGCCAAATATTCTAATTTTCGCAGATCTCATATTCTTAACCCCTCGCCAACTTCTAAAACACCTAACCACACATCCTCTTCTACACCAAACCCATCAATCCCCGTCTCTTATTCTTCAGTCCACTCTACCTCTCCCCCGACATCAATTACCCCTCCCTTAATCACCACTCAGTCTTTTACAACTTTCCCAACGGCAATCTCACCTTCATCTTCCTTTATAGACCCCCTTCTACCCCCTACAGTCAAATGCACCCAACAATCTAGTGAATCCACTGAATGCCGCTATGCTCTCTCTAGGCTTAGAGATAAAAAAACCTACGAAAACATTCGTCTGTTTTTGGCATATCTGCACAATAAACCGGACTCCGTCTGCTTTGAAGGTAAAACGAAAACAAGTGTAATGGTTTCGATTCAACAAGAAGGTCTCCCCACCGATGTCCCCAGTCTTAGGAACCTCTTCATGAAATACCATGATTTTCTTAATTTGTCTCCCCAAAAAGTTGCGAATGACCTTGAAGCCTTGGGACAATATATTCACTCAAAGCGGATCTCGCACCTTCAACGTAGCAGAGCTGACCATGATAAGTTTTTTCGCTTCTAATATTTTCCCAACCTCCGCTTCCCCTTCTTCCAAAAATCTCCCTTTTTCTTTCTACTATCAAAATGTAAGAGGCCTTCGTTCCAAAACTCAGTCAGTTTTGCAACAAACTCATGCCTTACCCTTTGATTTATACGCACTAACTGAAACGAACCTTATCCCCAGCATCAAAAATCAAGAATTGTTCCCTTCTACTTTTAACGTTTATCGCGATGACGATCTTAACCGACCCACCAATGATTACCCTAACCGTGGTGTCCTTCTAGCTGTAAAAAATACTATTGACTCTTCCCTCATTGCCATATCTTCTTCCCCTATACTTGATTATGTGTCAATTAAGATTTCACTACCCCGAAAATCACTTTACGTTGTCTGTTGTTACATCTTACCTTCACAAACCATCGAATCCTATGAACTTGTAATTAAAACGATTGATCACATCACCGATTTGTGTGACCCCCATGATGAGATCATTCTTTTCGGTGACTTCAACCTTCCTAATTTAAAATGGTCTCCATCAGACGATCTTTCGTTTTATATTGCTTCCAATCCCACATCTGCCAAAGAATGTCTTTTCTTAGATAGCCTCGCTGATTCCAGTCTCTGCCAAATTAGTGGCATCTCAAATTTCATGGGTAGGCAACTAGACCTTATTTTCACAACAGACCCCATTAACTCATCTGTCTCACCTAGTCCCCTTTTTCTATCAACCATCGACAACTTCCACCCTCCCCTTCTTGTCTCATTTTTTCACGATTCTCCACTACGGTCCACCCCTCCTACGGATCTGTCTTCTTACGACTTCCATAAAGCAAACTATCGTCTAATAAATGAATACCTCAACAAAGTCTCCTTCAATTTTGACAACTTAACCGTAAATGATGCCATAACCTTATTCTACAGAGAAATATTTAACTCTATTTCTCTTTATGTTCCTTTTTCCCGCCACAAAACCTCGTCTACTTCTCCACCCTGGTATAATCGCAAACTTCGTTCTCTGCGAAATAAAAGAAATAAGTTGTGGGAAACTTACCTCCGTTCTCGTTCTCCTACTGACTACTCTAACTATCTGGGTTCTTATCTCCATTTCACCGTGCTATACAATTCCCTTTACCAGCGTTATCTAATGGAAACGCAATCCAACCTTATCAAAGACCCTAAGTCATTTTTTCAGTTTGTTAACTACAAAAGAAAATCCGATGGCTACCCAACCACTCTCTCTTTCAATAACGAAACATCAAACGATCCTAACACTATCGCCAACCTTTTTGCTACATTCTTCAAACAATCTTTTGCTGATGACTGCTTTGTTCCTGATTCAGACTATTTCAATTATCTACAAAGTTTTTCTGTTGGACCGCTTCTCCCTCGTTCCGTCGATCCCCATATCATCGAATATAAATTGAATCAACTTAACGATGAATTCAATCCTGGTCCAGATGGTCTCCCTGCCATCCTTCTAAAAAAATGCTCTTCCATCCTTTCTCTTCCCCTCTCAAAAATTTTCAGCCTTTCCCTAAATAAAGGAGAGTTTCCTGAGATATGGAAATTATCTTTCATAACCCCTATTCACAAAAAGGGTCCGAAGAGCGATGTTAATAATTATCGTCCTATTGCCAAACTTTCACACATACCCAAACTCTTTGAAAGTATTTTGTATGAAACCTTAAGTTTCCACTGCAAATCTCTCATCTCCCCCTCACAACATGGCTTTCTCAAATGCCGGTCTACAACCACTAACCTTGTTGAATTTGTATCCGTCACCCTTTCAGCCTTAGAAAAAGGCTACGAAGTCGATGTAATCTCAACCGATTTCAGCAAGGCCTTCGACAAAATTTCCCATAAGCTTATTCTTTTCAAATTGTCCACTCTCGGCTTTGAACCCTCTTTGTTACAGTGGATCTCTTCTTACCTTGAAAACCGTTATTACAGCGTTCGATTTAGATCTGCCACCTCATGCCCTTTCTTAGCTACCTCCGGTGTCCCCCAAGGCAGCCACCTCGGCCCACTTTTGTTTATTCTTGCTATTAATGATATTGATAGGGTCATCAAACATTCTTCTGTCTCTCTGTACGCTGATGATACCAAGTTTTTCAAGACCATTTCCTCAACACATGACTCTTCGCTTATTCAAAAGGATCTAGACAGTTTTTCAGTTTGGTGTCTAAAAAATTGCATGGAGCTTAATGTCGTCAAATGCCAATCAATTACTTTTTCACGCAAACGTAACAAATCTCCTCCCCGTCTCTACCTGCTCCATAATCAACCCATACCCACAGTTGATAATATTCGTGACCTTGGCATTTTATGTGACCCAGAGCTTAATTTTCTCACTCACATAGACGATATCATTCTCAAAGCAAACTCAGTGCTCGGTTTCGTCAAAAGATGGTCCAAAGAATTCTCCAACCCCTACGTAACCCGGTCCTTATACATATCGTTTGTTCGTCCACTGCTAGAATACGCCTCTCAAGTTTGGAGCCCTTACCAAATTACTCATATTTCCAGAATCGAAAGCATCCAACGTCGATTCCTACGCTTTGCTCTTCGAGGTCTATCATGGAACAATCCTCTGATTCTGCCTCCCTATCTAGATCGACTTAAACTAATCAATCTGAATTCGTTGGAAGAACGAAGAGAGATATCAGACATTCTTTTCATTCATCGACTACTCTCCGGTTCCGTTGACTGCATGTCGCTCTACAACTCCATCTCTCTCAATACTAATCCCCGTAATACACGAAACCCTCGTCTCTTTTATACAGGGTGATTGGCATAAGGTGTGACAAAAAGCTAGGGCGTGTAGGTTGGACTTAGACAAGAAAAAAATCGTATGGGAGGGGGGGGTCTATTTCCCCCCGTTTAGGCGGGAGGGGCAATTTAAGAAAAAAATCACTTAAAACAGAAAAAAAATTATTAAAAAATAACGGTGATACCTAGAGAGTAATGCTATAGCATTTTGAAAAGCCAGAAATACATTCTTTAATTTTGTTTTTAAATAAAGTTGTTCGAGTGAATAGTTTTTGAAAAATTAATTTTCAAAATCAAAATTTTGAAAAAAAAAATGAAAATTTTTTTTTTAAACAAATTTTTTTCAAAATTTTACGTTATTAAGTATTATTTTTTTATTCAATATTCAATGCTCATATTAATTTTTGATCAAACACAAAAAACCGGATGACAAAATGTTTTGTAGTTTTTGAGAAAATCAAAAATAATAAAAACTACTTTTGTTCTAAGAAAAGCCTTGTATTTTAGTTTTTACGTTTTTGGATTCTTAGGTGAATTTACGATTGAAAGGATTTACTTCCTTTTTACTATTTTTTTAATTATCGGTCTTATAAGCATACAATAATGTGACAAAGTACTGGATTAACCATATTTCACACATTTTTTCATTGAAAACACCTGCGTGAGAGCATTGGATTAATATTGACCTGTGAATGTTTTTTTAAATAATGCAACGTTACACGCCCTAACTAGTGACAGAAAAATGCAATTGCGAAATAAGAACAAAAATGTTCCTGAATCTTGAAATCAATTCAAATAAGAAATACATGCATATTTAGATAAAATACATAATTGCTGTTTATTTAAATTTTTAACTAAAGCTTATTACAAACAATTTTCGATATGATCCCCATTTTGCAGAAAGCAAAGATTATAGCGCCTTCTTATTGCTGCACATAAATTTATACTTGATAAATTTTCCTGTAATTTGACTCCAGCCACTTCAATCCATTATTTCAGTTGTTCCAAAGATTCTATTTCCACTTCGTACACATAGTTCTTCATGAATCCTCAAGAATAAAAATCTAACGGAGTTAAATCTGGCGATCTAGGCGGCCATTCTATTGGACCTCCTCTTACAATCCAATGGTCACTAAAATGTTCATCAAGCCAGTTCCTTACAGTGCGGCTGTAGTGTGCTGGAGCTCCATCTTGCTGGTAGATTAAATTGTCTGCTATGGCCAAGGGAACGTTGTCATTCAAATCGAGTAGAAGGTCTCGTAGTAACTACGAAATGGGGATCATATCGAAAATTTTTTTGTAATAAGCTTTAGTTAAAAAATAGTTAAAAATTTAAATAAACAGTAATTACGTATTTTATCTAAATATGCATGTATTTCTTATTTTAATTGATTTCAAGATTCAGGAACATTTTTGTTCTTATTTCGCAATTGCATTTTTCTGTCACTAGTTAGGGCGTGTAACGTTGCATTATTTAAAAAAACATTCACAGGTCAATATTAATCCAATGCTCTCACGCAGGTGTTTTCAATGAAAAAATGTGTGAAATATGGTTAATCCAGTACTTTGTCACATTATTGTATGCTTATAAGACCGATAATTAAAAAAATAGTAAAAAGAAAGTAAATCCTTTCAATCGTAAATTCACCTAAGAATTCAAAAACGTAAAAACTAAAATACAAGGCTTTTCTTAGAACAAAAGTAGTTTTTGTTATTTTTGATTTTCTCAAAAACTACAAAACATTTTGTCATCCGGTTTTTTGTGTTTGATCAAAAATTAATATGAGCATTGAATATTGAATAAAAAAATAATACTTAATAACGTAAAATTTTGAAAAAAATTTATTTAAAAAAAAAATTTTCATTTTTTTTTTCAAAATTTTGATTTTGAAAATTAATTTTTCAAAAACTATTCACTCGCACAACTTTATTTAAAAACAAAATTAAAGAATGTATTTCTGGCTTTTCAAAATGCTATAGCATTACTCTCTAGGTATCACCGTTATTTTTTAATAATTTTTTTTTCTGTTTTAAGTGATTTTTTTCTTAAATTGCCCCTCCCGCCTAAACGGGGGGAAATAGACCCCCCCCTCCCATACGATTTTTTTCTTGTCTAAGTCCAACCTACACGCCCTAGCTTTTTGTCACACCTTATGCCAATCACCCTGTATACCCACCCACCGAACCTCTTACGGCTCCAACGAACCTGTCTCTCGCATGCTACGGGCTGTTAATTTAAACATATGCTTCTTCGACTTTAACCTGAGCACTCCTTCCTTAAAACTCCTGCTTCTGAACCGTCCTCCCCCTCACTAACCTTAGCTTAAGTTCTTAGTTTTTAAGTTAGATTAAGAATTAGCTTGTATTAAGCCGAATAAATGGGGGTTTTGCCCCCACCAAAATTAAAATTAAATTAAATTATATCTTTAGTTTTTCCTTTGAGTTCTTTTCTCCAGTTTATCCAATTTTCTATAAACCTCCTGGCATAGCTAATAATATTAATTATTCGTTCCAGTTTATTTGTATATTCCAATAACGACACGCATGACTTAGTTCCTCTAAGCCTTATATGTATAATCTCCTTAAAATATGAAATAGAATATATTTTCATTTCATTATTTACCTCCTGGTTTATTCCCTCCATTATTTCACTCCTTGGCCAACTTGTTTGCTCCGTAGTTATCCAACTAGGACCATAAAGCCATAGCTTGTTATTCACTAAGTCTTTAGGTAAAATTCCTCTTGTCAGTAAATCAGCTGGATTCTCCTTGCCATCTATATGACGCCAGCATCTAACATCTGTATTTGATTGTATCGATGCAACTCTGTTTGCAACATATGTTCTTAAATCCCATGTTTCCTTTTGTATCCAATAATATGCCGGACTAGAATCAATCCAAAGCACATATTCAGCTGTTGGCCATTCCATTGATTCCCTAACCATCTTTACCATTCTTGAAAGTAACTCTGCTGCTGATAATTCTAAACGCGGAATGGTAACCATCTTCAATGGTGCTACTCGGGTTTTTGATGTCAGTAGTTTACTTGTTACCATACTATTATCATGTTCTACTCTAATATATACCACCGCTCCTAATGCGGACTCGCTGCTATCTGAGAACCCATGAATTTGTATATTTGGATTTTTACTTGTCCCTATCCACCTGTCTATTTGGAAATTTTCCAAATAAATAATCGAGTTCCAAAATTCGATCCACCTATTCTCCAAGTCAATCGGTGGTCTTTCATCCCAATCGATCTTTAATTTCCATAATTCCTGAATTAAAATCTTACCAATTATTGTAACTGGAGATATAAATCCATTTGGATCATATAGTTGTGCTACATGGCTTACTATTTTCCTTTTAGTTATGACTCCATCAAATTTAGGGTTCCTTACCATAAAAGTGAATTTGTCTTCCTCTATCAACCATTTAAGTCCTAAAATGGTTGTACCTTCCCCCTCCGAAAATAACAAAGTTTTTTCCGATTCCGAATCCATAGCTCTTACAACCGCCTGGCTGTTTGATTTCCACTTTCGTAATTCGAAATAAGCTCCTTTTAAAATGATATCAACTTCTTTTGCTAATTTGATAGCAGATTTTTCTGTGTGAGATCCTGTCACACAATCATCCATGTAGAAGTCCTCTTCTATCGCCTTGGCAGCGAATGGTAATTCTCCTTCTGCCTTCCTGGCAGCTTCAATAACTGACCGAACTGCCACAAATGGTGATGCCGTCAATCCAAATGTTATTACAGTTAGCCAATACTCCTGCAATCTTTGGTTAGGGTCCTCCCTCCAAAATATCCTTTGTAAATTCCACTGTTCTTTATCAAGCTTCACTTGATTGAACATTTTCCTAATATCTGCATATATTGCTATTTTATGTCTCCGAAAACGCATGATAGTTTCGTGCAAATCATTTTGCAATTTTGGTCCTAACATCTGAATGTCATTAAGTGACAATCCTTTGTCTGTTTTGCAACTTGCGTCGAAAACAATCCGATTATCCTTCGGAATGCAATGATGTGGTATGTAGTACACCATTTCTCCTATCCTTGGCCTTTCCGTGGCTAAAACGAGATGACCTAATTGTATCTCATCTCTCATTTTCTCCACATACATTTTCCTAATCTCCTGATTTTTTGTAAAACGCTTTTCTAAATATAAAAAACGTCTTAAAGCTATTTCCCTTGAACTTCCTAGCTCTTTAATCTCCTTTTTTAACGGAATTTTTACTACGAATCTTCCTGATTCATCCCGATTATATGTTTCCATAAAATGTTTTTCCACTAACATTTCCTCCTCCGTATACCTAGAGCATGAACTGACTTGGTCTTGTTGCCATAGTCGCTCTAATAATTTATCTAACTGATCCTCTTTATTGTATTGAATGCACGAAATTGACTGTCCTGTCAACTCGTCCATATTTTCAGTTTGTGTTCCAAATATTATAATCCCTACCTGAGTTTCCATTAATGTGATCCCGCTTAAATTTCTTTGTATAACTGATGTGACTATTTTTGCGAAAAAGCCAACACCAAAAATTAAGTGAACTGGATTTGGTCTCCAATATTCTGGGTCCGCCCAGGGTATATCTGTTGGTTTGTGAATCAACTTGGGATTCAGAATAACCGTTGGAATTATTGGTTCCCAATTACTTTCTTTTGGTAAAACCCAAAAAATCTCCTCCATGCACTCCTGTGCTTCAGAATCAAACCATGGAAATATTTTAATTTTTACTTTATTAGAAATTTTAAAAGGTACACCATTGATACCCACTGCCTTCCTGCAAGTGGTCAATGCTGAAAGCTTGTACTCCTGTACTAGTTTATAACTAATTACATTTGGCTGTGAGCCTGTATCCAGGAAACCTCTTATCGGCCCTAACCTAATCCCTTCATTCTCTAAGCTTACCATGACAGTCGGCATAAGACTAAGTTGCCTACCTAAAGGGAAAAAAAATATTAAAGAACAACAAAAATTAAAAGACGTATTGTACGGTGCTTATAAAAATAATTTTAGTTTAAGTCATTATTTATTTTTCTTGATTTTTTCTTATTTTTATAGATTTACCTATATTAACGGTAGTTTTAGTATTTTCCAGCCTCCTCCTTTTGGCTGGATTCTCCTCAAGTCAGGCTTTCTTTTTTCCTAGCTGGTTATCCCTCCTGCAGCTCTCCGCGCGCAAAGTCAGTATATTTTTCAAACCCTGTTTGACTGGACAGAGCATGCTGTTATGGGCCGGGTCCTCTCGGCATTTTGGATCTCTGCATTTAATTGCTGAGCATACCTCCTTTCTGTGTCCTTTCCTAAGGCAGTTTTGACATATTTTTCTCCGATTAACGAAATCCTTCCGTGCCAGCAAACTTAGTGTACAAAATTCCGGACAGTGATATAATGCGTGAGAATCCTTTCCACATGCTTCGCATGGACCTCGGGTATAGGTAGTAGTACCCTTTTCCTTGTCCGTACGGATTGCCACTGTTTCGCTCCTACGAATGTCCTCCTGGACAGGCTTGACTGTTCCTGATTTTCCTTAGTTGAAGTTCCTCTTCATTTGCAGAACGTGCCTCGTTCCCTTTTTGTTCTTTCTCTGCTTGTTTGAGCAGTTTCCTCATTACTTCCGCCGCCTCGAAGTATTCCACCTCCATGGCCTCCATTTCTGTCTCCAGACATGTTAACGCTTCCTCGTTAATTTTTTCCAACAACTCCAGGTATCGCTCATTTGCCTTATCCCATAACTGGAGGATGCGATCTGCTCTCAGCAACAATCCTTCACGAGATAATTTCTTCACTTCCTGTGACCTGGCGAAAATAGCACTCCTAGTAATCGCTCTCCTAAACGACATGAATGCTTTATCTTGCACCTCCTGTGCTGGCTCCTGTGTCTCTTGTGCCTCCTGACTCTCCTGTGTCTCCTGACTCTCCTGTGTCTTCTGACTCTCCTGTGTCTCCTGTGTCTCCTGACTCTCCTGTGTCTCCTGACTCAACTTCTTTTTTGGCTTGACCGCTTTGTTTTTGGGAGAGAATTAAATATTTGTTTAGTTTTATGGTAGACAAATATTAGAAAATATATTTTTAGCATTCCTATGCCACATCAAGACAATATCGTTGTGGTCGATATCCCTATATAAACCAAACGAACGTATTATTTCCTTCCTCCCTGAAATAATTTCTCTTTCCAAGTAAATTTCCCAAATCTGTACGTTTTCAAATCCTTTTGAAATTAAATATCAACAATTTAAAAATACTTTCCAAATCCCTTCAAAGTGTGAAAATAAACCAAATTAAAATAACCCAATCATTCTCAAATCCCTTTAAGAAAATTAGTTTTTGTTCGCAAATCCTTTTGAGAACATAATAAATCCAATTAATTTTTCAAATCCTATTGAGAAAAAATAAAAAACTATTCACAAATCCTTTGAGAACAGAATAAATTCCAATAATTTTCAAATCCTTTTGTGAAAAAATCAAAAACTATGCCCAAATCCTTTTGAGAATAATATAAAAATCCTAGTAATTCTCAAATCCCTTTGAGAGAATATAAAAAATCCGAATAATTCTCAAATCCTTTTGAGAAAAATCAAAAACTATTCCCAAATCCTTTTGAGAATAATAAAAATCCTAATAATTCTCAAATCCTTTTGAGAAATATAAAAAAAAATCCGAATAATTCTCAAATCCTTTTGAGAAAAATCAAAACTATTCCCAAATCCTTTTGAGAATAATAAAAATCCCAATAATTCTCAAATCCTTTTGAGAAAAATCAAAAACTATTCCCAAATCCTTTTGAGAATAATAAAAATCCCAATAATTCTCAAATCCTTTTGAGAAAAATATAAAAAATCCGAATAATTCTCAAATCCTTTTGAGAAAAATCAAAAAATTCTAATAATTAACTATCAAATCCTTTTGATTTTAAATACTTGTAATTCTCTTACTAAAATATTTTTCCTTTTCTACCTCCTTTCTTCCTAGAAATATCCAGATCCTCCTGGCTAATTGTTTAATAACAATATAATAATGCGTTGTGGTCAAGGCATCTACTGTGCTCGCACTTAACGCTCATTCCATTCTTCCTAGAATTATTTCTCGAGTCCTCAAGAGAAATAGTTAATATATATATTCCTTTTTTATATATAATGTGTTTGCGGTCTACGCATCTATGTGCTCACGCGAAACACTCCCTCCAATTTTAGCTAGAATATTTCTCCTGATCACCAGACTAATTACTTCCCATAACTCCTATTTTTTCTCCTGAAATAATAAATTCTCGAGTCCTCAAGAGAATGTTTAATAAATATTTATAAACTTTCAATGCATATATGTGCATGCACCTTTTTCCATTTTTCTTCCTAGAAACATTATGAATAACCCTACTGGATTATTAGAAATCTCCTATTTCACAAAAATAAATTAAATATTCCTATATTTATCCATTTCCTCACTAATTTTTTATCGTCGCGCCGCCGCGCCTTCCTGGCGATTTTACAACACACTCGACACAAACAAAAAAAAAGAACCAACGCACAAGCAGAGAAAAATAACCCCTATTTCACCAAACAAAAATAACACACATCTGCTTCTACGTTCTACGTCTGCCTAGCACACACAAAAAAAAATAAAAAACCCGCACAAATTAATCTTGATGTGGACAATCGTATTTTTTATTCACTTATTTTATATTTTAAATACCTTTTTTGGACATTCCTTTTTTCATTATTATTTTCCTTTTTTATTTATTTTCCTTTTTTGTTGTTATTATTTTCCTTTTTTGTTTTTATTTACTTTGATTTTTAATTTTTGTCAATCTTCCGAATGAACAACCGCACTGTTTAAAATATTCTTCAAACTAAAGCAGTAAAGCAGGCAGGCATCTGCGCGGCTGCTCTGTTCCAATTTCTTACTCCTGTAAGCAGAGAGATGTTTGGGTGTGTGTAGTTAAATACTTTAAGTGAGTATATAGGGTTGGTTCTTGGTTGCTGGTTGAGTTGGCGAAATGGCGAGACAATTTCCATATTGTGTTTGATGTGTAGAAAAAAGAGAAAGAGATTATTCTTGTCTCTAAATAAGTTGCGCATGTTTGTATGCTCCTGCACATATTATTGCTTACTTAATAAATGTGATATTCAGCGCACATTTTTAAATTGTATGTATAGAGTTCTATACGTGTTCCTACGTGTATAGTTTTGTCTTGATTGTGTGAATTTTGATTCAGCACAATATCTTCCAGAATTTGTCCAATGCATGTTCCTACATGCATTTTCTTTATCCGATATAATACGACATGGCGTTTAATATCATTTGGATATAATATAATCCTTAAAATAGGTGGTTGTAAGGCACCCGAAAATGTGTTTATCTCCTAAAAATAGTGGTTGTAAGTCACTATTATTTTATTAAATCCTGGAAAAAGTGATTGTAATCGTATGTCACCAAATAAAACGCAAACAAAATAGTGTTGGTGGTTGTAAGGCACCAAATAAGACGCAAAAAAAAAATGTGTTGGTGGTTGTAAGGCACCAAATAAGACGCAAAAAAAAATGTGTTGGTGGTTGTAAGGCACCAAATAAGACGCAAAAAAAATGTGTTGGTGGTTGTAAGGCACCAAATAAGACGCAAAAAAAAGAACTACGACCTAATGTGGTGGTTGTAAGGCACCATACGAAACGCAAAAAAAAACAAATACGACCTACCTAATGGCGGTGGTTGTAAAGCACCAAAAATTTAGGCTGAAAAAAGTGATTTTAGGTCACCAAGAAAGATTATTAATTATTTGTAAAATGTTTTTGGTGTGTAAGCGAATTGCACACATCCTTGTGTTGCAAATCTGCCTCACAACCAAACCTTACTGTTACTCCATTAATTGTCTATCCTTGGTTCACACAGTGACACATCATCCTTGTGTTTGTGTTTGTTGGCGGCTTCCTGCTGCTTTGGTGGATTTTTCACTTTTCACAAATCAAATTCTCCCGAACCGATTTTTTTTTTTTTTTTTTAATATCGCGACTCGAAGGACCATAATGTTCCAACTACAATTAAATAAAAACAGTGCGAAATTTTTCTGTGGGAAAAATTATATAAAAAAACCCACTTTTATTTCTCCGTTTTACTCGTAGTAAAGAACATATCTATCACGGTCGAGAGACCGATCAAGACTAAAAACTACATTACATTCTTATGTATAATACAGAGTTTATTTATATA
This sequence comes from Chrysotoxum bicinctum, assembly GCA_911387755.1. Taxonomy (NCBI): domain Eukaryota; kingdom Metazoa; phylum Arthropoda; class Insecta; order Diptera; family Syrphidae; genus Chrysotoxum; species Chrysotoxum bicinctum. The sequence continues at coordinate 162,341,461 of OU426988.1, forward strand.
TGTATGTGTTGATGGTAATGATGTATTGATGGTAAGATGTATTGATGGTAAGATGGTAGAGACTCGAAGGGCAGTGTTGCCATTCGTAACATATATTGAATTGAATACTAACCATCGTAAGAAAGCCAGAAATACCTTCGAAAAATTTTTTTTCAAATTAATGAATAATAGTGTCTATGGTAAGACAATGGAAAACGTTGATAAAAGAACTGATGTTAAAATTCTTACATATTGGGAGAATATTGGTAAAATAAAAGGTGCACGGGCTCTAATAGCAAAACCAAATTTTCACAGTGTATCTATTTTTTCTGAAAATATGATTGCTATACAAATGAAAAGGGTAAAAGTTGTCTATGATAAACCTCTTTATTTGGGCTTCGTTGTATTAGAACTTTCAAAATTACTTATGTATGAGTTTCATTATGAATATATGAAAGTAAAATTTGATAACAGGTTGCTTCTTAATTATATGGATACAGATTCTTTCATATATACTATAAATACAGAAGATTTTTACTCTGATATCTTGACTGATTTAGTCACATATTTTGATACTTCTGACTACAATCCCTTGAATGTGCACAACTTTCCGATTGTTAATGCAAAAAAATAGGTATGTTTAAAGATGAGAATAGTGGAAAGAAAATGGTACAATTTGTTGGCTTACGTGCAAAAATGTACTCCTTTACAATTGATGATGGTACTTCAATTCAGAAATGTAAAGGGATCAAGAAGTATGTTACAAAAAGACTAACTATAGAAAACTATAAGACCTGTTTATTTGATAAAATCTCTATTTATAAGAATATGACTACTTTTAGGAATAAGCTTCATATAATTTATACACAAAATTTAAATAAGATGACATTGAACTTTGAGGATACAAAAAGATATATATGTAAAAATAATATAAGTACTTTAGCATGGGGACATTATAAAATTGAATATGAAAATCAATAAATGTATAAAAAAAGTGTGATTGTTTTTTTTTATTTTTAAAAAATATCTACATATAAAATCCTTGTGAGGAGGTCAATGATAATTTTTTTTATATAACTACGGGAATCTACACTAACAATAGGTGTCACCACGCTAACCAATGACTTTTTATCATTTTTATTATTAAAATGTGCCCTATAAAAGCAAGCCATCATTCAAATTACCACAAGAAAATTATCACTATGATAACAATATACAAATTGTATAGGTATGAAATTGTTTAAATAAAAAATTCCATGCATGATAGTAAACCATTAAGAAACTATCAAATAAAATGGACACACTAGATAAAATAAATACTACATTATTCAATTCAACCAGTTTGGATCCCTCTCAAATTGAGGAGATGTTAAGTTTTAAAGAGTGCTACGACTCATTCTATTGCGGAGAATTGTTTGATGAAAAAGAATTATTAAATGGAGATTTCTTTGGGATGGTGGAGGAAAACTTGACAGCTTTAAATGAATGCAGTTCTTCTACACAAAATGATGTGGAAATATTCCACTCACTATATTGTGATGAAATAATGCCAATTAAGACGCCTGACAGTTCCCTATACCAATGTAATGAGAACATTATCGCTGCAACACCAACGTTCGTTAAAACGGAAAAAAATACAAAAAAAGAACGTCTCCTCTCTGCATGGATACGCAAGATAAAAAGAGCATTGAAACTTGTGTTTCCAAACATAAAGTGGGTCAATCAAAGGAACAGAGATTGGCCAAAAGTAGGCAACTTTTCATTATCATCGGATAATAATAATTCTGTAAGGTATGGTTTTGTGAAATTGTATGAAGATCATACACACATAATAAATGTTCAATGAAAAAATTAATAACCTAAGACTAGATAAATCTGTTTAATCTGATATGATATTTAAAAAAAAAACTAAGCAGAACTTTCAGAAGACACTTTTTTAAGTCAATAACTAATTGCATGAATAGCATACGCATAATAAAAAAAAACAAAGCTGATATGTGGGTTGTGGTTTATGTAATGACAACATTACTAACTAACTACAGTTTTGAAATAATATAAATAGGGTGAATTCATGTTCCTAGTGGACAGTACAATTAATAATTTGTTTTCTACAAGTACCATCATGGATATTGAAAGTATAGAGGAGCATAAATTTAAAACAACTATAAAGGTAAATAGCTTGGTAAAGGACTACTTATATGATATTGAACATATCAAAGTGGTGAACACCAAGTAAAAAGATGCTATGCATCTTCAAAGATTTTCAAGTAAGTAAAAAAAAAATCAAACAAAAATAAAAAAATAATATAATAACTTTTTTTGTTTTTTTAATCGATTTTTCTTCCGGATCGCTATAGAAGCTTATCGGATGATGCTATTAAGACGATAAATAGTTCACCATACACCCTTGCCTATTTAGGTCCTATAGGAAGATCCTCGAAAATAAAAATTGTACCAAAAAATAAATAAAACAAATTTTTTTTTTTTACATATAATGTAACATAATTAAATGACTTTTTATTTAATAATTTTTTTTTGAATCAACAAAACTGCGGATTAAAAAACTATTTTCCAAGGCACAGCAACCAGCAGCGTAATGATGTGGGCATTGTATTGATAAACAGTTGTTTTTTTGAAGAGACTTTAGATTTTCACATCCCAAGTCTTCAATGTTAACAACCTGGTACCAGTTGTCACCAAGGATATCTTCGATCCACTTTGTTTTCTCTAATCCTTTCACATAGATGACTGTGGTTATGCAAATGTTTTCTTTTAAAAACTTTTGCACACTGATAAAGCTGACCGAACCATCACTCCAAGCCAGATGATGATAATGGTATCTTAACCAATTTGCTTCTTTTTGTTTGTTAACTGGTAGTCTCTCAAAGGGGAATGGTGGTTCGATCAGAAAATTTTGATATTCATTATAGTTACAAGTAATCGCGAGTTCTTTAGATATAAAACTATTAGTTTCATTTTTGAAACCTTGTGCGTCTATTGTAATAAAATTTTTCGCAACCATTTTTTTAAATTTTATATTGTTTAAAAAAAAAAAAAAAAAAAAAACTTTTCAGACTGAACAATGCGTATGGGACGACTGCAAATTTGTAACTGATAAAATTATACGATTCGTTTTGTCACTCCAGTAAGAGGTGTATACTCAATTATACGTTCATGTATAAGTACGCAATATGCAGAAGTCTGGTCAGGGATATTCTTCGTTGTATAAAATTCCACTCTTATATCTATAGGGCCAGTTTTGATAGTTTCGTTTTGGTGTGTTACATCAACTACAATGATTGGCGCGACTTTCTTGAAATCTTTACGCGATAAAATAGGTTGAGGGTCACGCATATAATAGCTCTGTTGAAATTTGATATACATATCGTATAAGATGGCATACTGATTACAATCAAACTTTATATTGAGATCATCATACGGATATGAATCAGAGTTAAGATGCACTTTAACATTACTCAAATCACAGTGCTGAAATCCATTTGCAGACTGGAAGACAATTAAAATAAACCGAGGCCTCTCGCTTTGTGGAGAAAGTTTCACATCCAAAAAATTGTGTAGTCCTTGAGATAGTACAGGATTATAATGACAATCCCAACTTCGAAATGACATTGTTAAACATCGTCCGCTATTTATTGTTTTGAGAATTTCCAGTTTTGAAAACTCAGCCAGTTGAATATGAGGCATCTTCCATGTAATATTAATAATGTTTAATTTTATTTTCTCTTTATCATCAGTTGAAAAAAATGCATCCTTATCAGATTTTGAACGTAGTAATATGAGCTCATGCTTAGAGTTCAATACAATTTTATTGAAGTCCTCAGCAAAGCCCATGAGCATTTTGAGTGGTACGCAAAAATTGAAATACCCATTCTCTAATTTAAAATCGGTCTCTTAAATGTAACACATAGATATCTTGATTCTGAATCGATATTCTTACTTCATCATTATTTTTAAATGATTGCAAATATGGTGTGTAGCTATGATATTCTTTTTTTATGATGCTCTCATCATAGACGGGCTTTTGTGAAACATCCAATACTTCACTCATGATTTTTTAGTAGGAAACCTAATGATTTTAAATATTTCTTATTGTTGGTAGTTAATTTTTTTCTTTTTCGCGACGGTTCCTTCCAAACTACTGTTGTTGGTCGTGTGACTGATAGTGAAGAAGTGATGGAGGGTTTTATTTTAGTGTTATTTTTATTATAAATAATCATTGGTCCTTTGGTTTTAAATGAAGCCTAAGTGTGATGGTTTCTCCACGAAAATTTATTAGATTACCGTTTTGATCAATAACTTTAACAGTTATTGAACTTATCTGTCTGGTGGTTACAGGTAAATAGATGACATTTTTGGGGATTTCATCTACTTTATATCCAGGACTACCATTAAGCGAAAACTCATGAATGGTGTGTGCTGGTGCATTATTAATATATGATCCACTTACAATGTTACATTCAATACGTACTGCATTGACTTTTGTTATGTTGATAGGTAAGTCTGATTCGTACGCTTTTCCTCCTCTTAACATTCTCTTACTAAAACCCAATAATGAACCGATGGTTCTATTTGCACTAAAGTCGATATCATCACTACAATAAATTTCTGTTTTCAATGTATTATAATTAGCATCAATATAAAATTCTCCACTTTTATTTATACTCTCATAATTTTTCTCCAAGTATGTAGCTATATCTTCGAATTCATACGAGCCAACTGGAAGTTCAATGAATGTGTTTTGTACATGAAACAAATTATTTTCCAAATCAACATTGGGAACAGTGTTATATGCATGAAAATCAACGAGACCGCATTCGTAATCCCTATCCAAATTTATTGATGGAAAGTAATTTGCCTCCAGGTTTGAGATATTCCCAGTTAAAGTTAGCGTTATTGACATCTTAAGCGATAGGTGAACAATGAAATTAAAAGCATATTTTATATATATTTTATAAAAAAAATGTTTTATTCGTAAATATGTGTGTGTGTGAGTGTGTGTGTATGTATGTATTACAATGTATGTTTCTTATTAATCCATGAATTATGGTCGTTTGAAAATCCCAACCATTTTACTAGAACTTTGTTTCCGTTGGTATTAAGAATCTTTTCAACGAGATAACTAGTTGGATATCTAGTTTTCAACAGCTCAAACTCATAGACTCCTCCCTTGATCACATGGCCTTTATAGTCCTCCAAAATGTATGTAGTTGGATTAGTATTTTGAATTGATTTGATTTTAAAAATTTCAGTCGTCCAATTTGGTGTGTAACCCTTTTCAAAAACATGTTTATATTTACTAATGCGTACACTGTCTCCCTTATGAAACTTTGGTTTATTAAATATTTTCAAGTTGTTGTAAACAGTTTTTAGTAACATATTTTCATTTGTAGAATTTACACTGATTGGTGACATTTTAATGGTTCTATGTTTTGTATTATTGTACCTTTCAATCAATTGTTTGTAAATATTTATCCATTGATATGACCCATGATAACTAAACTCCTTCCACATTAGACCTTTAAAGGTTCTGTTGAAACGTTCAACTATTGATGCCTTTACAATATTAAATGTTGAATAATGATTTATCCTGTACTGCTTCATTAAAGATTGAAATTGTTTGTTGAAAAATTCTTTTCCATCATCAGTTTGTAAGTTTGCTGGCGACCGACGACTCTCAATAAGTATACTTTTCATCGCTTCACTGACACTAGAAGCAGTTTTAGTTTTAAGAGGTACAACCCAGGCAAATTTCGAAAATGTATCTATGATAGTGAGAAGAAAGCGGTGACCTTTATTAAATTTTGAATAGATACCCATTTTTACTAAATCTGCTTGCCAAAGATCATCGATTCCTTTCATTATTACTCGACGACGTTGGAAATTCCTGCGCGCTTGTCTATGAAGCTCATCTACTAATCCTTTTTTTATATTTAAATTCATTGCTTTGGTAAATGGCTTTGCTCAAATTTTTTCAAGATTCTTGGTTCCATCAATTGTTTAAACATATAATTTTCAAACCCTCTGAACCTATCTTCAATATAATTGTTAAGTGTTTTTATTTCATTGTTTAGGTTTTCGTTCAGCAATTTGTTTGATTTTATTTCGGATTCTAAATCTTTTATAACTTTTTCAATATCTTTAATATTGTTTCTCAAAAGTGTGATTTCTTGTTTTGATTTTAAAGACAACTGACTCAGACTTTCCGAGACAAATTGCTTTGACACTGCATCATTGTCTTCAATAGGGAAAGCTATATTCTTCAGTCGTTTAAAATGAAGGTTTATATTTCGATCACGGTCCAAATTAAATCCAATGGTTTTCTTTAGTCTATCCTGTCGTACTATATTATTATTAGAAAAGTGACCAAACTTGTCGACGCTCATTTTGCTAATGATTCTATACATTTATATTTATACAATTATATTGCTTTCTTTAAGTTCTTCAATAATGGAAACAATTTCATTACTGTGACCTGTATGACCTGCCGACTGTGATGAAATTAAAAGTCGTAATCTATCGACGATTTCATTGGGATCATCCCAAAAAATATAGTTAGTTTTTTGTGGATTTACAGTCATGAGACCATTTCCTTTATGGAGTGTTTTATCATTGTGTTTATCATTGAATAACTTTTTTATAATACTTCTGTACTTGTATGCTTTTGTTCCTTTAATTTGTTCGTTTTCATCATATTGACGTTTATGTGCACTTGTTATAATAAGAATTTTTTTGTAAATTTGCAAATCGGATTTATTATAGTTTTTAGATAGTGTTTTGTAAAACAAAAGCTCAAAGAGTCCGGGTGTTAAATACCACATATGATCGTCTATAGAAATTTGATTTGATTTTAGTACGAATTCTTTATTACCAAATTTCCATTTAGCATTTGAATCTCTATGTGGACCATATAATTTATCCAATTTGTTTTTCTGTTCCAATGTTGTCAAATTCAAATTTGTATATACACCACTTTTATCAGTGTCATCATATTGTGAATAGAAGGTATCTTCATTACTTAAACCACTTGAATTGATTAAAATCGTATCATCATTATCATCATCTTTTTTATAAGTATGATCAACCGGTGAGTTGCTCTTTTTAAGGGGTGTACTTGTATTACCTTTTAGATGGAATTGTAAAGGTTCAAGGTTGGTTTCTTCATTTTCACCATAATCATAACTAGGCTTTGAATTTTTAACGAGGTCTTTGAGAGGTTTAGTGATTGGCTTAAAAGTGTCTTCCAAAAAGTCTGCTGCATCTAATTCTTGTAATTTAATACTATTGAACTTTTTCCGCAATACATTTCTCGTATGTTTGTGAATTTGTCTCCATGTTGTATATATTTATTTGAATTTTTGTAAAGAAAAACGTTTTGATTTTTTAAAACAATTTTAAATATTTTATTTTTAAATTTTACAACATTTATTTATTAAATATGAGGCATTGAGAGCAGAAGTGGCGTAACCCCAATATTCACTTATTGAGAAAATCACGGTTTAAAAAGTTAACGAAAAAGAAATGTTTGTTATTAGCTTCCTATTTAAAATAATACTTAATAAACTTCAGTTATGACATAAACTAGTGGGATATCTTGTATTTAAGACCTTAATTTTCTCTTTTAATTATTAATTACTGGATTTTATGTGGGTTACACCACTACTGCTTCTTAGATACTGGAATAAATTTAAAAAAGAAAGTTGGTTACACCAATAATTTGAAAAACAGGTTATGAAAAAAAAATTATTATCGCTTTTAAGTACAAAATAGTTAGAAAGTTACGTTTAAGTTTACACTACTATGGTAGGTACTTTCATTCTTCTTCGTCATCTACGTACTCAACCAGCCCAACGTCTCTGTCCATAGAAACAGTTTTCAATTTTTTATAAAAGTCGTGGTAATTCGGTGGGATAAAATTAAGTAACTCCAATAAGTTTTTCTTTTTTGCTTCACTTACGGCATTCCATTTTGGAAACAATAGTTCGAGATCTGTGATGAGTGCAGGCGTTCTTTTTTCAAAAACACAGTATCAAAAAGCACGCCTTCGTTATTACTGTACTTGTAAAAAATATTGAAAGGTGTCTTTTTCAGAAATTGTAGCCATTGAATTTTAAGCCATTCCGCCTTCCCTTTATTTACATTAATTTTCCGATTTGTTATATTCTTTTCCAATTTTTCGTCAAAAACATCATAGATGCATCCATAACAATAATTTGAAATGGATTCTTCTTTCTTGCCGCTGCTATAACCGTCTGCCAAAAATGTCTTTAAAATACTTTTTCTGCTTTTCGATAAGACCAAAGTCTTGGTCACAAGGTTTAAGTAAGCCTGGCCACTCATAAGAATTTTGTGATCGATTTGATTGACAAGATAGTCACTATGAGAAACAATATTTTGGCACACAACGGACGGTTTCTATTTTGCCCAAGTGGGTTACACCATTTCTGCTCTAGGAAAAGTTCCGTGCAGAAACAATGTTTCAGCATTTTTGTATTGATTTATGAGCAAATATAAGTAACGTCACTTCTGCGTTGAAAGAAATTTTATTTTTGACCATTGTGTATTATAAAGTCAAAATTGAAACAAATGAGGGTTACGCCACTTCTGCTCTCAATGCCTCATATATAGAAGCGACGCGTTTCGGAAGTTTACTCCATCATCGGGCTTTTTACAAGTTTAATCGTTAAGCGTCTTGTTGTGTTGCTTGCTGCGTTGTCATAAAGTTTTGTTGTGGTTATATTTGTCCTTTTTTTGCATTATAATTAATTGCAGTGTCGAATAATGTATTTGCTTTTATTGTCAGCTTATCGTTCATTATCTTGTCTTGTTCTGTTTTACAAGCTTTGTAGATTTCATACTCTTCCAATGCATCGAGCTTTGTTCCTTTCTTGCAGAAGTGCATTGGTTTTAAGTTCTTGTCAAAGTTTGTATAATTGTGGTTCTTGTCTATTAAGTGTAAAGCGTATGTGGATTTTGTGTTTTGTTTTGGTTTGTGTTCGGAGAATCTTTCATAAAAAGATCTCCCTGTCTGTCCTATGTAGAATTTGTCGCAGTCGTCGCAATTTATTTTGTAGACGCCAGAGCCATTTTTTGTGTCTTTTATTGTTTTTGGTTTTAATATTTTTTGTATATTGTTGTTAGTTTTGAATGAAATGTTAATGTTAATCTTTTTGAATTCGTTTTTTAGAATTTGTGGTAATAGGTTTGTGTATTCAATTGCTATGTATTTTTTATTATTGTTAGGTGGGTTATTGTGAATATAGTCGTTTTTGTTTTTGTCTTTTATTTTCTTTAACTTTTTGTTGATTAGTTTGTCTATCATATCTATTAACACAATACAAATTAATCTCCTTTGACGTCACCAACATGTACACAAATATCCCAGTCAATGAAACAATCACAATATTGAAAAATAATTTAACGCAAACAGCCAAAATAAACAAACAAAAAATAGATGAAATTATAACTTTATTACAAATAACACTTAAACAAAATTATTTTACATTCAACAACCAATTTTACATACAAGACGAAGGACTCGCCATGGGATCCCCACTCAGCGGCCTACTTGCAGACATATACCTCAACCACTTTGAAAACACATACATACTATCTAATCAAAACCAACAACAAAAAAACATAATCTTTTACGCAAGGTATGTAGATGACACATTCATCATATTCAACGGCACAAACAGACAAATAGATATCATGAACAAATATATCAACAACATTAAAGAAAAAATAAAGTTTACATACGAAACCGAACAAGACAACTCAATAAACTACTTAGACTTAAACATAACAAAAAACAACAACAAACTCCAATTCAAAATATATAGAAAACCAACAACAACAGACATCACAATACACAACGATTCCCACCACCCTTTCACACAAAAATCTGCAGCTTATAATGCATTTATAAATAGGTTATTAAAAGTTCCAATGTCCAAAAAAGATTATGAAGAAGAAGTCAACACAATAAAACACATAGCAATAGCGGACGGATACACAACAGATATGATAGACAAACTAATCAACAAAAAGTTAAAGAAAATAAAAGACAAAAACAAAAACGACTATATTCACAATAACCCACCTAACAATAATAAAAAATACATAGCAATTGAATACACAAACCTATTACCACAAATTCTAAAAAACGAATTCAAAAAGATTAACATTAACATTTCATTCAAAACTAACAACAATATACAAAAAATATTAAAACCAAAAACAATAAAAGACACAAAAAATGGCTCTGGCGTCTACAAAATAAATTGCGACGACTGCGACAAATTCTACATAGGACAGACAGGGAGAACTTTTTATGAAAGATTCTCCGAACACAAACCAAAACAAAACACAAAATCCACATACGCTTTACACTTAATAGACAAGAACCACAATTATACAAACTTTGACAAGAACTTAAAACCAATGCACTTCTGCAAGAAAGGAACAAAGCTCGATGCATTGGAAGAGTATGAAATCTACAAAGCTTGTAAAACAGAACAAGACAAGATAATGAACGATAAGCTGACAATAAAAGCAAATACATTATTCGACACTGCAATTAATTATAATGCAAAAAAAGGACAAATATAACCACAACAAAACTTTATGACAACGCAGCAAGCAACACAACAAGACGCTTAACGATTAAACTTGTAAAAAGCCCGATGATGGAGTAAACTTCCGAAACGCGTCGCTTCTATATATTTAATAAATAAATGTTGTAAAATTTAAAAATAAAATATTTAAAATTGTTTTAAAAAATCAAAACGTTTTTCTTTACAAAAATTCAAACATTTCTCGTGTTTATAACATCTCTTATTATTTTCTTATTCATTTTTCATTGATCAGATCAGCTTTTTAAATATCAGATCAGGTTGTTAATAGATCAGCTTTAAGATATCGGATCAGGTTGTTAACAGATCAGCATGCAATTATCGGATCAGATTAATAGATTTACCTACTCTCATGCTATTGCAACAGCACATTGTATACTGATCAGAAACGGTTTAATATTGAATATTTATTGTTTTTTAGATATCAGATCAGGTTCTTAACAGATCAGATCAGGTTCTTAACAGATCGGCTTGTAGATATCAGATCAGGTTATTTACAGATGAGCTTTATCAGATCAGCTGTTTAAATATCAGATCAGGTTGTTAACAGATCAGCTTGTAATTATCAGATCAGATTAACAGATTGACCTAGTCTCATACTATTGTATACTAATCAGAAATTGATTAATATTGAATATTTATTGTTGAATGAATATATCAAACCCTTTTCTATAACGACCCGCATCGATAGGATCGTCTTTGTTTATAACAAGAAATCCATATTTATCCTTCCAACACTCGGTGCACATAAGTATGTATTTGAAAAATTTTCAAATTTCATATCTGCACCCACATGATCGTTGTATATATGCTTCATATTCATTTCATCTTGTTTGAACATGATAATCATATTGGCATTATCTCGTATTAAGTGTTTAGGAATTCGTGTGTATGTTTGACATAAATAAAAACAATCAATGTTTTTATGACGCCCCATACAAAAGTATGATCTAATATTGTTTTGTTTCTCACATGCAACATCATCGAAAATAATAATAGAATTATTTTTTGCTTCATCCGGTGGTAGAACATCTTCATTTGCAGAGAATGTATAAAATCCTACCTTTTATAGGTTGTATTAATTGTTGTAGATATTGATACTTTGATTGATATAATGATTTTGAATATAAATAAATATTTTTGAACTTTACTCCATTTGGACTTTCTATTAAACCTATCATAACATTTGTTTTTCAACAATTTGATGGTCCCACTATCAAAGCTCTTATTGTGTTTGGTAAAAGTAAACTATGCCTCGGTTTCGATAAACTATTAGTATTTGAAAAATCTCTGTTGCGGACAACAAGATCGTTTTGTTGTTTAATGAAACGCATCTTAATAATGAGTGCACACATATACATTAAAACCTACGTTTTTAATTTAAATGTTTTAGTCTTCAGTACTACGTTCATCAAACTTGATCACCACATTCAATAAAAATCAATAAGATAATAAAAATGGTAGTTTTTTATAAAAAGCTCTCCAGTATCAATCGAAACACAGTTGGAAGAGGACTAATAGATAAAGTTATTAACTCCTTACCTGTTGAACTTCACCTACCAGGCTATCAGTTTTGTGGACCCGGCACTAAACTTAAAGAACGTTTAGCTAGAGGGGAAAAAGGAATAAATTTCTTGGACGCTGCCTGCAGAGAACATGATATTGCTTATTCTCAATCAAAAGATATAAATAAACGACACGCAGCAGACCAAATATTAAGCAACAAGGCGTGGACAATAGTAAAATCCAAAGACAATAATTTTGCTGAACGTGCAAACGCTTGGTTAGTGACAAACGCTATGAATACTAAAGTAAAATTCGGTATGGGTAACAAGTTAAACAAAACGAACATGAAATCGATAAGAAAGAAAAAAATGCAATACTGGAAATAAACTTTTCAAGATGGCTGTAAAAAATGCAAAAAAAATTTTGATACAAGAAAAACCGAACGATATTGAGAGCGCAATACAGATTGCTAGGAAAGTTATAGATAATTCATTTAAAAGAAAAAAATCAACGATTCAAATTCCACGCATAATACCGCTTCCTAAAGTTGGTGGATTTTTACCTCTAGTTCCTATACTAACAGCCCTCGGAGCAATTGGAGGTCTAGCATCTGGTGGATCAGCTATCGTTAAAGCTATAAATGAAGCAAAATCTGCTCGAAAGCAATTCGAAGAAGCAAATCGTCATAATAAAACTATGGAAGCCATAGCAATGGGAAAAGGTCTATATCTGAAACCGTACAGGAAGGGATACGGATTATTTTATCATTCACAACCAAAAAACTATTGAAGAACCTACCCAGGCGAGCGCTTACAGACATCGATTTGCTCAGATATACAAAATATCTACCACATTTTAGAGGTGTTTTTATGCGCGATACTTTACCAAGGCAACCTTATCCGATTGAATGTGGCATCGTTAATCTGGATTCTTCTTTCGGTTCTGGAACACACTGGGTAGCATACAAAAAAAAAACAAAAACGATAAAGAGTATTTTGATAGCTTTGGAAACCTTCAACCACCCCAAGAAATTGTGAACTATCTAGGAAACAACATAAAATACAACTATAACCAACAGCAAAATTATAATTCTTTTAACTGCGGTCACTTGTGTCTGAAATTTCTTTATAAATAAAACAAAAAACAAAATTTAATTTTTTTCAAAAATAAACCCGTTTTCTTTATTACATTTTCTTATAAGTATATTTTGATGTACAATTAGATGATGATGATGATTCTTTTTTATTGTCCATGTATGTTTTAAAAGGGTTCCTTATTACAAGATACTGCAGCTTCTTAAGTGTTGTATCTTTCATTCCAACCTTATCTTTATCCATCCTTCTCGATTGGATGCTGTGATCAAACTAAAAGTGATCCCAGCAAGTTCAGTTTTTCGTTCGCATTTTTATCTCAACTTTCTTATAAATGATTTCACAATCTACGAAATTGTCATATCATATATCTGTTTATACTTTTTTTAAACAGTCGAATTTTTCTCTGTCGTTTTTTTTTATACTTTACTTGTTAATAATCTTCTTACTAAATTGAACACAAATTAAACACAGGTCTTTTCGCTTTTAAAGTCTTACACCGAATGAATCTTTATTTCCAGTATTTTGAATCCTACCTAACCGGCAGTCTCTCTTTTTCTCTACATATACATTCTCTCATTTTTTGTACATTCTTTCTTTGGGAAGTGTTGCCACAATTCGGCCTTCCTGACAATTAATCGTCCCGATTATACCAGTTTCTGAGTTTGACCAAGGTTTGATATTCGCCACTTCCCATATTCCCTCGTAAGGAATTTGACTGAGCTGAAAACCCTCCACATCATTCAGTAAATACCTATCTTTACACACTCCAGGCGTACTAATATAATTTTTCACCATTACATAATCTCCTTCTTCATATTTCTTATGTACCCTCATTCGATCCTTCATTTTTTTATTATATTCCTGTCCTTTGATTATTTTCTACTCTGCCTTCTCTCGTTTTTGCCTCAGATCTCGATCAATTATGATTTCTCTGTCTTTTAAACTTTCTTCTAAAGTTTCTTTCAAGAAATCTACAACTATTCCCTTTTGTGCGACTCCGAATAATAATTCACTCGGAGTAGTACCTATACTTCTATGAACCGTGTTATTCATTGCAAATTCAACTTTTGGCAAAACCCCGTCTAGTGTGAGCATAGTACCAGCACTCGTCATTTTAGCAATCATTGGTGCTAAGCTCCTATTAACCCGTTCCACCTGTCCATTAGCCTGGGGTGACCCTGTTGCAATCTTGATATGCTTCACATTATTTTCATCAAGAAAATCCGAAAAACTCTTGGACGTGAAAGCACTACCCCTGTCAGATACTATCACCCCGGGCCTACTATATGAATTAAAATAACTTCTTAGACAACTAATCACTTCAGAAGTCCCCGTCGTACGCACAGCATACAGCCTAACATGTTTGGTAAATGCATCGATTACTAGAAAAACATACTTTTTCTTTCCCTTCTTTAATGTTACAGGTCCAAAATGATCGATATGTATTGTTTCGAACGGCAAATTTCCCTTTGGGATATTATGGAGGAAACCTTCATGTTTCCCATGCTTTGAAGAAAAAACAATACACTTTAGACAATTAGCAATATATTCTTTGATTACTTCCTTCATTTTGGGGAACCAGTAAGTCTTTCGGATAGCATCAATTACTTTATCGTAACCCATGTGACCCATATCATCATGATACAATCGCATAACATTCACTTCCATTTTCTTCGGCACATAAAACAAAATCGTATCATTAAGTTTTCTATAAACTAGACCGTTCCTCATCTCATAAAGACTACTCTCCTCACTTTCTAATTTGTTTCTTATTTTATTGATCTCCTCATCTTTGTGCTGACTTATCGATAGATTCTGTTCGAATGTGTTTTCTTCGAGAATTAAAATACTTGACATCCGACTGAGAGCATCCACATGCATCATCTTAGTTCCACTACGATGTTCCAAAATATAATCATAATTTTGCAATTCTAATGCCCACCTAGCTATCCTTGGATTTATCTCTCGTTTGTTTAAAGTTAAAGTCAATGAATTGCAATCTGTAACGATTTTGAACTTAAAACCATGCAAATAAATTCTAAATCTTTGCAATGCATATATAATCGCCAATGTTTCCAATTCAAAACTATGGTATTTCGATTCGTATTCAGTCGTTCGCTTTGAAAAATAAAAAACAGGGTGGAACTTTCCATCTTTTTTCTTTTGGAACAATATGGCTCCAAAACCAAGTGAACTTGCATCACAATGAAGCTCAGTCTCATCCCTGGGATCATATATCGCCAATATAGGAGCCTCGACTAATTTGTTTTTTAATGTTTCAAAACATTTTAATTCCTTTTCATCAAATTTAAAATCTACGTTTTTTCTTATCAGATTATATAATGGTTGTGCTATGAGTGAGAAATTTTCAATAAATCTCCTAAAGTACGAGCACAAACCCAGAAAACTGTGTACTGATTTTGAGTCTCTTGGAATAGGGAAATTGAATATCGATTCAATATTCTTAGGATCTGGTTTAATACCTTCCTTTGTAACCGTATACCCTAAATATCGTATTTCAGATTCTAAAAACCGACACTTGTCTAATCTCAACTCCAATTTGTTTTTCACCAGCCTATTAAGAACTTCTCTCATTATCTCCATATGTTCCTCCACCGTCTCAGTCGCTATCATTATGTCGTCGATATAAATATTTATCTTACCCGTTTTTATTAAGTCATCAAACACCGTATTAACAAATCGTTGGAACTCTGAAGGGGCATTTCTTAGTCCGAAAGGCATTTTCATGTATTCGTACTGGCCCATGGGAGTAACGAAAGAAGTATATTTGATTGAATTATCACTCATTTGTATGTGATGAAATGCACTTTTTAAGTCAAGTAATGAAAATATTTTTTTACTTGCTAATCTATCCAACAAATCATCAATCAGTGGCAGAGGGTAGTTATCTTTTAACGTAACCTTATTTAAAACACGATAATCTACACAAAGCCTGATGTCACCTGTTTTTTTCCTGACCAAAACTATAGGAGATGCGTATTCTGACTTACTGGGTCTAATCACTCCTTTCTCTAACATTTCATCTAAGATAATTTGTACCTGACTTTTTTCATGGTATGATAATCGTCGTGGAGAGCAATGGAAAGGCTTATCATCACTCAAGATCAATCTCATTTGACACTCATTTTCTGGTTTATCAGGACGTTCACAATATAAATAATTTGTATAAAACATTTCATTAAATTTTTGCTTATCTTCAGAATTAATAAAAGTATTATTTATAAAATTTGTATCTCTCATTTGTGAACAATCATTATCTATTTCAATATTCATTAAATTAGTGCATTCTTTTTTAATTCATTTTCAAAACTCGTTTTTTTTAATCGATCAATTTTAATATTAATGTTTGCCTTCTTCAGAAAATCCCGGCCTAAAATCATTGGATGATTCATCGTGTGGTCCGATACCACTAACAAGTTAATTTGTATTTCCTTATCTTCAAAAACAACAACACAATTAGTATATCCTTTGATGGATAATGGGCTTTTATTTATGCCTACAAAGTTTACATTTGTTTTTCTTAAATCTATTTTGTCTTTTAATATTGGTGGTAAATACATCTCCTTAATTAAGGTAATAGGACTGCCGGTGTCAATTAAACATCCTAAATGAATGATATATAAATAACTGTCATTTTTAAATATAATTTTATAATTTCTTACGTAGTCGTCCTCTTCCTCATCAATTTGTATTTGGTTGATGCCTTTTACCAACGCCTTTCTATCCGGGCAAGTAGCTGCTAAGTGACCCTGTTTGCCGCAAACATGGCACGCACCTGGTTCTCTCTTTGGCTTCCGACAAAAATTAGCCATATGTCCCATCGAGTTGCAGTTAAAGCATCTAGTCCTGTTATCTGGTGTGTTCACCGTTGACCGCCTTTGACCAGATGTGCTTGGTACTGGAGCACTCTTCTTTTGTTGGACTTTCTCGAAGGCACGTAACAAATGAGTGCGACTAGTGTAACAATTGATCAGCGCCTGTAGTCTGAGGTTTTGGTCTGAGAAGCCCTCAATTATATATTCGACCAATTCTTCTTCGTCGAACTCCAGACCGTAGGAGAGAATTATTTTATCGTTATAGTAGTCGATAAACTTCTCATCGACCTTCCACTTCCTCGCTTCAAACCGTCTTCTTACCGTCATTTTATCTTCCTTTCTGCCAAATAATTCCGTCATTTGTCGCTTCAATTCATCAATGTCTTCATTCATAAAATTGGGTTTCGTGTACAACCACTTTTGCGCTTTGCCTTTTATTTTGGACAGCATCAGCGTACGAAGCGTATTCTCATCCAGGTTATACACTCGTCCCAAATTTGATATTTGGGTGAACCAGACATCCAACATCGGACCACCATCGTACTCTGGGAGTAAGTCCTTAATAGTACTAAAAGGCACTTTAGTATTGTGGTCGTCTATTACCGACCCTGTCGTTTGCCTTTCACTCATTTGATTGTTGTCACTCATTCGATTTCCGTCGACATTCATTTGGCTCATCTGTTGTAATATCCTATTCTCTCTTTCGACCAACTCTTTTTCTCTTTGGAGTACTTCTACTTCTCGTTTTAATAATTCCAGTTCTCGTCTGCTCTCATTCTTTCTGGCTTCGCCACCGTCATCAGCTTGAGCATTGTTGTTGCTTTCGTCATCATTTTCGTCTTCGCCGCCGTCGTTGTCCTTTTCCATATTGTCTTCCGTTGAGGGGAAACTTCCACGCTCGTCTTCACTAACTGCCATCAGTCGCGACAACAATTCTCTCCTGCTGCCGTTGGACTTCTTACCAAGCCTCTGCAGCCAGACCTTCAGCTGTGTTGTTGATAGGTTGTCGTATTCCATGTTGCTTGTGTTCATTAGTAGGGAGGGGAAATTTTACTGGAAAGACGCTCGTTTGAATTTTTTATTTCAACGGAAAAATTTTTTTTCGCGAGGGACACTCGTTTTTAATTTATTAAAATGTACGAGTAGATATACGGAATTTTTTTCGCGAGGGACACTCTTTCGTTAATTTATATTAAAATGTAGTTATATAGGCAGTTTTTTTTCACAAGGGACACTCGTTTGTTATTTTATTACGATGTATATATATATATTCTTTTTTTTTTTTTTTTCGCGCACTCCTTTGTGTGTACTGGATGGTCGCGATGTATAATAATACTTTAATACTATCTTAACGCGAGGGGAGGTATATATTCCACTTCTGAAATTTTAAACAGTCGAATTTTTCTCTGTCGTTTTTTTTATACTTTACTTGTTAATAATCTTCTTACTAAATTGAACACAAATTAAACACAGGTCTTTTCGCTTTTAAAGTCTTACACCGAATGAATCTTTATTTCCAGTATTTTGAATCCTACCTAACCGGCAGTCTCTCTTTTTCTCTACATATACATTCTCTCATTTTTTGTACATTCTTTCTTTGGGAAGTGTTGCCACATTTTTAACATCGATCAATTCAACATCAGATCGGAACTCTGTGTCTTGTGTTGTAAATAATTCAATTTCACCATTACTCATAATTCTTTCGGTGGAATATTCACGATATTCATAACAAGCTATTACCAAAGTACGTTTCTTATAATTACTATCGTATGAACAACGAATTGTCAGATCTAATTGATCATATTCTAACTTAAAATGTCTGTAAAAAATATTTTCACTTTCAATTATTCCTTGTATATCCTTCTCTTTTCTCAACAAATCTTGCCTGAATGCCTCTATAGCCTCTTTGACAGTAAAATATTTTACTTGGGACTTTTCTGTTGTTGTTGTAGTTGTTGTTGTTTTATTATTATAATTTTGTTGATGAATGATCTCATTGATCTTCATTAATTGAAAGGACAAATCAATTTTTAAAGTATCATTGCTAGGTAGCAGCAAAGAGAATTCCAAATTTCCTTTATTCTCAGCATTAGCTGTAATATTTAGTGGTATTGGGATAGCTTGTAATAAACCCAATGAAAAGCAAACTATCAGCAAGGAATATTTATACATTTTGTTTGATTATTGGGAAGAGATGAACACACCTTACCAGAGAAAAGTCAAATTAATACTAAATTAAAATTCTTTAAATTAAATCTTTTTATTTATTCTGTTATTATAGAGTGATATTAGTTTCTTTGCACGCATTACTATACTCTCCATCATATAACAACCACAAGTATCGGGTCCGTCTTGACATGTATCTGATGACCAGCTGCATGTTGAATAATGGTATCCATATTTAGAAGTAATAAGAGAAGCATGAGTGTATTCACATAATTTTATGTAGCAATGTTTAATATCCTCATAATGCTCATCCAACAAAATGTCCTTGTTGTCTATTAAAAAGTTAGAAATTTGCTTCCTAAGCTGATCGAAATTTATGTCGACCATCCTTTCTATTATCAGTTTCAGCAATAAGTTAATCCAACAATTTTATGTCTTCTTCATCAATATCACTTAGCTTAGTATCAAAATCATTAAATACACAATGTTCATTAAAACGATTTGTTGTTCTCAGGGGATGAAAACCATCAGTTGTGACTCCTATTAATGTTATTGTACCACCGACTACTTCAATTTTAAGATGCTCATTAATATTAAATTGATATAATATTGATGATAAACTTCCAGATAGTGAATTTCCTCTACACATATTCAACAATAAACATTTATTCCCATCCTCCGGTGTTAGATAAACTGATAAATTACTATCAATTATATCTACTCTTACAATTTTAAAATATTTCCACGATGAGAGGCAAGTGCAATATCGATCACCCGATTTTATAGTTTGAATCCAAAACATCCCTTACACACAAATTCTTCTATAAACATGTATGCAGCAAGTACACCTCTTAGAAGACGAAGAATGACAATTGCAATTTTTATTACACGTCTTGATCAGATGTATCCAATACATTTCCGACAAATAATGATTAATTCATGATACCAACTCTATTTATATAATTATAAGTGTGCACATCACAGCAAAATAAATCCTAAAAAATAGATCATACATCAAACAAAATAAATCCTAAAAATAGATCATTCATCAAACATAATATAAAAATAAAACTATAAACAACTAAACCACAATTGGAACATCATAATCACAATCCGAACATCGTAACCACAATTGGAACACCCTAACCACAATTGGAACATCCAACTGTCAATCAAATCAAAAAAATCAAAACTACAAGAAGGGTGGTGTTTGCACCACTTTACGAACGCCAGAACCTACCAATCTATACTACTTTCATTCTTTGCATTAAATTCTTGAATTGCATCGTTGAAAAACCTGGTTCATTATCTATCATAATGCTTTTTGCTTCCGGGAAAGCTTGAAGTAGGTCTAATATTTTTTCATCTAATCCGGTTTTGTCTTCTATTGCTTTTACTACTAAATATTTCGAATAAGCATCTACGCAAGTTAAGAATTTCAAATTTTGAGCGTAAAATAAGTCTATGTGAAGCTGTTCCCCCTCCTTCTTTGGAATTCGAGCCTCTCCAATTGGTATTTTCTGTGGGTGCCTGTCATACTTATTTTTGTTACATATATAATACAATTTCTAGCGAATTCTTTGAATTGTTTTGCCATCTCTGGCCAATAATATGTTTTATAAATCTGTTTTAAGTTTTCCTGAAAGTTTCTATGTGCTCTATTATGTGTCTCCTCTACAATACTGGCTTGATCGTCTTCTCTGATGACGTCCATTGGAAAAAGTTTCGTGTAATAGGAACTTATTACTGAATGTTTCAGTTAATTTTTTCTTTATCTCATATAAGTCTTCACTCGTACAATGAATTGCACATACTCCTGGTTGAAGATATTCTTTTAGAATAATAATCTGATTTTCTACCGTATCATATTCTATAATATGTCTAACTCTTCCAAATGTTAGGAGCCTTTCGTGGATGGTATAAGTATTTTTGCTAAGTAAAATTTGTTGTTTGAATTGATTCAAAGGTTTTGAGGTTTCCTTAATTTCTTCACCATCACTACTTTCTGCTGAATGTTGTGTTGCGTCCGTTGAGGAACTGTCTGACAAATGATTGAGATTTTGTCTTGAAAGGGCGTCTGCAACAACATTCGTTGTTCCAGGTTTGTATATTATTTTGGGGGCATACTCTTCTATTATCGAGTGTCATCTTTCCATTTTTGGGTTTGGGTTTCGTGTAGAAACAGCATAAGTTAAAGGTTGATGATCCGTATGGATCTCTAAATCTCGTACTCCATAGAGGTAGTTTCGAAGGTTTTTCAATGCCATATAATTCTTTTTCATTAGTGGCATAGTTTCTTTCGGTATCGTTGAGTGTTTTTGAGATAAATGTTATCGGTTTATCCTCCTGGGATAATACTCCTCCTATTGCATCGTTTGAAGCGTCTGTCTTTAAAATAATTTTTTTATCAAAATTTGGTTGCGCTAGAACAATTTCGTTGATTAGATGACTCTTTAATTGGTTAAATGATTTTACACCTTTTTCGTCAAGACTTATATTTGTTTTTTTTTTAGAAATATACTGAGATACTTTTCCGTTATCTTCTTTCAAATGTATGGTTAAGGGTTTTGCAATTTGAGCAGTCTTTAATGAATTTCCTATAATACCCGGTTAGGCCTAAAAAACTTCTTAGTTGTCTTAAGGTTTTGGGTTCTGGAAAGTTTTTTATAGTTTCTACTTTCTTAGGGTCAGTTTTAATAACGTTATGCCCTACTACATATCCTAAGAATTCCACTTGTGGCTGGAAAAATATTGATTTTTCCAAAGATACCTTCATGTTCGCATTTTTAAGTACCTCTATAATTTCGTTTAAATGTTTTTCATGTTCGTCTATATTATTTGAGTATACTATTATGTCATCTATATAAACATGACATATTTTTCCCACATATTTTCTCAATATGTCGTCCATTGCCCTTTTGAAATATGCTCGGTGCATTTTTCAATCCGAAAGGCATTCTTAAAAATTCATACTTTCCGTTATTTACAGAGAATGACGTTTTCTCTATATCTTCAGATTTCATTCTTATTTGATGGAATCCTGATTCTAAATCGATTGTTGAGAAATAGCTTGCTTTTCCCAATTTTGATAATATGACATTTGTATCGCGTATTGGGTATTTATCCGATACTGTTTTTTCATTTAACTTTTTATAATCTATCACCATTCGCATTTTACTTGTGCCGTCTGAATTCGTTCCTTTCTTGGGCACTACCCAAACTGGTGAATTATAAGGGCTTTTTGATGGTCTCATTATCCCATCTTTCATCATTCGCCTAATTTCTTTATTTATAAAACCGTTAGCAGACAATGGGTAAGGATACTGTTTACTCCATATAGGGGTTTCAACAGTTGTTCGTATTTCTGCTTTGATATCCGTTCTGAATGGTAAATTCATATTAACATTTGAATGTACTTTCCTAATTTTTTCTTTTATTTCACGTACTCTGTTTTCGATATTATCTTTTCCTATTATACCTATCATATTGTTACACTTCTCTTCTGGAATGTATATAGTCTCGCATCTATTTTTATACTGTAAAACCTTTCTTTCAAAATCTATCTTCACGTTTGCACTTTTGAGTAGGTTACATCCTATCAATAAGTCTGCCTCTAAATTATTGTTTATTTCATAAAACCTGACGTGTTTGTCAAATATAAAAACTTCGTAGAAATGTGTTATCGTAGTTGTACCGTTAATTGTTCTACCTTTCTTGTTTGTAATCAGTTTCTGTCTATCCTTTAATATATTGGGCCTACAATAACAACATGTAGCTCCAGTGTCAATTAATATTTTCAATTGTCCATATGGTCCGTTTCTGTGGATGTATGGTAATCCGATGGCTGTCCTAAAAAAGCATCTTCATTAAGATTGTTGACCCGTTCTATTTTGAAGGGTGGTTGGGCGCTATTCGCTACATCTCCGTTTCTTTTTTCTGCCTGATTAAATTCAAATTGTGGCCGTTTGTAATTGTTAAAATTATTGGGTCGCTTGAAATTATTGAAATTATTATAGTTATTATTTTGTCTAAATGGGTTAAATGCTCTTTTGTCGTTTTCGAAACGTTTTTGTTCATACCTCATTATTGGACGATGGGCTGAGCTTCCCCATTCCATAGGTTCAGGTTTAGGTTGTTTATTGTTAAAAGGGCTCCGTGTAGTAAGCGCAAATTATTGAAGTTGTTGTTATTGTTATTATTTACGTGTGGTATAGTCTGTGTTCTATTGAACTGTAACGCGAAATTTGCTCTTAAATTATTTGATTCTAATTCTTGAGCTTTGGCTAAGGCTGATGGTAAGTCTTCTGGAGATAAGGAGAATAAGATATTCGAAAGGGGTGGATTTAGTCCTGTAATAAATATCCTCAAGACGTTTCTTCTATTTGATAGGTTCAATTCTTTTGTAATGTCTGAGTCTGTACCATGGGTCATTATAGTCTTGTTGATTAACAACGTTAGTTTTTGATTGACTTCGTTGCAGTAATCTATAAGGGATGTGTGTCCTTGTCGTAACACACTCAATTCTTGTTCGATGATGTGAATTGGTCTTTTATCTGCATAAGCAAAGTCGAGTCGCGATATAATCGCATCGAAATTAAGTACTGTTCCGTGATTAGTCAATATGTCATTTGCATTATTTGTTATTTTGTTTCTTATTATTGTCAGGGCTGCAAAATACTTGCGGCTACCTTTTTTGTAAAGAGAAATAGAATTATAAGCTGCTTCGCGCCAACTAACGTAAGATAATGGATTTCCGAGTAATTCTGGTAGTGATTTTATTACGTCCAATGTTTCATTACATGTGACATTGTCCACGATTTTTTGTGTTTCATACTCAGTCACAACTGAGCTATTTGTAACAATCTCTAACGCACTTTTTAGAGATTTAATCTCTGCTTGGAGAGATATCGTATTGGCTGCTATGAGCCTAGTCACTGTCTCTTCTGTAATATTCATTGTTAAATTCAAATTTTTTATTCCCTCTACTATGTCCTCCAGTCTTGCAGAAATTTATATGTTTTTCGTCTTTCGTAAAATGTTGTTTACAAATATATATTTTCTTTGATATAATAATTTACAGTATTAGTTTTAAAATAATGCTTACTATATAATTTTATCTGCAGTGTGGATGATCTCTTTTCTCGTTCTTAGGTATGTTGAATTCTCTCCTCGTTCCTCGGGATGTTCAAATCTTTTCCTCGTTCTTCGATTTTCAATTAGTATTATAATTCGGTCACTTTTTATATTTTTTTGTAAGACAATAACACTTTTGTTTAATTAGTTATATTATCTCCTCTTAATGTCTTCTTCTCGTATTTTGTCAAATAATTTTTGGACTTTTATAAATTTTTCAACAATACGTAGGTCGTTTAATTTTTTACTTTCACTTTTGTTATTTTTCTCCGTTTTTTGCATATTAATTTTCCACTTGATTAATAATTTTCGTTCGTGGTTTTAATATACTATTCCGGCGGATACTTTATTATTTTTCACTTTTCCCGATTACAAGGTACTTTGGAAGTTGTTTTTTGTTTCTGAGTTTACGGTCAAACGAACATACTTATATGTTGTGCTATATTTTTGTTCGCTGAGAAGCACGATTCTCAGTTGGGTTCTTACCTGTGTTTTCGTGTTGCGGTTTTGTGTCCAATGTGATTTAAAGAATAGTAGTTTATCTTCCTTTTTTTTGTTTCTTTATTTATTTACACTAGTTCTTATTCTATTACACTATTCAGTTCTTATTACTAAGAGTTATTATTCAGATTTTGAATTTAAGATATAAACATTCAGGACTTAGAATTTATTTAAGTTATATTTATTTCAAGATTTAGAATTTAAGATTTATGTATGTCAAGATTTGGAAATTAAGATATATGTATTTCAAGATTTAGAATTTAAGATATATTTATTTCAAGATTTAGAATTTAAGATATATGTATGTCAAGATTTGGAAATTAAGATATATGTATTTCAAGATTTCGAATTTAAGATATATTTCAAACAACCCGTCCGACCGACTCGAATAACAGAAACAGAGTGTCCCGTCGATTCCTCGTCACCCGACACGACGAAAACTGAGGAAAATCCAACAACATGCATAAGTGTGCCTGTTTGTAGTTGCCATTTGGTGTTGGGGATCAATGCACCGTTTAATAGGTTGGAAAAGTTGGATTTCAAAATGAAAATGATGATCTGGGAATTATGGGTTTTGTTTCAATGAAGCAGGCAATGAAATTGGAGAAGTTTAACGGATTGGGAAAGTAAATGGGTATGAATGAGTTTTTAAGTGGAGCGATCGTTGACTGTGTCGTTGGGGACTTTGGAGGTAGATGGAATTTGTAAGTAATTAAAAGAAATGATGATATGGGAATTTTAAGTGGGTCGGATATTGGTCAATCAAAAGGAAATGATGATATGGGAATTTGAAGTGGTTTGTAGTTGGGCAATTAAAGTAAATGATGAATATGGGAATATGGAATATTGGTCAACCAAAAGGAAATGATGACTGTGGGAATTTGAAGTTGCAATGGGTTGAAGTAAGTATGGGTTTAGTTGGATGGAATGATAAGGGGAAATGATAAGAGAAGGTTGTAAGGTACGTACTTTACAACATATAAAGTAACTTTTAAATTTAACACTTAAAAGATTGGAACCAAATTTGTGGTCTAGAGTTAAATATTTTTCAAATTTAAAGTTCCTTTATTAACCACAAAATTTATTAATTATTTTATTAAAAGACCAAAAATAAATAACTTTTAATACAAAAAAAATTTTAATTTTATTCGTCAAGTAACAAAAAAATTATATACCGAATGCATTTCGGGCAGACAAGCTGCTCCTCATCAGCGATTAACACGATATACTCACATAAAATAGATAAAACAAAATAAAATAAAGTAAGAAAATTACAAAAATGAAAAAGAAAAAGATAGTAAAGAGACAATTTGAAAATTAAGCTTTAAGTAATAAATTTAAAGAGAACAAAATTAAATAAGAGAAAATAGAGGAGACACAATATTTCCGTTGTCGGTGTTCATGACATTTGTTGTTTTATGGATGTACAGCGATTCGTAGGCATCTAATTTTCTTTCATTGCGTACTGTTATGCCACCAATTTGTTATAAAAAAAAGAACACTATTTATTACGATTTTGTTACGTCCGTTTTAAATAAAAAGAACACTTTGGTTTTCTTAGAGATTTTAGTTTTATTAAATTTCTTAAATCGTCGAATATGAAATTACTTGGGTATTACTTAATATATTTTACTTTGAGATTACTTAATATATTTTACTTTGAGATTACTTAATATATTTTACTTTGTAATAAAACTTTATCCCCTATGTTATATTGAATTTGTTCACTGTTTCTATCATAATAATTCTTTGATTTGATTTTTGCTTTAATAAGATTCTCTTTCGCTACTTGATAACCATTTTGGAGTTTGGATTTTATTTCAAAAACATAATCTTCGTAATTATACACAGGATCAATAGAATTTGTTAATGAACAAGGAATTTGAGGTTTTATACCGAAAAGTACTTCATACGGAGTAAACTGAGTTGCAGAATGTGGTGTGGTATTATAACAAAACACTGCGTAATCAACCCATGAATCCCAATTTGTAGGATCTTTGTTGGAATAACTTCGGAGGTAGTCTCCTAATACCCGATGACTTCTCTCTAGGGATCCGTTTGACTGTGGGTGATAAGGTGTTGTCTGAATTTTTTTTATTTTTAATAATTGGCAAGTGCGTTTGAATAGATCACTTAAAAAGTTGGAGCCTTGGTCTGTCAATAAGGTTTGTGGGACACCGAAAACACATATAATCTTTCGGACAAAAACTTCGGCCACAGTTGCGGCTTCCTGATTTTCTATAGGAAAAGCCTGAATGAATTTTGTTAAATCATCTTGAAATGTTAAAATATAGTTGTTTCCTGACTCCGAAGTAGGAATTGGACCCACGATATCCAAGGAAACCTTTTCAAAGGGAACTGTGGACGTAGTAGTTATTTTCATAGGTATTTTCTTTGAAAAATAATTTTTATTTTTCTGACAAATTTCGCATTTTGAAATATAATCTTTTATGTCCTTAAACATATTGTGCCATTTAAAATTCATTTTTATTCGTTTGAACGTTCGCTTTACCCCCTGATGTCCCCCAGTAGAGTTCTTATGGTATTCATTCAGAATATTATCTATGTCAGTTTTGGAGCTAACCATTTTCGGAATTAATGAATCTGATAGTATATCTTTGTTTTCTGGAGAAACTTCTTTTTCGTCAGCGTTCAATGGTTTAATGCTAGACGTTGTTGCCTCTGAAACTTTCTTCTGTTGAACCGCTTGAGCCCGAGTTAATATATTTATCGTGCTCACCTCATTAGTAGTTTCGAGTCTGGATAGACCATCTGCAACCGTGTTTAATGAACCAGCTTTATATTTAACATCGAACTCGTATTCTTCCAATTTAATTCGCCAACGCATTATTCTAGAGCTTGGATCTTTGAGATTAAAAATCCATACTAGAGGTTTATGATCTGTTATGACAGTGAATTTTCTTCCATAAACATATGGTCGGAAATGGTTTACTGCCCAGACGACGGCTAAAGCCTCCTTTTCAATAGTTGAATAATTTCGCTCAGATTTGTTTAATACCCTACTAGCAAATGCAATAGGTAAATCTTTGCTTTCTGAACTATTCGATTGAGATAGGACTGCTCCGATAGCATAATTACTTTCGTCGGTAGTAATTAAGAATGGCTTGTCAAAGGAAGGGTATTGTAAAATAGGTGCATTTGTAATAGATTCCTTTAAAAGTGAAAATGCCTCATCACAGAAAGGGTTCCAGATAAAAGGATTGTCCTTACGTAAGAGTTTATTTAAAGGATCTGCAATTTTAGAAA
This sequence comes from Chrysotoxum bicinctum, assembly GCA_911387755.1. Classification (NCBI taxonomy): domain Eukaryota; kingdom Metazoa; phylum Arthropoda; class Insecta; order Diptera; family Syrphidae; genus Chrysotoxum; species Chrysotoxum bicinctum. The sequence goes on from OU426988.1 coordinate 162,369,595, forward strand.
AATTGGCGATAAATTTCCTGTAATACCCAATTAAACCAAGAAATGATTTCAACTCTTTGACAGTTTTAGGAATTTTTATATTGCTGATTGCCATAATTTTGTCATTATTAGGTTTAATACCGCTTTCTGTTATAATGTGCCCTAAATAGGATACTTCCTTACGTAGAAATTTGCATTTTTGCGGTTGCAATTTTAAATTAAATTTATATCCGTCAATTTTTTGTTATGATCGTTGAGGTTCTTACCATAAACAACGATATCATCTAGATATACAAAACATCGTATTCCTTGGAGACCAGCGAGAACCACATTCATAAGCCGTTGAAAGGTGGGTGGTGCATTTCGCAACCCAAAAGGCATTCTGTTGAACTCATAATGTCCGAAAGCTTTACTGAATGCTGTCTTGTGTCTATCCTCCTCTTCAACTTGAATCTGGTGAAAACCACTAGCAAGGTCTAAGATAGAGAAATATTTAGAGTCTCCCAGTTGATTAAGGATATCTTCAATATTTGGTAAAGGAAAAGAATCGGCCAGAGTAACCTCGTTCAATTTTCGAAAATCTACAACTACTCGCCATTGCTTGTTTCCTTTTGAGTCTTCTTTCTTTGGAACCACTAACAATGGAGAATTCCAAGGGCTTGTACTTTCCCTTATGATCTCGTCATCCAACATCTCTTGGACTTGTCTCTGAATTTCAGACTTATGGTATTCTGGAAGTCTATAAGGACGTGTATTTATAGGTCTTTGATTTTTGTCTACGGGAATATTATGCTGGACACTGTTGGTGTATGTGAGCTTATCGCCTTCTAAATGAAAAATATCGTTGAATTCTCTACAAATTTCAACTATAGAACCTGCTTCTTCTTTATTAAGGTGGTCTACTTCTAGGACTTCTCCTAGTTTTTGGAGTCTCCTATTTATTTCATTATAGTTTTTATACTGCTTAATTTGATAAACATAAAAATTTTCCGACTTCTCAAAACATACTTCAAGATTTTGGGGAATAGTTATTTCTTCCTCCGATGTATTGAGAATTGATACATTAATAAACCCATTTTCGACTTTTGCAATGGAGCTAGCTATATAAACTTGTGGAAGAATTTCGTTTGGAATGACGATGACATCATCGGTTTCTAACAATGGACCGTATTTTATATATTGCTCCATTCGAGGTGGTATTTTTATTAATTGTTTGTCATCTGAATATGGTTTTTGGAAACTCACTCCATCTTTTTCTAGTATTAATATCTTAGATTTGTAATTTATTGTGGCATTTGTTTTATTAAGAAAATCTTCTCCTATTATACCATCGTAATCTATTGGAAAATTGTCTTTTACTATATATGGAATTCTTGGTTTATAGTCTCATTTTCTGCAATTTGTATTTGCAGAATTGTTACTCCTAACGTGGAAATTTCTTCTGAAGAAATTCCTTTAATTTTAAGAGGATTTTTGTGGTTATACACTAAAGTATTATTTCGCAAACACCTCCTTTTAATTAGACTGATAACAGCACCAGTGTCAATTAAAAAAGAGTTTGTTGTTTCTTTGCTTTGGGAAATAGGAAAATCTATTTTGCTTCTGGATATTTGATTCGAGTTTATATTGAGAACGCAGTTTATGAAATTCAAATTTTGAGATGGAATTTTTTGATTTTGCTTTTGATTTAGATTTCGATTTCGATTTGGATACTGCTTTTGATTAAGATTTTGATTTCGATATCGATTTTGATTTTGATTTAGATTAAGATTTTGAGTTTGATATCGATTTTGATTTTGATTTAGATTAAGATTTTGATTTTGATATCGATTTTGATTTTGATCTAGATTATTTTGAATTAAAGCATGCCCTAAATTCGAGGCATTGCTTTCTAAGTGAAAATTATTTGTAATTCCTTTTAGATTTCGTTCAACTGAATTGGGGAATTGTCCAATCCAGGAAGTTGGAAGTTTCCCTGTCGGGTATGATTCACTTGAGATCTATAGGCATTGTTTGAATTATTAAATGCTCTTTTCCGACATTCATTAATTAAATGTCCTTGTTTTTTGCAATAAGAGCAATTTTTTGATTCTTCTGTACCGGAGTAATTGTTATTGAATGGATTTCTAGAAGCATTTTGGAAATTAGGTTTTGGATAACTTGGAGAATTATTATTGTAAGGAGGTCTCTGATTATTTTGTGGATTTGGCCTTATAGTATTTTGTGGCCTAAAACTAGTGTTAGGATTGGTTTTATTTTCAGCCATCATCAGAGATTCCTCAGAAAGCGCAAAATTAACGGCTTCCTGGAGAAAGGTGTGTTGCTGTGTTTTTACTATTAATTTTAGAGGGCCACGTAATCCCCTCTTAAAATTGTTCACGGCAGTAACCTAGTTAAATTTTTTTATTTCTTCGCTTTCTAATTTGACATCTTGCGATGTCGACAAATTTAACTCCTCTAGAAGTTTGGTGAATCTATTTGCGTTACGATTTCTAGAAATCTTTTTAAACTGTCGGGATCCCCTGAAAATTCGGGGATCAATTTTAATGCCCTGTCGAAACTAAATTCAGTCATGTTTCTTTTTAGTGAACCTGGAGATTTTTTTGATTTGTTTTCGGAAACTGTTTCCTTGTTTAATTTTTGGTTTACGTTAATTTTTCTATTTCTCAAGTTTATGACCAATGAAGCCATGCACAGAGAAAAAGGAGTCAGAACAATCGTTTAAATAACTTCCCTACCAAGCACAAAAAAATAGCACACGCAAAAAAAAAAAAATAGAATAATTATATAACAAAAAGAAAAATATAGATAGATAGATAAATAATGTAGATAACTTTCCTGGTTTTTTCCTGGTTTAGTTGTGATACTCGTTCTGAGTTGATTTGAGATGTAGCTAAAACGAATAGCTAATCCCACCGCTGCCACCAATTTGTTATGCCACCAATTTGTTATAAAAAAAGAACACTATTTATTACGATTTTGTTACGTCCGTTTTAAATAAAAAGAACACTTTGGTTTTCTTAGAGATTTTAGTTTTATTAAATTTCTTAAATCGTCGAATATGAAATTACTTGGGTATTACTTAATATATTTTACTTTGAGATTACTTAATATATTTTACTTTGAGATTACTTAATATATTTTACTTTGAGATTGCTTAATATATTTGAAAGACGTCCGGGCTTTTCTAGTTGTTAAATCTGACTGATGTCTTCTTCCAAAAAATATTCACTCTTGCATTCGTGTTTGACTGACTTTCTTATAGGGAAAGGGATACAAGCACTCGATAAGGGATGACGCGTGATAAGATGCGACGATTAATCGTCGGGCACTGATCTGTGCATGTGGTTCGTTTAATGTTACAATCTCACATTCTTTCTATTGAATTTGGAGTCATTTCAAGTACTTATGACAACGGAAAGATTTTTAATGTGAGGCAATAAATTGATGAATTTATGGTATTCCAGATTGTTTTAATCTCACATTTCTTCTAACGGGAAGATTTTAATGTGAGGCAATAAATTCATGACTTTATGGTATTCCATATTGTTTTAATCTCACATTCTTTCTATTGAATTTTGAGTCATTTCTAATGTTTAAGCATTTATGACAACGGAAAGATTTTAGTGTGAGGCAATAAATTAAAGTCTTTATGGTATTCCATAAAGATTGAATGCAGCATAAACTATGTCATCCGATACTCTAAGTTATTTAACATATAGAGTATCTCGAGTGGCCTGATAAGGGTGTTGGATAGGAAGATAGAGGGTTAGGCATAACAGTACATGTTTTAGAAGACGAACACTTTGATCGATTAATTTAGCATCGCTTATCATTTTGTTCAAAGGCGATTTGTTTAGAGTTTTGTAACCATCTTCTGCAATCGATATTTGCATTCTCTCTTCGTAACATACTTAATTTTGTTTGAGTAGTGATTAAGTTTTTAAAAACTAACTTTATTATAAGCTGATTCCAGCTTCTCAGATGTCTTCCGAACTTAAACCAAAACTAAAGATATGATTTACATTACTTGGAGTATTTATACTCTTGGGATTATGGTATTGAACAAAGAAACAAAGAACTTCTGTTTTGTGCATTCTGATATTCTGATTCATAATTACTAAGTGTGGAACACAATACTTTATTAAATGACTAAATGTACTTATGCAAAATAGCTGACGTTTGGTCACGTATTCCAATTAAAAGTGCGTTCGCACTGCGTACGTTAACTTGCGCCATCGCCGTCAACTTCTGCTTCGAAATCAAATTCTGAATTTTCATCGACTAGTTCTTGTTGTTGCTTTAAGAGCTCCTGCTCCAGTTGCATGTTCCGCCGTTGTTCCTTCAATAGCGCACTTTAGCAACCCTTTTCTTATGCTCCGAGGAGCAGTGAAACCATTTTCTACATACCCCTTCACAGAAGATCATTTCATCATCGTTGGGGTTGTCACACAACTTGCATCTTGATCATCTCATCGGTGTCTCATCTACTAGATTGATGGTCCTCTTTTTGTTGAGCTCCTGGTCGTTATTAGCTCCTCTGCGATGTGCAGGACATTTTGGTGTTATACATATATCGCACCTCCGGTGCAATAATGACGTAAATGCAATTTTCTTAAATGTTCAGGAATCACGGTTAAAGTTTGCTTGCTTATTCAAAATACTATATCGCCCTAAAATAGGCCTACAGAATCGACTTCAAGAGTCCTAAAAATAGCTGACTATTCAGTGAGTTAGAGTTCATAATATTATTACCTTTTATATCTTTCAACTGCTTCTTTTTTGAGCTTGTGAAGGGTTTGAGGAACCTCAATTGTGTCATTTTTGATCCAGGAATAATTTTTTTTTGACAGTTGAGACTTTTTTGCTCTAAATTAATGCGCATTTTGATATTGAAACACGCTTTTTTTATTTTATTAAAAAATTTATGTTTATTTAAAAAAGGCTGTTATAAAACGTCTCATAATATTGAGGAATAATATTTGTTTTTAGTAAGTGAAGGAGGTCTTACTTCTTTTTATTTGCAATTTCAATTTTGGATTTGTAGGCTGGCATTAGCTTAATACTTTCCAATGGCTTGATTTTTATAGCTAGTCCACGGCTTCGAATCGGAGCAAGGATCCACTCTTCTTCGAAGGAAGTCTTGTATTTGTATGTTTCCATTCCTTTTTCAAATTTTACCATTTTCAACTCGGCAATTTTTATTTGGTCGTTACTCGAGTTTTTTGCTAGGTTAAAGGACATTTCATCGGTCAACAATTTTAGGTCTACAAATACTTGTAGCCCATTTCAAATACTTGGTACGGAGGCCCCTTTTTCCGAGCACTTCGGATAAGTGATATGTATGTACTCGTATCTGGGACGTAAATACTCGTAGGACCAGATTTTTTTTGCTCTCTTAAGCGCCCAATACACGATACAATCTATCGTACCGACTTGAGTTGTACCGATATCGGTAGCGATATCGAAAGTGAGCACACACACCATACGACTAGCTCACGATTTCATCAACTGTCAAAAAAGTTCCTCATTTTCATCTTCCATTCTTTGTTTAGAGTTTTTATTTTGAGATTGTGGCAAAAATTAAATCATGAGTGACTTAAAGAGAAGAAAAAAAGTTATATTAATATGTGCCAGTGTATTATTAAGCGAGAAACTTGAAAAAAGAAAAAAAAGAAAGTGGGCCAAGGAGTGGCTCCTAGAAAGAGCATTACATTCGGACATTTATCTGGTTAAGAAACTGAAATTGACTGAGCCCGAAGATTATAAATGCTATTTACGCATGAATGAAAGGCAATTTCGGCAGATTCTAAGTTTAGTGGAGCCTTATATAAAAAAACAAGACACTTTAATGAGATCGCCTATATGGGCTGAACAGCGATTAATTTTAACACTGCGATTTTTAGCCACGGGAAATGATTATAGTGATCTCCAATTCAGTTCACGAATATCTCCTCAAGCTGTTGGAAAAATTGTTCCAGAGACTTGCCTGGCAATATACAAAACATTGAAGAAGAGATATTTAAAAGTAAATTTATTTTAACGCATAATATACATATATGTAAAATGATATGAGTCAAAAAATTTATTTCAGTTTCCATCTTCTGAAAGTGACTGGAAAGCCATTGCCAATGGATACAAAACACAATGGGATTTTGAAAATTGCATTGGCGCTATGGACGGGAAGCATGTCCTAATCACTAAACCACCAAACAGTGGTTCATATTATTACAATTATAAAGGAACTTTTAGCATCGTTTTGTTTGCAATAGTTAACGCAAATTATGAATTTATTTATGTTCATGAAGGTACTAACGGTAGGATATCCGACGGAGGAGTGTTAAGAGAAATTGGAAAATCATCAATTTCATATCCCTCCACCTGAAAAACTGCAAAATTCTTCATACGTTTGTCCATATGGCTTCATTGGAGATGAAGCATTTACTCTATCTGAGAATATATGGAAACCCTTTCCACAAACTACAATTTCAAAAGAAGAACGAATTTTCAACTATCGACTGAGCCGCGCTTGTCGAATCGTTGAAAATGTGTTCGGGATATTATGTTCCCGCTTTAAATTTTTTCAAAAACCAATTAAAATCAATCTGGAACACACAGATGCAGCTATTTTAGCTTGCTGTGCTCTTCACAACTTCTTAAGAGCAAATTCCTTAGAATATATCACCCAAAAATGCGTTGATCAAGAAGATATATAAAGTGGCACTATAGCTCCTGGAGCTTGGCGTCAAGAAGATGAGTTTTTACCTTTAGAAACATACAATCCAGGAAGAGCATCTAATTCAGCAAAGGAGATTAGAAACAAACTAAAGGATTACTATAACAACGAAGGCAAGGTGGCGTTTCAAAATAAAATGTGTGGTTTTGCAGATAGTTAATAACTTTTTATTTAATATTTTTCTTAAAATGCGAATAAACAGTCTTGAGAAAACGTATGTACAGTACATTATTATTTATTCCCTGTTTTGTTTGAAGTAAACCAATTGGTCTTCATTGCTTGAAGATGATGTGAAAGTGGGGAACAAATGAATTTCCACTTATAACAAAAGACTGCTGATGCGGTTCTTCGATCTCTTGGACATCTGGGTAAAGGATGAATGTTGAATTCATTGTCAACTGGTTTAACCTGCCACTGATGAGTACATCCGAAACTATTTTTTCAGCAATAAGACGTTGATTTAACTCCATGTTCCGAAAATGTTCAGCAAACCTTTTTCCAAGAATATCGAATTCGTCGTCGTTTTTTTTCTCATTCGGGGTGGCCGTGGCGCGATGGATGTGTGCTCGCCTGTGAACCTCATGATCACAGGTTCGATTCCTGCCGTCGTCTATGTCGTTTTAATGCCATTAAAAATCTTCTAAAATTGTCATCAATGGGTTGCTGGTTTACTCATTACATGTTGTTCAGGCATAACACTAACAACATGTAATTGAGTTAAACTAGTATGCCCAACAAGGATGGACACGAAAAAAATAATGTGAATTATAAGCGACACAGAAATAAGACACGGCATTCTCCGCTTTAGTTTCAGCCGCCATCCCTGGAGATAAAATATCTGAGACAACAACCTTCAGTCTCAGAACATCGTGCCACACATCTTTCCTATCCTTCTTTCTCTTCCTTAACTTCACGCCCGCGCTGTGTTGAAACATTTAAAGGGTAATCATACCCCCTTGAGCGCGTGTAGATTATAAAAAAAAAAAAAAAAAAAATCTTTTTGGCACATAAATTCACTTGCCTTCTCGAAAAAAATTTTCTTTTGCTGGTCCAATGACAATCTTTTTCTTTTTGGTAATATTGCTGCATTACTGCTGCTCGTTCTAGGTGTCACAGGTTCAATAAAAGTATCCTAGGAACAAGATACATATTTAGTTAAAGTGGGTATAAATATGACTTAAAAGAAACTTACTTCTTCCTCATCTGCAGAGTTTGTCATCGATGAATTTCCTTCTCTGGTTGCCTCGGTATCCTTCAAAAAGAGAAGCTCATTGAAGTACCACAAAGTAGGTATGTACACATCACTTGCTCCACTGCCGTCCAAAGGAAGTTCTCAAATTTGCTATTCTTTTGCGGACAAAGTCTTTATTTGCGTTGGGGTTTATTTCCTTGCATTTTTCAGCCAGCTCCTGCAGTCCTGCTTCTCTTAATATTTTGTTGCTATAATCTGGAATGTAAACATTCCACAGACAAGGCAACGACCTGTATTTATCAATGAATTCTAACCAGAATTCTTTTTCTGTTATTGAAACCATTTTTCTCCTACTAAATAGCTGCCAAAACAAAAGCATCGGTTTCACGGTCGTCACATACGTTACAAACGGTACGATTCCCATCAAAGCAGTCGTATGCAACCTCTCGTTTTCGCTCGATAGCATTCGACCATGCGATTTCAGTACAGCGGATACTTTGTTTTACACACACGATACAATCATCGCATGCGATTCAACTTTTGTACGATAATCGGTACAATAATTGCATCGTGTATTGGGCGCTTTAATGTTCTTTCTTCTTTTCGATCACGGAATGAACCGAGTCACCTTCGTTTTGAGTGTGACCTCGGATCAAATATTTATGTGTAATGCTTTTGATTTTTAGTGTGGACACAGCATATAAATACATTGCCAGAACAAATCTGAAAACATTAATGTATAAACTATTAACTTGAATGATGAATTTATAATTGAAATAGTGAAAATAAATAATAAATAAAGATCTGCATAACCAGCATGTTCCTAACTTTGTACAACCTACTCCTTCTTACCTGTTTTTTTGCTGGCCACAGCAATTATCCGAATAGAAGACGTATTCATAGTTTGGGTGCATTTTACAATCTTCCTCTAAGAACTTGAGAACGCATGTTCCGATTTCGACTGCACCTCTGTGTCCCAATCCTTCATGCCAGAAGAAACATTTTGTGTAGTTGTTTGTTATGTTTGTCACCTGCAATTAAAAAAGTAAAAAATGGCAAGCTTTCTAATTATTTAATCAGGAAAAAATTACTCACTGTAAAATTGTAGCAGTTAAGCTTAGATTTGTAGAAAAAAGCTGACGATTCACCTAAAGGTACTGGCAGCACTGCTTGCAGATCATATATTGCGACATTGTTCATGTTTTCTGGATTTTTTGCCTTCTCAATGTCTGTCGCTTTTTCTTTACGGCTCAGTTCCTTTTCTTCTATATGCCTTTTGTGTTTTTCTTCTAAGCCAGATTTTGTTTCTCCTATGGCGTTTTTATATTCTTCGCACTGATCACATTGATCTTTTTTTGGGACGAATAAATGGGTTCGTTAGGTTGGCAGCAGCCAGACCGATAGGGTGAGCTTAAGGTTTATACAGATTGGCTTAGGGTGTTGGATTTTCTTTGACAAATGTTATTAGAGAAAACTGTTCATAAGAATAAAATTAATTTTTTAAATTCTTATAGTAGGTAGTAAGGGATAAAAACAAAATGCTATGCAAATATGAATTTATGCAAGAACAAAAATTATAAGTCTTTGTAGTGGTTTCTTCAAAAATAAGATTTTGTATACAAAATTTTTAAAACATTTTAAGTTTTTATTATTGTACGAATAACAATTAAATTTCCAAAAAAAAAATACTGAGCCGTTTTTGAGATATCGAATTTTCCAAAAAAAAACTTTTTTTCCAAAAACTCAAAAAATAATTTTTTTGTAAAGTTTTGAAATGCATTTTTTTTTTAACTTTTTAGAAGCATCTCCATACAAAATTTCATTAAAAGCCGTTATGTAGATAATGAAAAATTCAAAATTAGAAAAAAAAGGTTCCTAGTAGGTACAAGCTGAAATATCTTAATTTCAATTTTTTTATTTAATTAAAGATCATAAAAATTAATTCAAAGAAAAAAAATTGTATCAAAATTCTAGGCGCCGCTTTCGAGAAAAATACGATTTTTGAAAACCATTTTTTTAACATTTGTATGGTGGGTACCTACTTTAAGTTTTAGGTAAAATAATTTGTTTTTCGTACATCTTGTAGATTATATTGAGAAACTTTTATTTATCAAGTTTAAAAAAAAATCTTGCATTGAGTTTTCAAAATATTGAGTTTTCGAAAAAAAAAAAATAAAAAATTGGAATTTTTTTTTTGAAAATTTGAATAAGTACATAATTCTATTAAAATTTTTGTGGAGCTTTAGCAAAAAATTGGTGGTACCGTTTTTTTTTTAAATCAAAAGCACAAAAATGGTTCCATGGGGGGTACCCTCAATAACCATTTTTCGGAATTTTTTTTCAACCATTACCTAGCTATAACTAAATGAAATTTTCTTGTATTTTAAATTTTTAAATCTGTCGAACAAAAAAAAATATTTATAAAATTTGGAAAAAAATTCGAATGGCAGGTACCGTTATTTTTGTTCTTAAAAAAAAGAAAAAAACGTGTGGGGGGGGAAATTAAAAATGATATCTACCAAGTTTAAAGGAAATCAGCCGAGCCGTTTAGGCTGTAGTCAAACAGACAGACAGAATTGCGAGACGCACTTTTATAGTCTTCACTCTCAATGTAATGTCAACTTTGATAAAAAATCTCGAGTTCGATTTTTTTTCGAATACATAACCTGCCTTATAGTACCTATAAGTCGCAAGTAACAAAGGTCAAAATTGTTTTCATATTCACACATCAAAATGATTGAGGCGGTGGTTTTTAGTTCTTGTTTTATAAAAACTTGTAAAATTTTAGTTTGAACTTAAGTCATGCTTAGATATGTACATATATTCAGTACAATCTGTTTAAAATATGTATTAAAAAGTTAATGTAAGAAATCATTAATCGCTTGCCGCCATCTTCATCCTTCATTCGTCTCATATGTTTTTTTTTTGTATTTAAAAAAAGAAGTGAAAATACTTGATGTCTTGCAACCATTTAATGTTGTTTTAATCAAAGAAGCTTAAACAAAAGGTTTATTTTTAATTTGTTCTGTTTTTTTGTTTTGTTTTTGATTTCCTGAAACCATCATGGGCTATCGTTGGTCCTCTATTGATACTTCTGATCAAAGCCTATTAATAAATGAGCGTTTTTAAATGGATGCCAAAGAAAGACCCATTTTACAATGATGGCGATTAAAATAGTGGATTAGTAATGCATGATATTATTTAATTTGTAATTAAATGTAAACATATTAAATAAAGAGATAATTTTGTGATGACAATCATGTCTTAATGTAAATTGGTCACTCAACGGGTATCATGATGAACATAGTCTTGAGCTTTTACAACTCATATTGTAATGTATTTACTTTTTTAATTGAAAAACGAATATCGAAATTTCATATTTTTGTTGTTGCTGTCTTTAATCAGTATCACTTAATCTAGTTTTTACTCTAAACCAAATTTAAAAATTACTTTATAAATCGAACTCTGAGAAATCCAAAAAAGTGTCCTTTTTTTTGATAAAGAGTTTCTACCAATAATTCTCGTTCCATCTTTTTTCTTGTGATTGAAAAATCCTCCCATTCAGAGGAAGTTAAGCGATAGAACATTATTTCCTATGTAGGTTAGACCAATTTAGACCAATCGACGGAAAAATTAATACAAAATATGTATCATGAGAGTAAAGAATAAAATTAATGAAAAGTATGCAGGTAATTATTTTCGAAACTTGTGAAGAAAGCGGTCTTTTTTGTTTATACCATTCAGACTTGTTTTTCAAATATATTTATTCGATTTTATAGCTTAAAAACACTTTTGAAAAGCTATTATCCATAATTCCATCTCTTCTAGTTAATTGAAGTCTAACATTATGCTTTAAAAAAAAAATATTTATAAATTTATATAACAAACTTTTCATACAAAACTTGAATTATCTATTTTGCTGAATTTTATTACAAATCTTGTTTAAAACTGCCATTTACATTATTTTCAATTCACTATGATTTGCAATCAATTTCATTCAAGTTACCAACTCTTTTTAAATACACAAAAAAAAAAATAGAAGTCACACTCAACTTATTTACTTTTAATTGTTCTTTATAGTCAAAAAGTATAACCATGTATTAAAATACAAACAATTTAAAAAAAAAAGAAGCCAAATCGAACCACAACCAGTCCTAACCAGAGATACAAATTAACTTTAAATTTAACTAAATATAAAATATAAAATATACAAAACAAAACACCTCTTGCACCACAAACCTCGAAATCAGTGCGAGACTGCAAGCAAAAAAAGCAAAAAAAGAACAATAAAAAATTTGTAATCTGATGATATAATTAAATAAAATAAATTAAAAAAAAATTAAACTAAACAAACAAAAAGACAAATAAAGTAAATCCCTTTTTTACTAATTTAAAAAAAAAAATAATAATAAATAAGAAAACAAGAAATTTAACTTCGTATTAATTATAATGATAGTGTATATAATATAAATTAGTACATATGTATATGTAGTTATTTTGAATAAAATTTTGAATTCGCTTCAAATGTAAACATTTTTTGTATTAAAAAGAATGCAAAATTAAATTTCCTAAAAACAAAATCAATTTATTTAATTTGCACTCATAACTTCACATTATATCTCACTCAACAAATGGTATTAGTTTTTAATTAAAAAAAAAATATTTCTAGGTTATGAAACGATGATATTAATAATTACGGTATAAGAAACAGCAGTTTTTTGTTTTTCTTACACAATTCATACATAAATCAATAAATTGCTATTAAACAATAAACGTAAAAAAAGAGTAATAGAAACTGTTTTAATCGACTCCATAATTAGATGGTAGAGGACAAGACCGATAAATTGGATTTTAAGTCATCAAAAGTAAGTATATATTGTTTTCCATTGGTCGTTTCAACTTTGACATGAATCCAAAAACGTTTCGAATTTTCCTCAAAATGAAAAAAAAAAAAAACTGTCATTTTGTGGATCTTAGAAGCATCCTGGGCAAATAATAGAAATGCCATTAGATTTAACTTTTCAATGGTAAGTATTGACTCCCAAAATAAATATCAAGGTCCAGTTTCAGGACTGGGGGATTCATAAAATAAATGCTGGTGTGCCACAGGGCTTCGTTCTGCCTCCCACAATGCTGCTTCCTGTCTTTACAGTGGAACACACTCCCAATGTAGTTTTCCATCATGAGCCGCACTTACATTGAGAAAACAATAGCTTTCAGTTCTCGGTATGAACATTAAATACCACCTTGTGTGGAATGACCATACAAAACGACGCGTTGCAAGATATTATTCATCCTTTCTGATCTGGCTATAATCTATAAAGGTCTATATTCGTCCTAAGCTTCAATATAGTTCCCTCATTTGGACAGGTGCTCCAATAACCTACTTGAATCTTTTGTATAGATTCAAAAAAAGTTCTTTAAAAATGATGGGTGATAGAACAAAGTATAGTATATCATACAAATTTGAATCTCTCGAGCAACGCCAGCGCCGCGCACCGCAATGTTTCTTGTCTTTCATTATTCTACCTTTATTTTTATAAACAGTCTTCTAATGAAATAACAAGTTGCATTCCTCCTCTTGTTGAAGTTAAATTGTTTCAACCGTAATACTCGCGCTTAAAAGAATACCCATCAGTTTATCCTTGAACCAAACTTCGGACGAACCGTTTAATGCTTTATCTGACTCAAAATTCCCCTCCCATTACGATATCCAGAAATTCAAAACCAATGTGCATCGGTATCTCCTTTTAAATTATTTTCAATTTTTCTAAACGCTCGTACTGTGCTCAAACATTTTAAGAGTGGTTAAAATTTTCTATTTATGCGCGTAACTAAATAATCTAGGCAGCCTACACAGAGACCTGATGAGCACAGAAAAAAATTCCAGCATTTCACATTTTTGAGATAAATAAAATGCACAACTGGGTCGCACGAACTTGCCCCTATGTAATAGACTAGGAATTTTAAAAACGAATGTTATTAGAGAAAACTGTTCATAAGGATAAAATTAATTTTTAAATTCTTTTAGTATAGAGACAAAAACAGAATGCTATCCAAATATGAATTTATGCAAGAACAAAAAATATAACGACGGTTAACTATGAATACCTCCTACATACATTTTTTTGTGAAATTCACTTTTTGATGCAGTTTCGTTAATAATTTCCATCTGCTTCGCTGAATTTTTAAAATTTAAACTATTTCACATCATAGATATTCAAAACTGATAATTATGTATAAAATTTTATTATTATGCGTTTTATTTTTGAGACTATAACCAGTTTTTTGTGTCCCCTTTAAAGTTTACAAAATTCATATGAAGGTTTTTATAATACAAACTCTATATACTAATGAAATAAATCAGCCAAGTAGAAGACTTAGCACTATTATTGGACTTGTTGAATTATTGATTCAAATTAGCTTTTTTGGCCTTTAGTCCACAAAAATTGGCGTTTCGTCCGGGTGTTCTCACATGGACTCATCAGTTGACTTGTAAGGACCTTGTCAATACGCAATTTTTGTTAAGTGAGAACACCCGGACGAAACGCCAATTTTTGTGGACTAAAGGCCAAAAAAGCTAATTTGAATCAATAATTCAACAAGTCCAATAATAGTGCTAAGTCTTCTACTTGGCTGATTTATTTCAGTAGTATATAGAGTTTGTATTATAAAAACCTTCATATGAATTTTTGCTTTTATGTACAAACTTTTAAAAAAAATTTCGGTACGCCAATTTAAAGTTTTTATTATTGTTCGAATAAAAATTAAATTTACAAAAAAAATATTGAGCCGTCTCTGAGATATCGAATTTTCAAAAAAAAAAGAAAAAATAGATTTTTTTTTCAAAAATTCAAAAAATATTTATTTTAAAGTTTTAAAATGCAATGTGTTTTAGGCTTTTTAGAAGCTTCTCTATAAAAATTTTCATTAAGATCCGTTATGTGGATAATGAGAAATTCAAAATTCGAAAAAATGGTTCTACGGTAGGTACAAGCTGTAATATCTTTATTTCAAATTTTTTTTATTAAATTAGAGATCGTAAAAATTAATTGAAAGAAAGAAAATTTTATCAAAATTCTAGGCGCCGTTTTCGAGAAAAATACGATTTTTGAAAACCATTTTCTTATTTTTTTAGCGTTTGTATGGTAGGTACCTTTATTTTAAGGTAAAATATTTTTTTTTCTCACATCTTGTAGATTATATTGAAAAACTTTTATTTATCAAGTTTAAAAAAAATCTAGCATGGGGTTTTCGAAATATTGAGTTTTGAAAAAAAAAAATTTTTAAGTTTTTTTTTTAAATCCAAAAAAATTTTTTTTGAAAATTTGAGTACACAATTCTATTTATGTTTTTGGGGAGCTTAGCAAAAAAAATGATCAAAATCGGTTGTACCGTTTTTTGGAAAATCAAAAACAAAGAAAATAGTTCCATGGGGGTACCCTCAAAAACCATTTTTCGGAAAATTTTTTTCAACCATTACCTAGTTTTAATTAATTGAAATTTTTTTGTATTTTTATTTTTAAAATTTGTCGAGCAGTTTTTGAGAAAAAAAAAACGTTTATAAAATTTAGAAAAAAAAATCGTATGGCAGGTACCGTCATTTTTGGTCTTAAAAAAAAAGAAAAAAACGTGTGGGGGAAAAAATTAAAAATGATATCTACCAAGTATAAAGAAAATCGGCCCAGCCGTTTAGCCTGTAGTCGAACAGACAGACAGACAGACTGAATTGCGAGACGCACTTTGATAAAAATCTCGAGTTCGATTTTTTTTTACGAATGCATAACTTGCCTTATAGTACCTATAAATCGCAAGTAAAAAGTGAACAGACCTTTTGTGGCGTTTGCAAATTAATAGCATGATACTAAAAAAAATAAATTCGATTCGATTATTTTAACTTTAATAAAAGTGTAGAGAAAGTATGGTGCTATATTCTATTAAAATTTGCAAAATCGTCGTTTTAACCAAGTTTCATACTTAAACATCTTTAACATCGTACTAATTCAACTAAAATTTTGCGTCATTAATTTGAAAATCAGATAACTATTTATTTCTTTAAAAATAGTAGAATAATTTGTTGTGTTAAAAGGTTGATACTATTAATTTGACCGCAGCTATACATACATAAATAGGAAATTTAAGCAGTTTAAAATAAAAGGGACAAATGGGGGCCCTCACACTCCAAATATTGCTTTCGCCTTTTTCTTAAGTTTTCATGCACTCTTTCCAGCGTTGATACAGGAATTTAGAGGATGTGTTCGAATATTTTATTTGAGACCTTCCGGAGTCCTGAGAAGTTCGTTATAAATAAGGGATTTTAGGTATGCCTACGGGAAAAAATCGTGGGAGACCAAATCAGGAAAGTGCGCTGGCAAAATTAAATCGCCTCTTGGAGAGATAAGACGCCCGGAAAATATGTCTCACGAAAAGTCAATGCAAACTCGGGCTGTCTGGGCTGTAGCTCTGTTCTGCTAAAACCAGATATCTGCGGGCGCCACCCCTATATAAGATTCTTAAAACATCTTTAAGAAAAAAAAAAACTTGTACGTCATTATAGTTTGTTTCGGAATTCGTAACAAATTTCCCATTACGATGGAATTCGTGATAGGGCTGATTGATTTTTCAAAAAAAAAAAATATTAAAAATATTATTTTAAAATTAAGGGGGTTCCTAATAGAAATTCGAAAATAAAAAAAAAACGGTTCTATCACCCATGTTCTGCATTCCACTTATTGTGAATTCGAGGAACAAAAGTGAATTTTGATGTTTTGCATTCCCCATAAAATGACTTTTGTGATTTCTTTATTCTGAATGTGAAATTTTGGTGTTCTGAATTTTACCCGAAATGAACATTGTGAATGGAGTTTTCGGAGATGGAAATTTGTGTTCTACGTTTCAAATACATAGCGTTTTGCTGTGAATTCAATTCACTTAGTTTTGTTTGGTGAAACTTTACATTTGCGCGACAATTGACAAACGTGTAAATACAGCTTTGAAATTTTGCCTTGATTTTATTAAAATAAATTGGTGTTTACAGAGGAATACACAAGAACTCACAACAAGAAAGTTTTGTTGCAATTTATGAAATAAGTTAAGAAAAAAGTTTATGTGTTAAGGGCATTGAAGTCTATTTTATTAAAAGATTTATTGGCTCAACTTTCCAAAACGTAAGCACGAATTTTCACACGCAGTTTTTTTTTATTCGATAGATAGATAATCACTAAAAAACACTATTTATCGCAATCTTAGAGTGAGGAAACAATTATTTCTATTTTTAATTAATTTTTAAAGTTTCACTTTTTCATACAAATTGAACACAATAATGGCTACGATTCACATGAAAAAAAACTTTTTTTTTTGCTTTATTTTGACGTTTCTCCTTTCTTTCTTTGGTACAGTGATTTTATACGCGCTGTTTTTTGGAATATTCTTGAAATTTATTGTTTTCGTTTGTATTTTGTTTAAGAAATTATTCATTTATTTAAGGGAAATTTTGGGGAAATTTCCTTTTTTCGAATTTGAATATTTAGAAACAATAATATTTACAATATTTTGGAAGTACAAAAGAAACTTTGCAGGCGACCAACCTCGCACCTACCCCAAACCCTACAGTGAGCCCAAGCAGGGGGGTTGCAATTGCATACATATCTCACTGTTTATGCGCCATAATGCTGGATGCTAGCACTGATGCATTTATGTAAGTAAGCAAAAAACAAAAAGTAGTCTTAGTAATTTTCAATTTTCTCAAGAACTAAAAGACATAAAACCATTCGGTTTTTTGTGTTCGATTCAGAATTGATAGTTACACTGAATTAATAAACCAATTAAGCACTTTATTTTACAATTTCGCCAAAAAAAATGGTCTGAGTCAAACAAAAAGTGAGGTTAAAACCGAAAAGAAAATATTTTTTTTTTAGGATTTAGGGGGGTTTCCTCACTCTACTATTTTAATCCTGTTCTATTGAGACCCATACCCATAAAAAAAAAGAGGCTGGGTGCGACCCACACTGATAACTTCCCATTTGTGGTCTTGAAAACTTTATATTTAGATTTTCAAATAACCAAATTTTCAGCGAAACAAACTTTAGCTGTAAAATTCAAACAAACATTATTTTAAGATTGAAAAGCATTTTAATTATTTAAAGAGATTTGAAATTGAGATTGTTGATGTTGATTGTGAGCAACAAAAAATTTTGTTAGATGTCACTTAGTTTAACCAAAATTGTCTCTTAGCACACTATGATTCAACTAGAACTTTATTCGTTTTTTTCGTTTCCTGAACAATTTTAGAAATGTCGCTTAGTATACATTCTTAGGGGAAGGTATCGATGTATAAAACAAAATACTTTAGAAGGCACTATCGGTGTTCATTCCCAAGAAATTCGACTTGAAATACAATTTTAACTAGATTTCACTAGAATTTTTAATAGTTTTTTTATTTAAAAAAAAAAACTATTAATTCAATATTTGTCAACATTTTACCAATTGTACAAAATTATACTATGTATAAAATAAACTAAATTAGAAGTCAATATCGCTACTAGTTCTCGAGAACTTTGAGTCGAAAAACAATTTTTACCAATTTTCAATAGAATTTTATATAGTTTTTTATTTTTTGTAAAAAAACTGTAAACTAGTTTTTTTTGAAATTTTCACCAGTTGTCAAACACATTATTTTTCGTAAAATAAAATTATTTTGAGTTTCAAATTGTTTTCCGTTCTTAGAATATCTGGGTTATGAAATTTTTTCTTTCAGTTTTTTTTATTTAAAAAAATAACGGTATGTTTATTTTTTTCCAAATTCATACCAAATCTGTATGAGCTTATAATGAGTACAATAAATTTTATTTGAAATCAATAGCATTATTTTTTCGTGAGATATTTGAAACTAACCAAAATTTTTACTTTTTTTTTAAACCGTTATAGTGAAAAAACTACTCACTGAATTTTAACAAACGCCCTTTCAGCCTCTTTCGAAGTTATTACCTATTAAACAAAATTTATTTGAAGTCGATATCTTAACTCGTTCTTGAGATATCGACGACGAAAAATGGTACAAGAACGTACGGACGTACGAACGTACGAACGTACGAACGTACGAACGTACGAACGTACGTACACACACACACACAGACATCTCTCTAAAAATGATTGATATAGCCTCTAGGGACCTTGAAACGTCGAGAAATGTCAAAAATTCCAATTTGACAAATCGGACCGATTACAATAACTCCCTATGGGAAGTTAAAAATCAAAACTCAAGTCCTGCTTACGTTTTGGAAAGTCGCCCCGATTTATTTCCAAAATTTAAAAAAAATGTTTCTTCGTTTAGTCTGAAGCTTAGTGAAACTACAAACAATTCAAATATGTCCATGTTAATTCATTCCCCATTTCAACTCACGCTGCTTCTGGAAGATCTAAAATGTTGGCTTTACCACGTAAAACTTTTCTACGAACTCTCTATCCTTGATTTTCGTTCCTTCTACCACTTATTAATAATAATAGTGAATCTTTTTTTCGTTTTGCACAAGAAACAATGTTTTAATAAATGACACAAATTGTCTTTCAGCTGATTTTGACATTTCGAAAATAAATCCGGAGTTAATAAAAAATAATGAATTCACTGGGAATGCAGAACAGTGGTTTCATTTAAAGTGAAATTAAAATTCGTTTTCGTATTGTTAAAAACAATTTTTTAACCAAAATGTAGTCCACGCCCATAATAGCACACCAAATTTTGTTTTATCAAGTTTAAGCTGTAGATCGAGGTACAGAAATACAGGCAAACGGAATTGCTGTACCCACTTTTTTCGTCTTCGCTATCGTCGTAATTTAAACTTTGATCGAAAGCAGAACTAGCCCTATAATGATTAATTCAATCATTATTTAAATTTTATTACACTCTTATAATAAACTCAAATCAGATTTGTAGTCAGCTGTTTTTGAAGTTTCTTATAGGATAGGTTTGTATGGCAAAAGTTTTAGGATAGCTTGCGATTTCTTTCTTGCCAACAGATGTTTTGCTGTCAATTATTTTTTTACACGTTATTAAAACAACAAGCTATCCAGATAGCTTTGGATAAAATTCTGAACACGTCGAATAAGAGTTTTTCAATTGTTATACTTGAACAACTGTTAAAGTTCCCAATACCATCGAGAAGTCAAAATGTTCGGTAGATCCGGATTTTGGGCAAACAATCTTCTTGGATGAGGCCCATTGTTCTCCCAGCGGCCATGTCTACAAACAAAATTGCCATTATTTAAGCGAACACAATCCACAAGTGTTCGACCAAGCATCAATAATTGTGTGGTTATAAATTAATGTTTACCGACTTTTTGCGAGAGGCCAAAAGCATCGCTGTATCCGAACAGTAGTTTAAAAATACCATAGCAAACAAAAAATAATACAAACTTCCCTAGTAGCGTAATTTCAAGATTAATCAAAAATTTGTATTTAAAATGTGTGTATAAAGCTTAAACAATTAAAAATATTAACTGAAATCCAACTGGAATTTTGGAAGAATAGTTCTTGACTCGCTTCAAATTTGACATAGTCCTCAATTATAACAAATATCCCAGGCTAGCTAAATAACGTCTCAACTGATAAAAACTATCTCATTCATAACTATCCGGATATACTTTCATATTAATGTCCTCTGCTTTTTTAAATAAAACAGGAACCGTTTTGATGAAAAAGTCAGTATATATATTTGCATATAGTTAGAAGTGCATTTACTTTGTTCCCAATTTCAAAGGAACATTTTTTAAAGTCTAGCATAATACTTTTTCTTACTAAGCGTTCGTTCGTAACAAGCCATTTTTTAGCATCTTTTGATCCAAAGGAGTCTGTCTTAAACTTTCACTTTAGTTTTACTCGCTCTTGTTCGATTGAAGGCCTTCCAACAATTTAACTGTGGCCATTGACCAATTCACTTCCAAAAATTCCAAATAAATTATTTTGAAGGAAGCAATCCTTTTGCTCGTAAATTCATAATAGAATCTGCAATAACCACTGCAGATGATTTCAAATAGCCACCACTTAAAAGCATGACAATTGGAATTTTATTTTGAACGCATGTAGTGAAGACGTACTCATCTCGATTGATGACACCCTGTAAGAGATACATAAATAGTTTTATTTCAATTTTTTTTATTTTAGACTTGAAACCTGAGGAGTAATGGACAAGAGGCCTAGAGAGTCGCCCTTAAGAATATCTGTTCCAGCATTGTAGACAATAAAATCGGGTTTAAACTGAATAACAGAGTCCTGAAGCGATCTGCTGGGGTCTTATTTAACATAAAAATAGCAAATTATAGATCTGATAGAAGGTCACCTTGTAAGCTTTTTTAAATAAACTGCATCCTCCGTAAATGGCTTCAGTTCAACAGCACACTTGATAGCCTCCTTGGCTACATGATCCTTGGGATATATCGAGGCGTTGTACATATCCAAAATGAACACACTGTTATTGTTGCAAAAGTCTCGTTCATGGCCATTACCTTGATGGGCATCAAGATCTACAATCATCACTCGTGCAATATGTTTTTCTTCCCGGAGCACTCTGGTCACTAAAAGTGTGATATCGGCATACGCACAGAAGCCCCCACCTCGATATGAACAACAATGATGAAATCCACCACCTAAATTAATAGCCCATCCCGACGTCAAAGCCAGTTTTCCGGCTAGAATCGAACCAGCTGTCTGGAAGCGCATCGGTCGCAGATAGCCTCGCTGAACAAAGTGGTTCGGTACGAGCAGTAGAGGAACAATTTCAGAGATTTTCGCTGCATTTATACTCCACTGTAGATAAAAAAAGATATATAAATGATTGAAGCTGAAGATCACAAACAATCAACTATAAATAATACTTTTAAACTTTTGAGATATTCTTTTTTGTGAACTTCTAAGAGCTCCTCCTTAGTAATCTCACTCGGAACATAGAAATTACCCTCAGCTAAAAGGTTTTCTGTCTTCAATATCTGTGAATTGAACTCATCATCCTACATTTGAGTTTATCACTTAAATACTCTCAAAATAAGTACTTTAACAATATGATGTCCCTTGGCAGCATCAAAGGGATGTAATTTTTGAAGACCACAAAATTTTACTCCATAGTGTTCGGAATATACAATTGGAAGTTTGTATTCTTCTTCGTGCCGAACTGCTATCGGTGATTCGTGATGAACTTTTTGCGTACAAAATTTTTTCATGACCAAATTAATTAATATGAATAAAACATCGACTTCTAAAACTTAAAATAAATGTAGGGAAACAACCTGCTGGCGTTTTGACAGTGTTAGCAAGACTGTTCTGACAGTCAGCTGTTTCAGTTTATTTGGATGTTTTAGTTCAAGTTTGTTGAATTTCACCACACAAAAACAATCTTGCATCAGAGCTTTACCACTGGGGTAAGCTTTTAATGTCAAACTAATTTGTTACTGAATCTTTAACATATTGTAATTATCGTGGGATATCGGGGCGTATGTGGAACATTTTTTTGAAACAATTTTGTAAAACAATCTAAACAGGTTTGTTGTAATTGATGCAATTTAAAGTATTTCTTTGTTTCTTAATGGTATAAAATATTCTAATGCATAACTAGCGAATTTAAATGTATTTAAGACAGAAAGGAAGCTATACAAATTTTGTAAATTTCAAGTTTCAATAATTTTGGCGATAACTGAGAAAAATTTTTCCGACTTCTAACGGTTAAAATGGTGGGCACTTTTTCATAATACGAGATGTAAGGGTGAGTCAATAAGTCCTCTTTTCTGCATTGAATCATTTAATTCATCCAACATTTCTCCAATTTTTTTTCTATAATATATATTATATTAGTACGCCAGAAATTGGGTTCAAGGGTAAACTGACTAGCATTCCTAGAAGTACGGGTATTACGGTTGAATTGTTTGAGGAGAGGAATGCAACTGGCTATTTCACTAGAGCACTGATTAAGAAAATAGCGGTTAAATAGTGATAGACATGAAACATTGCGGCAGTGCTCGAGAGATACAAATGTTAGACAACGGTCGCCTATCATCTTTGTTAAGCGAACTTGGCACCACACCTTTCGATTACAAAATAAAATATCGACGTCAGAAAACAAGGCGCGCAATACCGAATAAAATATAAGACTGTCTCTCTCTCTCGAAAAAATCACGCGGCAAACCAATATTAAACCCGACTAATCGGCCATTTTCATCTGGAACTTTCTTGCGAGCGGCAGCAAAAAAGTATAAAGTATAAAATAAGCAAAAACTTAACTTAAAGAAAATAAATTGAATAAAAGAACTAAACGTAAGTTATAAAAAATAAAAATGTACATACATATGTAAAAATAACCATTTGTTTTAGGAAATTAAAGTCATTCATTCATTCATTCTTTCATTATACATGAAACTAAAAACTAAGAAGTTTTATTTAATTGCACTTTATATTTCGGAATAAATTCATAATTTGGGTTAAACTCAACATTTTCTTTAATTTCGTTTATAAAACGATATAAAATTGCATATAAAATCAAGAAATTTGAGGATTTGACGTCAAAGGCACTGTGCAAGAACACGTGACAAAAGTTCTATCCCATCAGAGCCATTTGTCGATATCAGACACAAATCCCCATCAAAGTAATCATCATCGTTAGCTGCAACTCGAGTTCATCGTCATCTTTTTCTACATCTGCAACTCAGGCGCATCATTCATCGTCATATTCCTGAACTGCAAACTGCAACTCAGCTTCATCATCGTCATCTTCCTCATCTGCACCCGCAGTCAAGTCCATCATCATTGTCGTCATATTCCTGATACCTGATCTGCAACTCAGGTACATCATCGTCGTTCATCTTCCTCATCTGCAACTCGGGGTCTTCATCACTGTCATTATCCCTTTCACTTGCCACGTCATCAGCGTTGGTCAACGCACCAAAGGACGTCAACGTCGTCGTCTTCATCAGAGTTTTCATCGTCATATTCAGCTGGTGTGTACCTAATCATCATTCATAATCCATTTGATTTGGCCAGGGGTAAGTCAATATTTCATTATGTCTCGTAGTCATTGTAGTCATAGTAGTGATAGGTCAAATATTCACAATGCTCGTAAATCCTCGTCACTCATTGCTCAAAACGATAATTGCAAAATATGTAACGAGTCCATTAATAAGGGACCTATGGTAGAGTGTGATGGTACGTGTGAAAACTGGTTTCACTTTTCCTGTGTGGGGGTTACTCAGGAAGTGGAAAATATGGATTGGCACTGCAGCGACTGCATCAAGGCGCTTAAAGCGGCTCATGGTTCAACCTCAAAGGATAACTCTAAAAATAATGCACCAGCTTCAAATGTCAATACACGAATTTCCTCGAAGGATGTCACTTCCATGGGCAATAATATCCCATTGAATAAGCAGTGTAGACCGGTTGGCAAGGATAAAGCCCACGTCATCACCAAGTCAAAAAGCAATTCTGTGGCTACCACATCGTGCACGAGAAGAACCAGATTACAACTACAAAGGCTAGAAGAAGAGCGACACTTACAAGAAAAACGCGATCAAGAGTACATCAAAAAAAAGTATGCCATTCTAGAACAGTATTCTACGGAAGACGATCAAGAATCAATCGCGTCAATTGATAGTGTCAGTGACCGCGTTCATGAGTGGGTACAAAAGTGTGCATATGAGATTGTAGATAACAAACGGCAAAACATTTCGGCTGAAGATAAGCCGATCGAAGAAGTTGGTATGAGATTAAATACATCGTGTTCGACTACAGCTTTAAGCAAATCTCAAATTGCTGCTAGGCATTTAATGTCAAAAGAGCAGATACATTTCTCGGGACGACCAGAAGAGTGGCCGGTTTTTATAAGCTGGTGGAACAACTCATCGCAGGCTTGCGGGTTCAATAACAACGAGAATATGATTCGGCTCCAACGATGCTTGAAAGGAAAAGCACTCGAGGCAGTACAGTTCCGACTTCTACACCCAGATCAAGTAGATGGGGTGATAAAAACATTGAAGATGTTGTTCGGCAGGCCCGAGATAATTATTCATTCGCTTTTAAAGAAGATAAGAAATGAGCCGGCACCAAAATACGACAAGTTGGAAAGCATAATTCATTTTTCTCTTGAATTAGATAATATGTGTCGCGTGATGGAGGTCACTGGGCTTTCTGCTCATCTTAACAACCCTTGTTTGATGCAAGAACTGGTAGAGAAATTACCAGCACAAATAAAGCTAAACTGGGGAATGTTTAAGCAGAGCCTAGCTAATGTTGACCTGTCAGTTCTTAACGAGTGGCTTGCAAAATATGCAAACGCAGCTTCTGAGGTTACGTTAACCGTTCCTCATTCGCTCGATCAGAGGCCGTCTAAGAAGACAAAAGCTATTATAAACATTCATCAGGAAACCAAATCTCTAGATGAACATAAATGCCCTGCTTGCAAGAACGATTGCAAATCGTTAGCTTCATGTCAACACTTCTCCAAAATGCAGCTACAAGAGAAATGGAAGTTGATTAAGCGCTTCTATATTTGTCGTATATGCCTTCGACGACATGGTACTCGGCGCTGTTTGTCCTCACAGCTGTGCGGTGTTGATGGATGTACCTATCGCCATAACTCACTTCTTCATAACAACGATCTACAAACAAGAGTCAGCGACGTACAAAGAACACATTCAATTGCAGGTAATGAAGTGCAGAACACCCATTACAGTGGGACAATCTTTCGTCCGAACGCTGCACTAACACTATTTAAAATAGTTCCTGTGACCCTTCACTACAACAACAAATTATTAGACACCTTCGCCTTCATCGATGATGGATCTTCAGTTACCCTCGTGGATGAAGAACTAGCCATTGCGCTTGATGCCAATGGCGACAAAGAACCTTTATGCTTGAGGTGGACCGCCAACACTCATCGTCGAGAAGACTCATCTATGAAGATTACATTTGAGATATCAGCCCAAGGCAGCCATCGTAAATATTCACTTCCAAATGCACATACTGTTAAGTCGCTCGATCTTCCGCGACAGTCACTGGATATGAGCAGCCTGATTCAACAATACGCACACTTGAGAGGATTACCAATAAAGTCATACTTTAATGCAAAGCCGCAAATCTTAATTGGGCTTCAACATTCGGTATTGGGTATGGCCTTGAAGACTCGAGAGGGTGAAGATTCACAACCGGCAGCTATTAAAACCCGGTTGGGTTGGACGCTCTTCGGTGTTGCTTCAGTTAGTAATGGAATAAGAGAACATTCAGATGCAAACATTAATCTCCACCTTTGTGAATGCCAAAATGTGTTGGATTCACAGTTGCACGAAACAGTAAAGCAATACTTCTCTTTGGAAAGCCTTGGCTCCAAACCCAAGATGCAAAGACTTTCGGACGAGGACTGTAGAGCAGTCCAGGTATTAGAAGAGAAGACAGTTTTCCTAGGGGATAGTTTTGCTGTGCCTTTGCTGTGGAAGTATGAGAACATCCAACTACCGAACACTAGAGCTATGGCTGAAAACAGACTACGCTGTCTTGAAAGACGCCTTTTACATCAGCCACAACTAATCGCAAGAGTCAATCAACAAATCGAAGAATATCAAAAAAAGGGTTATGCAAAAAAGCTTACTGAAGATGAAGTAAACAGCTCGACATCACGAATATGGTATTTACCTATATTCCCGGTAATAAATCCAAATAAACCCGATAAACTACGAATAGTGTGGGATGCGGCGGCAAAAGTCGGAGGTGTCTAATGACAGGACCAGATAATGTGCCAGCACTGCCGTCAGTATTATTTCGCTTTCGTGAAAAGAAGATAGCGATATCAGGGGACTTACGCGAAATGTTTCATCAAGTAAAGATTCTCGAAGAAGACAAAGACGCTCAACGATTCTTGTGGCGGAGTGAGGCGAGTAAGAAGGTGGAGGTGTATCAGATGCAAGTGATGACATTCGGAGCTACTTGTTCACCCTTCTGTGCGCAATTTATAAAAAATAAAAATGCTAGACGATTTGAAATGCAGTTTCCGAGAGCGGCAAAAGCGATCATCGAGAACCACTATGTTGACGACTGGTTGGACAGCGTAGACACCGAAGAAGAAGCTATCGCCCTGGCAAAAGACGTAATACACATTCATCAGCAAGCGGGTTTCGAAATAAGAAATTTTATCTCGAACTCTTCGAACGTTCTAAGTGCTCTGCAATCCAAAGCTTCGAAAGGAAACAAGCTCTTCATCGATCACACCGAGAATGATTTCGAAAAACTCTTGGGTATGTGGTGGTCTCCAGGCTTTGACACATTTATATATTCTTTCAAATCCAACAAAATGCAAAGTGAAGTCATGAACGGTAGACAAGTTCCAACAAAACGCGAAGTATTAAGAGCACTCATGTGCATTTTCGATCCTCTTGGTCTCATCGCAAACTTTACCATCCATCTCAAAATCATTCTTCAAGAGATTTGGCGCTCAGGAATAGAGTGGGATGAGAAGATTAAAGACCGGCAGTTTCAAAAATGGAAATTATGGTTGAGCCTGATTCCTAAAATAAGAAACGTATCCATTAACAGGAGATATCTTACAAATCTTCAATTTGGAAGTGGAAGCCGTGTTGAGTTGCACATATTTGTAGATGCAGGTGAAGATGCCATTGCCGCCGTTGCCTACTTAAGAGTTTCTACGGAAAGTGAAGTGGAATGTTCGCTCATCAGTGCAAGGACAAAAGTCGCGCCCATCAAGGCACTTTCTATACCAAGACTTGAGCTTGAGGCGGCCGTGTTAGGGGTGAGACTTGCCAAATTTATTCAGAACGGACACACTATTCACTTTGAAAGTTCTACATTCTGGACAGACTCGCAAGTTGTGCTCAGTTGGATAAGATCGAGCAGTAAGAAGTTCAAAAGTTTTGTTGCCGTCCGTATTGGTGAGATATTAGAAAATTCAAATGCCAGTGAGTGGAATTGGGTCCCAAGCAAAGAAAACGTCGCTGATGATGCGTCAAAGTACAAAGTTAACTACGATTTCAGTTCTTCAAGTAGATGGTACATTGGACCAAAACTTTTGTATCAAAATCCACTTCAATCACCACAACAACTGTTTACGGCGCTTACTTCTGATTTCGGTAATGAAGAAGTCAAAGAATGTTTCATACATTACGAAAAGCCTGAACCCTTCCTCTTAGATTATAATCGGTTCTCAAAATGGAAAAGTCTTCTGAAAACATTGATGTTCATTCATCGCTTCATCAAACTCTTCGTTCTCAAATGGCGACAACCTTCAAAAGCACCGATTTTCCAAAAAGATCAACAGGAAGCAGCTGAGATCTTGCTCTACAAACAATGTCTCACTCTACGTGCAATCCGTATCGAAATAGTCCACAGCCTCTCAAGCGATTCATGCATACTCGGTTTCAAAAGATTCGTGTCAAGAAGAGGAATGCCTAAAGAGGTATATTCCGACAACGGTACTAATTTTCGCGGTGCCAATAACGAGTTGCAGCAGGCCATAAGAGATTTGAACAAGCGCGCAGTAGCCAAAGAATTCGAGTTACAACTAAAATGGTTCTTCATTCCACCTGCAGCACCTCACATGGGTGGGTGTTGGGAACGTATGGTACGATCCGTTAAACAAACACTCACTGAAATTTCGCCGACGCGTAATCCTTGCGACGAATTACTATTGAGCATGATGACGGAGGTTGAGAGTATTGTGAATTCGCGACCCCTTACCTATGTGCCAATCGACTGCGAAAGTAGTGAAGCACTTACCCCCAATCTTCCTTTAATCGGTCATTCTAATAAAGAAATAATGAGCGCAAAGACCCTAGAAGACGGAGTTGCGATAAGGCGAAATTGGGTAGCCGCCGAAAAGTACGCCCAAACCTTCTGGCAGAGATGGCTTCGTGAATATCTACCAGATTTGACTCGACGTACAAAATGGTTCACACCGCAAAGGCAGTTGAAAGAAGGGGATATTGTCATAATCGTAGACTACAACAGTCCGAGAAGAACGTGGCCAAAAGGAAAAGTTCTGAAGATCATAACTGGAAAAGACGGAACGGTACGAAGTGCTGTGGTGCAAACCTCTGGAGGTATCTACACTCGCCCGACTGTTAAACTGGCAGTACTGGATGTCTACAAGTTCGAAGAAGGTGGTAAGCTGGATCTTCACCCAGTTACCAGGGGGGAGTGTTAAGCGAACTTGGCACCACACCTTTCGATTACAAAATAAAATATCGACGTCAGAAAACAAGGCGCGCAATACCGAATAAAATATAAGACTGTCTCTCTCTCTCGAAAAAATCACGCGGCAAACCAATATTAAACCCGACTAATCGGCCATTTTCATCTGGAACTTTCTTGCGAGCGGCAGCAAAAAAGTATAAAGTATAAAATAAGCAAAAACTTAACTTAAAGAAAATAAATTGAATAAAAGAACTAAACGTAAGTTATAAAAAATAAAAATGTACATACATATGTAAAAATAACCATTTGTTTTAGGAAATTAAAGTCATTCATTCATTCATTCTTTCATTATACATGAAACTAAAAACTAAGAAGTTTTATTTAATTGCACTTTATATTTCGGAATAAATTCATAATTTGGGTTAAACTCAACAATCTTTATAGCTCTGTTTTGAATTCTGTCCAAGAGACTCAAGTGGGATTTTGGGGCACCTGCCCAGATTTGGGAATTGTACTCGAGCTTTGGAAGAATAAAGGATTTATATGTAACAACCAAATCAGATAAGGTGAAAAACTTTTTGCATCGGAGTAGAAAGCTCAAACAATTAGCAGCGTTTTTGGCGACGTCAAAAATGTCACTCTACACTCTACAAAAGATGATCTGTGATGCACATATCTAGAATTGCAAGCTGTTCACTCTCCTCGATGCAAGTGCAGGTTTACGCTTTAGTGACAATAAACATCATTGAGTTTTCGAAGCATTAAATTCTGCACGGTTTCTGATTCCCCATTGGAAAGTGCTGTCAAGATCAGAATTAATTGAGCTTATCATACGCTGCCGTTGGAAGTCCACATCCGAAGGACAAGTATGTGAATCTAAAAACGAATATGAAAAGCTGACAGCCCTATTATGAGTATCAATTTGATAGTCGATAATTTCTATCAATTAGTTGATAATTTGGTA
The DNA here is from genome assembly GCA_911387755.1 of Chrysotoxum bicinctum. NCBI lineage: Eukaryota > Metazoa > Arthropoda > Insecta > Diptera > Syrphidae > Chrysotoxum > Chrysotoxum bicinctum. The sequence goes on from OU426988.1 coordinate 162,399,638, forward strand.
TTATGGGTATCAGCTAGTAATTTTAGACCGATTGTGAATATCTACTTATCAAAAAGTTCATTGTGAATGAGTTTTGTTTATTTTGTTCGACGCTTCGCGTTTGAAATATTTATTTGTTTTTTGTCGGCCACGAAAAAGTAAACTCTTTGTGCGAAAATGTAAGTTGTTCTTATACAAAATGCATCATAACTCGTCAAAAATAATTCTATCAAAGTCAACTTTCTATATGAAGGTTTTTATAATACAAATTCTATATACTACTGAAATAAATCAGCCAAGTAGAAGACTTAGCACTATTAATGGACTTGTTGAATTATTGATTCAAAATAGCTTTTTTGGCCTTTAGTCCACAAAAATTGGCGTTTCGTCCGGGTGATCTCACATGTAGGTACTCATCAGTTGACTGTGAGGACCTTGTCAATACCCAATTTTTGTTAAATTCCTCACAGTCAACTGATGCGTCCAAGTGAGATCACCCGGACGAAACGCCAATTTTTGTGGACTAAAGGCCAAAAAAGCTATTTTGAATCAAAGTCAACTTTTTTTTTAACTTTGTTTGCTTTTAAAAATCCCGAATAAATTTGTATGTTAACGTTTCGATCAAGGATTTGTGGTTGATAAGAAAATTGATGTGTATCTATTTTGTTGATATCCGTAATACCATGTCTATCAAAAAAAATCATTCACAGTAATGATAACATCTAACAAAATTGACAGTCACTAAAAAATGATGATAGTTGATAGCCAAAATATCAACTCATTCAATTTGTTGATATATATCAAGTATCTAGTTGATAGCTATTAATAGGGCTGTTAGAGAAAGTAAGAAATTCGAGTCCAATGGTCTTAGTTTAAATCCCAAGAAAACCACTAACCCCCCTATTATGGAAGACAACTCAACTATAGTTTAGTTGTAATTCTTAAAATTGGTATTATCGATCACAACCAGTTGACTGTCAAAGCACAACCAGTTGTCGATTAGCAGAAAACTAACAAAATGGTCGACTTTCCAGTTGTCTCTTCGTATTATGTAAGTAAGTTGAGTTGTGCTTCAGCTTCAGTTGTAATAAGCGTCGAAATCAGACAACTGGTTCGAAGCAGTTGTGTAAAACATTTTAATGAAAAAATCTGCATTCGGATAAAAAATATGGACACAAAACAGTAAGTTAAACAACAATTTTAATAAAAATAGAATGTAATGAGTGTATTTTAGTTTGAAAACTACATGGCCATCACAATTTGAACGACTTGTTGCTCTATGTTAGCTAGCATTTATCCATTTTCCACAAATGAGTTCCTCAATCATATTTCACATCTACCACTTTTTTAATTCAACTGACACTATCGATTGAGTCAGTCCTAAATTAAAATCATTGCCACTACACTTTTGGCAACTTCCTTCGCTCATGAAACGAAGAGCAGTAGCAAGTTTAACAATTGGTGGAATCGCTGAGGAACGTTGGTTGTTTTAGGAAAACTATTTCGAATCAAAAAAATGCATACTTTAGGAATAGAAGTGTACATGAGTTTATTAAATATACGGATATTCTCTTTTATTTTGGCTACATTAAGGAAATTTTCATCTTCCAAGCCACCGAAAAACAAATCGAGAGAACTTTTTGTCATACAATTTCTTATTCTTGGTTTTGTATGTATTTCATGTAGAGCAGCTGGTTTTGACAGCAAATCGACTCCTAAAAGACAGCAACGTATTTTTTCATTACAACTGATTTTAGTTGTCTTGCATAATACGAAAAATTTGTTTGGTTGTCTAACCCCCAGTTTCACAGTGAGAGTTTAAACTCAAGTTCTGCTGAACCTGAACTGGAGTTTAAATTTGAAGTTCAAGTCGTCCGGTTTCACAGTCTTATCTGAACTTTAGTTCATTAAACGTAGTTTAAGTAAATTGTTTTCTCTTTCTATCTAAATCAAAGAAAAACAATCAAGCAAAGTTTGTTGTGACCTGTGACAGGAAACAAAAATTAAAAATAAAAATAAATTATATTTTCGAATGTTTGAAGAGGTTGTCGAACTGAGATTTAAACGGCAGAATAGTGTCGTTTAACTTCAACTACAGAATGAACTCTGTTCAAGGACTGTGAAACCAAATTTATTGTTGAACTGAAGTTTAAACCAAAAGTGGGGTTTAAACTTCCACTGTGAAACTGGGGGTAAGAGTTATCAACTAAGTTGAGTTGTAATCCATAATAGGGGCATAAACCTTGCTTTTCTATTGAGCAAAGCTTCAATCGACTGTATTGAAACGACACAAACTCTTTTTGTGACTTTTGATTGCTTTTGAACTTAGGAAAATATATAGTGTACTTGGAACTTTATTTAAAACACGTTTACTTCTTGAAAAAACCTTAATAATTTCTATTTGGATATTATAGTTTTGAAATAAACTGTACTGGTCATTCTAAACATCTCAGTGTCAATTTTTTTAAATTCCATTCGTCTTTGGAACTCTTTACCATGAAATATATTAATTTAATTTATCTTAATAAATTTTGCAAAATTAGCTTATAAGATATTATTTCTTATAGTTAAGCCATCACGAAATATAAAAAATAAATATAAAAAAAGACTTAAGTACGTTTGGGTTTTTTTTTTTTTGAATAAAACGCACTTAACTTCATAGCAATTACCATAAGTTTTTATTAATAATGGATAGACAGATTTCGAAATTTTGACAGCAACTAACCAAGCTATAAAATAAACATGGAGATGGAGAATTAATATTTGTTGTTATGGAAATGCTAAGTTTTGTATTCATTTCAAAAACAATACCTAGGTAATATGAAAATAATAATTGTTTCTTTTTTGATATACGGAAATCACAACCCTTAGTTTATTTTGTCTAAACAGTATAAATAGATTCTTTATTTTTTGCATTATCTTCGATAATTTACATTTAAATCATGCTGAAGTTTGTTATTACAACAAAAGAAGATCTTCGGGAAGCTGCAAAACTTGAAAACCGAAGGCAGTACGAAGAGGAGCGTAAAAAACGGATTTTTAATGGAAAACAACGACTTTTTGGCGTAAGTGTTGTAAAATTAATCAAACTAATTTGTTCGAATAGCTATGTATGTTCATATATCCAATTAAATTTTATTGTAAACTAATTATGTTACCAAAGGTTTAAATGCAACAACAACTTCAGTATGCTACTATCTAGATTTCATAGACTTGAGTTTTTAACTATTCGACGGGTGCCAGTCTATGATTCCTCCTTATAACAACTTTAAATTAGTTACTAGATTACTCAAGTTGTTGTTACAATTCAAACCTTCTATATTCGAAAAGTTTTGCAGCTTACTGCAGGTAATGTTATCGTACAAAAACTTCTTTAAATATAAAGTAACTTATAATTAATGTAGCTGGACAATGATGCACTGAAAAAACAAATTGCAGAAAAAGTAGAGCGGCAGGACATTGAAGCAGAACGTGAACGCAAATATTTGGAACAATCCGAAAGACGGGCCAATATTTTGAGAGCCAAAGAAATTGAACAGCAAAAGGTAATTAAATTATATGTATTAACTGTTTTCTATGTTAGCTTTGTTTCAGTTCAATGCAATTTGAAATGCTTACACGTTTTTTAAATATGTTTTAAAAATGTTATATATATAAACTCATTATAGTGAGTACACAATGTTATACAATCCTTATAATGCCTCTAAACACAAAAATGTTATTTATTTAAACTTTTATTCGACGTTGAATAGTTAAACATTTTTGGAGGTTGAATAGTGCCAATAAAAAGTCATTTTACAATTGAACTGTCACTTTCACTTTGACGTCACATTCTCTACCCAGGGTGTCTTATATCGTTTTTATTTGGCAATCCGCAATCTCTCTCCAATCCGGGATCCCAACTGAAGTTTGTTGTTTTGTTGTGACTGTTATGTGAAACATCAAATGTGGACAATAATGTTATAATGTTGAAAGAAAATCACCTAGCACAATTAGGATATAAAAAATCACAACAGTCGAGTTTGACGTTTATGAATGTTCGAGTGCTTCTGGTTCAAATCCACAAGCAAATTTCTCTTCTTTTCAGGATCAGAACTGTCATTTTTTCCCAAGTGAACACTTTCAGAAAAGTCCAGAACGCTTCCGGATTGCTAAATAAAAACGAAATTAGTGTCGTAATTTTTATTTTCGATTACTAAGATTTTATCCTCAATAAATTGTCTGAGAAGTATCTTCAAATTATGATAAAACGAATATCAATTTGATTACCAGTATTGTGCACAGCTCAGCCGTTTAGCAAAGTCGAAAAAACATCTCGTTTGCCTTTCGTTTTTAATAAACAAAAATGGAACAATCAAAAGCTTAAAAAAATCGATCAATTCCATTTGACAAAAAAAAAATACTCTTCTAACAATTCTGAGAAAAAATTTCGCTTCTCGATTTCAATTTAGAATCCACTCAAGAAGCACTAATACGAATACTCAAATGTCAAAAGTAAAACCCGGCAGCAGCTTTCTTGTTTAATTTTGTTTCGTTTGTGTTTGCTACAATTAAGTTCGTTCGGAAATATATTACTTAATCCAAAATATACAAATAATAAATTACTGGCGCAGATTTTCACCAACACGACGATTAACTAATACAAAGAAAAATTTCAAAGCCGTTCCATTGGATTTCAGAATGAAGAGTGGATTCTTGAGTTAAACCAATGGAAAACGACATAAATTCGATCGGCAAACAAGATCTTTTTTCTTTGACAAACAGCTGAGCTGTGTTATGGTGGGTAAATGTAATAGATTCTCACATTTTGGTGCTTTATTGGAAAATGTTTTATAAACAAGAATTAGTTCACAAAAATTGGAATTTCGTCCCTGCTGACTAGTCAACTGATTAAGATCCGCCCATGTGAGTTCGGTGGGACTAAAGCCCAAAAAAGCTATTTTGAATCAATAATTCAACTAATCCAATTAAATATATTATTAGAAAATACTTGGCTTCATATACATACATACAAGGCTAGGCCACTGGCAAAATCTTCCAGCGTTACTGAATAAGAATTTTAATTTTCGTTGGATATATGTAGTTCACATTGGATTTTTGTAAAAAAAAATCGGTGTAAGAACTGAATTTAACAAAATTAGCGTATTACTGGACAACCGGGACGGAACAACCCATGCCACAATTTGAATTTTAAATAACTAGTCATGCTTATTATAATTGTTATAATTTTAAAAACAATCACCCATATTCTGAAACTCGTATTTATGACTCGTATTCAATTCAAATTTATTGATTTTGACAATTACCTACGGGCGACAATATACGTTGTTTTTTTTAAGGTTCTCGTACGCAACGTATAGGACTTGAAGAATAACGATTTTGATACGAAACGAGTTCGAGTTCGACTACGAGTACGAGACAAAATACGACTTGTGGAATATGGGTGAATGTCATAGCATAAGTCAGGCCCCCTATGTGCCAACAAATTTTTATATTCATATTATCCTTAAGTTTAAGTTTTCCAATTGTATATATTTAAAGTTCAATAAAAAACCTTGAAATTTGCGTATTGACAAGGCCCCACTAGTCAACTGATAAGTTCATGTGAGATCGCCGGGACAAAACGCAAATTTTTGTGGACTAAAGGCCAAACAAATCTATTATTAGGTTTGTTCGTTAAGCCCTGAAGTCACCCTGGGGTCGCCCTAAATCGTTTTTTGAAAAACCTGAAGTCACCCTGGTGAGCAAATTCTGTTTTTTGAGACCTGGGGTCGCCCTGAAATCGCCATGAAGTAGATCTAGGTATTTTGCTGGGGCGAGTTCAGGTAACGATCTAAAGGTGTGTCCACACCAAAGAAACATTTCAGGAAACATTGTTTAAAAAACGTTTCTGAAATGTTTCCCATTTGTTTAAAAATCATTTCAGAAACATTTCAGAAATGTTTCTGATTTGTTTTTTTGGTGTGGACGCTTTGAGAAACATTTCTGAAATGTTTCTTTGTTTCCCATTGTTTCCAGATTGAGTTGTCTGTAAATTTTTTTCTCGCCTGTTTTGTTGTTTGAATTTTTTTTCTACTTCATAAAGATGAATTTACATATGTATATTTTCGCAAATTTCAGATATATCATTGGCTTTTTTGATTTTATTTTTAAAATTTTCGTCAAGAGTGGATCCGAGTGTCCAGACCAAAGAAAACATTTCAGAAACATTTAAGAAACATTTTAGAAATGTTTCTCTGTTTCTGAAATGTTTTTTAAATGTTTCTGAAATGTTTCTTAAATGTTTTTGAAATGTTTGAAAAATGTTTCTTTGGTCTGGACACACCTTAACTTTCAAAAGTCATGAGATTTCATATGTATTTCTTTTGTTGTCGTTTGCCGATTCGTATGTTGCATGTTATTGCTTGTATTTGCAATTAAATGTTTGTTGTACTCATCGGATAAAATATTCAGCAACAACGCGAAATTGTTTTCGTTCATTTTTAAAACTAATTTATAACTAATTTAAAGTTTTATCAGATCACAAAATGATTTTGTCTTGCTTTTAGCTGTCAACAAAACAGTTGAAAGCTTTTGGGTGTTTTTTGAAAACCGAAAACCCCAGTTTTTGTTGACAACTCTGAGGGTTGTCAAGAAAACCTGGGTCAACCCTGGGTAAAGTTCAACGAACGAACCTATTACTTACTGAAGGTGGCGCGGCTTCAGTCCCGGAATGGACTAGAGCCTCATCCAACAAACTTCTTCCAATTCAGCTTCATCATGTTCGCCGCACAGTGGAGCCAACAGAAATTTACAATAAAATTTAAAAACATTAGTTTTTTTTAAAAGTTAATTGGCTATACATATGTATACACTAAAATAAGACCAATTTTAAAGTATAATCCGTGACGAGAAGAAATTATCCAAAACATGACTTTTAGGGTTCAGTATTTCAAAACTCCGTTTTAAATATACATGTAGGGGGAGGGATTAAATTGAAACGGCGTAGTTTTTAAGTTTAAAAATATAGTTTTTAATTCACTAATTAAAATTAATAATAAAGAGTGTTTCTCTTTTTTTTAAATGAATTTAAAGTTTAAATTAAAAAAATAATGATTCAAAGGAAATACTCGTATGTAGGTAACTTGACTTTGACTTTCACTTGACTTTTACTTTAACTTGACTTTTCTTTTCTTTTCTTGACTTTACTTCGCGCAATTCTATAACTGAATAAAATAAAAAGGTTATATAACATTAGCTTCAAATTCTTTAAGTTCGAATATGGAATGATTTGGAAAAATGATATTAAAGTTAATAAGGTATATTCTCAAATGTTGGGCTTTATTTTAGGATGTAAAATATAGGCATCCTACACTCGGCCATCCTGCTTGTCGGCTGTCTCAGACGTCATCTTCGCGTTATTACATTTCTAGATATCCTTATATTTCATTAGTGGCATCATCTTCATCTTCGCTTTCATTTTCATCGCTTTCAATCTCATCGCATTCACTACCATCTTCGTTGGGCCATGGCTTCATAAAGTCGGCTGATGACGATGTAGAATTCGGTCCATCGTGATTTCCCACTTTACGAACATCGTATCGGTCGTTTCGTTTGACTTTGACGATTTCATAGGGGCCTAAGTACAATGGATACAACTTAGTTCCCGGTGCAAACTGAGTTTTCTTTATTGCAACAAGATCACCCAATTTGTACTTCGTAGCAGCTTTCCTCTTACGGTTGTAAGATTTCCGGTTTTCTTCTTGAACCTTTGCAATTTGTTCGTTGGCTTGACTTCGCAGATTATTTCTCTGGTCTTCGAACTCCTCGATTAGTAGCTCCTCCATCAGTTGCTTCAGTTCAAAGTTCTCAACAGATCTCATTCGGACTCCAAACATTAACTCAAACGGCGTTTTACTCGTACTTCTATTTATCGTTGAATTAATAATACTTTGCAGCCTTGGTACATGCTTGAACCACTTGTCCGGAGCGTCGACAGACATCTTCGTCAGCATTTCAATAATAGTTCTGTTGATCCTCTCCACTTGTCCGTTTCCACGAGGAACACCCGTAGTCGCCAGAGAATGAGTTATCCTTCTTGCCTCGCAGTACTCTTTGAATACGTTGGATGTAAAAGCAGCACCTCTATCAGTGATAACTCTTACTGGATCACCGAAAGTTTCACTCTGGAGCAATAGTTTCTTCAATACTTCATCCGCACCCGTAGACTTAACAGGAAAAATCCAAGTAAATTTAGAGAAAGCATCGACGATAACCAACATATGCTTGTAACTCTTCGCTGTCGAATTCATCGGACCAAGATGATCAAGGTGATAAGTATTTAGAGGGGTATCAAACTTCTCGATTGGATTGAGAAAACATTCCTGCTTCCCACTTTTCCTAGCTCCTAGTATGCATGGAATACAGTTTGCGATAACTTGTTTGATTTTCATTGATAAACTTGGTATCCAAAAATCTTTCCTAGCCAAAACTTCGACTTTTCGTGCACTCATATGACCTTGCTCATGAATACCTCGTAGCACTTCTCTTTGCAGCTTTTTTGGAACAACTAGTGCATAATCTCCTTCAACAAACTTGTAGAGAACACCGTTACGCATAAAGAAATCTTGATGCTCTTCATGTTTTAAAATATTTGCTATAAGCGAGCAAAATTCATCGGTTCCTTGCGCTTTTCTCACTCGATACAGAACACCATCCTCTACTCTTAATATTGCCGGAAAACGACTAAGTGCATCTACGTGCCTCATCGATGTACCAGCTCTATGAAGGACTTCGCAGTTAAAATCTTGTAAGAATATTGCCCACCTGGCAACTCTCGTACATAACTCCTTCTTTCTCATTGTCGCTGTGAATGCTTTGCAATCTGTGTAAATCTTAAATGGAATACTCAAAAGGTATACTCTTAACTTTTGCAGACACTTCACAATTGCTAAAACCTCCTGTTCATAACTTGTAAGATTACTTTCACTTTTTGATGACTTGTAGCTTATGTAAAACACAGGATGCATTTCGTTGTCATTGTGCTTTTGAAGTAAAACACCTCCAAATCCAACTTTACTAGCATCAGTATGGAGTTCCGTTTCCAGCTCTGGATTGTATAACTTCAAAACTGGGTCTTTGCACAATGCGTCCTTCAGGGTTTGAAAAGCTTCAGCTTGATTCAGACCAAAGCAAAATGTCGTATCTTTACGTAAAAGGTCTGATAAAGGCTTTGCAATGACGGCGTATCCTGCAATAAAACGCCTGAAAAACCCTGTTAGTCCAAGAAAGGACTGAATCTTCTTCACAGTATCCGGTTTTGGGAAATTTTGAACTGCCAGTATTTTTTCTTTCGACGGCTTAAGAGATCCTTTCTCTACAACGTGCCCCAAAAACTCTATCTTTTCAGTTATGAATTCACATTTTTTCCAGTTGATAGTTAGACCATTTTCAGCAGCAACTTCGAAAACTAATCTTAGCTTTTCTAAGCATTCTTCCGGGCTTTTTGCTTGTATAACCAGATCATCAACAAAAATTCGTAACCATTCTGTACGTAAAAGCTTTTCAAAGACAGCATTTATAAACCTTTGAAAGACTGAAGGTGAATTACAAAGACCAAAGGGTGCCTTAAGGAATTCGTAATGCCCGTTCGGTGTTACAAATGCTGTGAACTTTTGGCTTTCCTTTTCAATTGGTACGTGGAAAAACCCATTCTTAAAGTCCAAAACGACAAAAAACATTCCTTCAACCAAATCTTCTAAAATTTCCTCAATCAATGGAAGTGGATGGCGATCTTTGATGATTTTGGCATTGAGTAATCTGTAATCAATACAAATTCTGTTCGATCCATCCTTTTTCTTGACTAACACTATAGGACTTGAGTAATCCGAATAGCTATGTCGTATTATTCCCTCTGAAAGCCACATGTCTATCTGTTTCTTAACGTCTTCCTTCTCTTTTGGTGCTAATCTTCTCGGTTTTTGATAAACTGGACGATCATCGGATAGTACAATACGCATTTCAACTTTGCATTTTGCTGGTTTCTTTGGCTCGTATGAACAAACCAAATCTCTTATTTCATTTCGAATCTTTTGATCATTTATATGATTTAGTTTGAGGTCTATTATTGAACTCAAATCATTCTTCTCGACCAAATTTACTACGTCGATTTGTAAAACATCGTTTTCTTCTAAATTAACGGTTTTTGGAATTTTTTTAACTTGGATATTGCCATTTTCAATGCAAACTTTTGCAACGCTCAAAAAATTCTTTCCCAAGATCATGCTGGTACTAGGCATCTGACTTTTTATTCTTTCATAAACAAGGAATTTCTTTTTCAGTTCATCTAAACTCGTTGCTTCATAAAGAACTGTCTTATTCAACGGACTATCTGGAATACCTTGGACAATGTACATTATTAAAGACTCATCATCAAAATTCCCTTTCATGGCTATTTGTTTCATTGAATAAAAATATTCTAAGAACGATTCATCACTCTTTTTCTTTTTAGTTTCAAGTTGCTTATGAAGGCTAATGCAAGATGGCGAATCATTAAACTCTTTTATTAAAAACGTTTTTAACTCATCCCAACTGGTTATCCCGCTTGTCGATTCCACTGCCAGTTTTGCAGCTCCTTTCAGTAAACGCCTACCGTAAAGGTATTTTTGTATCGAATTCCATTGACACACTGTAGCTATGTCTTCGAAGTCTTTCAACCAAAGAATCACATTTTTCCCACCTTCACCAGAAAATCTATCTAAAGATTCTTCGACATCTTTGAAAACAAAATTATTCGTTTCGGGCATCTTTTCGAAAGCTTTCAGATTTTCAACAGCAACAACAGCAATATCTTCCTTTCGACGTTCACTAGCTTCACTCTCATCACCTGAATCAGTAACTTCTTGTTGTATTTCCTTTGCAATGAACTCTGCAACAAATTTCGTAGCTGATATCTTTTCTTTCAAAAAAAAATTATTCAACCTTTCAACTAATTCTGATTTTAAATTGTATCTATATGATAAATTTTCCTCTTTTAAAATTGTTTGTAATTGTCTTGTGGTTAACTTTCTTAACTCATCCATTCAGAATTTTAAATCTTCCTCCCCATCACTTGCACGATCATAGCAAAAACAAAAAAAAATAAAGGCTTAAAGCTTTCGTTTCTAATGGTTTGTTTTGATATTTTTATTTAATAGAAAATAAATGTAAACATGAATTTGCATGCGATTTAAAAGCTCCTTTCCTAATCAGTCTCTCAACATTGCATTACTTTCATGCTATAAAAGCTTTTAGTACTATGTTCTAATGCTTGACTCGTCAAAGAAATTTAGAAAAGAAATTGTCTCTACTGAGTGCTTTTTGTGCAGATTGTTATCTCTTAAATTAAGTTTCAAATGTAAGACGGAACAACATGAAACGATCTCACCAATTTATTTATGTATGACGTGTGTGTGTAATTTTGTACATAAAATGATAGCACTCTCTTAAATTTCACTCTCGTTTTTTTAATTTTTTTACTGAGTCACTCTTGTCACATGACAAGCTTTCAATGCAAGAATTTTATATTCAGATTTTAGATTTCTTTTTTAAAGATTTTAAATATTAGTTTAAGATATGTAATTCAAAGCTTTTTACGTTTTATCTTTTCACTTTAACACTTTGTCATAACTTTTTGCACGTATTTAATAATGCAGAGGTTTTTGTGTGTTTTTTTTTTTTTTTTCTTTAATTCTTTTTTTTTTTTTTACGTATTTTTTTCTTCTGACACCAATTGTAGGGGGAGGGATTAAATTGAAACGGCGTAGTTTTTAAGTTTAAAAATATAGTTTTTAATTCACTAATTAAAATTAATAATAAAGAGTGTTTCTCTTTTTTTTAAATGAATTTAAAGTTTAAATTAAAAAAATAATGATTCAAAGGAAATACTCGTATGTAGGTAACTTGACTTTGACTTTCACTTGACTTTTACTTTAACTTGACTTTTCTTTTCTTTTCTTGACTTTACTTCGCGCAATTCTATAACTGAATAAAATAAAAAGGTTATATAACATTAGCTTCAAATTCTTTAAGTTCGAATATGGAATGATTTGGAAAAATGATATTAAAGTTAATAAGGTATATTCTCAAATGTTGGGCTTTATTTTAGGATGTAAAATATAGGCATCCTACATACATATATTTATCTGAAAGTAAATTTTTCCTACAAAATTATGACCAAACTGGATGCTTCATGAAAAATATTCACCCATATTCCACAAGTCGTATTTTGTCTCGTACTCGTAGTCGAACTCGAACTCGTCTCGTATCACAATCGTTATTCTTCAAGTCGAATACGTTGCGTACGAGAAGCTTAAAAAAACAACGTATATTATCGCCCGTGGGTAATTGTCAAAATCAATAAAATTAAATTGAAAAAGTCATTAGTTGTTTTTTCAATTAAATTATTTTATTTATAATGAAATTCTGATGAGCTCCATTGATTTGAAGTGGCTCTTCTTCTATTTTATATGTTTTTTTCTTTTTGTTTTTTGTTTGTAAGAGTTAGACTAAGAGCTCACAGCAATTTTTGGGTGTGATTGATAGCAAAAAATAATTAGCATAATTAGATAGGCCTTTTATAGTTATTTACAAATATGAAAGTCTTGCATACTCTAGTGGGAGCAATAGTGCATCAAGTATGCAGTTCTTTCCTAGTCCAAATAATTGTGATAAGAACCTTGCCAAAATGTAGAGTTAAGCCCCCGATTGAAAATATCGAGGTCCAAGACGTTTTACAGACAGCCTTCTGCCTGCCAGACGCGATAAGAATATGCTACTTCTTGCACTAAGAAGGCCACCTTCAAAACGTCTTGGACCTCGATATTTGCAATCAGGGCACTTAGCTCTTCATTTTGAAATTATGCCAAATTTTGTATATCAATTTTTTTAGACTTTGGAAAGAACTGCATACTTAATACACTATAATGCACTATTGCGCCCACTAGAGTATGTAAGACTTTCACATTTGTAAATAACTCTATAAAAGGCCTATTTAATTATGCTAATTATTTTTTGTTATCAATCACACCCAAAAATTGCTTTGGGCTCTCGGTCTAAGTGGTGTTACTGGCTTATGAATACTCGTTATATTCTTGGACTATGTCAGTTTCATCTTCCGTATTTATCGTGTCGATTACAGGAGGCTGAAAAACTCCAATGTTTGATCCTTAGGGATTAACAATTTAAATTTAAAATGTTAGCAATGTACTTCTCAAATTTGCTCTAGCATATGGTTGTAATTTCACCACCCCTGCGCCTTTAAATTACTGTTTATTGTGATGCAGTTTCTGTTTTAACTAAATACTTTTGATCATTGCAGACCTACAGAGGCATGAATTACAATTTGTTAAATATTTCTTACTTTAAGACAAGCTGGACCATTTCGGATGGGTGGCCCAAGGCTATTTATTTTTATCGGAAGGTCCGCCCAAAACTGTTAATTATTTGCTTTGAGTTTTCCACTCTTCCTATGGCCCCTTGCTACCTCCAAACTTTCTTCCAATGCACAAACCAATGCCTCAAATTGAGAATGATTTATTATTTTACTAAACATGAATGCGTTAATAATGTTGAGTCCAAATAATAAACCAATGAAAAATGTGCTTTAAAAAATTTGGTTGTGCAACAGCTCGAAGTGAACCAGGACCTATAGTGACTTACAATTCTTAACCATTCCTGTGTGCGTGTTACCAGTCCTAAAATTTCCTGCCGATTCCGAACGGCAAATGTGTAGCACTTTCCAAGACAAGAGATATGTATACTCTTAGAGGATTTGTCAATTCGTTGCAAGAGGCATTACACTCCTGAAAAACTTTTTGCTGCGGATGAGAATCGAACTCCAGACCTTCCGCATGACAGTTTAACGCCCAACCATTTTGCCAAGAGGTACCAATGTACTTACATTAACTTTTTGTCCATTTTTATCGAAAAAAAACAAGTCTCGTCTAGAAAATTTAATACGAGTAAAAAAGTACACAAATACGACTTAAAGTAAATCGAATACGAGATTCGGAATAACGATAAAATACGAATAGTCGTATGCGATGTTTTGCGTTTCCCGATATTAGTACAAGTGAAGTCGAATGTACGACTTCTGGAATACCAACATACGACTATAGTCGAATACGAGTCATAAATACGAGTTTCAGAATACGGGTGAGTGTAAGAAAAGTATGTATATCACAGAACCAAATTAAGCACTTAAAGAAATAGGGTATTTTCCACCTCGGCTCCACTGTGCGTCACCAGGTTCGCGCTCGCGGTATTCCGCCAATCTGCTGGTTTCGCGTATCGATTCAAAGATTTTTCAGATCATTCGATCTCAATGACCCACTTACCGCAATCTTTAAGTTTTAAGTTTGTTTGCATTCGTCGTTGTATCTTGTACTCCATTCCCCTGTTTACGAAGACAAAACCAAAAACTTCCTGGAGATTTTCCCTCTCAAAACTGTATGAAGCATTCTCATGCACCGTTGACAGACTCCATTTTTTCTGCACCATATATCAGGTCTGAAAGGACTTTGCTAACTGTGGAAAACCCTGGAATCCCTGAACTTACAGCCGTATCAACATGTAAATGGATGGCATAATTGTATTACAACCTATTACAACCCTTTTTGATATTTTAATTCATTCGTGCATTAGGTTTGAGCAGCTCAGCATATCCTATTTTCAAGAAACAAATCCCTTTGAACTTATATCAAGGGGCCGAAACAAACCTGGGGCCAAATTACCTCATCAGTTTTCGAGTAATACGTGACTGAATTATGTGAGTTTGGCATTACCACTTATGTACGTCATCGAGCAATCGATTACACTTACATTTTCATTTGATCACTGATGGGACTCACTCACTCCGTCACTGGAGCGGTGTTTTTGGCCCCTGATAATGCATTTACACGACTTACAATTTACTTTTATAATAATACTAAAAGCAAAAAACCGTTTCAAGTTACTTTAAAACTATTTGGTCAATTCATATATGCACCATTTTTCAGGAAGCGAAAACCTTAAACGCAGATTTAAATTATTTCCGATGTCGATTTCAACGTAAAGACTTAGCGCGCGAATATGATTTAAATAATCCTGACAGGATTCGAAACGCCGAACCGGTTCGTATAGCAGATGATGATCCTCGATTGGGTATTTCCAGTGCTCAAATGTAAGTTCAAAACAATTTTCTTTACCATTTCCATAAGAAGAACAACATGTAAAGCCTTTAAGGTCCTAATAAATGTTTATTAACTTTTCTTTTTCAAAACTAAAATTTCCAGATTTGTTGGAGAGGATCTAAATGCTGCCGATCGACGACAAGCACAAAAAAACCAGCAAAGAGCTTGGCTTGAACAACAAGTATGAATCTTAACTATTTGAATTACATATAAACCTTTTGAATATTAACTGAGAAAATATATTCTGCAATGAATCTCTTAAAATATAAATAGCTTCAGAAAGTTCAATAGAAAAGTTAAGACTGCAAATATCTATCGAGAGTATCTATTCCGCATTTCTCCAGGAATAAATTCCCCCCGAATGAGAAATATTTTGTAATGACAGCCAAATTCCACAGGAATATTTATTCCTTCGAGCATCATTCACCATATCAATGTTCAAATTTTCGAATGGGAAACACAATATTACAAAAATAAGTAAATACTTTCAAATGACCTTACGAGTTTATCTTTATAGACCATAACCCAAAATATATAATTTCTTAAGTTTGGACTACTCGTATCTTAAAAACCTGACTTGTATCAACATTTTGAGTTCGGATTCGAATTCAGGAAATCCATACGCTTGGCGGCTTTATAGAACGGTTATTTGTTATGAAATTTTGTCGACCTGTTAGTGTTATAAATTTTTCACGGCAGGTGATTGTATGTTCAAAATAATTGGAGGAGGCTTCTTTATATGAAAAAGAAACATCTTATTCTCATCCGAAGAGCAATGGGGTAGTCAATAGATACATTTTTATGGGTGAAGGGTGTCTCTTAAATGATAGTTAGTTTAAGGATCAATTCGGAATTGAATTGAGCTATATAATAAGAGACATTTTTAGTCAGTATGTATCGGTTGTTATATATGTTTTTAAATCTTGTAACACAAGTAAATTGTTAGCTCGAAAGCCGTTTTTTTCCCGAGCAGTTAATCTGCAAGATTTTTGGTTTTGAGTATTTTCTAATCTCTCTAGCCGCAAATAACGAGCCTTGCTTTCCAAAAACTAGACTAAAATTTTATTATAAAATATTTTCTTATTTATACATTCTAAACTAGATCATGCAACATAATTGCATAATTGCACATGACTCACATGACGTAGATACGAGTTAAATGTCCACTTGGCAAAATAAACTTTCGGTATATTTCGTCAAAAGGTATTTCAATTATTTAGTCTATGTGACACACGTAAGTGCAGTCATAAGCAAGATTTCAGTTTTTTTCTTTTGCACAAAAATTCACATTAACCGATTGCAGTCAGGTGAAGTACGATCAGGTCAACGAACAAGAATATTGGATGTCGATTGACCATTTGTAGGTCGATGTGCATGCGGGTCCAATTGCTTTTGTTTATATTTTTTTTTGTGTATACATAACACAATTTAAAAACTCCGACAACAAATTTAAACGAACAATAATTTTTAAATAACTTTATATATTTTTAAGATGAGAGAAAGAAAACAAGCGGAAGAAGATCGAATAAGAGCAGATACTATTCTTCAAGAATCCTTAAATGCTAGGGACAAACAATTAATGGAGATGTCGATCGCTGAACGCGAAAATCAATTAAAAATTAAAGAATCTATTCGACGCTATAATGAGATGCTTGTGGGTATTGTGCTTTTATTTTTTTTTATAAAAAATCTAAAAAAATATATATTTTAAGGCATATGAGAAGCAAGCAAACAAAAGACTTACTGAACAACAAACGCAAGAGGACAATTTGGCCGAGATATACAATATGCTTGGAAGTGATATGTTAACTGAGAATCCAGATGTGGCACAGAGTAAAGTTGATTTGAATAAGAAAATCGCTTACATGTACAAGGGTATGACTCCTCAAGAAGCGGAGCAGTTCCGTGCTCAGCAACAAAGACAATTGGAACAGAATAAGGTTGTTTTTTTTTGAATTTTCAAACTTTTCTGTGCTCAAGAATTTTTTGATTTACAATTTTTTTCAGCAACGCAAGGACGAAGAAAAAATGAATGAAGCAATTTGGGATCAGTATGCTTTAAATACATCCCGAGAGCTTATTTTAAAAGACATAGAATTACAAAAAATTGAAAAGTACAATCGAACATTACTATTTTCAAAATAACAAATAATTTTTTTTTGTATTTTTTTACAGAGCTCAAATAGAGGAACAATTTAGGGAAAATAAACGTTTAGCCGAAGAACAAAGAGCTAGAAGAGAATTTATGAACAAAGTTGTCTACAGAAACGAAGCCACTGAAGAATATTGGGGACAATTCAATCGTACAACACGTTAAAAAAATGCAATTATCTTGGTTCGGTCAAATTTATAAGCCTTGAATATTCATTTATATATTGCTTTAACAATAAACAGAAATTAATCGAATCGTGTGTCTGGTACAAAAAAATTGGTTTCTTTGAACTTATAGTAAATCTAATAAATAGGAAAGTTTGGATCAACTTTTTTTTGCCACGCATATAGTCCACCAACGATGTCTTTGGCTTGACAGCTTTTAAGTTTGTTACGTAAATGGTCCACAGCAATTTGAGAATCGTTACCGCGACGACAAAGAACAACAACTGAAAATAGAACACATAACTATTATTGGTAAACAAGAATAAACGCGACTTATTTAAAACTTACCTGGCATACTATCGCTCTGAATCTGGGCTTGGATTTCGTCTATCCTACTATCGTCTAGAATATTTTTGAGGGGAATATTTATTGAATTGTCAAGCCGACACATTTCAAATTCAACTGGACTTCGTACATCGATGAGTAAATGTTGCTCTTTCGAAAGATTTTTGTACTCTAAAGCAGACATTCGATGACTTGCATGCAATATGGAGAGTGCAAAGTCCTTAAATCAAAGGGATAGAAAGTATTTTTGAGTAATATAATATACTAAGATTTTTTAATTTTTTTAATTATAAATTTCTAAATGAAATTATACATATGTATGTAAAATGATTAAATTTCTGGCTCAATTATAAAAAAAACTCAATTGGATAAAACTCAAAAGATCACAATTCTAACTCGTTATGCCAGCTTTTCACGGATCAATTTTTAAAGTCCGGTTAAGACTAACTACTGCGACGAAACCTAGAGCAATTTCAAAACTTATTTCTACAGAAGTGGAACATGATGTCACTAGTGAGTGCACCCACCAAAGCACTCTTTAAAATACAGTAGCGGAAGAATTCTCTGGATTGAATGAATGGTGGTGTTTCTAGTTAGGCCGAACTAGTGAAGGTCTGAATACCGCTAGGAAGCCATTGGCGAAACAAATGGGTTCGAAACTCTATCAGAATATTGAAGTGAAGGCTTTTCAAAACTCTTATACAACCATCCTGCTTTACGACGATGAGCGTTGGACGATATAAAGAAAGACAGAGCTGGTACTAGACATTTTCAAAGCAAACATTCTGTAAAGGGTATTTGATCATGATTACGAAGAGAGCGAATAAGGAGATGGTCAAATCTACAAACTCTATGAGCTGTACTAAAATGTGGACGTATTAGAGAAAGTTAAAACACGCCGAATACATTGGCTTAGCCATATCGAATGGAAACCAATCCTAGACTCCAGATTCTATGTGACAAGAAAAGAGCGATCCTACTTTTGATCGTAGGAGATGGAAAGCCGTCCGTCGTGTTCCAGGGAGCCATTCTTCATGCATTGATAGATAAAAGATTCAACTCCCAGAAAATTATGATCCATTAATATCCGGTTTCCAAACTTCACGGGTGGAAAATTAACGTTCAAAATTTTTAAAGATAGGCTTCTTTTGGAAGAAAAAATATTATAAAATTGGAATGGAAAGAGTATTCAGGAAAGATCTACGTTTGCCGGGAAGAAATTTTCTAAAAAAAGCATTTGTTTAGTGTCAGATCGAAATAATTCAGGAGGGTTGAAAGAGCTTAGTTTCAAAATAAAGGCCAAAGGTTTGTGTGATGTTTGCGTGGAAGGAAAGCAGTGTCGTTATCCGTTTAAAAGCATATGTAATAGAGCAACTAGAGTTCTAGAAAGAATTCTTTCCGATGTTTATGGACCCATTGATGAATCTGGGCTGGTATCGCGTAAGACTAAAGCGATCGTTGAATTATTGATTATCGTTTTGACAATCCTTCTCTCTATAATTCTTTATTGATATGATAAAGACAGATATAGTCAAAGCGACTATCAATTATTGAGCGATCGCTTTAGTCTTATGAGATACGGGCCCTGTTTGGGACGGTTCGAGATTCTTCGTTTCTTTTGTTGATGACTTCACTCATTTCGCTATGATTTTTGTCATCACAAGAAAATATGAAGCTATAATAACATCGGTGTTTGGAAAATCCATTTCAAAACTCACTGTAGATTAGGGGCGAGAATATTGTTCAAGAGAGCAAAATCTTTGGTGCAAGAAGCTTGGGATTCTAGTTGAACCGATTATCGCTTACTTACCACAGCAAAATGCAGTGACTGAAAAGTTCAATAGAACGCTAATCGATTAAATAAGAACGTACTAAGTCATTAGATTGTTCTTAGACACCGGCTGAGATGTGGTATGGTACGAAACCCGGTTTTAAAAAACTCCGTCTTTTTGGTATGTAAAGTTTATAGTGGATTTATAGTCAAAAAAGAAAGAAACTGGATTCAAAATGCCGCAAGTAGGGTATGTACCGAATGGATACAAACTTTGGAATATAGGAGCTTAAAAAATTGTTTACTGATAATATTAACCAACCACGAGCAGAAGGGGAAGAGTCATCAGAAATACTCGCTGGCGCTAAAAGCTACCAGGGCGTTACCGAAGGTGAAGTACTTGAGTGGTGAAGGTCATAATACGACTGTGTAAGTGATGCGCTCCCTTCGCATAATAAAAACAATGATCTTCAAGTGAAGAACTGTAAGGCGCAGCGATCGGGAGCGCCGACCTCCAAGTAATTTCGAGGATTATTATGTCAGTTATAGAACCACTTTTTCCGACAAAATTTGAACAGGTGTTTTGATTTTATTTAGTTAAATAAATCCCCGATCTGGATGATTAAATATTTTTTAAAGCTATTTAAAGAGTAGCTTCTTTCAATGAAAAAAAAACTAAGTTTGGGAAATGTTTAGAAAACCCCAAAATGCAAACACTTTGAAATTGAAGTGGATCTTTCAAATCAAAGTGAATGAAAATGGTAAGGCTATCGAGATACAAAGCCAGACTTGTAGTAAAAGGACACTCTGAAAAGGCTTGAATTTATTGTTGCTAATTTGACAACAATTAGAATGGTGTTTTCTGTTGGATTATACAGAAAATTAGTTTATCATCAGGTAGATGTGAAAACGGAGTTTATACATGATGATTTCAAGGAAGAATTGTAAATGGCTGTTCAAGAAGGGTTTTCTGAAGTAGATGGTAATGTTTGCCGTTTACTTAAATCCATTTACGGGTTAAAACAAGCTCCTCTATGTTAGAATAAAAATTTCATCGATTTTGTTGAACTGGGTCTTCAAAGATCCAATGATGATTATTGTTTATGCATCAAAATGGGACAAAAGGAAGATGAAAAGATCATACTTATGTATATTGTATGTTGATGATTTTATGATCGCCGAAAGATTATTTTAAAGGAACCAAAAAGAAGAAACTTATATTCAAAGCTTGTAATGATGATCCTTTAATTGGATACGTTGATGTCGATTGAGGAAGCGAGTTTACAGATGCACAGTGTCATGGTCTAGCAAGAAACAAACTACTGTTGCAACTTCTTCAAATAAACCAAGACTATATGGCCTTGAAGCCATTTGGATAAGAAGTTAATTGCAGGATCTTAAGCAAATTCAAAACGAACCTGAAATCATTTTCGATTGTCAAAAAACTTGTGAACTAGTTAATTACAATAAAATTAACATCAATCATATTTTATCGATTCTACAAACACCGAACCTATATCAAAAATCTTTACGGTGAAGAGGTTTACAGCCGTGTACTCAGTAGTTGAATTTAGTTTTCCATTTTCCCATCATAATGGAAGCACTCCAAAATTACCCAATTCCTTAAAATATTGCACATACTGAATTTCGTCCCAATTCCATCCTACACTTCCTATCAAAACTTTTCGAAAAACTCATACAAAAACAACTTTTTTTTTTTTTATAATTCACTCGCGCTCAAGGGTATGTTACGAGTGTTGGAGATGCATTTACACCACGTCGTACACTTGGTATTCACTGTGTTTTTGAAACACTTTATAAATTGTACTTAGAATAGTACACAATCAAAATTCATTCTAAATAATGTAATATAATTATTTTCATTCATCAATATTCTGTTCTCGAGTAATAAACTATTATTTGTTATATTGTTTTAATTGAGCCGTTTATATTTCTACAGGTTATGAGCCCAGAAATCGCTTAATAGATTAAGACATAAGAAATTTTGAATTTGTTTTCATAATGGCTGAAGGTACGAGGTTTAGCGTTGTAAAGCTAAATAATGAAAATTATTCCATTTGGAAATTCAAGCTTGAACTCTTGCTCATAAAAGAAGGTCTATGGAATTTTGTAAGTGAGCCGAAACCAACTATTGATGAGAAGGATGTCGCTGCTGAATCAGATTGGCACAAGGGGAATAACCAGGCAAAAGCGCTCATCGGATTGTTGGTGGAAGACGGACAGCTTGTTCATATAAGGCGTGCATCTTCTGCGAGAGATTCATGGTTGGCTTTACAAACATACCACGAAAAGAGTACACTGAGTCATAAGGTTCAATTAATGCGTAGGATATGCAGTTTGAAATTGGACGAAGGTGGTGATGTACAGGCTCACATCAATCAAATGACGGAATTGTTTGACAAATTGAGAGATATTGGTGAGACACAGCTTTCAGAAAATTGGAGTGTTGCTATGCTTCTAAGTAGCTTACCAAGAAGTTACGATACGCTGATTACTGCGCTCGAGACACGTCCAGAAGGAGATTTGACATTCTCTTTAGTCCAGTCTAAGTTGTTGGGAGAGTACAGTCGTCGGGGTGAGGTGAATGCGTTTAGCAAAGAGTCTGCATTAAAAGTAAGTGATAAAAGAGAAAGGAACTGCTTTTTCTGCAAAGAAAAAGGTCACTTTAAGAAAGATTGCATCCAGTACAAAAAGTGGAAGTCCAAGACAGGTAAAAGCAAAGGTAACCAGTTCCAATCAAATAAAGCAAACAAAGTGGAACGTAGTGATGAGTTTTTGTTCATGGTATCAAAAAATGTCGGTGGTATGATCATTGACTCTGGAGCTACATGCCATATTTCAAGCGACAAAAGTTTCTTTACGGAACTCAACATAATTCATCGTGAAAAAATCAATGTTGCTAATGGCAATGAAGTGAAAACTGAGGGACGAGGTGTCGGAACTTTACAATTTCTCAATCAGAAAAATGATTGGAGGAAATTTGTTATCCGTACGAAAACTGATTGATGATGGCTTTACTGTTGATTTCAAAGAAGACATGTGCGAAATCAAACGAAATGATCGACAAGTTGCAGTTGCGGACCTACATTCAAGTCTCTATAAGTTGCGGGAAATAAATAAGGTTTATTCAGCGTGTTCGCATAAGAAAAATTGTATTCACTATTGGCACAGGGTTTCCGGTCATCGTGATCCACACGTTGTGAAGGAAATTTGCTCAAAAGGATTAGTAAATGGTATTGAATTGCTTGATTGTGGTATAAAGTGTCGATGCGATATATGTTTGCAAGGGAAGACAACCCATTTACCTTTTGTTTGCGGGCCAATGCAAACGGTTTCTCCAAGCGGAAAGCGGTATATGTTAACCTTTATTGATGATTTCACCAGATATACTATGGTCTACCTACTAAAACAAAAATCAGAGGTCTTAAGCAAGTTGAAAGAATACGTGGAAATGGTGAAAACCAAGTTTCAAAGGAAGCCAAAGATAATAAGGTCTGATCAAGGAGGAGAGTATACTGTAGTGCGCATACACTACACTATATTGCATAAGAATTTTATTGCAGGTCATTGCCATAGATCTATACTCCACGTTCCTATAGCCAACCCATTTCTCATATGTACTCGCATTTCATTCACTCCAGAAAATTATCTAATAAAATGTTCAATGCCACTTGAGTCTCAGATTACTTTTACTATGGTCAAGTGTATCTATCTATTCGTGAAGGTTCAACGAATTTGGATGCATTTGTGCATTTTGAAAGGGGCATGCATATTGGTTATGATTTTGATGACATAGCAAGTATGCTGCCTGATTCTGTCATTTGTTTCCCACCGAATTAGAATTAAATACAATGTATATGTTTTAGTAATACTATGTATAGGTTTAAGTTCTTAGTGTGTAAGAAAATTATTTTTGTATAAATAGCTTAAGTCTGATAAAATAAAATTCACTTTCAATTTGAGAGTTAAAATTAAAACATCGGCTCTTTAGCCTTCTTTTCTTTTTTTTTCAGTCAAATCAATCAGATCGGCTCTTTAGCCATCATATATAATTGGCTTAAGGAAGCCCATATCCTCCATAGCTTTATAGGACAGGCAGGGCTCATTACAATACGTCTAAGGAAACAGTGGAATACTTGAAGGGCCAAGGCATTCAAATACAATATACCGCAGCATATACACCTGAACAGAATGGCGTTGCAGAGCGCAAGAATAGGATACTGATTGAAATGGCTCGATGTATGTTGCTTGACGCGGATATGCAATACATGTTCTAGGGTGAAGCAGTTACAACGGCAAATTACATTCAAAATCGTTTACCAACTAGAGCAACACCGATTACGCCATATGAAGGATGGAATGGTTCGAAGCCAGATATTAAACATTTTAGCATATTTGGCACTAAATGTTTCGTCCATGTTCCTTTTGAAAAGAGACAAAAGCTAGACAAAACTGCAATCCAAATGATTTTTGTTGGCTACGATGAACATTCCAAGGCGTATCGCTGCTACAATACGTCTAAGAAGCAAGTTGTAGTAAGTCGAGATGTTCAGTTCGGAGATTTAAATGAAAAACCGCAAAGAAAGGTACCCATCCAAACACCTGTTGAAGTTATACCGAAAATGCAATGTGATCCTGAATCTGTACATTTTAAAGCCGATTTTAGTGTGAAATCTAGTGAAACATCATACAAAGATATTGAACAATGTGCTTCTCATAGAGAGGGAGATCCAGATGCAGAACTACAAGAGTTTGATGTGCTTCCACAAAGTTCGAGTAGAAGGGAATCGAAAAGGTCGAATAAAGGGGTTCCTCCGATTAAGCTAATCCAGGAAATCAATGTAATTCAAAGTTCTGACATAGAACCAAAGAACCTAATGGAAGTCATGTCAAGCTGTTACAAAGAACAATGGTTTGAAGCAATGAAAGATGAGATGAACTCCTTGAAGCAAAACCGCACTTGGGATTTATGTGAGTTACCACAAGATTGAAAATCAGTCGGAAGTAAATGGGTTTTCAAATTAAAGACTAGTCTAAATGATAAAGGAAGACGATTTAAGGCGCGGCTAGTCGCCCAAGGCTTTTCACAAAAATATGGAACTGATTATGATCATGTATTTGCTCCGGTTGTTAAGTTAACGACATTCAGAATACTTTTGTCAATTTATAAAAAAGAAGGATTTGAGGTTCAACACTTGGATGCGAAAACGGCGTTCCTCAACGGTGACTTAAAAGAAACCATTTACATGCGGCAGCCACCTGGTTTTGAAGTTGAAGGAAAGGAACACTTGGTTTGCTTGTTGAAGAAAAGTATTTATGGATTGAAGCAGGCAGCAAGATAATGGAACGAGACAATACATACAGTATTGATAACAGCACAGTTTCTTCAAAGTAAAGTTGATGCTTGCCTTTATTCGAAGAAGGAGAAAAGTGAGTGGTGCTTCATACTCATATACGTTGATGATATCATTGTGGCAAGCAAATCAAAACACTTGATTCTTTTAACGGAGAGGATACTTTCATCGAAGTTTCAAATGAAGAAGAAGAATTTGGGCATCATAAAAAACTTTTTGGGTTTGCAAGTTGACAAGGATAATAGAGAAAACTATACTTTAAATCAAGAGAATTATATTCAACAAATAGCAAGAGACTTTGGTTTAAAAGATTCGAAGTCATCAAATGTTCCTATGGATCCAAACTATGGCAAAGGCATCGAAGATTCTGAAGTTTTGATGGATAACGGTAAATTTCAAAAACTAGTTGGTTGTCTTCTGTATATTTCAGTGAACACAAGGCCAGACATATCTACAAGCGTTTCAATATTGGCACAACGGGTTAGTCAACCTAGACAGATTGATTGGATTGCATTGAAACGCATACTTAAACACCTGAAAGGAACTTCAAAAGTTAAGTTGCTTTTAAGTAATGACAACAGCGAAGTTGAATTCTTTCACGGATATGCGGATGCAAATTGGGCTGAGGACAGAATCAGTCGTAAGTCAAACAGTGGCTATATATTTAAGGTAAACGGTGAAGTTGTGAGCTGGGCATGTCGCAAACAAACTTGTGTGGCACTCTCATCTACGGAGGCTGAATTTATCTCATTGTCGGAGGCTTGTCAAGAAGCATCGTGGATTCGTCGGTTACTGGCTGATATGCAACAATCAATTACTGAACCTACGATAATATACGAAGATAATCAAAGCTGCTTAAAGATTATACAAGAGGAACATTTTTCAAACAGAACTAAGCACATAGACACACGCTATCATTTCGTTAAAGACTTTATCAAGAAAAAGACCGTGGTTTGCAAATATTGTCCAACTGAATCTATGCTAGCAGATTTACTTACAAAACCATTAGGACCCGGAAGACATAAAATGCTTCGTGAAAGATGTGGTCTCGTTGAATAAATGAGGAGGAGTGTTGGAGATACATTTACACCACGTCGTACACTTGGTATTCACTGTGTTTTTGAAACACTTTATAAATGTACTTAGAATAGTACACAATCAAAATTCATTCTAAATAATGTAATATAATTATTTTCATTCATCAATATTCTGTTCTCGAGTAATAAACTATTATTTCTTATATTGTTTTAATTGAGCCGTTTATATTTCTACAACGAGACCCTTATAATGTTTTAAACACAGCACGGGCGAGGGAGAAATTAGGAGGGGAGAGAAAGGAGGTGTCGATGAACATTGGTTTTGAATGTTTGCAAATTGAAATGGCAAGGGAAAACTGTGCCGGGTAAGTTATTCCATAATCGTGTTGTGCGACTAAAAAACGAATCTCTATATTTGACGGTACGACCAAAGTTAGGCTCAAGGATGAACTGATGAGCATTCCTAGCGAAGCGGGTATCACGGGTGAATTGATAAAGGGGAGGAATGCAACTGGCTACTTCGAGTGAGCATTGTTTGTGAAAGAAGCGATAAAACAGGGAAATACATGAAACATTCCGACGGTGTTCAAGAGATGGGAATGAATCCATGATAGCTTTGTTTCCAATCAGTTTTAACGCTCTGTTTTGAATTCTATCCAATAAATTGAGAGAAGATTGAGCAGCACCTGCCCAAAAGTGTGAGTTATACTCGAGTTTTGGACGTATATACGCCTTATAAATGGTAGCCAGATCAGAAGGGGTGAAAAATTTCTTACATCGATCGATATAGAAATCTTAAGCATTTAGCAGCATTCTTGGCGGTCTCGAGTATGTGATCATTCCAACGAAGATCGTCGTTAACACACATACCGAGTACTGAGAGCTTTTCGGTTTTTTCGATGCAAGTGCCATTTAAGGACAATGGCATAGGGGGTATATTTTGCTTCAACGACAATAGACAGCATTGAGTTTTCGAAGCATTAAACTCCACACGGTTTTTCTTACCCCATTTAACAATGCTGTAAATGTCGGAGTTTAATGAGCTTGTCATAGGATACCGTTGCAATTCCACTTCTGAAGGAGATGGACGTGAATTTGGGAACGAGTACGAAAAGCTGAGAGTAGAGTCGTCGGCAAAACAATGAAGTGGATTAGAAGTTTCAGACAAGAGATCATTTATAAAAATGAGGAAGAGAGTCGGAGACAAAACGGAGCCCTGGGGAACACCAGCATTTATTTTTTGAAGATCAGACTTAAAACCGTCCAATACAACATGTATTGAACGATCTAGAAGGTAATTTCTAATCCAACGAATAAGGGTTACGTTGATGGATGCCAAACGCACGCATTTTCGGTAAGAGAGCCTGGTGCCAAACTCTATCAAATGCCTTAGAAATATCAAGCGCAATAATCTCACTTTCTCCAAAACAATGTAAAGATCTGTTCCACTCTTCGGTGAGATATGCCATCAGATCACCAGTGGAACGATTGCTGCGAAAGCCGTATTGCCGGTCATTAAGAATCTTTCGATCTTCGAGATTTCGATTGCTTTGGCCAACTAGGAATTTTACCCTCGTAGATACCAGGAAAATGTTAGCTAAAACTCTTGTTCGGCACTACATATGGTAGTCAAATTTTTTTTAAGGTCGATAGTGTAAGTCAGAGAAATCTAAACGTCGCGTCGCGTTTACGTGCAATTTCTTTTAAATCATAGAACTCCCGTACTACTTTTTAATTTAGTCAAACTATAATCTGTTCAATTTATATTTGCAGTACAGGGAAGATAGGATATTTGCCTTTCAGTCTGACCATTATGGATTTCAATAAGCTATATTTAATTTAAAGCTCTTACAGGATTGCCGTAGGAGCATTAAAAATTGCCGCAAATCTCAGAAAAATATTTGCTACCAAAAGCTCGAAAAGGCTTAAATTCTGAAAGTTACATAGCACAAACCAAAGAAAATGCCATATGAATTTCTATCAACTTGGCAATGGTAACTCTGATTCAGTGTTTTTTTTTAATAAACACAATAAGGGTTGGTCGTAAATTGGCGATCAGTCTCCTTTCACTAATGGTGTATATAGGTCATGGTGATTCTCAGTGATTCTCTTTCTTATTTCAGTGGCAATTTCTTAAGTTAAGGTGCCGTGCAAACAGCAGCAGGCACCAGTGTTTCTGAAAAAGCTCTCTCATAAGGCCTGTACTGCAAATATAAATTGAACAGAGCATAGTTCCCGTTGTCTAGAAGACCTGATCAAATTATAGTCCCCCGTTTTACATGTCTTACTTCGGAGCGACAGTTCAAGAATTAAAATTGAATAAAATGAAAAAAGTCCAATTTGACATTTTTTTTATAATTAGCCCTTATAATGTTATAAATAACAACGCCAGCACTTAGGAAATGTGGAGGGGTTTTAAATTCTTGTACATCGCAATTAATCGAAAATCGAAGTACTCCACATTAGACTAGTACAGCTAAAGAATGAATCTCTGTATTTTACAGTGTGCCCGAAACTAGACCCAAGGTTAAACTGATGAGCATTCTTAGCAAGACGGGTATTACGGCAAAATTGTTTCAAGAAGGAATTTAGCTGGCTAAATCATTAGAGCAGTTTATAGAAAAAGCGATAAAACAAAGTAAAGAGACATTACGCCACCGGTGTTCGAGAGAAACAAATGTTTCAGTAATAGAACTGTCTCCAATTATTTTAATGGCTCTATTTTGGATTCTGTCAAAGAGGTGCAGTGAATTTTAGGAGCACCTGTCCCAGTTATGGAAGTTACACTCAAGCTTAGGCCGAATGTATGCTTCATAAATTGTAGCCAGATCAGAAGGGGAAAAAAACTGCTTACATCTTCTGAGCAAACCTAAACATTTTGCCGTATTTTTTGCAACATCAAATATGTGATTATGCTACAAAAGACGGTTTCTAACACACTATTCTACCATGCTGTCAAGAGCGGAATTTGATCAATTTATCATACGCTGCCATTGCAAACCAACTAGAATGGTTGTTTGCCGAGGCGAAAAAAACATGGGGTTCAAGTGTACTGCGACCATAGATCTATTGTGCCACCGTTTAGAGCTGACTGCCAATATATCCTTGTCTTTGGTGGATGATTGCTTTACACCTACTTCATGAGTTTTGCAGAATCTGCAAGTACAACTGCTGACCAAGCCAAGGATATTGAAGACTGTCAATCATAAACATATAACATGAGGAATTTCTGGTTACAGCTGGTTCATTAAATATAAAAACAACAGCTTCATTTTTAAACGAACTGAATTTCGGTTAATTTATGTGTCCTAGAGGACAGACATTCATTCAATGTTTTCAGGAAATTTTTTTTAAGTTTTACTTGCGCGCTTACGAGTATTACCAGAACACGAATGGCATTGAGTTTTAAATTTACATCCAAGTTAGAAAAGCGAACTCGAAAAAGAGTCTGCTAGTAGATTATAAATGCCATTCAACTAAAACTTTGATAAGAAACTTCATCGATCATATTTTTTTCTACACAATAACAAACAACAATGATTACCTTATCAGAAGCACGCATCCCACAGAAATGCTCATAATTGATTAGCCTTGTAACAAATGGATGATCTGAGCAGACATCGCAATCTTTTCTCTTTGCCCGAAGTTTTATATTACGAAACATTGATTTGTTTCCATCAAACAGCAACAAGCGTCCACTTAGAGTATCGCCCATATCAAGAGCGACTTTAATTGCCTCTAGTGCTTGGAGGGAACCAATGACACCAGTAACTGCAAAATACGATAGATTGTCGTAAAATTTATCATTAGCATGATTTCAACTTTACCTGCTCCTAAGACCCCACCATCTCCACAATTGGTTACAGTCTCAGGTGGCGGAGGAACTGGAAAGATACATCTATAGCAAGGTCCTCCATTAAAATTGTAAACAGTCAGTTGTCCATCAAACTAAAATGATTCATTTGAATGTCGTTAAAAAGATAAAAGAAAAACTTATAAATTTACCTGCAGAGCACTTCCTGAAACTAAAGGCTTCTTTTTGATGACACAAGCATCATTCAACAGATAACGCGTGGCAACATTGTCACTACAGTCCAGAATTACATCGTATTGCTCTACAATATCCAATGTGTTGTCACTGTGCATTTGCCGCTGATAAGTGACGATATTCACACTCGAATTCATTTTCATCAAGGCCGACTCGGCCGAAACTACTTTGGGAATGCCTACATACTGCTCTGTATGTAGGATCTGTCGGTGAAGATTGTTCATGTCCACATCGTCATAGTCTGCCAGACCGATGGTTCCTGCACCAGCTGCCGCCAAGTACTGAGCTGCGGGACAACCCAGTCCTCCAGCTCCTACGATCAGAAATGAGGTCTTCTTGAGTTTCAATTGTCCATGTACACCTCCGAATTCGGGTAGAATTAGCTGACGACTGTAACGTGCTATTTCATCGTTTGTTAGCAATCTCGGGGGCGTTGGAGGTGGAGCGCTTTGTATCTGAGATGCAGACATATATGAATGTGTGTCACGTCGGTTTTTGTTTATTTTATTCGAATTTCTTACCTGACTTCGTTTGAGTTCTGCTAATTCGTTTTCTTTTTCTATCAGTTGTAATCGCAGATTTTTGATTTCAATTTCAAGTATATCTTTTTCGTGGTTCATTGTGATGCTTTGATGAATAACTTTGTTGTTAACAATGAGACTTTTTATAAATTTAAGATAAGAAAACAAAACGCAATTCAATTTTTGTTAGCAAGACAACACAAGAAAAGAAACAAAAAATGCACTGCGGCGAAAAGTCAAATATTTGACAGCTGTTGAGCAGCTGTGATATGTGTAGTAGAATAAAAGTTGTATTTATTTCGCTAGTTTAAGGTAGGTGGCGAAACAAGCAGAAGAAAGAGGAAATGATAAGTTTCGTCAATTCAATGAAACGGTTTTTTTATTTAAATGTTGAGTTTATATGTAAAGGGTGGGCCAAGTACAAGATTCTTTTTAAAATGCGAGAAAATGAGCAAAATTATTTTTTCCATGTATTATGGAGTAAGAGCAAACATTCTCATTGAACACAATACCGTTCAAGCGGGTGGTCGTGCGCCTTCAATTCCTGAGTCAATGACTTTATGAGCTAAAAATCCGAGATTAATTAATAATTAATAGAATTCTCCTCAGGGTATAGCCTGGTCAAAATAGACATTCAAGGTTACATAAATTCGCACAAAGCTGAAAATTGGCATGAATGTTGGGAACACTATTTCAAACAGTTTGTAGGAAGTCCCCATCGATCCGACGTGTGGAAAAAAAATTATTCAAGGTCAAATGTTGCAAAAATCGGTTTTTTGCATTTTTCAGCTAAACGGAAAACTTTATCATAAAACAGGTGAGACAAAAATTATTCATCATAAAATTATCTATATAAATTGTCTTAACACTTTTTCTCCTAAGAATCACCATTTTGGAGATACAGCGATGCAAAAAGTTGAAAAAGTTGTGTTCTTCATAATATGTATGTCAATTACCGTTATATACTCGTACATTACAGAACGGTAATACAAGTAAAAATATTAGTTTTCGTGGCGTATACATACATTATATACAATTCTAAAGCCAGATATACACTGTTCAAATGCATGACAAGCACGCGCAAGTGTATTGGTGAGAAAATCACACGTATAGATTGGATGTAGGATTGAAGCAAAATGAAAATGTTTTGATTTTCTTTCAATCTAGCGTCCCGAATTGAAGTAGTGTATATGCAAGATTGATGATTGATCATGCATTTATTGGTTCATTTGTGTATAGTACGTTGAAGAGATGATATCACAGTACAATATAAGCACTGATTTAAATATTAAAATGGTAAACAAAAATTGTATGATGAAGTGGACAGACAAAATAAAACAAATTACCTACTCGGATAAAATTGAAAAAATCTCAAAGAAATTCGTAAAATCACAATTTTGCAGAACAAAACTCGTCCTCCATGTAAAAATAAAAGATTGAAGGCTCATGCTTGATGTGTGTATATGCAACTTTAACCCGAATTACGAATACACTTGCACGTGCACGTGCACGTGCTTGCCATGCATTTGAACAATGTATATTTGGCTTAAGAATATAAACTCGAAAGAAAACCCATTCCCTCATTTTATGTGACCGTACGGCATTGAGCATCATTTAAATATTATTAGTCCCAAGCGTTCCTTCGTAGTAAGAACAAGTAGTTATTGCAAACAGAATTTGTGCAGTTTTTTGTTTGTAAAAGAAATGTCTAAATTTTGGTTTATTTGTAGTACAAATTTGGCCGAAAGTGAAATTGTTACTGTTGAGCGTGGCCTAAAGACATTAATTGATGCAAGTGTTGAAAGAGGTGATGAATTTTCGGAATACTTAAAAGACCAGACTTCTGTGACAATTCGTGTGCAGTGTCGGAAAAATTACACTCGGAAGAGTACCATTACCGCAGTTAAAAGACGTCACGAACAAGAACAAGCTGGTACATCAATAATAAGTCCTCCTCGTACTAGAGCACGCGTAAATGATACAGGTTTTTGTTTAGGTTACGTTAGGTTAAGATGGCTGCTGACCGGAAAAGCCAACACACTTAGACCAGTATTTGGTCCGTTGTGATACCACAGGCAGGATTTCAAAAATTACCCTTACTCGTTAAACCATTTTGAGCTAACAATGAAGCATTTGAGACAGTGAATGTCGGAATTGTTTTTTGTTTAAAAGAGTGCTGTTTATACTGTGGCAATGAATTGAATGAAGCATTTGAAATGAAAAAAGCACTGCAATATCGGCGTCAAATTTGTAATGTAAGTACGTGCTTAGATAAGTTTCGGTACTTATCTTTTGTAAAAAATACTCATAATCGCTTTCGTCATTTCCAATAGTACTATTTTTCAATTAGATACAAAATTTTCAACTCAACAGGACCACAATAGATCGTTGAATAGGCCTACCGGGGAAGCCACCTTAAAAAAAACGCGCCAAGTGCACTACCTCACGGGTGGCGCGGAGCCGTGTGCATGTTATGAAGAATACAACTTTTTCAACTTTTTGCATCGCTATATCTCCAAAATGGTGATTCTTAGGAGAAAAAGTGTTAAGACAATTTCTATAGATAATTTCATGATGAATAATTTTTGTCTCACCTATTTTATGATAAAATTTTCCGTTTAGCTGAAAAATGCAAAAAACCGATTTTTGCAACATTTGACCTTGAATAATTTTTTTTCCACACGTCGGATCGATGGGGACTTTCAACAAATTGTTTGTAATAGTGGTCCCAACATTCATGCCAATTTTCAGCTTTGTGCGAATTAATGTAACCTTACCCCTATTTTTGAAGCTAATTTGACCGGGTTGAGATCGATGACGAATTGATTATCGTGAATTGAGTCTCACACTCTCGGTACAGCAGCCACATTCTCGTCTGTGCGCACCGTATGACGACGGGGACCATGAGTCATTGACATATTATAATAAGTCAATGCCATGAGTGTTGTGCACTAGCATACCAGTCTCACGAACTTTTTGCACAAACTTGCTTACAGCAAGGGCGGTGAGTGTTTCATTTTGGCCAAACTTCTTTTTAAAAAACTCACTGTTTGGGAATACACAGTAGGCTGTCCCGTCGTTGTTTGAAGAAAAACACAGCACTCACACTCACTTCGGAAATAAATTTTCAATATTTCCCAACGTTGTTCAAGCGTAAAGCGACTCATTTCGTTCCGCGGAGTTGCGATACTGACTTTCAGTCAAAATTTCGAGAGGGAAACAGCTATCAATGTCAAGATAACCACTTGATGGCCCACCCTGTACATTAGCTTTCTTCTTATTTCTTGCAATTTGAAATAATTAATAATTAATAATTCTTACGGAGCCGAAAAACTTACTTCTTAAATTTTCAGTTATTATATGCGTGTTGCCATCCGAGTAGAAGTTAGCAAAAATGGTACAATGATCTGAAATGTACATAGGTATATAGGTAAAAATACACTTGAGTTTTATAAGGCTCAAAAGTAAGAAACAAATCTAGAGGTTGGTGGGCTGACCTGAAACATTAGGAACTAGCATTGGTTTTTCAACCAACCTCGGTCAGAACTCAGCAAAAACCTCAACACACCTTCCTTCTGTCATCCTTGTCTGATGAATGAATCATGTTCCGGGAAATTGTAGATTTCAACCATGAAGTTTAAGTTAACCCACGCATGAATGATATGATGGTGGTATATGCCCCATTCTTCTGAAGAGGTGTTCTTCCTCCCTGGTAAAAGCTTCGCGTGAGCTTTTCAATCGCTCCCAAGTTTTGTAATCTTCCCTTGAAGTTGAAAGATAGCATTTGTGCACACTGTACAAATCTTCGTCCTCCTCCTACTAAAGGTCATGGAATAATTGAATAATCATCAGCTCAAGAAATATCTCGAAAATCGAATGACCAGCAATACGGCTTTCGCAACAATCGTTCCACTGGTATATCTCACCGAAGAATGAAAGACATCTTTACATTGCTTTGGAGAAAGTAAAATAATTGTGCTTGATGGAATCCATATTGGACGTCTTCAAGTCTAATCTTCAGAAAATAAATGCTGGTATTCCCGAGGGCTCCGTTTTGTCTCCAATATTTTGTCATGGTCTATATTTCTTTTTCTTAATGTTTTTGTTTTAACACAGTGCGAGCGTTTTGGAAATAGAATAAGAATTGAGTAGGAGGTAATGATATAAATTTGTCTTAAATGTCTGGATATTGAAATCGGAGGGAAATATAGAGTTGGTTAAGGAATTCCACATTCGTGTGGTAGGGCTAAAAAAGAATCTCTATATGTTTGACAGTACGTCCGAAATTAGGCTTTAAGGTTTACTAATGAGCATTCCTAGCAGAGCAGGTTTTACGAAACTGTTTAAGGAGAGAAATGTAACTGGCTATTTCAGCAGAGCACTATTTGAAGAAGTAGCGATAAAACAGTGATAAGCAAGAAACATTTCGACAGTGTTCCAACGAAACAAATGTTTCCGTAATCGATATGTCGCTTATCAGCTTATCAGTAGTGATTTTTTGTATGCGCCTGACCAAATATGAGAGTGATACTCTAGTTTTGGGTGTAAGTATGCTTTATGCTTCACGAGTTCCCAAATCAAAAGGGGAACAATGTTCTTACATCGTCCGAGAAAACCTAGGCATTTCGCAGCATTTTTGACAATATCTGATTTGTGGTCGTTCCCAAAAGTTGTTCAATAACACACATACCAAGAATCGAAAGTTTTTCAGTTTCCCCGAATGCAAGTTCCATTCATTATACATATAATGAATGGAAAAGGCGGTACATTCAGCATTAACGACTGAAGATAGCTTTGACTTTTGGAAGTATTAAATTCCACACGAATATTAATGCCCCATATAACGATATTGTTCAAATCTGATGTCGTTTTTATTTGGCAATCCGGAAGCCTTCCGGACTCTTCTGAAAGTGTTCAATTGGGAAAAAATGACAGTTCTGATTCTGAAAAGAAGAGAAATTTGCTTCTGGATTTGAAATCAGAAGCAAAACCAGAAGCACTCACACATTCATGTACTTAAACGTCAACCTCAACAGCTGTGATTTTTGGTATCCAAATTGTGCGAACCAGGGTTGGCCGAATTAACTACACTACATTTTCTACATGATTTACTACGTTTATGAGGTGTTGAAGCGAGCTTGAAGCTCGCTTCGAACCTTTATATACCTGTATTGAGTTGAAATGAGCTTCGTTCGACTCGATCCCAATCGCTCAGCGGTGTCGAGTAGAAATGTGGGTCGAAAATCCGACCCTAATCCAACTCGATCTTTCGATACTGCATATAAACGTATTATTTAACTACGCGTAGTTTATTGAAGAAACTACATGCCTAATTTACTACAATTTGTTACGTCTGCTACATATGTATGTAGTTAATTCATAAAAAATCAATATAATAAAGGAAAAACAAAAACAATTTTGCACTTTTATGATCTAATGAAGGTTTATAAAAAAACAGTTTTATTTACCATAAGGATGAAGAATTGTAGGAATAACTGAACGTTTAATTTAAAAATTAAAATTTCAAATGCACAACTGACAGTTAATTGACAGCAATGCTACAATTTGTTACATTAACTACAATTAACTACATTTAACTACATTAACTACATAAACTACGTAGCAGACCTAACAAATGTAGTTATTTCTAAAAAGTGAAAATTCGGCCAACCCTGCTTTTAACAAACATTTTTCTTGATTTTGATTATTGTACGCAATTGATGTTTCACATATACAATCAAACAAAACTTCAGAATCATCAGAAGCAAACAAAAGTGTTCAGTTGGGATTCCGGATCGGAGAGAGATTCCGGAATCCGGATTGCCAAATAAAAACGACATGAGTTTAATGAGCTCAACATATTCTGCAGTTGCAAGTTGCAACTCGACATTCGAAGAAAAAAGTGAATCTGGAAAGGAGTATGAAAAATGTATGGTGCTGTCATTATCGAAGCAGTTTAGTGGATTAGCAGTTTGAGACAGGAGATCATTTATAAAAATAAGAAATAGTGTTGAAGAAAAAACGAAGCCTTGTGGTACACTAGCATTTATTTTATGAATTTCAGACTTGAAACCCTCTAAAACAACATGTATTGAACGGTCAGAAAGTAATTGCTAATCCAGCCAATTAAAAACCCGTTGATACCAAAAGCTTGCACTTTCAATAAGAGAGTTTCAATGCCAAACTCTATCAAATATTTTAGAAATAACAAAACGGTGTAACGATTCATTTCACTTTTCGGTGAGAAAAGCCTTTAAATCGCCAGTAGATATGTTACAACGAAAGCCTTACTGACGGTCATTGAGAAACTTTCATTTTTCGAGATATTTCATGAGCTGACAATTGATCAGCGTTTCCATGACCTAGCAAAAAATGGATGTCAGAGTAATTGGTCGGTGTTTGGAGGGTAAAGATAAATCGCCATTTTTAGAAATTGGTTGCACAAATGCTTTTGATATACTTTCGAGCCAGGTGATTTGAGTACATCGAGATTTTTTGGGTACTCTAGCAACTGTAAGGGCTTGAAAATGTGGTGGTCCCAAGGAAAAATAGACGTCCTCAAGAACAGGTGGAATTCTGTCACTATAAATCAACGTAGAATTTGCTTCAATTTCTTCTACAAACACATTGGCCTTGTCTATTGAACTAAGTTGTTGAGTTTAAATTAAGTATTCTTAACGAATGACCAAATGCTTTTACTGCTTTTAGGACCACTGCTGTATTTTTTGTCTAATTTTTGCTCATGTAATTAATAACCGAAAAAACGATTCTCGATTAAAAGGCTTCAAGTATCCATTATAATTGGTGCCCTGATGGGCTAAAAAAATTTGAACCCTCATAAACAGAATGGGCTTTAGCTCATCGGACTTGTGTAGGGGCTTTCAGAATAAAGAGACGCATGAACCCTCATCTCACTTAGTTTGGAATGCCACATCCTAGCCAGAACCAGAAAAGCAGCCATAGGAAAATATTTTTCAGACGAATCAGGGTCCCGTCTGCATAGACGGGGAGTGGAGGAGAAGAAATAACCACGAACTGAACGGGCTGTACAGCGAAACTGACCCAGTCAAACGAATCAAAGTCCAACGAATGAGATGGTTAGGTCATGAAGAGCGAATGGACCCGAATACTCCGGCCTGGATATTCTTCGAATCCAACCCCGAGGAACGGCACAGTAGAGGAAGGCAGCGACTCAGGTGGCGAACACAAGTGGGGGAGGACCTCAACCAACTTGACGTGCGAAACGCGAAACTGGAGACAGCTAGCTAGGGATCGAGTTAGCTGGAGAAGCTTGTTAGTCTAGGCCCTGGTCCACCCCGGACTGTAGCACCACCTCAAATAAGTAAGTAAGAATTTGGCAACATCTCTGTCCTGCCGCTAAAGAACATCTTAAAATTCATTCCACTTTCACACCACTTTCACACCATCGAGGTCCCAGCTAGATTGTACGGCTTGCCGAATCATCACCCCTGTTAAACCAACTTTAC
The DNA here is from genome assembly GCA_911387755.1 of Chrysotoxum bicinctum. NCBI lineage: Eukaryota > Metazoa > Arthropoda > Insecta > Diptera > Syrphidae > Chrysotoxum > Chrysotoxum bicinctum. The sequence goes on from OU426988.1 coordinate 162,437,705, forward strand.
CTAAAGGTTACGATATGATAACTCGATATTTGTAAGGAATTACAAAAGTTTTGGATACAAATCCGGATCAAAACGAAAATTCCGTCAATAGAAAAGAAACCAATACAAATTTTACTTTACATTATTTATTTCATTCACAAAAATATCATCGTTCTATACAACCTTATAGTTAACAAAATGATTATCTAATTTAATATCTTCTTGGAAAAATAACTGCCAAAATATTCAATATAACATTTAGATGCTTTTGTGCATTATTAAATATATAGTTGCGCACTTAAATCGATTGCGTTGTTAAATTTCTTATAATGGTTAATTTAAAATTAACTTTGGCACATAATACATTACAATAAGCTAAAATCTTATTCGTTAAGGGCTTAGATCCTTAATATTTAGGTAAATAAATGTGATGATGATCGCGTGTGTATGCAAGCTTGTGAGAAAAATATTCATTTTTGTATTGCTTGTTCGAAATTCGAAGTTTTTAAGTCAAATTAATATTTAATTTAAAATTATTTGCTTAAAACTAATTTCATATTTTTCTTATTCTTAAATTAAACAATTTATATACAACCTATATACATAGTACATATAATTATTATTATTATTTTAGTAAATAATAAAAGTTTTACAACTTGCTGTTTAATTTAAAACTGAATGTAAGTTACTATTGTTTTATTGCAAATATGTTATTTCATATAATTTTTTTTCACTCGATTTTATTTTAGTTTAATATTTTACTTGAGGAATAAAATTAACCTATAATTCTCGTTTAAAATTTTTGTGATGCCTTCATGCTTTCGACAGGTAGAGTGACTAGTGGGTTTTATATAACAAATATTCAATTTAAACCAGTCTTATTAATTAGATTTGTGTTAAAATAATCTCAATGGCACTATTAAAAATACCCACTTTTTGTTTTAAACCTTTTGTCATGTTAAATGCCTTTTGTGTAGTTTTATACCTATAAAAATCCTATAAAAATTAAATTCAATAAATTATAATAAATATTGCTATTGAGAGGAAAGTGCTTTATACAAAAACAAAGCAATAATGCACATTTCCCATTTAGTAGTGATATCGAAGTAGCGTCGTCTCTCGTAATGTATCCGTATCTGATTCTTCATCACTAGATGGCGGTGTTTCTAGTATTGGAAGAGCTAAATCTAGATATTCCTCATTAGCATTTACTTTCGCTAAGAGAATTTTGTCCAGATTTTCAACAATTTCTGTAAATGTAGGACGAGCATTGGCGTCAAAATGCCAGCATTGACGCATCAACATGTAGCTGCAAGGGGAAAGAAAAATTATTTTAATTTACAAAATGTACATAATTGTATTTAAATAGAAAATATTTATGTAACACTTGAAATAGTCGGTTGAAATGTAAAAGACATGTATTACACGACTTTTCACATTTGAAGAAAATTAGATAGAAGCATACTTTTGGCAACAATAAAGTCGTATTTTGTAAATAATGAGACATTATGACTAAGAATATCTTTCAATATATTTGGATTTAAAAATATTTTTATTCATTTTTTATTTTTTTTTTGTTGGAAAATTTAAATACAAAATTAAGACATCAATGCCTACGAGATGGAGATATTACAAAATTTCTATTCCTCATAAAATTTCAAAGCCAATTTAAGGTCCTAACAAATTGTATGGACATAAATATGGTTTATCTTCTGAAGTTTATAAGTTGCTTACAGGAAATCCTTTACATATATATACATAAGTACATATATATCTGTACATTTAAAATATATTACAACAAAATATATGTTTCATATAATTCTACGCGCACTTAAGGGATTATGACCGCCATTTAAATTTTTGAGCACAGTGCGAGGGTTTTAGGAAGTTGGAGAGGATTTAAAAAGAGATACCGATACAAATTCTATTTGAATATTAAAATGGAAAGGAGATATGGAGCCGGGTAAGGCATACCACATTCGTGTAGTGCGGCTAAAGAAAGAACCTCTGAATTTAAAAGTACATCTGAAGTTGAACTCAAGGGTAACCTGATGAGTATTCCCTGAAGTACGAGTATTACGGGCAAATTGTTTGAGGGGAGGAATGCAATTGGCTATTTAACTAGAACAGTGTTTATAAAAATAACGGTAAAATAATGAAAGACAAGAAACAATGCAGCGGTGCTTGATAGTGTAAATGTTTCTGTTATGCTTCTATCACCTATCATTTTTAAGGCTGTTTTTTGGATTCTATCCGAAAGAATCAAGTTCGTTATTTGAGCAGCTGACCAAATATGGGAGTTATGTAAGTTGAAATTTAATTTCAAGTTCAATTGATTTTTATTTCATAATTTGACAACCTTTAAACAAGGTTTTAAATTTTAGTTTTAAATTGTACTTATATAATTTTTTTTTTTAATTTTTAAACGAAAAACTAAAAAATTCAATTAAATTAAAAATGTTTCTAGAATGCTTCATTCAGTATTTGGATTCTGTAGAACATAACTTTTCTTTAAAAATGGTATTGATTCGTTTTATCTCGTTCGCAGTTAAGAAGTGCTGTTATGTGGGAGCGGGTCATAATTCTGGTTTTCAAAATTCTGTTTGGTCAAAATTCTGTTTTTTTATAAAAATTCTGTATGGTCAAAATTCTGTTTGTCCAAAATTCTGTATTACTAAATTCTGTCAATGCAAAATTCTGTATTTCAAAATTCTGTATGTGCAAAATTCTGTTTCCTGAGCAGTGAAATTCTGTCTAAGAAAAATAACCATTCACGTCAAAAAATATATATAACAATATGATAACATATGATTTATGATTTCAATCTAAGCGTGATGAATATACGCCCCTCTTTTACAATATTAAAACTGTGTAGTACTATTTTATAATCCTGTCAGTAGGTATACTAAAATTAAAATCATTTTAAGTGTATATGTAAGGTAGGGGGGCCAAATAAGGAACTGTTCCCAATAAGGCCCACTTGTCAGAAAACACAGAAACGAACAAATAACGGGACTTTTTCTGCTTTGCATATTTAAACCATGTCTACAAAAACACATACAAATGAAAAAAAGCCAGCTGCGCGATTTATGTCTTGACCTACAGTTCAATGAAGTTCGTCTGGGGGTGAAGAACTACCAAATTATAAAAAACTAGTGTGTTTTGTGTTCTTTTTTTACAAATTAAAACCAAGTAAGTACCTATTTTTGATTTTTCCCGTATAATATATAATATTTTGAGTAAATTACCACAATTGTTTGTAAAAAATGTTTGATCGTTAGTTTTAAATAATTTTTTTTTTAAGTCTTGCATGTTCCTAATAAGGCCCACAAAAATAAGGGATGGGCCTTATTGGGCACACACAAATTTGCTTTTAATTTATTGGGTTTTATATTAAGGGTATTCATGTAACGAGATAATTTTCCGCTTTGTAGAAAGATAGAACTTTCCGCAGCATGTTTTCATGAACACCCCATGAGAAATACTTGCGTAAATGTGGGAAATATTTTGTGAAATGTCAAATTAAAAGTCAGAATCCATACTTCTTTAGTTTACGAGGTTTATTTCTGCACTTTCCGCAGCAAATTTGTGAGATAATTTTATGCGATTTGCAGAAACTTTTTCCCATACAAATTTTGACAGCTCGTTTCTGCGGAGATAAAATTATCTGGTTTACGAGGTTTACGAGGGTTTTCCGCGCTTACATGAATACCTCTATTATATTTTTAATGTGTTTCAGACCAAATGCCAACTTTTCCCAAAAAAGAGCTTCTAATAGAACAGTAACCAACATAAAAAAACGCGTTGCAGGTTAAAGAATATTTTAGTTTTATTTTTTTACGAAGAAGTGAAGTTTAAATTTTTTTTGTTTAAGTTTTTTGCTAAAATTAAGTTTTTTTTTTAATTTGTGTTTTTTGTTAAACTGAAGAGACTATTTTCTTTGAAACAAATTTAAAACAAAATGTTTGTTAAAAGATATTGATTTTTTTGTGTTTTTACTTGCGAAAATCTTAAGAAAACTGAGTGGGCCTTATTAAGAACAACGTAAGCTTTTTTTAAATGTCAAAAAAATAAACTTTTCAATTTAACGAAAACAATAAAATCTATGTTTTCATGTAGATAAAATGAAAAAGAATCGTAACCTTTTTAGTTTACTCGGATACTCTCAAAAATTTAGCAGATATTTTGAAAAATCCGTTAGGTGGGCCTTATTTGGCCCCCTTACCTTACATATATTGTATATTTTTATTATGTTTAAATTATGTATTTTCCATAACAAATATTCTGTTTTTAAAAATTCTGTAAATATGTTGTAAAAGAGAAATCGTTTTGATAATGTAAAAAAGTGCGCACTGTTTTACATTATCAAAACGATTCCTCTTTTACAATATATTTACAGAATTTTTAAAATAGAATTTTGAAAAACAGAATTTTGAAAGCAGAATTTTGAAATGCAGAATTTTGGACATCCAGAATTTTGTACAAACAGAATTATGCGAAACAGAATTTTGGCATGCAGAATTTTGAAAGCAGAATTATGACCCATACCGAATTTCGACCCCAACCCGCTGTTATGTACATCATCATGGATCTCATTCTCGCCAAAAAAAGGTCCTTCTTAACTCTTTCAGTATTGGATATTTTTCTATAAAATGCTTTATATTTTCTATTACCGACATATTACACATTGAACAAATGATCGGTAGATCCTTGCGATGCGGCATCAAGTTCAATCGTACTAGTTCACCTTGCATTTTTGAAAACCACATATTTCAGCTTTTGATTTAAATCGTTGTTAATTAATAATTTCTTTCACAAAGATTATGTTTAAGAATGCTATATGTGGCTCTATGCACTGAAGAAGTCGCCTCCTATGCGATACATTCGAGTTTAAATTTTTCATCAGTTTTAGCGATTAGATTATACAGAGAATCTTTGACTTCCTATCCATTTCAGGATTGAACGTTAAGAATAAAATCCAGTCAGCAGTAATATGCTAATTCTTTAAACTTCTCGAACCAAAAACCTTTTTTCTGCATAATATTCATCGTAATTACTTTAGGTTTGTAGTATATTTTTGTATACCTTGGTAAGGTTTTGAATGACCTCAACAATTCCTTATTTAAGAAACTCTAGATACCTACACATCCGATGGACAAGGGCGTAAATTTAGAAACAAGTATAAGAAGCTGAGTGTACTGTAGTCAGTAAGACAATTAGAGGTTTCAGACAAAAAATCATTGATAAATATGAAGAAGTCGGAGACAAAACAGAGCCCTATGGTACACCACCATTTATTCTATAAATTTAAGACTTCAAACCATACAATACAACTTATATTGAGAGGTTCGAAATGTAGTTTCTAATCCATTGAAGAAAAGATTCATCAATGACAAATGCACGCATTTTCTATAAAAGAATTCGATGCCAAACTCTATTAAACGCTTTTGAAATACCAAGTGTAATAATTAACCTTTCTCCAAAAACATGTAAGGATTTCCGCCACTGTTCGTTGAGATAAATCATCATATTACCAGTGGACCCAGCTACGAAAGTCACACTGATCACTGATGGTCATTGAGAAGCGTTCGTTCTTCGAGATCTTTCAGTACTCTTGAAACAACCAGTTCTAGACACAGAATTCTGCGAAATGATCAAATAAGACCAACTTGCGACTTCATACATGATTTAATTTTTTGCTCTTTTCAGTTTGATGTTGACATAAGAAATACCACTCGAACTTTGAGCTTTATGTGGTATCTACCGTGATTTTAACTTTGAAAATTTAATGGTGAATTTTACTAGCTTGGAGTGGAATGAAATCTACTTTTCTCCGGAGGTGAATGTCAACGTTACATGACCTACTAACTCGGCTTTATGATAACTATGTCCCGATAGTCACTAGGGAATTAAAAGTAAATAGATGTCCCTGGTTTAACAACAACATCAAGTATCTGATAAGGGAAAGGGAGCGTTTCTTCCGGAGATATAAGTGTAATTTTTGTGAGTTCAATAAAAGACAGTTTTTATTTTCTTGTAACAGAGTTAATTTCAGTATCCGCAACTCTAAGCGTGCATACCTTCAACGGAAACTTGACCCGTCTCTTAGCTCTAAAGAACTTTGGAGTAACCTGAAAGAACTTGGAGTAAAAGAAGACAAAAATAAAAGTAAATGCCTTTTTAGTCCGGAAGTAATGTCCAATAATTTTGATTGCGACCTTATCAAGTTCATATAATTCCCCCAGAATTGTTTATTATGCCTCAGAGTGATAACTCTTTTTCATTTGATTGCATCAATGCTTACAAGCTGTACCACTCTGTCAGATCGGTAAAATCGAATGCGATAGGTCCTGATGAAATATCGCCAAGTCTCTTGAAGCTCATACTTTCCATTGTAAGTAATTATTTAATCCATATTTTCAACTTTTGCATTTATAGCGGTAAATTTCCTGATGCGTGGAAAAGTGCTAATATTATACCAGTTCCCAAAAAAATCAAACCCTTCTATCCCTTCTGAGTACAGGCCCATTAGCATCTTATATCCTATCCATGCAAGTTATTTGACAAAATAATGCATGATCAAATCCAAAACTATCTCAATGAACACGGATTGCTTTCAAAGTGGCAATCTGGGTTCCGAAATAAGCACAGTTGTAAATCTGCAGCAATAAAAGTTACGTCAGATCGCTTTGCACTTGATTCTGGCAAATTTGGTGTCATTGTGCTCTTAGATTTTTCTAAGGCATTCGACTGCATTGATCACTCAATTCTTCTTTCTATAAACTTAAGACAAACTTAAACTTCTCTAGATCATCACATAAGCTACTGTGTAACTACCTAGTTGACAGGGTACAGCGAATAAAAACTGGGGTTGGCATTTCAAACCCCTTTATTACAAATCTGGGAATACCCCAGCGCCCCGTCTTGGTTCCTCTGATATTTTCATTATTTATAAATGCCTTTTCCAATGTTATTTCCAATTGCCAAGTTCATAATGTATGCTGATGATGTTGTGCTTTACATTTTTCGTACAACTGGTTTGATGGAGGATTGTATAGCTCGTTAAAATGAGGACTTAAGCCATATCCTTTCTTGGTCTAATGCTAACAGCATGAAGCTTAATCCTGCTAAGTCTGTTGCTATGTTATGTTCTAGAGATGACCTCAACTTTTTTGATTTTCCCGCAGTCGTACTTGACAATGAAGTTATTATCTATGTGAAGGATGTAAAGTTCTTAGGAACCACAGATACCATTAGGAAAATTTACTCTGGATTATGTTCTCTGAGATCTTCTTCAAACTTATTGCTTCCCAATTATTCACTTTTAATTCTTCTTTGCACCCAATTGTGAACAGTGAGTGTAGGTGCAGATTGAGCGTTGCATTCATATACTTCGCTTTGTTTTATTTCTTAAATTTGAATTCTAATTATCTTATTTTTTCTTTCAGTTTTTTTGAAAATAATATACAATTCATATACAATTATATTTTTGAATTCAGTTGTTTATCTTAGATTTAAGAATTATGTTTCATATTTTTGAATATTTAAGAAAACTATGTTACTTGTAAAACTCAAAAAGATTTTGATCTTAATATGTCATTGTAACTGCAAACTGTGCTGCAAACAAATTGACTTTTTCTTGCGAGCTGAAAAATGGAGTGTCATTGAAGATGAACTAGTATTTCGTACGTATTTTTACAAATGGCCAAACATTTTTAATACCTTCGGGACACTGTATTCATCTGTAGTCATGCGAAATTTTGGTTTTTGGATTTTATAGCTAGTAAATCGCTCCAACACATTTCAGGGCTGTGATTCTCTATGAATTCTGTGAACAGCTTATCACAGTTAATTAATTTGCTTAGTTTATATTGATACCACTCATTTAAGCAAGTGAATTCAAATTTCCTTTTCTTTTCTATTTTTTTAACCGAAAGCGAATGTGAAGTGACATTTGAATTTTTATCGCGTTAATTTTTGATAACTCACTCTACCAATGCATGGAAGATCCACTTCTCACTTTCTTGAAATTCACAAAGTTGACCAATTTTATATTACCTAACTTTTTTCTGGTCAGCCTTCAATTGACAGGAAACTTTTGAAGTTTAATTTTCGAATTACCTCCTTTTCGATAATTAGGCCACTCATTTTATTTTCAGGGATTTAAAACCAAAAAAAAATAATTTTGGTTTGGTAAAGAGTCATTCTTATAATTGGATACAAGTCCATATTACAAACCTTTAGTGAAACTAGAGTTGGCATTTTTTCCGGTTTCATTTTCCACAATTTGTTGAACATCTTAATATTGCAAAGAAAAATTATTTCGAAAGGTGATTTAGATATCGTTGCTACGACAAGTAAAAATTGTTTCTCATTGAGGATTTAATTTCCAGATCTAAGTTCTATAGAGGCCACCATTCTGGATGTTAATGTATTCAGTTTTGAGTTTTATAAAGTGAAACCCATTTCAATTAAAATTTTTTTTTTATTTTTATGTCTACATTTGAACAAGGATGTCAGTTAGGCATACAAGTTTTCTTATGAAAAAGGGTTTATTAATATTACAGTCAAACTTCTCTATATAACGAACCTTCAAATGAACAAAAAATTGCTTCTTTATAAAGAAGTCTTATACAAAATTCGTTATATAGAAAATGTAATTTTTTTATAACACTGCAAGTGCTCTTTTATATTAAAAAAAAAAAAAACATTTTAACATTGCTTTATCAATATCACCGTATTTTATTTTTGTTAGTTCTTTTTGGCTTCAATTTGAACTTGCTTTGGCAGACTTTAAAATGTTTTTAGAAGATTAAAAATTCAAAATCAAACGATTGAGATGTTGCCTAAAAGTTCTACTGCATGCATACTTTTCATACATCTATACATACATTCCTTCACTTTAAAGAAAATTCTTCCCAAAACGAGGAGTTCCCTTTTAAAATTAGGAACAAAAATCGTTGTGGACTTTGTTTAAAATTGACATTTCGTTATAAAGAAACAACTTTTGCTTTTGGGTCTAAAAGAATAAGTTCCTTATAAAGAGAATTTCGCTATAGAGAATTTCGTTATAAAGAACATAATTCATGTTGGATATTTTGTAAGGGGAAGGGATCCAAAGTGAAATTCGCTATAGAAGGAATTACGTTATAAGGAAGTTTGACTGTATTTCGTTCTTTTAAACACATGTATGTACATATTCAAATAGCGTTATGGTTGGTGACCAAAGGACAATGTCGACAAATGTTTGAGTTACACCCCTGAGAACGTTACTCCTTGCTTTCAACAAGGAAACTTCTAACTAAACCAACAATAGCCATCTATTTTCCTACTTTTATTAAACAATCTTTTACTGAAACTACTTTTATACCCTAAACTATTTAATTCAGTTATTTTTTTGTACAGAACCCGTAATATACTCTTCAAATCTCTGCGGTACTATTTATATTCGCGGGGTCCCCAAGGAAGCAATCTAGGACCTCTTCTTTTTACTTTGACCATTAACCATATCAAACATTTTACACAGTGTCTCAGCACTTGGCTTTGTGTAATAATTCAAAAAATTCTTTGAATGTTCTTTCGAACTTGTTCAGTTGAAAGATCTTGATGTGTCTCTGAAGTGTGTCTGATGTAAAAAGCAATCCATAATCCATACGCTGTTCCATCTCTCCACTCTCCCCGAGTGGATAGATAGCAAACAAAAAATATTTGTCTAACCCATTCCTAAGAAATTCGTTCTTAAGCCGTACTACGCGAATGTGGAATTCCTTACCACGCTCTGTCTTTTCCTGCCATTGCAATATTCAAGAATTCAAAACCAATGTACACCGACACCTCCTTTCTAACCTCTCCTTTTTTTCTAAATGCTCAAACTGTGTCTCTGGCATATTAAGGGTATAAAAAAAGACCTTTGAAAGTGCTCGAATTATAAAAAAAAACTTAAGTCCGGAAGTATGGAAAGTTGAATAATTCTTATTATTTAGTTGCTTAAGAAATATATTGATCAAAAATTCTTAATGACTTAAGGCGTAACTTTGCCACTGGCAATCTGAAACGATATTTGTTCGATCCAATTAACTCAATTGAGCATTTTTTTATATTAAGAAAAGAACTCAAATAAAGGCTCAAGTGACCTCAAATGATGGCGGTCAGCCATCAGACGAATAGGGGGAATAACATGTAGCATACGAAAACATGCACGTGCCGTAACTATTCGGGACTGGTGGAAGTCTGATCATAGCCTCTCCGTGGCGGCCGCTAGAAACAAGCCTTTAAAAAGGTTTGGCTAATATGATCAGGCTGGTTCCTCAGGTTGGCGACAGGTTAATTCCCTGTCCCGTAAAACTAAATGAATTCCGGGACCGACAACAAGCCTCGCAAACGGACTGATCACACGACGACAACCCACGCAACGAAAACTGAAAAACGATTTACGAATTTTCTTATGGAACGTACGATCACTCTATAGAGCTCGAGCTGCTCAGCAGCTAGCCGATGCCCTGTCAAAATATAAAGCTGACATAACAGCTCTTCAAGAAATCAGATGGACAGGGAATGGTGTTCTACAGAAGAAGGAATATGACATATACTATAGCTGTCATACAAAACACCATGTGCTCGGGGTAGGCTTCCTAGTCAGCGAAAAAATGAAGTCTACCATCATCGGCTTTAACGCTATAAGCGAAAGGCTATGCACCCTTCGCGTGCGAGGCAAATTTACGAACATAAGCCTCATTAACGTTCACGGACCTATGGAGGAGTCCTCAGACGAAGAAAAAGAGACTTACTACGAACAAGTCGAGAGGGCCCTCAATGCCTGTCCAAGGTATGATGTTAAAATCATCCTTGGGGACTTGAACGCAAAAATAGGTCGGGAGCCGGTATTCAGGCATTACGCAGGCACCCATAGTTTGCATGATAACACTAATGACAATGGACTTCGAGTCTTAGAATTGGCAGCATCGAAAAACATGGTCGTTGCGAGTACCAGGTTCCCGCGTAAAGATATCTACAAAGCCACCTGGGTATCACCTGATGGAGTCACTCGTAACCAAATAGACCACGTGTTGATAGACCGTCGCCACTACTCGAACTTGATGACGGTACGAACGTACCGAGGTGCCAATATCGACTCGGATCACTATCTTGTTGGTATGGTTTTCCGAGGGCGGATTGCCTTGCGAAGACGCATTGCATCCGCCGATCAGCTTCGAATCAACACGGCTGCCCTGCGCAATGAAAACACCAGTAACACCTTTGGTAATGCGTTAGGACTCGCCCTAGAATCACTTGATTTAGGGAGAGTAAGTCCTGGAGCCAGTATGCTGGGCGTAAATGAGAAGTGGACACGCCTTAAGAATATTGTCATTAGTACTGCCAACTCCATCTTAGGCAGCAGTCGTAAAAATCGGAACGACTGGTTTGATGATGAATGCAAGCTAGCGACTGAACGTAAGAATGTTGCGTACCGAGCAATGCAACAATCTCATAGAACGCGGGCACGCGAAGAGGAATATAAAGAGCTCAGAAGAATAGAAAAACGGCTACACAGACAAAAAAAATCAGCCTGGGAGAAGAACCTAATCTGTGAAATAGAAAATAGCCGAGAGCGAGGTCCGCACCAGGCGCGGAAGTTCTACCAATCCGTCCGAAACATGACGCAGTACACACCACGCTGCACATACTGCAAGGACGGAGAGGGAAATCTGATCACCGATCCTGAAAGCATACTGGAGCGATGGGAAGTGTACTTTAATGAATTGCTAAATGGACAGCTCACAGCAGAAGTGGAGGCTCCACTACTTCAAGAAGAATACTCTATGTTGCCGCCACCAAGCATAGAAGAGGTTGAGAAGGCTATAGGCCGGCTTAAACAGAACAAAGCCCCGGGAGCCGATGGCATACCAGCCGAATTATTCCATCACGGCGGGCCAGCCTTACGTCAAGCAATTCATGATATTATAGTGCACGTATGGGAGCAGGAAGAAATGCCAGACGACTGGCGAAAAGGCATAATATGCCCCATACATAAGAAGGGATATGTCACAACGTGCAGCAATTATAGAGGTATCACGTTGTTGAGTACCGCCTATAAGATACTCTCTTCTATCCTACAAGACCGGATAACCCCATACGCTAAAACCGTCATCGGACAATATCAGTGTGGTTTCATTCCAGGCAAATCAACAACTGATCAGATCTTCCGCCTATGATAGCATAGCCAGGGTAGAACTTTACAAAGCCATGAGAGAATTCGGCATCCCAAATAAATTGACACGACTATGTAGGTTGACCATGACCAACCTAACAAGCCAAGTAAAAATAGCCGGATTGCTATCCAGACCAATCAACATCTTTAATGGACTCCGACAAGGGGACGGTTTGGCCTGCCTCCTCTTCAACCTGGCGTTGGAGAAAGCAATCCGTGACTCTGGCACGGCAACAAGAGGAACCATCGTCAACAGGTCCAGCCAGTTACTGGCTTACGCAGACGACATCGACATCATCGGAAGAACCGAACAAGCTGTACACGATTCCTTCATCCAGATCGAGCAGGCGGCACAAAATCTGGGGCTGCACATTAGTGAAGGTAAAACAAAGTACATGGTGGCGTCGAATGCGAGAGGAACAGTTGGTCAAACAATCAAGGTAGCGGAGCACGAATTTGAAGTGGTGCAATCCTTTAAATACCTTGGGTCAATAGTAGCAGCCGATAACAATATAGAAGAAGAAATACGCGGGCGGCTTCTCAAATCCAACAGAGCCTACTATATGTAGTCTGTCAAAGCTTTTCAAATCCAGAAATCTCACCATAACTTCAAAACTGCTGCTGTACAGGACCATGGTCCTGCCAGTACTCACATATGGATCCGAGACTTGGGTGCTTAGCAAAAGGCACTCCGACCTCTTAGCTGCGTTCGAGAGAAAAGTCTTAAGGAGAATTGTTGGCCCCGTATGTGAGGAAGGACGATTCCGGAGACGGTACAATCATGAACTGCACGCAATCTACCTTGAAGCAGATATCGTGACAAAAATTAAGCTCGGTAGACTCCGGTGGGCAGGGCACCTAGCTCGCATGAGCGAAGAGGAACCAGCGTTACCACTTCCGGAAAAAAAGTCGAAGTAGATTTGAAGAAAAAAGTGAAGTAAATTGAGAAAATTCGAAGTAGATTTCAAAATGACTTTGTATTTGTATTTAGAAAAAAAAATAGGACTCGAGTTTTTCATCAGTTATTACAAAACGAAAAAGTGGTGATTCAGTCTGTCTGTAGATCTGTTACTCAAGCTGCCGTCTAGAGGAGTAATTATATATTTGTACTTGTGTTGATGCTCATATTTTTATATGGAAGTACTAACTATAATGAAAATAGAGAAAATGAAGTAGTTTTGGGCTTTTTTTTGTAAAATTGAAGTAGATTGAAACAGAGATTTTAAAAAGGAAGTAGATTTCAGTATTTTGATGATGGTGCGAAGTAGGAAGTAGATTTTAAAATATTTTGAAAAAAAGAAGTAGATCTACTTCAATTGAAGTAAAGTGGTACCACTGAGAGGAACCTGCTCGGAAAGTTCTTTGTGGTACATTCTATGGTAGACGGCAGCGTGGTAGACCATGGCGTAGACCAGGACGCCCGAAGCCTTGGGGTGCGCAACTGGATGGCGTCGGCTAGAGACCGGGATAGGTGGAGAGACTTGTTGAAAGAGGCCAGGACCGGAACCCGGTTGTCGAGCCGATGATGATGATGACCTCAAAGAAAAGAACTATCGAAATGATATTTCAGATAGGTCTGTTAATTTCTGAAGTCCTTCTCAGTTTTTATAAATAGTGCTCCAGCGAAATACCTAACAACATTCCCCGTTTTAAGCCATGCTTTCACAATAACTGATCTTCTAAGAATGTATTGATCTCAACTTCCAACGAGCTTTCAAGTTGGAGAATACTTTATAGTCGTGCGTCACGAATGTGGAATGCTCTCTTTTTAGCTCAATTTGCCTCTTTTCATCTATTCAGAAATATGCAGAAATTTATCGTTATCGGTATCTTCTTATTAATATTATCTGGTTTTCTAAGGATCGCTCTTATAAAAGAATAACTTTCTTAAACCCTAAAGTACCTACAAAAGTTTGATGAAATAGACCAAACTGCAGCCCTGTATAGCTAGTTCCGACTATTCGTATTCTCATTTTGGGTGGAATTCATGATCTATTAATTCAGAAGAACTATCTCATTCATGTGAGCTTGATATTGAAACTTACATATTGAGTGAGCACCTTTGGGGCTTTTCCATTCTCTGTCCCGACATCAAATAGCTATAAAGCTCTTCGGCTGACATTATTTGTGGATAAGGTTGTTCGCCGTATGTCATAATCTCCCACAAGAGCACTCCATAGGACCAGCTTGATTATCATAATGAAAAAAAAAACAATTATTAACTTATGCACTCTACTCGGTACCATATTTCAAACTTACACATCACTTTGAGTATCGTAGAACTTTTCCTGCAAGGACTCAGGTGCCATCCATTTGATTGGCAATCGGCCATTTGTATTCTTTCGATAATAATCTGTGTCCTGGATGTCTCTGGCTAAACCAAAATCTGCAATTTTAATGACATAGTCATCACTGACAAGGACATTTCTAGCTGCTAAATCACGATGAATACACTGAAAGAAAAGGAAAATAAATGATTTACTTTTCTTTTTAAATTTCTTACAAACCTACCCTTCTAGAAGCTAAATACTCCATTCCACGAGCCACCTGGAATGCAAACGAAATTAAATTCTTCTCAGTCAGGTGTTCGCGATCGTTGTTATCTAACATCGACATTTCGAACGATGACGGGGGCCGATTCTTCTTCAAGAAATCCTTCAAATTTCCATGAGGCGCAAATTCAACAATAACATACAGCGGTCCATCTTGACTGCAGCAACCTAGCAGATTTATGATGTTGATATGCTTCCCAATCATTTTCATAACTTCCATTTCGCGAACCAAGCTGGCCATGTCAGCGTCAGTGTGACCCTCTTTGACCATCTTTACAGCCACTATACAGCTTCCAGGATACTTGCTGAGACCAGTTGCTTCGGCCATCACAACACGACCAAATGCTCCTTCGCCAAGTGTGTTGCCCAAAATCAGTTGGTTTCGAGGAATCTCCCAGTTGGAATCCAAGGGAAACTCGTATTCATTAAATGGAGCCGGATCTGTGTTGGAACTCTGAAGAAGGGTTGTTCTCTGTTTTTCGATTTTGATTATTGGCATAATCATGGTCTCAGGACTACTAGGATCAGCTGAGGGCTTATATATGATGACTTTCTTCGTCCACTGATGGACAGTTTCCATGCGATGCTTGAGGAGCTTCTCATGCTTCAGTTTTCTCAAAACATAAACAATGAAGGTGGAAGCTACGAGAAAGAGAAGTATGGTGACGACACAAACGATTGTCACCCAAACGCCATGGTTTCGAATTGGTAACGATATTGGCATCATATCTTTTTCAAGGATTTCTATAAAATAAGGATTTATTTAAGGACTTCCTATGTGTCTTTTGTGTTTAGTTTACCATCAACAACAGTTAGGTAAGCTGTGGAGGTAGTCTGACCCAAGCTGTTGGCCGCAATACACGTATACCATCCTTCATCATCATGCGTTACGTTTTCTAATTTAAGGACGTTCGTCATATCGGGATCAGTCTATATGTTTAAATGTTAAAACTAGGTAAGGATTTGCCAATATAATCTCGAAGATCGGTTAGTACTTGCAAAAACAAACATCTATATTAAGTTGATGATAATACAATAATTGGATTGACTTTGAATTAATGGTTTTTCTAAATAAATTCCCATTGTTGTATTTTAAATGAAGAAAATTGCATGCAAAAAAAGTAAGCTACGAAATTGTACACACACACAAAATATCTTTCTTAAAAATAAAGAACTAATATTAAAAAAAAGTAATAAAAAGAGTCGAAACGAACCATCACCTTAATTATTGATCTATTCTTAGAACAACGCTCGTTTTTACACGCAGTAAAAGTCCAAGCGATTTCTTGATGTAGATCAGATAAATATTTACATTTTATTTCACCGGAACCATTAACGTGTAAAGTAAAATTAGACAATGGAGTAAGTATGATTGGCTTATGGTTAACACGATCTGCAAAAAAATTTATAAAATTAAAAATAAAACTACCATCACCATCACATAAAATAAAAAAAAATACAGAACTGAAAAATCTTAAAAAATAAATATAGGTAGTTTAGACCATAAAAAATAGAAAAAGACGAAGTTATCAATCCGAAAGACGAAAAAAGTAGGTATATTATTGAGAACAACTTCACCACTATATATTGTCGTTACATGAATTTTGAGTCAATATGAGGATTTGACCTTCTTGCTGATTGGTTTACTCTTGTCTGTTCATAAGCTGATTTGGGCCAGCAACGAAACAATAAGTCTGGATGAAGTGATTCTATAACCTCCATTTAGTAGATAGTGGAGCCCGATAACTATTTCCATGTCGTTATAATATACATATAATTAGGTATATATAAATTTCAAAAGCGACGGGTCTAGATTTCTAGAAATGGCAACGAAGGTTAACATTCTTCGTAAATGAAGCTTTAATCAAACCGAAATACGTTCCTGAATTTTGGTTAATTCACCACGAGATTGGTGGCATCAATGTGAGAATGGTTTCAGGTTAGGTACGAGTATGTAGTCAGGTAGAAATAGCAACCACTGGCAGTGGCAGTCTAGCCGTGTCTTGTGGTCCAATTAGGGCTGAAGTGCGACATTTTGATACCACAACTCGTGTGAACCTGTGGATGGAATTGATATGGGAAATCGTAGACATTCTCATGGAGTCATCCAGTATTTATTGAACTCAAAAAGAAGAAAGGATCTATTAGGTTTTGTTGTCTCATATTGTATGTTTGCTTTTGGACAATCATCCGAAATTTAAAATTACCACACTTATCAGACACTATCTACACTGGGGCTGAAATAGAAGCTAATACGATTGGGTGATCATCCGGCGCCCGCACCGTGAACTTCCGTCAAAGCCTTCGGTCCGCTAGATCGGGATTTAAAGAATCAAATGGAGAACACGGTACAGAAGTAACCGAAGTTCGTCCTGGAGTAGTTTCTGCGTTGAGGAAAGAGATCAAGTTTTTGATCTTCACTTACAAAAGCTCGTCAATGTCGTCAAAAAATGCCTTTCCTAATGATTGTGCTCTAAATTTGGCCAGAGAAAAGTATTTGCTGAGGAAATGGAGGACTGTTTGTTTTTCCCGCTGATCTTCACAGCTATGAAAGTTAGTGTTTTGAGGAATGCCTAGGCCCTTATTGACCAGTGTCCGCTAAAGGATGGTTTCAACTTGGAATATGAAGAATTTTCCAATTCGATAAAGAAAGTACATGCGGTATAAAGGCTTTTCATATCGGAAATTTATTTTAACAATTTCTGTTTGACAGGAGTCTTAAGATAGACATCTTTAATTGCATTTGCTGAAACAGAACTGTCAAAAATATTTAATTAAATAAAAATCACTTATTTAAGTATTTAATAAGATGTAGAAGTAGTGAAATACCGGGTCTGAGTAAGATAATACAATGGTTGCGATTGGGATCCCGCAAATATAGATCACCACCTGCGATAGTTAGCGTCAGTAAGTTGGGTGTCAAGTGTTTTATTTACAATTAACTTAATAATTTTAATTTTTCGATTAACAGATGGTTTAGAAGTTGCCTCCAGGATGCCGGAGCAAAATAAGATCAGATTTAGAGTAGGATTACATACAACTGAAGCTTGGAGATACTAAGAAAACACACCCATACCCAAATTTAATACCGATATACTACAAAATCTCTCTATACGCCAAAAAAAAAAATACTTAAAAGTTGACCTTTCATAATCTTGGATAGACATCAGCAGAACAGAGCGAACCCTAATCGGCAACGATGTGTTTGCTGCAAAAAATGGTATAATATTCGATGCTGAAAGAATAATCACAGGTTAATAATGGTCTAAGCTCTAAGGTTAGAAGGTCTGCTACGGAAACGATGGAATATTTTGGTGGTGCTCGTATATTGTAGATGAGGATGGAGAACCAGTGTCAGGGTAAGTTTACTTCAAAAATTCGAACCACAACAGGAAAAAGATCTCAATTCGGGAACACTGCGACTGGCGATGAAAAAAATATGTTTTCGAATATTTTTATATACAATATTATTAAATACTTAATGGACCTCCTGAATACAAATTTTGTTCGAATTTGTAAGAACCGTTAATGAGGAAATAAAAATAAACGGTTCTATTTTTTTTACCAATACGTAATCCATCTCCATAATAGCATATTTAATTATTTTTTTTTATCAAAATCGTTAGAGTTAGTTTGAAGAAAATCGCTTCTGAGGCTTAGACTGTAGGTCGAGGGAATTGGCGGTCCCACTTTTTACATGTTCTCTTTAATCTTAATGTCAATTTTGATAAAAATCTAGAGTTAGATTTTTTTTTCCAAATGCGAAATTTGCCCTACAGTATACCTACATAATTGCAAGTTAAAATATAAAATATGTAATTTGTATCTAGCATAACCTATAGGTTTACAGAATGCGTTTAAATTGCACTACTGCTACGCACGCACCTGCTCTTATATAATAGACTTAAACTAAATTTTTATGGCAACTTTTAGTTCTTATTATTGCACAAATTAAGTATAAACTCGTTATCCGTCTTTGAGACATCGAATTTTCGTGTTTTGATATGCAACAATTTTCAAACTTCTGTATACAAAATTTTATTTAACCCTATTATGCCAATAATAATTAGTAACCTAAAATTCGAATTATCGATTTTATGGCAGCTACTTAGGATAATGTCTTAGTTTCAAATTTTATTTCTCAAATTATAGATGGTAAAAATTAAGCTATTGCTTAATTATTAATATTATTAGGCACAGCGCCGTTTTCCAGAAAAGTACGATTTTCAAAAACTTTATCTAACATTTTGTATGGTTAGTACGTGGATTTTAGATAAAGGAAAAATTGTTTTTACATCTTGTAGATAGTATTAAAAAACTGTTAAATGTTGAAAAAAATCGAGCATGTGGTTTTCGAAATATTTAGTTTTAAATAAGAATATAACGATTTTTTTTTTAAATTCAAACAAAGTTTTTTTGGAATGTAAGAAAACACAATATGTATCATTGAAAATTTTAAGGAGCTTTAACCAAAAAATTTATCAAAATCAGTTGTACCGTTTTTGAGAAATATCGGAAACAAAAAAAAGACAGTTTTTGAGAAAATATTTTATAAAATTTCGAAAAATAAAATTGTAAGGCAGCTGCTGTTAGCGTTATTTTTGGTTTCATTTTGTTAAAAATTTTTGAAAAATGGTTACTGATGGCACCCTCTGAAAACGGTACAACCGATTTTGCGTAGGATCCCCAAAAGTTGAGATAGTATAGTATGTGTTCAAATTTTCAAAACAAAATGTTTAGGATTCTTAATTTTTTTTTAAATCATTATTTCGAAAATCTCAGGCTCGATTGTCTTAAGACTTGACAAATAAACATTTTTTAATATAATCTACAAGATGTGAGAAAAAATTCTATTCTATTTAAAAATAACGGTACCCACCATACAAAAGCTTATTTTTTTTAAGAAACCGCCACAAGGAAACATAATTTTTGTTCTTGCATATATTTATATTAATTATATTTATATTTGCTTAAGAAATTACTTTCTGTTTTTATTTTTTACTACTAAAATAGTTTAAGAAATTAATTGTATGCTTATGAACAGAATTCTCTGATATCATTCATTTTTAAAATTCAAAAAAAAAAAAACGGCTGCATAGGTTAAAAATATTTGTTTCATTAAATTTTTTCACCACCTTAATGTGCAGGTTGTCATGACACAAACAGCTGATTCCGAAATCTCCCTCACTCCGCTTTGCGTTTTCAAAATCGATAAAATAAAATATTCTCTTTCTTACTACTTGTTTTGTATTACTTTACTCCTACTCTCCACTGTAAAATCGTGCTTATTTCAGCGCCACCACAGGATAGCGTTCATGAAACAAAATCACGTTCCATGGTAATACTATAGATTTTTGGTATACAAAGTTCCAACCTATTTGTAAAACCTTAAAGAGGAAATAGTAAAATCTATTTAATTATTTAGAAATACACTATAAAACACTGTCAATTGAGACCTGGGGGTCAATTCTCTAACTGTGAAAATGTGAAGTGATAAGTTTTTTCACAACTTTACACACTATCCGATTCGCAATTTATGAAAAAATTAATAAAATGTCAAAATATTTCCAAATATTAAATTTGTTTTCATACTCAAATGATTTTACGAAATGCCCTGATAAAATATGAAAATTACAAAAACAAAATTATACTAAAAAATGAGTAACGTGTATCAAAAATGAGAGCGTTTCTCATTTTAGTACTGTTTAGTACATGTTTTGACAAACATTTATCAGAATGAGTTCCAGAATCGCATTATGTGAGTTAATGAAATGTAAAAATGAAAAATGGCTGTGAAAACTGAAATGATAACTTTTTTTTATCACTTTACAGTTTCACAGATAGAGAATTGACCCCCTGATCGTGAAATCGGAAAACTATTATATGGTACGTTCCATACGAACTTATTTCTTAAGAACTTTTCGCATGAAAGCGATCAACGACCGACAAATGAACAAAGATTCGTACGGTTTGACATTTCGGTTACATATCATTTGATGCCCATTCACCAATAAAAAAAAAAAAGAATCATTTTGATGTGCGCTGTTCGCTGTACGCTGTTCGTTCTTCCCTCAAAAACGAACAACGAAGAAACATTAGAAGCAATTAAGGTAAATTCGGTTTTGTTTTTCAGTTCGTTCTTATAACAAATAGTTGGCAGTGGCAGCACTATTATCTATTAGTTGAAAATATGAAAGTAAAGAAGATCCTGTTAGACGAATCGGTTAGCTTCTAAAAGGAAATGTTTATCGCATACAAATCTTGTTTTATTTGCTAAGCTAGCGCTAAAAATGATTATAGTATAATGCGTTTGCATGTTTCTCTGATTTATCAACCCATTAACAAAATATTTTATTTATTTACCTATATGAACCCCAATCTATAATGAAGCCTTCTGATGCTCCATCCACTAGTAAAAAAATGTCCTTACGAGCTATACGGCACTGCAAAACAATGTCCATTTAAACAGTTTTTGCATTTAAGCACACGTTGTTTGGGTAACAAAGAACAACGAACACCGAAGTTTCCGAGCTTCTTTGAATTTGCACATTCTTAATTCGTTCTTAGTTCGTTGTTCGTTTTTATCATTTACATTCTTGTTGTTCCAAGTACGATCAACAACGCACAATACCGAAAATCTAAATGCAGCTTTAGTGACGATCACGAACAATTCATTCGCTACACTGTTCATGTGCATGGTATGTGAAACGCGAATAGAGACAGTTCGTAACAATTAGAGATTGCTCCTTAAAGGACTATTCACATGAGAGCGACCAACGACCGACGAATGAACGAACATTCGCCCATTTTGACATTTCGTTCACATGCATTTTTTGTATTCGTCGCGAATGGCGTTTACTTAGGCAACTTTGACTGATTTTGAGGTTAGTCGCGCGTAAGCAATTCATTCGTTGCAGTGTGGATGGTATGTAGAACGCGAATAGTGTTTGACAGTTCGTAGCAATCATATTACAATTCGCGACGACCAATTTATTTTCTCAAATTTCTCTCATTTTAGCAATTACCATTAAATTAAACTCGATTTCTACCCTTTTGTAAAGTTTTTGTGAAGAATTTAGGCTTGTTATATTATGTATGTTTTAAATCCTATTTGTTTTTTTATTCGTTGGTCGTTGGTCGCTCTCATGTGACAAGTCCTTTATTTATTGGTTTTTGGTTGCTCTTATGAGAATAGTCCATTACACGTTGCCGTTAGAATATACATTAATTAATATATAAGAATTAGAAACTTCACTTCAATCATTTTCAAGAATTCGATGCAAAATTCAAAAGAAAATCGTGTCATAATTTTTAAATTAGACCTGAAAAGGCTCGCCGCTCTAGCAGATATTTTTGAAAACAAAAATCGTAAAAATAAAGAAATAAAAATACCAACACCAGAAATCGAAAACTCTACCGCAACCTTAGTCTTTCACCAGATTTCAATTTGCGACCGAATAAGAAACACCCATTGAACATTTCTTATATACCTTCAACTGTCGAATTAGCGGATGCGGTGTATAGTTCTGCGCAGAATAGCTACGCAGGAAACCTTGCAGTTCATCGATGGATTCGTTCTGAGACAAATATGTGACCCATTTAATGTGAGGTTCTAAATCCGACAGAACCTTACATTCCATATAAACTGTACTGTTTTCCAAAACAGTCTGATTATGCGGATAACCTTCGTTAATGATTGGCCGTGCTCGCAAACGGTCTGTGGTAATAGCATAACGAAATTTCAATAAATGTCCCAAGAAGTTCTTCTTGTCTCAGAAAAAAAAAAATAAACTCACCTTGAATGTACAGTCTTGTTGTGTGGTCAATGCAACCATGAACATTACAAACGAGACATGTGTAATTGCCAGAATCTTCAGGTATAGAGTCTTCCATTTGGATGCCCCATTTCTTGTAGACCACTTTCCCCATGCTTCTTGAAATTGGCTTCTCATTTTTTGTCCAAGTAATGTTTGGTGTTGGGACACCATAAACGGCACAATTAAGCTTGATAAAGCTACCTGAAGGTTTGGGAAGATATTTGGGCAGAACTGTTCTTGGCTTGAACCTAGGCGCCTCCTGAGGATGACCATCTTCGGTGTGGTGATTGTTGTCATCCTGATCAGTATCTGCATTTTCCTCGAGTTCCTTGTCAACATAATCATCAGAAGACTTATCACGATGGTGTTGATGATCACTATCAGTTGTGGTGGTGGCATTTGGCTCGGCAACCAGAGATTCTGCTGCGGTGGATAGCTGAGAGAGTGCCTGCATACTTCCAGCGAAATCAGCTTTCATCTCGCCGGCAGGTGAGACGCTCAACGTCAAATTCGCCCAAGACCCATCTGCGTCAGAACGACACGAGTAGATGCCAGCATCGGTTTTTTTGATTTTCTCAAATTTCAGCCTATAACGAGAGAAATGGAAGGAAAATTGTTATTTTGTTGTTTTCAAAAGAGCCGTTTTCAACCTCAACACTTTTGTTTATAGGAAACGTGGGGTTAAAAATAGAAGAAATACGCTATATTGCAAGCAAGTTCTACCCAATCCAAAGGAATAATGTGTACTCCGTTCACGATGTGGCCCAGATGTTGTTTTTTACTTATTTTTTAACACAAAAAGAAAAAAAGGGCCAAATTTAAACACCAAGACGAGGTGCCGAGTAATATTATCGGTGGAAAATTGAACTTAATAGAAGATCCTCTGGAGAAAAAGACCATTAGGAGGAGAATAAGATCAAGTTGTTGGTGTTATGGGGGAGTTTTATTAAGCAGCATTCTCTTGAATCTGTGGGATCATAAAAAGTGAGTATCTATATGGACAACGTTCGAAAACGTTTTTAAGAACTTCACGTTTCATTGATGTAAGATGTGAACGTTTACAGAAGCAAAATTCTAATGTTGTGATGGCTTTTAAATTTCAAAGATGCTTGCCCAGAGGGAGAGTTCATTAAACGATTTTTATGAAGTTGCTGTTTTCTGCTGTGATGTTTGATGTTTTTTTGGTTTAAACATAGTTGAAGATATGTAGCTAAATTTGACTTCATACACATATACATACGTACATACATATATACCTGCAGGTTGTTTTTCTATCAGACGGAAATTATGTTTGAAGTTTTGTGACAAATTATAGATGGAAGACGAGGCAACTATTTTTGGAATAAGTTTTTAATGGGATCATTAAATTGTTTTTAAAAGCTATTAGACATGATGTCAAAGCAATAAAATTTTAAACCAAAAAGTTTTACTATGTGAACGATAATAAAGCGAGATTTATAGAAACACAATTTTAGTGGATGCGTTTTTAATTTAGATACAGGTAGAAGACAGACACAGATTTTGTTTTTTAATACAAGCATTCATAAAGGAATTTGATTTTTTTATTTGAAAAAAAGTTATTTTATATTATTTCAGTTTTTCGATTATTTTAATTTTCCATATTTGTTGTAGGTAGCTTAGGGGAAGCTGCAAGACCTTCTACCATTCATAAGTGCGATCAATCCAGAAAATGCTTTTCAGAGTAAGTACAGTAGTCCCTCGATAATATGAGATAATGTGAATTACTTTAAAATATTACCGCCAAAACTTTACATTGTCATCTTTAAAAGGTGAACTTTTGAAATTTTCGCACTCGAAAATGTGAATTTCTTTTTTGCCAAAGTTTTTATGTTTCACTTTTTTTCTCTGGATTGCGTGCGATATAAGGGACTAATTAACTGTTATTTGTCCAGACATATTTCAAGGTTTTTAATGCAACTGCAGTCGAAAGACTGTCTCCTGCCAGTTGTGTAGGTATACACTTTGCATTGTTATGCTTTTTGTTATGATGTTTTTTTATCAGTTTGTGTAATGACACCTAAAGAAAAAGTGCATCGATTTTTATCGATAAAAGATAAGTGTTAAATATTACACAATTTTGAAAGCTTCTTTCTAGTAAAACACTAGTTTTGTCTACATACAGCACCGGGGAGGAAAACTATCAAAGAAAAATCACTCCGCAAGTTATCGGGAAGTCTACGATATACGATATAAAACTTACAGTACTCTCATGAAGACGAACGATTGGGGCGACATCTTAAGCATAGCGATAGTACTTGTTAGATTTGTCTCTTGTCTAATCTCTTTTTTACTACTTGTTTTGTATCTTATCCTACTCCCCAATGTACCTAGTCCTGCCATAAGTTCTGTCCCTGACAAAAACACGTTTTATTTAAAAAATAAAAAAGCAATCAAAATTCTTTTTACGCCATATATTAAGTATTAAATTTACAATATAAATATATAAGAAATTATTCAAAATGCCCCCCCTTAGCCATCAAACAATTCCTTAAACGACCGCCTCGCGTCGAAGCTACTGTCTTCAACAAATCACCTTTGAAAGCTCAATATTTCGGTGAGGCTTACAGCAAGCCTTCTTCTCTAAAGTGTTCCACAACCGGTAGTTCAGCGGATTAAGATCGGGGCTGCCCGAGGGCCAATCTTCTGCGGCAAGAAACTCTGGTAAATTGTCCTTAAGCCATTGTTGTGTTGTTTTTGCTTTGTGGGTCGGCGCAGAATCTTGCTGAAATATTCAGTGCTTGCCAGCCGGGAAGCCCCGATCTTAATCCGCTGAACATTTTGGAGGAGAAGGCTTGCTGTAAGCCTCACCGAAATATTGAGTCTCTCAAAGCTGTTTTGTTGAAGACAGTAGCTTCGTTTCCACTGGAAGTCGCGCGTGCGGCGTAGACGAGTGGCCGGATCGTTTAAGAAAGTGTTTGAAGGGTAAGGGGGGGCATTTTGAATAATTTCTTATATATTTATATTGTAAATTTAATACTTAATAAATGGCGTAAAAAGAATTTTGATTGCTTTTTTATTTTTTAAATAAAACGTGTTTTTGTCAGGGACAGAACTTATGGCAGGACTAGGTAAGATCGTGCGCTTATTTAAGCGCCACCACCAGGATAGCGTTGGTACCACAAAATCACGCTACATGATAATACCCTTGTATATAAAACTTATAGTACTATTAAGAAGACAAAAGATTGTGGCGACATCTTAAGGCTAGGGACTGCAATTGCTAGATTTGTCTTTGCTAAATTTAATAATAAAATATTCTCTTTTTTACTACTTGTTTTGTATCTTATCCTACTCCCCAATGTAAGATCGTGCGCTTATTTCAGCGCCACCACCAGGATAGCGTTGGTACCACAAAATCACGCTATTTTTTTTTTTTTATATACAATTTGACTTAAAACTAACTTATTACTAAATTAAATCATGTTGGCTCAACAATAGGGGCCCAACGTTCTTCATTTGGCTTTACATAATGCTATTTGCTTACAATATCATATTAATGTTTTCTTAATCTAATTCATGATTTTTTTAATATTAACTAAATAATAATTTTTGATGAGTGGGCGTTTTATCCCCTGTAGTATTGATTGTTGTTCTTCTCATAAAAGGGTGCGTTGTCGTTATGGATGATGTCTTCAAATTGATCGTCAGTGATGGCTCGAGTGTATAGATACTTGTCACGAGGCTCTAGTTCATGCTGGAGAAGTTGTTGCACTTCTGTGTTGGGATGATCTTTCAGGTTCCTGATGATTTTTCCGGAGAGCTGCAGTAAATACTTGTCCAATGGTATTAATTTTGCTTCTTTATACAGATTCCTTGTTGGTATATATTTCTTCGTCAGTGTGTTACGGTACAGTCCAGTGCAAATGCGGAGCATCTTTCTTTCAAAAAGCTTCATCTTTTTCATTGCTGTAGGTGAAATAGTAAACCAGATGGGAAAGGCGTAGGTCAGAACGGGTCGGATAAGTTGTTTGTACACAAGCAGCTTGGTTTTCTTACTTAGTCCACTTCGCCTACAAAATCACGCTACATGATAATACCCTTGTATATAAAACTTATAGTACTATTAAGAAGACAAAAGATTGTGGCGACATCTTAAGGCTAGGGACTGCAAGTGCTAGATTTGTCTTTGCTAAATTTAATAATAAAATATTCTCTTTTTTACTACTTGTTTTGTATCTTATCCTACTCTCCACTGTAAAATCTAGCTCTAATTTCAGCGCCACCACCGAGCTAGAGTTTGCAATACAAAATCACGCTAAATGATAATACTATAGGTTATAATTATAAACAAAGCTAATACCTAAATATTAGACTGTTTAAAGTTTTTCACCAATGTACATACTTCTTGAGTATGCAGAACAAAATGAATTGAACGCAGAAATGATCTCTAGCTTACTAAAGCTTAGAAAGATCAATTCAAGCTATTCGACAGTCCAAAATCACAAATCATTTTACCAATAAATGTTAAAATTATCCAAGTCTAAAAAAAAAAGATCTTGATACTTTTGTTCCTACTCGCGATTGTTGTGGTGCCCTTTGCCATAATGGCTAGTAATTTGGAATGTCATGTAGAACGGTAGGTTCGATTCCCAGTCTCTGCGAAGGAGAAGTGACGAATTCTCCCTCCAAGAGTATCTCTGGTTAGGAAACGTGCTGCACATCTTTCAGAAGGCTGTAGGTTCTCTCCATTCCTGCTGTTTCCCACACATGAATGGTTGCCAGTTAAAGGTCCTTAGGTTGACCTAGGCGTTTGTATTCACATCTGCCTTCTATACTTATGAGATAGGCCTGATCCATTTTCTGCTCTCTCCGCATAGCATACGATTACCAATGGAGTTCGATATGAGACCAGACATCTTCCATGGGTAAATATCAAAAGATGTGTGTTATGTTTGTGGAATATGGTTTATATTTTACATAATCATATTGATCATGATGACTTGGAACATCCATATTGCGCTATATAAAATGACTGGTACTAAATTGATCAAACGATCACTTCGCACCATGAACTCGATTCAAAGAAAACCCGTAGTCACGTAGGAGTTTGAGGGAGAGTACGGTTCCATAAGCTGCCGAAGTTTGTCTTACAGCCATTTTCTCACAATAAGGAATGGGATCAAGTCATTAACTTGGAATTTTGAAATTTCTTTAAGGTCATCAAAAAAGCTTGACAAAGAAAACGGACAGAGAAAACGGACTGTCTTCGTTTTTGCTGATCCTCAGAACTATAACAGTGCGTATTGTATGGAAAGCACATGCTACTTCGCATGTTCTCCTATACTAACACTTTGCAACGATCCTAACTATGTCCTTTCTGGCTCTGCGTATAAATTGTTCAAAGATGTTTTTACGTGAGCAACAATTTTTCGAATATAAGACAGTTGGTTTAACTACTACATCTGCTACTCGATTTAACTAGAAAAATTGACAATATATTCCCCGTTCTAAGGAGAATGTTGACTCTTTCAGCAAGTCAGCTATGAAGGTTTTATTTTTCCTGATCAGCTCGGAAGTCCGTTAGTTTCTCTGCCATTTCGACACGGAGCCCAGATCAGGGCCCCCTTTAGGGTGCTCGGAATGTTAAACTGGGGGCAAATTATCGCATCAGTTTTCGAGTAATACATGACTGAATTATGTGAGTTTGGCATTACCGCTTACGTCATCGTGCAATCGATTATACTAATTTGACATCTTCATTCGATTACTGATGGGACTCTCACACTCGGTCACTGAAGCGGTAATTTGGCCCCTGATCTTAACATTGCTGGATTAATTTAGAGGATGATGTACACGATTCAATGACTTTTACAACCAACAGACTGTCTTAGACAGCCGTAATCTCGTTCTGGTTTCGATCTTGCTTCGAATTTTACAATGGTTCCAGTTTTCACTCCTTTCAAGTGTTTTTGCGATATTGTTCATTATCATCCCTTATTTTCGAATAAAACAAATCACAAAACAGCTGTTGACAATTAATGAAAGTAGACATTAGACAAAAAGAACAGATTTCTTACTTATTGTAGTAGATTTTTGATAAATGTCACTTTACTGTTCCGGAAATATTTGCAGCCATATTAATAAACTCATAATAGTGAGTATTTAAAGGTATTCAGCCCCTACAACCCTCTTAACTTATGCAACGTCTTTGACAAACAGCTGAGGCTCTGCTATGGCGGGTAAATGTAATAGATTTTCACTTTTTGGTACTAAGTTTGACAAAAGCTCATTATAACTATGATGGGTAAGAAAATATTTTATAAATACGAAATTGCATAACTATTCACCCGTTTAACGAATTGTAATGTAAACAGGGCTTTTGGTTTTTTTGTGATGTTAACACACAAGTCCGCACTTAGCTGCTATTCCATGCTTAAGTTAAGTAAATCGGAACTTAACTGCTATTCCATGGTTAAGTTAAAACGTGGAACAGAAGTGGAATAATAGTTTTTTTATATTAATTTGGCTCTTAATATGTAAATCAAATGGTAAAAGGTGCAGAAAAACGGTTAAGGCTTTCTGTTCTTTCCACCTCTTAAAGTCTATCGATCTTATATGTTTTTTTTTAGAAGTACGAGACACCACATAATTGAACGATAAGTTGAAATCGGTCAGATCAAGACTGTGTACGAAACTATTAGTTTCCAAAAAAAAATAAGTTTCTGGAATATCTTCGTTCGCAGTATTTTATGTCTTTCATTACTATACCACTATTTTTATAAACAGTAGTGTTCTAGTAAAATATTCAACCATAACACGCTCACTTTTAGGAATATCCATCAATTTTTACCATTAAGCGCGAAATTCTTCTCTTAGCTACACAACACGAATGTGAAATGATTTATCTGTTTTAAATTTTACATCTCATTTCAAAATTCAAAGTACGAAGATCCGAGGAAGCCTTCATGTTAAGAATACCATTTCCCAAAAAATTGAACACGACCAACTCAGTTGGTATTGCCATGTTCAAAGGAGAGATCCTGAGAACCCCGTCAAAGAGGCAATATCATACAACTTTCCAATTCGGAATAAAAAGAAAGGTAGGCCTAAACACTCCTGGTACAAACAAATGCAAAACGCCAGCATTCAGTTGGCCTCAGAAATGGAACAATACAAAACCGGGAGGCTTGCCGCCGATTTCTGAGGTCAACCCGGCGAACCCCACAGGCGGATCACTAGTGTGAAGCAGATACCTGGGAGGGTTATGATCCCCTCGACATCGAGATCATAACAGCGCCGAAGCAAAGGAAGAAGAAGAAGGACATAATTTTGACGATATAAATATTTTAATGCACCCAGTGATTCTTTTTGAAATTTAAATTTATAAATAACTAAACAATAAATGAAAAATAATCAAATACTAAATTGGTTATTCAACTTGCATAGATACTTCTTTATTGAACCCGCACAAAATTCAAAACTATTTTCAACACAAAGAAAGAGTGAAAAGTGGAATTGTTTTTTCTCTCTCTTTTGTTTAAAGCTTTCACAATGACAGTACCTACAAACGTGGTGTTTACACTTAAACACGAAATTAAAGACTAGATTCTTCCCTTTAAAATTTAAGATGACGTTTAGCGTAAAGCTGACTATTATATTGATTATTGGTATGATTAATTTTTTAGAGTTCACTTAAATACTTAAGGCATTTCTAAATTTGATTGTTGGTAAGGCCCATAATTTCTAGTAAACTGGAGGAGAAGATGACAGAAAAGTACGATAATATTCTCTAATTAGCATTCAATTTAGTAGAAGAAAGGTTACCTTCAGAATTCTATTTAAAATAAGGAAAAACAACATAATACAACGAAGTTTATTTTTTCCATTTAAATCAATTCACATTTTTAATTGATTGTCAATTTATGTTAAGTAAGTTCTCATTTGCCTTTTGCCTCAAATGGAAGGGACCTTCAATATTTTGCTGATTCCCGTAGGTCTAGGATGAGAAGTACTTTTCACGGCCAGAAGTACTCTCGGAAGTGACCTCGCCCAAAAGCCAGTACCCCTCTAAAAACATTTTTTTGGTTTAAACTGGCAGCGTCTGGGAAGCAGACCTAAAACCTAAACGTCAGGCTTGTACTCACTGCAATACTAATGACTTTCTTAGCAAATCAACTGAAAAAGCTAATAGAAATTGTCGAACGAAAAATGAATTGGAAACAAAAGAATTCATCTTAAATTTCAGTAAGAGATTTTTAGTTCCCAGATCACGGTAGAATCAATCGGGGATGCATGTAACCTATTAGTCTTATGAATTATTATAAATCCGTTTTTTCTAAATAAAATTTATGTTAAATATAATATTTAAATAGCGCTCAAATGCATCAAATAAAACTACATTAAATCAAGGCCACAAAACATACAAGAATAGAATTATCTCTCAAAATAACTCATAAAATATAATCCCTTAGGCAAAATGCCACTTAATTTCTTCTTCACTAATCACTGCCACTGCCACCACAATGACAATGACAGAATGTATCTTTTTCGAAAATTACACACTAAATGCTTAAATGGACTTAAACTTATTTCTTTGGAAAAAAAAAGAACAAAAACATCCAAACACTGCAGTCTTATTGAGTGCACGAAACAAAAACTATATTTAAAACAAAAATGCGCGTTGGTCGCGTGGTAATCCCACTTTAATCGTGCGCTGGTTCTCCCCGATTCCAGATCGCGGATACCCTGTTCCACCACCGGCCGCAAGTTGCATATAGCCAGCCACTATATGAATCAGACTTCAACCAACAATTGCACCAAAGAAATATGATGTTGTTGATGAGGATGATGATGATGGTGGTGCATTTTTGAAACTTTTCCAGCCACCAGGCTCGTATATATTTCATCGCACTAAGTATGCAAGTGTGATCAACATGGCAGCTAGATAGTATCATCCATGACTTGTATAGAATGGGAATGGGTATAGAAATAACCTATGGAACTTTGAGAAGGAATTCCCCTTTAAAGATACACTAGCAGATGGTTTTGTTGCTAAATGGATGCATCACACTTCGCACATCCTATTCTTATTCCTTCTAATGTATGTAACGCCATTCTTTGGCAGATTTGTTTATATCCACCCTTTTTACGTATTACGTCTGAAGTACAGGAGCAGCCAGCCAGCCAACAGCGGATGGAAGTTTGGCCACACCGCATATATCTGTCTGCCATAAGTTTTTGTTTTCATTTATAACCCTGTCTGGTCTCTGGTGTGTTTTTTGTGTGTTTTCTTTTTATCTATAACCAACCCCAAGTAGTTTAACGTCAACTTGACTTGTCGTTATGTCAGGTTCGAAAAATAAAATAAAATGCAACTATAGCTCGATGGTTATAATTCTTGCACTCATTAGGGTGGCGCAGGGACATAAGTCCCTATTAAGGTCAGGGAAAATTTAAGACCCTTATCTTTTCGTTTTCAATCGTAATAAGTGACTAAAGAAATGCCAAATTATAACAGTTCTGTTTATACAAGTCGAAAGGTCCAGGGTCTTGTGAACTGTGGGCATAGATGGTTTTTTAAATAGCGTGAAAAGCATTAACACTCCTTTTTAATTTGCGATAAACTATTATAACTGTTATAAATTGGCACGTATGTCTTGTCTCTACACTAAAAATAATAACGTAATTGCCTCAATGATCAAGATGGTTTGCAATTGTGGCAAGAACCACCGCATCGTTTACGGCGCTGCCACTTAGAATAAAAACATTGGCGCAAAATTTTAGTCGAATTGATACGATGCGAAGAACGCGAATGCGAGAGGAACAGTTGGTCAAACAATCAAGGTTGCGGAGCACGAATTTGAAGTGGTGCAATCCTTTCAATACCTTGGGTCAATAGTAGCAGCCGATAACAATATAGAAGAAGAAATACGCGGGCGGCTTCTCAAATCCAAAAGAGCCTACTAAAGTCTGTCAAAGCTCTTCAAATTTAGAAATCTCACCATAACTTCAAAACTGTTGCTGCCTGCTGTACAGGACCATGGTCCTGCCAGTAGGAGAATTGTTGGCCCCATATGTGAGGAAGGACGATTTCGGAGACAGTACAATCATGAACTGTACGCAAACTACCTAGAACCCGGTTGTCGAGCCGATGATGATGATGATGATACGATGTTAAAACTGTTTTAGTATGATATTTGGTTATAACGACGATTTCGAAAAATTTTAATTGAGTTGTTGAGTCATAATACTTTTTCTAACATATTTTTAAAGTTAAAATCCTCAAATAGATATTTCATTTTTTTTAAGTACCGTGCTAACTTGATATGCCTCTTTGACATTTACAAACATCAAAAAAGATCTGTTTACTTTGTTTTTTGCATCAACTGGTTTTGGTGAAGCAATTTATTAAAAAAAATAGACTTAGCTAAAATATTAGTTAAAATTGAAAGTAACATTAAGAATAATTCGAAAGCCTTTTGGTCTTTCTTAAACAGCAACATAACGTCTTTTAGTCTAATGGCTTATACGATATTTATTGATAAGTTAGCAGTTGATGAACAATACGTTTGTAATATTTTTGCTGAGTTTTTCCAATCAAGTTTTGCTCAGAATTACTCATCACAATTCATTGGAGATGAAAGTATTAATTCGTTTGCAGAAATTGGCGACTTGGTGATTTTTGAGGAAGAAGTTGTTGAACAACTTTGTACACCATACTAATCAGGTAAAAAAGGGTGCGACAATATTTCGCACATATTTTTAAAAATGTGTAAGCAAAATTTGGCCAAAAATCTAACAAAACTTTTTAACTTATCTCTTCGTAATGGAGAGTTTTTGGATGATTGGAAAAAACCATATACTACACCGATACATAAGTATGCTTTCAAAACTGCAATTGATATCCGAAGTTTTTGAAGCCATTGTTAAAAACAAACTTTATGAATCGATAAAAAATCGTTTATCTGTAGCACAGCATGGTTTCGTTGACAGTCGTTCCACGGTGATAAACCTAACTTTATTTTCCAAATACTGTATTAATAATTTTTAAAAAGGATATCAAGTATACACTATGTACACGGATTTTTCAAAAGCCTTTGAAAGGGTACAACATAACCTTAAGCTGATAAGTTCCCATTCTAATTTGCTTTGGCCGGTGGCTTGAAAGTTATCTAATTGAAAGAACACAGTTTTCTACAATAGGTTCAAAATGTTCTAAGCTTATATTCAATTATTCTGGAGTACCTCAAGGAAGCCATCTGGACCCCCTTCTTTTTCTACTTTTTACTAACGATTTTCCTAATGTAGTCTTATTTTCGTCATGTTTATTCTACGGCGATGATTCGAAATTATTTCGAGTAGTTAAATCCTGTTCTGATTGTGAATTTTTACAATCTGACCTAAATTCAATATCTCTGTGGTGCAAGAAGACGTGTGTTGATCTTAACATAAACAAATGCCTTTTCATTTCATTAACAAGGTCTCACAATCCAATTGGATTTAATTATAGAATAGGAGATACTGAACTAAAACGAGGAATTGGGATTGATTTAACTAACTCCGTAGAGTTTGAATTAACAATTTTTAAATAACTTAATTCAAATATAGCAACCAGAAAAACAATCAACATTATTGAAAACTATTATTTTAGATTATTTCGAGTTTTAGACAGTTGAACAAAAAAATTTGGTTTACAACTTTTAAGTGTTATAATTGTCTAAATTCATTCATATATCTACGATTAGATTTAGTCTAAAAATCAAAGTTAAAACATTGAAATAAGTTCTAATCCTTTGGTAACAACGCTCATCTTAACCCTAGAAAGGTAATCTTCGTCGATTAGACGAACATCATTTTTTCTTTTTAAAATTTCTCATAGATTCTTCATAGATCTTTAAGGAGAATAAAAAGTCACAAATCTAAAAAAATGAAATGAAAAGTGTGTTTTTATTAAAGAAAAGGTTTGATAAAAATAAATTATTAACATCTACAAGAATTTGTTAATAACTTTTCGAAAAAATTGCATTTAAATTTTACTTCGTCGATTCGACGAATGATTACCTTTAACGTTGAATGATTACCTTTCTAGGGTTAAACAACAACCCGATAACTAGCTCATTTTTCTGCTAATTCTACGTTGCCTCACAGTAATATTGCCCAACTGTATTTGAGAACATAAATCATTAAACGCGATAGTTATATTTCTGCACTCGTCCAGTTGCAAGAACCCTTCATAATCTTGATATAAACAAATCCACCCTTATTTTTTGGATTATAAATTACCTTCTTGATCGTTCATTACGTGTTGTATTGGCCGGTTTCAATTTTGATCTTCACAAAATAAATTCTGGTGTTCCGCAAGGCTCCATTGTCTCTCCTAAACTCTTCCTCAATTTTATAAACGATATCTTGTCAGAAACTTCTAATCCACCCTCAGCTTCTCATACTCGTTCTCACGTTCATATCCTTCAGAGATGGAATTGCAACGGTATAGTATGATAAGCTCATTAAACCCCGATCTTCACAGCATTGCTAAATGGGGTTTAAAAAATCATGTGTAATCATGCTTCGAAAACTCAATGCTGTTTATTGTCGTTGAAGCAAAATATACTCCTTAACACATTGTCCTTGAATGGAACTTGCATTGGAGAAGCCGAAAAGCTGTCAGCACTCGATATGTGTGTCGACGACGATCTTCGTTGCAATGACCACATTCTCGAGACCGCCAAAACCGCTGCTAAATGCTTAGGATTTCTATATCGATTTAAGAAACATTTCACACCCTCTGATCTGGCTGCCATTTATAAAGCGTTTGTACGCCCAAAACTTGAGTATTACTCATATTTTATATATTTAAATATTATTAATTTTTCTTAATTAAAAGCAAGTTTGTGATGGGAAGTTTCAAACCAAAACCAAAGTTTTTCTTAAATCAAATGCAACTAAAAAACTAACCACCCAAGCATTGTTGAAGGATGAATTTGATCTTGGCTATACTTCTACGAATTTTATCTTGTGCTATTCAAAGTCGATCATCCAACACTTTTGTTTATTATACTTTTTGCCCCAGATACTAATAAAGGATTGTTTACCTTTGTTCTGTATACATTTTCATTTGAAACTTTTGGAAAAGTATTATAACGTGAGTATTTATTTTTGGAAACAAAAGGTACAGAACGTTACACTATTTGACTATTTATGTAGGTGGTACCTATATACAAACATACAAATATGATTAATTTATTTGTTGAGATAAAACTTACGTTTTTGACCTTCGGATTTCTGTATTCAATTTTTCGTCATTTTTAAACCAAATAAGGTTCTCAAATTTGCACTTGAGTTGAATTCTTGAATTAACAGGGACTTTCTCTTCAGTTTTTGATTTACCATCTGGAATTAAATAAAAAGAAAAATAAAATTTTAGATTCGTAGATTAATTTTAAATTTTTAATAACTAACTGCAAATGAGAATTTTTTTCAGAGTCCCTGTCTCATAGAGTAGAAGCGAAATAAATAAAATCTTATTTAATATCTCCTTGCTTCTCTGAGGGAGAAACTTACTATTTAAAAGCCTTCAAAGCCAGAAGAAGGTTGTTAAGAGTAATTTTCCGTTTGATCTCTATCTACAATAATTGTCTTTTCACAAATAATAGTGGAGCCTAGGTTTGTCGACTTTTGTACGAGTTATATCAAAGTTATATCTATCCATGGCGATATTTTGCTCAAGTCACTCATGTTAAGGTTCCTTTCTAGATAACAGCTTATACATCGTCTTGTCTTCATTAAGTGCCAATACAATGTTTGAAGCCTCAAATGAAATAACTTTCAAATGTGCAGCTCTGTATGTATCCCTGTTTTAAACTTGTAATTTGCGAACAAATGCTTTAAGAACGATGTTAAAGAGTATGATAAAGGGTCACATTGGCTTCGATATGGCCCAACATCAAAGGGTTCGGTGGTGTTCTTACTGACTTTGACGGAGTAGCGAGACTTCTCCACCCTACAACAACCGGACGAGTTTGGCAGGGATGCCAAGATACGATATTCGGCCCTATTCACGATATCATTTGTGACTTTAATATCGATAGCGGGTAGTGTGTATCGATTTGAAATTCTTGAGTTTTTTTCTCCAAAATTTGTGTAAACATTTGATCAACGAGATGTTGGATTTGCCTGGCCTAAGAAACCATACTGATATGGGTCGATGAGAGCGTTTACAAAGTGATAACAAACTATAGATGCCAAGATTTTATAAGCGATGAATAGGAGACTGATGGTATTTTCATAAACATCTAAATCTACTCTAGTACAATCGAATTAGTTTTCTCATGCATTTTTAAGGGCTCAAACAATGCAAAATGTACATATGCAATCAACACGAGCGTTTGACTTAGTACAATTTTCATCTAAACGTCGTTCATAAACGTCAACAAAAAAAACAAACGCAAAGCAATTTGTAATTTTGTTAATTTTAGAAACTTGTTTCGTTTGTTAGCGCGCTTTCAAGGTAATAGGATGACCGACGCCGATGACATAATGACGTTTATGAACAGTAGGTACTGCAGTTCAGCTAGGTTAGTTCGATCGAAAATCTGACTTTTAATGAACGTAGATAATGCAATGCGACAGACGTTTATGAAAACACCCTTCTTATTTCTCTGTAGTTTCAATAGCTCAAAGAACCTATTTTTGTCTGGATCCAAATCGAATCATCGGACATACTATCATCCGACCAAATTTTAAGGATAAATGCTCTTTATAAAATTTGTGCCTGCTGCTCTGAACTGACATGTTTGTCTGAAAAGTTTGGGAATAGCTAACTGCACTTCATTTCGATTGGGAAGATGGAAATTTTGGGCAGATTTAACGAAGAGTTCAGCCTAGCAGCGGTATATCTTTTTCTTTCTGAGAAGTTGTCTAGTGAAAGCCAGGACATCAGAGGCGCACTTCTGACAGCTTGTTGATATTGTTTTCAGTGGCCCTCTGCTCTTGATGAGGGTGGCTTCAATTTGCTTATGATGTAAAAGCTAAAAACTGCAAATGATAAATTCTCGAAAGTCAATTGTTTTCAGACGACAACCATAAACGGTACCGTTCAATTTTGTTCACTAGAATCGTTTGAAGTTTTTATTTATGCATTTTCTCAATTATGACACCAGCTGAGCACTTACGTATTTACAAAATGACTCCAGTTGTTTATCCTGAGAAATACTTAATAATGCTTTAAAAAAATCAAGTCTAAAATAAATTTTGCACATCCTCAGTTCACCTATACGCTTCAATACACTGAACTAATAACACTATAAAGCCCCGTTATTTCTTTATTATATTTCTATCTATAAATCATAGTTAGCAATATGCAATAAAGATAAAATTGAAAGTCTGATGTCATCACTTGATAGTCAAAGTGATTTCGCACCTTTTTCAGGCCATGTGGGAGGGAAAATGTGTAAATTATCGCCTTAGTGCCATGTGCCAAATTAAGCTTGATCCAACTTTGTAACTGTAATTTCCCTCCACTATAAATAAATACAGGTAGGTAATACTGTATTTTAAATTTTGGCGCCAATTGCATCTTAAATTAAAAAAAAAATAAAATAACAAATCGTATCTAAAAGTCTTGCAAATCCATAACCAACCTAACGCGTCTTTAGCATAACTTAGGCATGTTTCCAACGAGTAAAAAGTCATCGAACTTGTCTCCCACTGGAAATGAGCGTTTTTAATATTCTTCAGTTGCTTGTTTATTACCGATTTGTGTTGTTTGTCGCTGAATTATCTATCCGTACCTTTGATTGGCAAATGATTTGCAATTTTCTACAATTCCTAGGCGTGGATCACCTGAGTAGGTTCAGGTGGATATAGATACACATAGGTGGGTACTCACTCTCTTGCCTGGGTACGCCTTTTGCAAAAATTATCTTTCTATCTAAGCCCAGTATAGATATACAGCAAGACAAACCTCTACAATTAATGACATGGCGCAAAATAACACATAGATATGCCATTGATTCGAGTACAACAACAATAAAGCTCTTCAACAGTAGTATGTTATGTTTTCATACTAAAATCCAAAGCAATTTATTGACCAAGCAATCATCTAGCATTTTCAAAGCCATCCATCTATCCATCCAACGATCTTCAATTTACAATTTAAGAGCCTATAGTGTGCTGTCAAGAACTGAGCACCTTGTCCAGCTCCAGCTCCAGCAACAAAAAACAACAACAACAATGATCGTTCGAGTTTTATTCCAAGAAACTCCCGGTGAAGATATTGAAATTATATATTCTGCAGAGGATGTGTCCAGCCCAATCCAAATCGAACGTTAAGAATTGAGGAAGAATGAAAAAAAAAAACATTGTTACTTCTTCTTCCATTCTTTGGTTTTCATTAATTTGCATTCGAGAAGGACGCTCGGGTCATATTGTTACTTTCTTTGTATTCTTGTACCTACTTAAATTAATTGAGAAATGAAAATAAGGCAAAAGAAAATGGTGGATTCATAATTAAGTGCATTATCTTCCTCGTTTGTGTTTTTACACAGTAGGGAAATTCAAAGAGAGAAGAAGATTTTGGATAGAGTTTCGTTAAGTTAAGTTAATATGTACACTCCGTGTCATTTGATTATGGACACAAACATTCTCACAACCTGCTTTCATTTTCAGAGTTTTATCTGTTGCAAAATAGTTTTCAATACTTGATGAAGCCATCTTGAAAAATCTTAACAATAAAATAAATTAAGAACTGAAGATTTAATCGTTTTTTTTTCGCATGACCTGCAAGTATTACTTAATCTCACTTAAAATCGCTTAATCTCCAATAAATTCTTCCAAGCCTCTCCTTTAGTATTTACTACTGCAGATCACATTACTATAGGCGCGTTCTATTGGTAATCTATATCTAGCGCAGTAATACAAGCACCAAAAAAACGCTTTATTCACTCTTTAACTCACTCTTCCTTGTTCCTTCCTACTTGTGGAATTAAGAATTAACTTACACGGATGTGTTCGAAAGATCTATATCTCGTTTTTAAGCTGGAGTTGAAATATTCATGAAAATGCAGATTGAGTTGAAATATTCATGAAAATGCAGATCGAGTTGATTTAGAGTTTTTCTCACTGTTAAATTTGATTTAAAACTTACAAAAGTGCGAAAATATATCGCATATATATACTGAGTATTGGAGAAAAGAAATAATAGTACTCAATAAAATGACATTGGCGCAAAATTTTAAACAGCCTCTTATTAAGGTAGTAGTATTATACTTCTTATATATGTCCTAACTTTAAAGTAGTTTTCTTATAGAAAATAGATGAACTATTTGTTTGAATGTCCGCGCAGGTGCATATAATTATATGTTACACCAAATAGCGAGCTCATTTTAGGCAATCGTTTGGTTTGTGTCAAAACAAAAACTTTTTAGTTTCTTGAACCAAACAGTTGCAAAACCGCCTAGCCTAAGGCAATTTCTTTTAATAAATTGATTCTGAGCAACCTTAAAACAATAGTAGTTCGTGCAAAAAAACTAAGTAAACAGACCTATTTTGACGTTTTTAAATGTTAAAGAGTCATATGAAATTATAACGATAAAACATATCAATCGAATTCAATATTTCAATATTCAATATTTTATGACAAAATTAGTGGCAGTAGTGTAAAGCCGGAATTATGGTATGAATTAAAGTTTTGCATTTGAAAAATATTTGTTCTATAAATTTCGGAGCGATCACACTTTGGATTAGTAAAGACAAAGTATAACAAAATAAATACCAACGAACACACCCTCAAGTATGCCACATATATTTTTTCGGACACCACCTAAACACCTCCTACATTTCAACATCCGAAACTCCATCTTCACTAAATTATCCATTTCAATTACTAGCTTACTTTTATTCACTAATCGTTTGTTGTTGTTTTCCATGTTAAATTTTGCGATGTAGTGTATTCACTAACCAATAAAACACGGCTTATAATATTTTAGAAATTGGTTGGATTTTGGAAAACGATTATGTAAAATAACCTTTTTTTTTAATTTTTCCATGTTCAATCTACGGAACAAATAGCAAAGAAAAATAATTGTTAGCAGTATAAGAAATGGTCTGCGTATTCATAAGTTTGTAAATAGGGAATATGGCGATTTTGTCTCCTGAAGCCAGATTCGGTAATCGGAGTTTTTTGTCAACATAAACATAGTGGTGGGGTAGAATGTAGAAAGGTGTCGATGAAAATTGGTCTTGAATTTTTGCAAATAGAAATGGCAAGGGAAAACCGTGCCGGGTAAATTATTCCATAATCGTGTTGTGCGACTAAAAAACGAATATCTATATTTGACGGTACGACCAAAGTTATGCTCGAGGTTGAACTGATGAGCATTCCTATCAGTTTTAATGCTATGTTCGCCTCATAAATTGTAACCATATCAGAAGAGGTGACAAATTGCAGCCATATAGAAATCCTAAGCATTAAGCAGCGTTTTTGGAATGACTGGAGAATGTGGTCATTCCAATGAAGATCGTCGTTGACACACATACCGAGTACTAAGAGCTTTTTGGTTTCTTCAATGTTAGTGCCATCCAAGAAGAATGGCATAAGGGGGACATTTTAATTCAAACACAATAGACAGCTTTGAGTTCTCGAAGCATTAGATTCTATACGATTTCTTATACTCCATTTAAAAATTCTGTAAACATCGGAGTTTAATGAGCTTATCATATGTTACCGTTGCAATTCCACTTTCGAAGGGGATGGACGTGAATTTGACAACGATTATGAGAAGCTGAGGGTAGAGTAGTCAGCAAAACAATGAAGTGGATTAGAAATTTCAGACAAGAGATCATTTATTAAAATAGGGCAGCAATTATTTTATGTATTGAATAATCTAGAAGGTAGTTTATAATCCAACAAACAAGGATTTCATTGATGTCAAATAAGATAAGAGCCTGGTGCCAAACTCTATCAAATATCAAGCGCTATTAACTTAGTTTCTCGAAAACAATGTAAAGATCTGTTCCACTCTTAAGTGAAATATACCATCACATCACCTGTGAGACGACAGCTGAGAAAGCCATATTGCCCTTCATTAAGAGGCTTTCGATCTTCGAGATATTTCGTGACCTGATGATTTATCAGCGATTCGATGACCTTGGGAAGAAGGGACGCAAGTGCGTTGCAATTGCT
This sequence comes from Chrysotoxum bicinctum, assembly GCA_911387755.1. Lineage (NCBI taxonomy): Eukaryota > Metazoa > Arthropoda > Insecta > Diptera > Syrphidae > Chrysotoxum > Chrysotoxum bicinctum. Next base: position 162,479,402 of record OU426988.1, read on the forward strand.
TCTAACTTGGTTGTGCTGTTTCCGATTTTCCTCAGTTGGGTTGGTTTTATAAGAGCGGAAACTTACTTTTCTCAATGTGGTAGCTTCTTTACAGCTTGCATCAACCCAAGACTTTTCCATAGGTGTTATACTCTTAATTCTATTAAAATTTTACCATTTAAAATCACTTGTGTGATCGCATCTATATTGGCATCAACATCACTATCGAGAAAGCATAGTGACCAGATTAAAAAAAAAAAGTTATTAAGACCCTCCCAGTTGGCTTCCTCACGTTGCTAAGCGGTCACAGTGCTTTGTTTCTCTTTCACTGGATGAAAGAGCTACTAGAAACCAGCCGAAGTGCAGAATGAAGACGTTACAACAATGTAATACTTATCAGGGTGAGAATTATGAAACTAGTCGAAGCGAGTCTGTGTTTTGCCCAGCAACATCTGATATTCGAGTTGCTTCATCTACAAGTTGAGTAAAGTGGAGCGCTTCTATCTCATCTTAGCCATAACTTTATAATTAATTCCATAAATTTTTGTCTTGAACCGCAAAAAAAAGTTCTCGTTATCAAGACGTGAAAATTTGTTTGCAAGGTGTGTTGGTCGAAGTTGAGATTATTTTTTAATTTTTTTGAGGCAATTTTAAGTTGGAATACTAAAATTTACTATTTCTTCGATCTATTTAAACATTGTAGGTATACAATTTGCTAAAATGTAGTGTGTAATTACTTTTAATGGTTTTGTGTTAATTTTCTTAAAATACTTTTTAACCAGCATCGATATTTTTCTTAACTATATCAAAAATAAATAAAATTAAATAAAAGGCAATCTTAATCCATTGATGCGGAGTGTGACCTTTAAGAACGAAAAACAGTGGCCCTTTTACAAGCAGTAATCGGAATTCAAGACACAACATCACTTTAACTTTCCTTCCTGTTCTCAATTATTATTATTGTTTCTTTTATTTTCCAATAAATTGACGAAGGAATATTGAAAGGAAAAATGGAAAATATACATTTTCATGTTTTCACATTCACAAATGGTTTTTCTTCTCTTGTTCCGAGTACATATTTCCGGTGTGTTCGGAATGAAATTGAACTCACAAGGAAAAACCAAAGGCCTGGCTTGATAAGTCCTATATACAAACTGCCATAAAGCGGTTGTTCTTTTAATTAGTATTCATTTCCTTTATGGGAAATTACAATATTAATTACTTATGCTAGTTTCAGTTATGCATTTTTATTCCTTCAATTATTTTTTTAAAAAAGGGCTGCAATGAATTTTGGATAATAAAATCTCTTGCGTGATGGGTTACAATAAAATCAAAAAAATGAAACGTGATAGTGTAGAATTCATAATTAAAATGTCAAAATATAATGAAGCATGAAGGTTTAAATATAAAAAGAAAAATAATAAAAAATCGAAAAATGTGTTACAACTTATACAGTAGTCACAGGACTTAAAGTAGGTGGAAGCAAAATGAATTAAATGAATTGAATAATGAGATTTTGCACCGATTCGAATAATATATTTTTTTGATAATAATCGAAGTTTTGGTTAGTCATAATTTGGAAAATTATGTTAAGACGATATTTACGTGATGGCCATCAATTTGATAACAACCAGCTTTTCTTATCAGGTTTAAATTTTTACACCGCCATTTTATTTTTACTTGCGACTTAAGGTTACTATAAGCCAAGCTATGCATTCATTAAAAAAATCGAACACGAGATTTTGATCAAAGTTGACATTATGTACAATGATAACGAAGACGAAAAAAGTGGGTCTCACAATTCTGTATGTCTGTCTGTCGACTGCAGTCTAAACGGCTCAGACGATTTTCCTTAAACTTAGTATTTTAAAATTTTTCTTTCCAAACGTTTATTTCCTTTTTTTTAAAGACCAAGAATAACGGTACCTGCCATACGAAATTTTATCAATATTTTTTTTTTCCAAGAACCGTTCCACAGATTTTTGATTTTCTCCAAAATGTTAAACCGATTTTATTTTTTTTAATGCTAAAGCTCCCCGAAAGTTTGAATAGTATTGTATATTAAAATTTTCCAAAATATTTTTTTTTTGATTTTGAAATAAATTTTCCTATTTTTTTTGTTCAAAACTCAACTTTTTGGAAAATTAATTTTTTTCGTACAATAATAAAAACTTAAAGTTGGCTAACCAAGATATTTTCCTAAAAATATTTTGAAAATTTTGTATATAAAAGCTTATTTTTTTAAGAAACCGTTACAATGACTTATAATTTTCGTTCTTGCATAAATTCATATTTGTATAAGAAATCACATGGCATTTTGTTTTTATCTCTCATTACTAAAAGATATTAAATAATGAATTTTATGCTTATGAAAGAATTTCTCTAATAAAATGGCGCAAAATTTTAGTCGAATTAGTACGATGTTAAAACGGTTTTAGTATAATACTTGGTTAAAATGACATTTTTTCAAATTTTAATTGAGTTTAGCATCATACTTTCTCAAATATTTTATTAAATTTAAAGTCATCAAATAGCTAGTTATTTTATTTTTGTTAGTATCGTACTAACTTCATATGACTGTTTGACATTTACAAACGTCAAAAAAGGTTTGTTGTCTTAGTTTTTCGCAAGAACTGCCATTGTTTTAGGTGTGTTCAGAATAATTTATTAAGAAAATTGCTTTACCACGACACTAGTTTGAAAACGCTTAAAATTAAAAACAAATTTGTAAACTACTTTAAAGTTAGCAAATTGATAAGTAGTATCATACTAATATAATTCAACAAAAGGCTGTTTCAAATTTGCCCCATTCAATCTAAAATTCTCAGTCTAAGAGCAAGACTTGAATCAACAAAAAATACTTCGATCTGAAAATTTGTATTATTTAAATCTTTTCGTCCCATAAATTGCAGAAAAATTGGGCAGAAGCCATAGTACTATTGACACTTTTTTGAAGAGAAGAGAAATAGGTAAAGTTCCAGCTTTTAAAAAGTTGGGGCTAACTAACCGTTAAATTGCATAAAAACTTGGAAGAAACCACGCCGTTATTGATACTTTTTTTTGGAAAACGTCTCTTCCTAAGGAAAAATTAAAAGTGGAACTTAACCATCGAAGTCAGTTACCGATAAAAGAGAGATTTTACACGATTCTGATAGCAATAACTAAGGCTAGGCGCGCATATTCAATTTTTAGTTTGGCAACTGTTTAGTTGCTAAAATGATACATATGGGATTATATGGGACACCGCGCACTTAGAGCAACTCGATTCGAGCAACTAAGAAAGTTTTTGTTTTGACACAAACTAAACGATTGCCTTCGGAACAGTTGAGCAGCTTGCTTTCTATAAGCGCAAGAGAGAAAAGAGTGTGAGCGTGAGTAAAGAGTTGCCAGTGCGCGGTTCTCTTTCAACTGGTGATTAAACTATTTTATTTCGATCACACTTGCCGTTGCCAGTGCGCGACTAGCCTAAGGTTAAATGAGGCCTTCCAGTTAGTCTCACCACCGTGAAACGTTTAATACGGAGAGCTTATCATTTAGGGACAAGCAAACTACAAACCTATCCACAAAAACAAAGATGCACTTCTCCTTTTTTGTGAAAAGGGCCTCATTACCACGATTTCAGAAAGCAAATTGAATCGATTCCACAGATACGAGGGTTAAGTAATGGTTTGGGGAGCAATCTCATTGCATGGAGTTTTAGAACTACAGATTTTTTCTTCAAAAATTAACATTTTTTCGTATGTTGTCGGTGCGTTGAAAATGGTCTTATTCATATAACATTTTTCAAGATTTGTCGTGATCATACGGTGAGGTAACGTACCTATCCTTACCGCTCGGGTAATGAAAGAGTGGATCGAAGTTCAAAATGTTTCATTACACAATAGCCCTTGATACATACTATCCTCATGAGAATATCTTTGAAAATGTTTGGAGTTGGATGATGCGCAAGAACTATGACCCAGGAAAACAATGTATGTTATACCATGGGCAAGCTAATTTACAAACGTCAAAAAAGGTCTGTTTACTTAACAGTAAAACAGTTCAAAGAAGGAAAAAATTGTAAATGGTTTTCCAATAGGGTAGATTTTGACAGATCATGGTTGCCAGCTGCATTAAATACAAATCAAACATTAAATGCAAATCACTATGTAAAGTAAAGAACCATTCGGAAAAATAACAAATGCGGAATTTAAACCATTTAACCGAACTAACATTCACAGTAGAAGTTTGAATCCCACTTTTGGTTTAAGCTTCAGTGCAACAGTAAATTTGGTTTCACAGTGTCATTTAAACCTTGAACAGAAATTATTCTGTAGTTTAAGTTAAACGACACAATTCTGCCGTTTAAACCTCAGTTCGAAGCTCAGTTCAAACTTCACACATTTGAAAATAGAATTTATTTTCGTTTTTTTTTTATTTTTTTCCCGCCACAACTGAAACAAAGTTGATTGTTTTTCTTTGATTCAGATAGAAAGAGAAAACCAAAAATTAAACTACGTTCAATTGAACTGAAGTTCAGATTTGACTATAAAACCGGACGAGTTGAACTTAAAATTTAAACTCCAGTTCAGGTTCAGTGAACTTAGAAAACTTATTTAAATTAATGTTAAGATACTTAAATTTGCGTTTTAGTTGCTATGAATTCCAATCTGTCAAACTCTTTTTGCGTTCCACACACTATCCACACCGCATCAAATGAATTGTACGCCATTGTTTGTTTATTTTTTTAAATGTCAATAAACAAATAAAAAAATTATATGTGAAATAAATGTCAAATTTGACGAATGTTCGTTCATTCATCGGTCATTGGTCGCTTTCATGTGAATATTTCTTAACAGCGACCACAATGGTATGTGTTTGAAAGTTTTTTAAACGATACACTACCTATGTGGGGCACAGAGCAGTGCCTGGGCGAATAGAACGTGGCGTGACCTGAGCGCTACGGTGTATTTAAGAAACACAATTCGTCATTATTTTAATAAACTGCCAAAATAGTCAGCTTTTTCCGTGAAATTGGTGTTTTTAAGAATTTTTTTACTTTTTAATTATTAAAAAAAATTAAGTTAACATCGCTCAGATTTTTGCTCCATTATTGCGGTCTTTTTTTACAGAGCTCTTCGAGCGAGCTCCGATCCAGGTCTGAGGTAAAAACGAAATGCAAGTGAAGCGCTCATAGCTCTTCGAATAAAAAAATAGTAACATAATTCTTTGTTCAACAGCTCCCTACTTGGGACTAAAAAATAAAATCGCTTAACATCATCTTAAGCCCATAAGCGAGAGACGTAATACGCTATGGCGGGGTAGACGAAATTGTTCAGATCAGTAAAATTACCGAGTTATCGTTCTTTTTTGCTGTGTTGATTTCTCTTTCCAAAAGCACTATCATCTCTTAAAATATCAGCGATACAGAGTGGTATGGCGCAATGGAAGCACGAGGGATTTTGACGCAACTTACAACTCGTAAAAGCCCCCAGAAGATTAGTGTTCTTCCAGCTTTATTGGTCTATTAATTTAAAAATATTTTTTTTAAGTTAAAAATAAGCTTTATTAAAAGAATTTACCACATTCGACACTTTTTTTGCGGATTCATTGGACTGCCCAATGGGCAATCGAATACTTTCGAGAATTCATCAAAGTTTTGCAATGGCAAATTAACACGGTATTTATCCATTGGATATCCGGCATAAAGTTCACTCCAATAATGCCTTGGTTCGTATTTTGCACAATAGATTTGAGCAAAGTTTAGGAAGAAGGTCTGATCGGGTGAAAGATTCAGTCCAGGCAAAGGCAGTGACTGCAATCTCTCGAAGTCTTTCTCCTTATTCGTCACTGCTGTCGTGTATACACTTCTAAAGGCAGCCAAAGATCCTCTCAGACCACCACTGTCACAAATAGTCTCTGTCAGTGATTCCTTACCATCGAGCTTGATATTAAGCATGGGAACAGTAAAATTACTATGATGCTGGATGAAGCATTGAGAATTGTTTTTCATAGATATTTTGGATTTCACTGACCACGCATGGATTTCCTTGAAATGTTTCTCAGCGGAACGCCCTTTCGGATCAAGACTATGAACGATCTCATGTCCTACGATGAAACCAAGTCCTCCGTACTTAATGGATTTTGGCAGATCTTGATGATATACAGGAGGGAAAAGAATTCCTGCTAGCACATTAATTGCGTGTTCCCCGTTGTCATAAAAGGCATTCGCCGAAATAGCTTTCAATATTTCCAACGCGACTGTGCTATTTATCGTGTCGCAATTAAGGTAGGCATAGTGATTTAAGTCCACTTGAAACTTAGCCAGTTCCAGATTGTTCAGAGCATAGTTGTTGGTAAGATTAAGCTTTGTTGTTTCCATGACATAGATATCCGCAATTGGATCGACTGTATGGCCACTGCTGGATTTGAGAATTTTTAGTGTGTCTTGCACTCCTAACCGAGTTGATTCGTCTAACCAATCAGTATTTGCAACTAAAATACTAAAACTTTTTACAAGCTCTGCAATAATTTCTTCTACTTCTTGGCGAACTTCCTTGCTAAAGTGTTCCTTGATGTAGAAATGTGTCAAAACCATTGGTATAGCTTGTCTAACCTGAGTCACACAGTGCTGATGCTGATATTTAGCTGACTTCACCTGAGGATGCATTTTGTAGAGAAACTTCAGGGCCATATAATTTGCAAAGGCTTCGGGTCTCTTACCTGCCATCACATCGAGTTCGTTGAAATAGAAATCGCACGGACAAGATGGAATTTCGAGTTTTGACGAATCATTCAAATTCCAGACGATCTCAGCCAACGAGTTCCACTGAGGGAACTGTTTCCTTTCCAACTCTTCTTCATCCAATTCATAACACCCTTCTTTGGCTTTGTTTTGGAACACCAGGGCTTCTTTCCAAAAATCAATAGCTTCTTCAATCACTTTGTCAGCTTTCGAGTCTACAACTCCATAAGTTTCAAGAAATCTCTTCATCATCTTTGCATTATGAACATATCCCAAAGACTCATTTGTCCTGATATTGTCGGAATAAACATCAAATCCGAACCCAAATTTACCAATCTCATACATCGGTGGAAAAGGATGTCTTAAGAAGATTTCCTCCTTGACAAGACCAACAATTCCATATCGTACAAGATGAGCAGTCATATTGAACCAGTCGAATGCCGAAGCATTCCAGCTTGGATCCACAGCAGGGAATCCTCCAATACTCTTGATTAATTGCAAATATTCTTCACTTGGTTTTAGTGGCAAGATGTCAGCATTGTCACAAATTTCCACAAAGTTTTTGACTTTTTGTAATTCGTCGTAATACTCTTCACTTGGTCGACGTTCCTTCCGCAGAATCTTATCGATAATTCCGTCAATTGAATGCGATAAATCATACAAACTATTCTGCTTCCGAGTTATTTCGATGTCTTCTATAACATTCGGGTAGTTTTCACAAGCGTATGCGTAGAAATCATCGCAAGGATTTACCGAAACATTCATGTAAGATTTCATTCTCATGGCGTATGCCTCACGGAACACTGAAAGACTTTCATCTTGTTCGGCTTCGGTTATGGGAGAGGCCACACTAAATGTTAACCCATAGTGGGCAAGAATCAAAAGGAAAGTCTTCAGAGAAAGTTTCATTTCCCGAACTTCGCGAGTTGAACTGACTTGTTGGGAAAAATTATCTCAAATGTTTATGGCTTTACTCAAATCTTTTGCTACAGACCTTCAATGCTGTTTGTTTTACTGAACTCTCAGCTTATTTATGATAACCTTGCAATTTTTCTTTGATAATAAAATTGTAGTTTTATTTTTTTTGTGTGTAATTGTGCAGGGAAGAGATAAGTATTTTGCCTTTTGAGTATCATTTTCATTTATAATTATTATATTAAATAATTTTGAAGTCATAATCAGTAGTTGATGAGGTTGTATGGTTTTTGGCGACCCACTATTTTTCCTAATGAGCGCCAGCATCCGCCTCTGTGTCGACTCAAAGGAGCATTAAACGATTTAATTGCTCAGTTTTAATTGCTAGTTTTGAGTCGAACATAAAAAACGAGTTGATTTTTCCTTTTTAGTTCTTGAAAAATATACTTAAAAAAAATATTTTTTAATTTTTGATCAAAATTATTTTGTAAGAAATTTAGGTTAAAACATACAACACAAAACTAATTTAACCCTTCTGTCATAATTTCGTTGTTTTGAAAGTTTTTTAATATTACTTTTGACATAGATTTGTCTTTGGAGTCCATCTTGACTTAAGCACGTACGCACGAACTAAAGAATGGGACGATGAAATTTGCTTTTTTGTAGGGCTAGTCGCAAGGCCGAGACAAGTTTTTGAGAAACAATTTTATTAACTGAACAAAATCAATTAGAATTTCTGTGGACTTGTCAGAAAAGATTAAAAAATATTTTTATCAACAAGAAAATTTAATCAACGGATAAGTTTTCTGTATGTGTGTCAAATAACACGCAAGTAGAAATGTTTTTGATTTATTAATGAATGAATTATTATAAGTATTGTATTATGGGGTATTGCACTGCAATCTAGAGATTTATTGTGCCCCAGCTGAATTTGGATGAGCTCGCTCATCTTTTAGTTCATCCTCCAAATCTATTGTTCTTAGGAGTCTTAGTATTTGGGGCACCTGCCTACCATACCAAATAAACCTTGATGTCTTCTAAGTTTGCAGTGTCCAGTTATTATTCTAAGGTTGTTCCTACTTAAACTTATGCAGTTTGTGAATTCCTGGTTGTAATTACCCAGTAGTAGTTTCGCTTGCCTTAGCTTCGGGAGTTCCATCCAGTTCTTGGATATACTTGTTTTGTTTTTGATAATGTTTTCTCCTATTCCGTATGGGCCCAGGCCTTGTTAAAAGGGTTGATGCGACTACTACCCAACGAAGTGTGACTCTGTTCTCTTTACTAAGTTCTTTTATCGTGGAAGATGCTGGTGGACTTCCCTAATCGGTATAGAAAGTTTGGTTTTAAGCCCAAAGATTTCTGCACCAGTCACTTCCTGTATTTTTTTCGAGGATGTAGTTTATTTCTTCTCCTACTCAATCTTTTTGGTTGCTTAATTCTATACACAAGTTTTTCTCGAAATTATATTTTTTCATCATACCATCTCTTGGAATGTCAAGAAGGTTCACTACTCTGGACTTGCCTGTCCCAGTTCCTTCCTTGGAGAATCTCATGATAGCTCTCATTGCCGCACACGCGGACCTTTTTTATTTATAGAACTCTTAATGATTTTTTGTTTTTTTTTTTGACAAACCCAATACTTTCCCAGTAGAGGAAATTGTAAATGATTCTCAATAAATTAGCATGTTATTCGCTTTCCTATTGTCCTCAATTGACCTCCAGGTCTAGCTGAGTGCTTAATTAATGTCAATCAATATTGAGAAATTTATAAATTACCACTAAGAAATTTCCAATAAATGCTAGTTTGTGTGTGCGATTGCGATATTGCCACAAGACAAAGACTTGAATCAATAAATTCATGCAAACATATTCATTAGCGGAATTCAATTTAATATTTTTGAAAAATTCAAAATAATTTAGGTTACACATTTTTGAATACTCGCCATTCGTTATGTTCGATTCGATGGAGTTCAAGAAAAAAGTTCGGACTCGAAACTTTAAAATTTGTTTTTATTTATCTTCGTAGTTCAATCGAAGCCCGTTAATTTTTTTTTACATTATTAGGTGCGTTTTATTATCTTCGGATCTGGATCTGGATTTATTTTTAACACGTATTACAAAAACAGTTTGGGATGAGCTGGATCCCTTGAAAGATCCGAAATTAGTTCTTACTGTGGCAGGTAGATGGCTTTTTATGGTAAGGTAGTGTAAGCTATAGTGTAAGGAAAAAAGACAAGACATAATTTAAAATTTCCAAACCCAAGGATAAAAAGAGACGGGCTTACAACACTGCTGTCAGTAAGATCCGTATCGTTTTATTTTCAAGGGAAGATCCATATCCGGATTCAGATAGATTTGTGAATAATAAAACGCACCTAATAATTGCAAATGACATTCGAATTGGTATACATTAGGTGTGTTTTTTTTGCAAGTCCATATAGAATTGTAAAAAAAAACGACATCGGGATTTAGGAGTTTTTTTCCACATAGCTGGAAGCACTGTGTACGCTATGACATTTGTCAGCTTATTGACGACTAGCATCAACCAATCCAAAAACTTCACTTTTGACGTCTCTGAGCAAATTATCGATAACATATAGATAATACTACGAGTATTTTGGCATCACCATTTTTATCGGGTCTTAGATTAACTCTCGAAAATTATTATCTGGTCTTATACTACGTTTTCACCAAAAGATAATCTGAGATTTAAGGCAAGAGATTTACGTGGTGTTTTCACCGCACTGAAAGATTAATAAGAAGATTAATACTTTGACAGCATCTATCAAAATGCTAATGTTGTTTCAATTTTTCTTACAAAGTAGAAGCGAGAGAAGGAAAGTTTCATTTGTGCCAAACGATGAAAAATTATCGAGATAGCTTAGCACCGTATGGATGTTAGGTCAATTCGAACTTCGACCGATCGATCCTGCGAAGATTTAGTAGAGATTTATTTCTAATCTACTAGATTTACGAAATAAATTTGTATGGTAAATCTTCGAGATTTAAAGAAGATTTATGGTAAATCCACTTAAATCCCGGATTTACTCTTGGTGAAAACGTAGTATTAGCTAACTCTGTATAGATAGTTGTTGCATTTGCATGTAAAGCGCTTAGTCCCGATGTCCTTTTTTTTACAATTCTATATGGACTTGCAAAAAAAACACACCTATTATGTCAAAACTGATAGCGTCCGTAAGGCAGTATCGGAAAATGGTAAGGTAGTTCCGCGGATCGATATTACAGTCCATCTGGCGAATTTACTAATTAAATTCAATGCGGAAGAGGATGCTTTGTGGATTGACGACACTCCCAGGTAGTAAAATATTTTTGGTTCCAAAATCGGTGGGATTATTTCAAATTTAAAGGGTCTCCTATAAAAAATTAGTAAAAAAATCGAAAATAAAATAACCGTCCTAAGGCAAAAACCGTAGAGAACAAAATCAAAAAAAAAAAGCGTCAGGTCTACTGATGCAGGAGAAATACAGACATACAGGGTGATTGGCATAAGGTGTGACAAAAAGCTAGGGCGTGTAGGTTGGACTTAGGCAAGAAAAAAATCGTATGGGAGGGGGGGGTCTATTTCCCCCCGTTTAGGCGGGAGGGGCAATTTAAGAAAAAAATCACTTAAAACAGAAAACAAATTATTAAAAAATAACGATGATACCTACAGAGTATTGCTATAGCATTTTGAAAAGCCAGAAATACATTCTTTAATTTTGTTTTTAAATAAAGTTGTTCGAGTGAATAGTTTTTTAAAAATTAATTTTCAAAATTAAAATTTTGAAAAAAAAAATGAAAAAATTTTTTTTAAACAATTTTTGTTCAAAATTTTACGTAATTATGTATTATTTTTTTATTCAATATTCAATGCTCTTATTAATTTTTGATCAAACACAAAAAACCGGATGTCAAAATGTTTTGTAGTTTTTGAGAAAATCAAAAATAACAAAAACTACTTTTGTTCTAAGAAAAGCCTTTTATTTTAGTTTTTATACGTTTTTGGATTCTTAGGTGAATTTACGATTGAAAGGATTAACTTTCTTTTTACTATTTTTTTAATTATCGTCTTATAAACATACAGTAATATGACAAAGTACTGGATTAACCATATTTCACACATTTTTTCATTGAGAACACCTGCGTGAGAGCGTTGGATTAATATTAACCTGCGAATGTTTTTTAAATAATTTTTTGTAATAAGCTTTAGTTAAAAAATAGTTACAAATTAAAATAAACAGTAATTTTGTATTTTATCTAAATATGCATGTATTTCTTATTTTAATTGATTTCAAGATTCAGGAACATTCTTGTTCTTATTTCGCAATTGTACTTTTCTGTCACTAGTTAGGGCGTGTAACGTTGCATTATTTAAAAAACATTCGCAGGTCAATATTAATCCAATGCTCTCACGCAGGTGTTCTCAACGAAAAAATGTGTGAAATATGGTTAATCCAGTACTTTGTCATATTACTGTATGTTTATAAGACGATAATTAAAAAAATAGTAAAAAGAAAGTTAATCCTTTCAATCGTAAATTCACCTAAGAATCCAAAAACGTATAAAAACTAAAATAAAAGGCTTTTCTTAAAACAAAAGTAGTTTTTGTTATTTTTGATTTTCTCAAAAACTACAAAACATTTTGACATCCGGTTTTTTGTGTTTGATCAAAAATTAATAAGAGCATTGAATATTGAATAAAAAAATAATACATAATTACGTAAAATTTTGAAAAAAAATTGTTTAAAAAAAATTTTTTCATTTTTTTTTTCAAAATTTTAATTTTGAAAATTAATTTTTAAAAAACTATTCACTCGAACAACTTTATTTAAAAACAAAATTAAAGAATGTATTTCTGGCTTTTCAAAATGCTATAGCAATACTCTGTAGGTATCACCATTATTTTTTAATAATTTTTTTTCTGTTTTAAGTGATTTTTTTCTTAAATTGCCCCTCCCGCCTAAACGGGGGGAAATAGACCCCCCCCTCCCATACGAATTTTTTTCTTGCCTAAGTCCAACCTACACGCCCTAGCTTTTTGTCACACCTTATGCCAATCACCCTGTATATATAAACAAATAAACGGAATTGTAGGTATATCTAATTAAAACAAAAAAGCTTCTTTTTTTTTCTTGAAACGATTTCAAAAATGTTGATAAAAAATTGTCTGTGTGCTTAGTAAAATTTAAAACTCAATAGGCGTGTTTTGTTGAGCTTCTCAATGTACACATTAAGAAATGTTACATTAAAATCACTGAAGAGTGAATGTGCTGTTAACTTGTTGTTGTTGTATTTACATGTACGAAATAAGCTTAATGTGTACATTAAGAAGCTCAACAAAACACGCCTAATATTAAACAATTTTAAATTAAGCTGTAAATTGCTTTACCTATACAGTAGAACAATTATTTAAAAAAATGTTGACCTTTTATAGGTATCGGCCGAACCGATTTTAATAAAAAAAAAGTATATGCACGCTTCTTTAAAGTTTAAATATGATTCTAGGAACAAGGTTTTTTTGAATTTAATACTTATAATATTTGTAATGTTTTTACTAAAGAAATTTTCTTAAAAATTTTGTTTAAAAAAAGATAAGGTCTCCTTCTAACTCTACCAAAAGACTTGAAAATTCCTAAGCTTTATCAACCAGCCAACCTTGAGACTGGAGATCGCCTCCAATCACAGTCAAAAGACATAAAAAGGGTCAAGGACGACAGTGATAGAACGAACGAAAACTGTAGTGACACAGACACTGGCTGAACTAAGCCGAAAACGAAACCGACTGAACCTGTTCACTTGAGGAATGAATGGGAAAAGGTCATGATGGATCGGTAGATCGAAAAAACCTACAAAAAAGTCATTCCGGTATCGCCTCCTTCAGCGGCTACATCTCGCCTTCTGCGACCAATATAAATTTATGAAATCAACTTTGAAATATATTTATAAAGTGAAATAATCAACTGTGTTTTATTACATTAAAAACAAAATATATGATATGAGTGCGATCCTATAAAACCACTGAACGACGCACGTGTTTCTTGTAGGAGCAGCAAAAAACGGAGAGTGGGCATCTCGCCTGTACACCAGAGATTGCCATTCGTCCGGTGAACATGAGCGTCAGTCAGTTGATGGGGCTGCCTCTTCCTAGGATTGGTTTTCAATCTGATTGAAAAGTGGGGTTAAAGGAAAGTATTACGCCCTTTAAACCAGGTGATTATGTGACGGCAGATATTTCTTGAATGACTTAGAAGTGCCCTCCGACATTTCAGGCTATAGCTTGCTGAAGCTCATCAACATCCTTAACGGGCTTGAAAGACATAGCATTATCATAGGATTCAATACAAGGAAGTCACAATCCCTAGAGTATCACAATAGATTTACATTGATCTAAGTGTGACGATTAGATGATCAACTGTCAGCCCATTAACCTAACCTAACCTTCTTACTTGCAAGCAAGAAAGCACAGAACTATTTTTCGGATGGACATTTATTTTCTGCACAGTAAGGTAATTATCGAACTAATTACTGTTAAATTGTTTAATCCAAAGTGTCCTCGTAACTTCTTTAACATTAATTCTGCCCATCTTATTCTTTTAAAACAAACCTTGTATTCTAACAGGTTGCCTCTGCCGCCACAACTTCCGATGCGCTTATCCTAGTACAATTCATAGCATTCAATGTCATAACGATACACATAAATGTTTATCATATCCTCCTCCTGTGCGGATGCGAAGAATTTCTCAAACTAAAAGGGTGCGCATCTGGAACAGTATCAAAAATCAACCTCCTCCCTATGCATTCTAATCTATAAAAATAAACGGAAGGTGCTTATTTTAATTACAATTTCCCTTAAGAATCTCACTCAACATTGAACCCTAATTTCGAATGCAAAGGTACTTTGTTCTTTTAACCCAAAGGCGACATGAACTAAACAGATTTTGTAATATGTATTTTTTCCTAAGTGCACCGTCACACTGTCAGATAAATTGCTGTATCTTCTTTTAAGGAAAAAAAAATCCCCAAAAAATGCTCACCAGATTGGGAAAAAACATCAATTGACATTTGTGACAGCTCGTTTCTGGTTGTTTTCATTACCGAACGAAATGTTTTTTTGAACGCAATGAAAATATTTTCGGAGGTCCCTCCTGCGCTGGGTTTTCGGGTCTACCCCATGAGACGACATCCATGTGTTTTGCAGATGCTTGAACGCTCGGATGTGTTTTTAATGAGAAAGGATTTCACTTGGCGTGAATCCTTTAAATTTTATTTTTGTTTCATGCTCCTTATGACACAGATCTTTTTATTGTTGTTGGTAATACAAATGAAAACGGATCAGTTTGTAGATATATTTTTTTTTATTTTTTTTTACATACGGTGCGCATGTGTGAATGATTTTTTGGTTAAATTGGATGATGGGAAATATTCTAATGAATTTTAGATATGACATTTTTGCGTATCGTATTTCAATCTTAGAATTCGATTCGCGATGAAAATTTTAAATATGGATAGATTTTAATTTTGTTTTCAAGGGCAAATGGAACACGTTTGTGATTTATTCTGTGAAGATAAATTACTGTTTTTATCCAATTTCTTGGATTTATTTATAAAAATGGTTCATATAATGGTTATAGTCTGTTAAGTTCTAGAAGACCAGAACAGAAGTTTAAATTCTGATCCGAAGCACGTATGAATTGTGATCGTCTTTCGCCTTAAGAAAAAATTTACTTTGAAGTTATTCCTGTGTTCTTGAACTTAGTTCAGAATAGAGGTCTGAACAGAGTCCGAGCACGTCGAGCATGTCGAGCATGCTTTGAGCATCCTCTGAACCAAACGTGCTCTCAGCGCTCTGTGTTCACACCTGAACACTTAGCTGTCATAAGATTTTTTTTATTGGCATCTGTCAAATTCTTGTCTTAAGCATTTAACTCTGTCTGATCAGATATTTTATTCTGAGCTCATAGAACGCAATCTGAACAAGGTCAGAACATGCTTAAAACGAAAAAGAAACATTATGTATATTCTAAGCTTTGAACTTTAATAGAAATGCTTTTTATTTTTTCGACAACTCAGGCCCTGCTCTGAAATAAAAAAGAAGAGCGCTTTCACCTGATTTTGGGGTTGGCTACGAAACAATAAAAGATGAGAAAATTTGTAAGGTTACTTATTTTCGTATCGGTATGATCTCGTTCGAAGAAATGTCGATCTAAAATTAAGTTTTAATATTTTCCGATTCCAGCTAAGCCGCCCAAATGAAATAAAATGGATGATTGGATCGCCTGAACCAACTCTTATTTCTTAAGAGACTTCGAATTGGTGTTATTATGGAAAAATTAATAATCAAAAGCATGAAGTAAATTTTTTAAAAGGTAAAACAACTCTTTGTAAAGAATTTTCTAATTGCAATTTTAAGACTGGCAGATTATTGCGGACATATTTTTGATGCTATATCTGTCACTATCTGGCTGTAATTTCCTTAGTTTGTCCTGCCAAATCAATATGGGAAGCTATAACTTCCAAAAAATAGTGCAAAGTATTAAATTGTCTTATGAAATTTTTTGTTACTCAAATTTCGGTCGAAAAATTATACTTATTCAGCGACGAGTCCCATTTCTGAATGAATGCATTCGTGAACAAGCAAAAACTATTCGGTTTCACCAGATAATATTCCAACGATTCTTTTAAAAACTTGTTGTAACAACCTTTCAGCTCCACTTTGTTTTATATTCAACCTATCTTTAAGTTAAGGACTTTTCTTAGATACTTGGAAATACTCCATAATCAATCCCCTCCATACCATAAAACTGGGTCAAACGAATCTGTTGAAAACTTTAGACCCATTGCAAAGTTGGAATTAATCCCTAAAGTTCTCGAGGCTTTTGGAAAAATTAAATTATACAGCCTTATTCATAATCATATTTCTGAACACCAACATGGTTTTTTTGAGAGAAATATCTACAACTACTAATTAAGCAATATTTTATAACTCCTGTCTAAGCACATTCAACATTTCTCCATTTTCATTAAAACTTGAGTTGTTTGACTTCCATTCTCCTCTCCTAAGTGTATAAAAAATTATTTAGTAGGTAGAAGGCAAATCGTCATAATTGGTAAAGTGTTTTCGAAAGAAATTTTTAATTTTTCAGGCGTTCCTGAAGGAAGTCATCTTGGACCGCTGCTTTTTATTATTTTTAAAAATGACTTACCACTTCATGTTTATTATTCTAAATGCCTTTTATTTGCTGATGATTTAAACATATTCAGCAGCATAAACTCAATTCATGATGCAAATAAAGTTTAATCTGACTTAAAGAGAGTTATCTAATGGTGCAAGCTTAATGGGCTGTATTTCAAAAACAAATAAAATGCACGGCTGGGTCGCACGAACTTGCTCTTATGTAAAATACTAAGAATTTCAAAAAATGAATGTTATTAGAGAAAAACTGTTCATAAGCATAAAATTCATTTTTTAAATGACTAAAACAAAACAAAAATTATAATTCGTTTCAGTGGTTTCTTAAAAAAATAAGCTTTTATTTATTTTATTTGAAACATTTTTATGAAAAAATTTGGTACGCCATTTTTTTAGTTTTTATTATTGTTCGAATAAAAATTAAATTTACAAAAAAAATATTGAGCTGATTTTGAGATATTGAATTTTTCAAAAAAAAAAAATATATATTTTTTTAATTTTAAAAAAAATATTTTCGTTTTGAATGCAATGTTTTATTAACTTTTTAGAAGATGAGAAAATGAGAAATTCAAAATTCGTATAAAACGTTCTATGGTAGGTTGAGACAGTAATATCTTGTTTTAAATTTTTTTTATTAAATTATTTATAGCTGGTAAGAATTGATCGAAAGAAAAAAAATTTTAGCAAAATTCTCGAAATCGTTTTCGAGAAAAATACGATTTTCGAAAACCATTTTTTAACATTTGTATGGAGGTTACCGTTATTTTTAGGTAATATAATTTTTTTTCTCATATCTTGTAGCTTTTATTTATCAAGTTTGAAAAAAAAATCGAGCATGAGATTTTCAAACTATTGAGTTTTCAAAAAAAAAATTAAAAATTGAAATTTTTTTTTAAAATCCAAAACAATTTTTTTTGAAAATTGGAATGCACAATTCTATATATGTTTTTGGGGAGCTTTGTTAAGAAAATCTGTGGGACAGTTTTTGAAAAAAAAAGTATTGATAAAATTTCGAAAAAAAATTCGTATGGCAGGTACCGTTATTTTTGGTCTGATATCTATCAACTTTGATGAAAATCGTTCGAGTCGTTTAGGCTGTAGTCGAACTGACAGGCAGACAGAATCCCTACACACAATCTAGCATTTATCGTTTAAGAAAGGTTTAAAAGAGATTCACTAGGTTTGCTCTCCTGAAAACCTTTCAAAATGCAAGTGATGATCCATCTTTTAAGTCATGGGAAATTGGACCACTTGAATCCGTGCCACCGCAAGAAGCCGGAGTGGGCATTTGAACAACGTCATAAATGGCATACGTGGACCTTTGAAATAAAAAATAAATTTTGTTAATGCCTCACACATACCTTATTTCATTCCGTTTCAACATCTACCCGCCCTTATTGAAAAAATCTTTATTACTCAACCTTTAATCCGACCCCGATACACTCTCGTGCCGATAAAATATTTTCACGAAAAAAAAAAACAGAGAGAATGTACTAATTTCTTCAAGTGTTAGAATTTTTTGAAGTATCGCAATTGTATTGGTGGTAGCGAATCGAAATCGGGCTTTCAAAATCCCGTTTTCAAAGTTTAAAATTTCTGTAAAATTTGGTATCGTTCCCATAGTGGGAACTTGGCTTTAATATCATTTCCCAGAAAACTATAATTTAATTTCAAAAATTGCCCAAATGTCAAAACATTCAATTTAGTTAACAAAAAATGTCAAATATGACAAATGTCAAGTAACATACATTCATTATAAAATATGACAGAATTAGTTCCCAGTTGGACAGTAAATTCTCAACATTTAAATAGAAGGTCATTGCGAAGCATTCCAGTATTGTAAACACTATGATGTTGGAAAATGTTCTCAAAACAAGACCATATTAAAATAAGATAAAGTTGATTTTCTAGATGTTTCATAAATAAAATCTACCAATTTTCTTTTGGATCGATGAAAACACATTTATACATTAAACTTACAACCGACATATAATACTGTTGAAGATCTAAGAGTCGAAGACGGAACAAAGTATTTTTTAAATATTGAAATATTTGTTGTTTTTTTTTTTATTAGTTGAAACTGATGGTATTGATGATGGCGAAGGAAATCATATTGATAGGTATATTGAACACACATGTGTTTATGTGTATCTTAAAAATCGATTTGTGTTTAAAGTCAATTCGAGACTATAATTCCTTTGTTTGTAACGAAAGAACAACAAATAGCTAATAAAATTCAAAAAGAAATTGCTTACATGTGCGATTATTAGCCATCGATTAACATACCATTTTGTTTTCTTTAATTTAATTTTGAGTTTAAAAGAAAATTAAAATTAAAATTAAAAGAACGTGCCATCGACATGAAAATACAATTGAGTGAGAAAATTCATTAAAAATATACTTTAAGTATACGTATGTATCTATCTTTTTGTATATATAGCCATAGCCGGAAGCCAAATGAATTAAAAATCTGCCAGTGAAGGTGTGAAGAAATATTTAACAGTTCAGCAATTTTTGAAAAATTTCTTATAAACATGAGGTGATTTTATTATTATCTTTTTAAAGTAAACATTTTTTGTGTTTCAGAATAAAACAGTATCATCTGTTTAATGTACGTGTACTGTTGTCAGGAAAATAATAGACAAAACGAATTATGGATATCAATAATTTATTACAATTTTTCAAGGATTGAGAACTTTTAAGATCTCTTAAGATGGACCTCGTCGCTGAATAAGATTTTTCGATCGAAATTGCATGCAACTTCCAACTACTAGAGCGGTCCATTAGCAAACAAACGTCGTTCTCTGTCATGTCTTTGTCATCTTGTTGTTCACTACTACTCTCGTGGTTGATTTGTCAAGACAGACTTTATTAATGACAGCCAATCTAACAGCTGTAGCAAATCATCTGTCAAAGTTCAAAAATCCCTATTGGAAAATCCAACTTATGTATGTATGACCACATTTTGAGTTCGCCTTAAAAGATACCACTTTCTTCTAAATTCACAAAAGTTGTACTGAATCCATTTGCTGTGGAGCGTTTTCCTTGGGCTAACCCGTATAACCTCCCACCATATGAAAATCGAACTCCCAGGATGCAGACCCGAGCTTGTTGATAATGATAGAATATTTCTTTACCAACTTATTAATAGTCGAATCAACGTTCCTGATTTTAAAACTGTCCTGAACTCAAAATCGACTAAGATTTGAACTTCTCCACGTAGATTTTCATATAACTATCTATGGCATTCATGAGCCTCTTAGGTTAGGTTAGGTTCGGAGGGGTGTGCACAGCACAAGGCTGTTGCGTACACGGAGGCCTATTGGTTTATTGTGATCCCCTATTAATAAAAGCAGAGATGCTCCTAAATAATGTCTTATGTAGACTGGTTCATTTTCGAACCAGAATTTTCTCATGTTTGCCATTTAGACCTGCGTTAGATCGTCTAGTTCTCCAACAAACCAGTTTCCAAAGTAGCGGAGGCGATTTGCTTGGAGCTTCGGACAGTCACAGAGCAGGTGTTTAATGGTTTCAATCTCCTCGACATCCTGACAGCTCCTAAAGAAATCGGGTGCAAATGCACCCATTCTTGTGGCCATTGTGCCAATGGTGCAGTGACCCGTCAGTACACCTATCAGGATTCTGATGTTCTTTTTACTGAGCGATAAGATATATCGAGTTTCCTTTTCATTAATTCTAGGCCATAAACTTCTAGAGATAACGCAGTCGTCCCTGGAGGACCAGGAGTTATTGATTCGCTCTTTCGTTATTAGTTCTATTTTCCTCTTAATCACGTCAATCGGGATTTTTGATCCCAAATTTAAATGGCTACTGCTGTTTTTATTTGATTCTGACCCTTTCCTTGCCAGTTCATCTGCTATTTCATTCCCTTCTATATTACTATGTCCAGGAACCCAGCAGAGATTGACTTGGTTGGTGTTGCAAATACTGTTCAGCATATCTCGGCATTTTGTTACTGTTTTGGATCTTATAGTCTCAATGGCTAAAGCTTTGATGGCAGCTTGGCTGTCCACGAAAAATGTGATCTCCTTTGACCCATCGGTGTAGAATGAAATACCTTGTTCACTAATTAGTGAGTTGGATTCCCATTCCTGTCTTTCGGGTATAGTAGTGGAGAAGTATCTGTTGAAATCTATTCTGGGTGGTAAGTAGTCCGTTGTCACATTAAGCCCTGCCACTTTGTCATATCTTTGCAGGATAGACCCATGCCCATGACTGCTGTGAACTGTGATTCCAAGAGCCCATTTCTTTAAGCCGAATTGCGCTTTTGGCTGCTGTGCATTTTATGTGCTCGTTCAGGACTGGAAGATTTAAAATAATTTCCAGCCCCGCGTGTGGCGTAGAACTCTGTGCCCCCGTTATTCCTAAACAGGCTAGTCTCTGTACCTTATTCAGGTTTTTGAGATAGCTTCTTTTTTCTACAGCCGTCCACCACACGATCGACCCATAGGTAAGTATGGGACGAACTATCGCCGTGTACATCCACTGGATGACCTGCGGTCGCATGCCCCACCGTGTACCGAAGATTTTTTTGCATGTGTAGAGAGCGCATAGTGCTCTTTTCATTCTTTCCTCTGTGTTACGTTTCCATGTTAGCTTGGAATCAAGAATTACTCCAAGATATTTAGCCTCGTTGGAAAGTTTCAGAGGAATGTCGTTAAGTCTTGGGGGGGTAAAATCCTCCAATTTCCTTTTCTTCGTAAACAGGACTAGTTCGGTTTTGGAAGGGTTAACTCCGAGACCGTTTTGTGCTGTCCAAGAAGATAGTTCTTTAAGTGTAGATTCCATAATATCTTTGATGGTGGTAAGATATTTACCCGATATCAGAATTACTATGTCGTCCGCATAGGCTACTATTTTAATGCCCTGATTCTTAAATCTTGTGAGAATTTTGTTAACAACCAGGACCCAGAGAAGAGGTGAAATTACTCCTCCTTGTGGAGTGCCTCTTGTAACCGATTTCTCTACTTTGCTATCCCCAAGTTGCGAGCTAATGATTCTACCATTGAGCATGGTATAAATCCAGTCCACAATAGCAGATTCAACGCCAACTTCTTCTAGAGCAGATTTAATGGACTCAATTTTTACGTTGTTAAACGCTGAGCCTCTTAAACGCATGTGGAAGCTTTAAAATTTAATCCGTGGGCTTAAGAATTGGTAAAATGGGATTTAAAAATAGCTTTGAACCATAATTTTCCACATTTTCTGGTAAAATTCACGGTTCTGGAATTTTGGCACCACATAAATGGAATATTCGTAAAAAAAGTATGCCATCTAATTGGTCAAAAAAGGGTCAACTAGTTTCGCAAATTGGTCACCTATACAAATGCAATCAAGGCTTAAACTTTTACAAGATCGCGTGCGATTTTTCGCACCTCATTTGTGGGATATTCGCATAAAATGTATACTATCCAAAAGACCACTAGATCCTGCTAAAAGTTCAACTATTTTCACTAATTCATACAAAAAATCCATGGCTGACTAACTCAAACTATCTGAGTTCCTTAACAACTGGATTGCAAGATTTTGCACACATGAGACTAAAAAGCAGACAATTATAAATCGAAAATACATTTTTCATAAATGAAACACAAAGCCGTACCTTTGTACACATATAGAAGAGATCTCAAGATTTAAATCCAAATTCTCTTTGTCAATTTTTGCAGTGACAAAACACTTTGTCAAACTTATTGTTAGGTCCCAGAAATCTGGATTGCTTACATAAAGCAACTTTTCAAGACCACTTAAGCTAATTTATAGTTGGAAGTAAAAGAACTGTCGACATTTGCACACAGCATGTCAATGACGTCTGCAAAATTGGCGACATTTGTTTTTAGACTCTCACAGTTAACACTTAATTTTTTCGCGACATAAATTCAGGAGTTTTTATTTTGGTGTAAAAAAGAAGACATAAAAATGATGGTTCTTTGACCCCTTAAAAAAACATAAATGGCGCCAGTACAAAACGAAAACATAATTATTCTTTTTTCTTTTTTTTTTATTTCGTTTGTTAAATCAAGACATTGTTTCTATAAATAAATTTCTCTAAGTAAATTTGAGGCACACATTTAAAAATGCATAAAGATACATTGTCAGTGAGCATTGTCTGATGCCATAGGAACATCCCAACACTCGAGTTTATCTTAAAAAAATATAAAAGAGTTCAAGCTGCAATAAAAAATCTTTCTCTAATCAGGGTCAGAGGAAAGGTTATTTATAAATTAAGGAGCCCCTTGTGCTCATTGGTATTGCTCCCCCAATTTATTTATTTTCTCTCAGCACCCGTGTCATGTTTTACAAAGTGCAAATGATTATTTTTTTTATAGGATTACTGCTTGAAGAAAATTTTCAATTCTCTCATTGGCACTATAGTTCTGCGTTCTTCTTTTACAGATACTTTTTGTGAATCAAATTATGAGTTAGCTTGCGACTAATTTAATTTTCTTGATGTCCAATTGGTAGATACGTGCACACAAGAGGACATTGCTGCCCGTTGGTCTGTTTTTTTAAATTCACCTCTGTCCATCAACTAGCTTAGGTAGTAATGGAGATTGGGTCTCAATTTCAGTGAAATGTTGTTTGGGGCAGTATTAACGAGACAGTTTGGGAGAGGTGTTTCTACTAAGACACTTTATGGGATCTTGGGTGCAGCGTTTACTGTTTTAACTCAATTCCTTATCTAACCAAATTTAATACATACTCTTAAAAACAATATGGCTGACTTTTAATACTTGACAGACAAAAGACCCATCGATAATCGAGAATGCAAATATTAAAATGGATGTTTGTCAAAAAAGATATCAAATGGATATCTCTTACTGTATACTCTTTCTTTGGATTTATAGCCTATTATTCTCACGTACAGCAAATTAAGATTTTTAGTTTTTTCATTTGGAAAGATTTTCCTTTCATTCAGATTGCAGCGGAGGAATTCCCCAGATGGCGTTTCAAGTCAGGTTGAACTACTAATTGAACATTTTATAGGGCTTATATAATACGACAAATTCGGAGCTCAGGCCTGTAAGTAGTGGTTTATCTGGCTTCTTGTCCGATGTACACATTATACTAAGGATTTCAGGGTGACTTCCCGGTGAAGTAAAATATTTTAGTTGCGAAACAACAACAAGCTACGGATTAACTGATTATGAACCTACCAAACGAAATATGGACAACGATTTTCGAATCCTTACGTGGAATGTAAGAACCATTTAAGAACGCTGCTAAAGGACGACCCAAACTACTGCAGATATTACCACCATCCAAAAAATTTGATAGAATGGACCGGCGAGATGAAAATTAAAAGACTGCTACGAAAGCTGTTATCGAATATAGAACAAAATAAGTGGATTTTCTGTTGGAAAAGGACTTAGGCAAAAAGTCTAGAGTTTCAATAAATTTAAACGAGCGTCTCATGACAATCCCAAGGAAGCCTTGATTCTCCCATATAAGTCTCATTTGCGTGCATGCCTCTAAAGAGAGAAAGAGGAAGACACCAAAGTCAAAGACATATTCTATGAGGAGCTTTAAACGCCAAGTTATGAAAAGATGAAATTTTTGGTGGCACGATGGGAACCTTCAAGAGACCATCTCCGACAACGGAAACACGCTGATCGACTTTAATATGAGGCGAGATCTTCTGGTAACTACTAAAAGAAGATCAAACATCTCGGTATTCACAAAAGGGCATGGAGATCTCCTGATCAATCAATCGTCACCTATATGTTGATCACATTTCGATCGACACAAGGCACTTCTTCATTATACAGAATGTGGTAAGACCGTATATAGTCAATGCTGAAAATTGGGAAAAACAAATCTCTAAACTGTAAACCGTAGGGAGACTAAGGCGATGCATACAAACAATTCAGGCCAGCCGACCTCGACGAAGTCAAAATATTGCTATCGAATCTTAAGTCCAATAAATGAGTTGGAGTTGACAAACTCACTGCGTCAGCTCATCTGCATAAGTTATTGTTGAAAGAAAGCATGCTCGATGAATGTAACCTCAACTTTGTTTTCGCGATCCTTAAAGGAGGCTCTCTGAACTGCGGCAACCACAAAGGCATCATTCTCCTAAGCATCTCCTACAAGATCCTTTTTTTCGTATTACGTGAACGTCAGAAGTCATTCTTGTGTGGAATCTTGAGGTGAGGCAAACAAATCTGAGGTTCTTTTTCTACGATCATATTTTTGAGTAGCCGCATTCGCATTCTCTAAACCGCCATTTTAAACAGTTTGGCAAAAGCAACCTTCATCGGCGGCCTTATTGACTTTAAGTTAAGATATATCTATGTATTTACTCGTATCTTCAATTTTTAGGGCGATAGCGGATGGGCGGAATTGTTGGTGTACGTCCTTAGCAAATTATCATTGCAGTTAAACACTTTGAAGAAATGATTTTTTGTATATTCTCAGCGTCAATTGAATTCTACCGATGGTCCTTAAATCATACTTGTAGACTTCAGTTCTGGTCGTGCAACTTTTATAGGTATCATTTAACGTTTACTAAAACTTCCAAACTTCATTTCTGTTAAGACATCCTTATACATTGCCTCGATCGCGCTGTTCTCGTGATATATCCTTTTCCTTCTGAAGGGCCAGTGTCCTACTCTTCTTGCGAGTTTTTATTTCTCTTGTTTGTGCTTCCCAGAATTCATTGTAAAACTCGAGGTTTCCTTTTTGTTGTTGGTTAAGACTTCAGCACAACGTAGACTGCAACTCTGATTGTTTCTTGGCAATCATTCCACTGCTACTCAATACGTGATGATTGCAGCGAAGAACAACTTGTGAAGATCTTAGAGAATCGAGCGGAAAAGGGCATCATGGCGATTTGTTACGATTGTAGATGCCTGACGTCGAATTTCTCTACAGTACTCCTATTTCCTTGTTTTCGATCGAAGAATTTTTTAATACAGGAAGAGTGCTATGCCATAGCCATGCTTCGCAATTCGGTCTCTCTGATTGACAGATCAGGCGATTTTCGTGTCTCAAGTCTATTGTATGATAAACAGAAATACAATATAATATGCTCATTAGATACACCCATCTATAGATATAGGGTTTTCCGTCACAGTCCTCTTTTTAATATTTTCATTTTTAAGTGAAAATTTACAAAATTAAATTTAGTGTTTGAATAATTTATTTTCAATAAATTCAGTTTTATTTAATAACTGTTTTTAGAACTGATTATGATTATTATGACGTTACAAAAGAAACGAGCATACCTTGTTTCTTCTTATTTTATAGTATGTGGCTACTTTTGACGTAAATGAAACAGTTATAAAAAAAATACAATATACATTCTCTGCCTGCCACCGAAATCACACAAAATGGCGGCAGACGTCAACAAAACTGAAAAAGGAAACTTAATTGAATTGAATGAATTTTATTGAGACTTAAATTTTCGATTACAATATTATTCTTATTCTAGCGATAGCTTAACATTGTTTGAAGTGGCTATAATGTATTGCCTTCTTTTTCGATTACACATTAGGTATATGAAAAGCATAGTGACATGTGACAGTCATTTGCTATACAACGTATAGTTTATATTAGGTTCGTTTGTTCAACTTTACCCAGGGTTGACCCAGGTTTTCTTGACAACCCTCAGAGTTTCCGTGCTCAAAAAACACCCAAGGGCTGTCAACTGTTTTGTTGACAACTAAAAGCAAGAAAAAATACTTCTGTGCTCTGATAAAACTTTAAATTTGTTATAAATTAGTTTTAAAAATGAACGAAAACGTTGTTGCTGAATCATCTGATGAGTACAACAAGCATTAAATTGCAAACACAAGTAATAAAATGCAACATGCGAATCGGCAAACGACAACAAAAGAAATAAATATGAAATCTCATATGACTTTTGACAGTTTGATCGTTACCTGAACTCACCCCAGAAAAATACCTAGATCTATTTCAGCGCGAGTTCAGGGAGATCCCAGGTCTCAAAAAACACAGAATTTACTCACCATGGTGACTTCAGGTTTTTCAAAAAGCGATTTAGGGCGACCGCAGGGTGACTTCAGGGCTCAACGAACAAACCTATTGTGTTACTGCTTTTGCTCATAAGCATTTATTTTAACCTTGCGACAGTTGTCACTAAAGAAAACTTAATTCTTGATTAAGTTTGACAGTCAAAATGACAGATAGACTGGAATATGGAACAAATTATGATTTGTTTTTTTGACTCGAATCGCAATGGATTCCTTGTGCTCCCAAAGGGTTGGGGTAATGAAGGAATGGGAAGGGTAAGAAAAGGGATTTAGTGGAAGTATTTGATATGGTACATGGGGTGCCTTCCTGAACCATCGTGATTTCTGAATGATGTCAAGGATGCTTTTTAGTGACAAAAATGACACGTCGCACAGTTCTACTAAAAAGTATTCTTCAAGGCATCTTTTCTAGATCTGGTTGGGGCATTAGCAGTGGAATTGAGATGAGCCCTCTTCGACCTCTTTGTCCTGACTTCCTCTGCATAATCCAGGTGTGCTGATGCCTATTCTGCTAATATAGAATTGTGAGTTTGTGACCCGTAAGGATTCCAACCAAGAGAGATAATTCAGGTCTGCTAAGGTTCAGTAGACACTCTGTTTTTTACTTGATGTATCTGGCCAAGGATTCCTTGAAACCTCAAAGGTGTCAATTGTTGACTATCTGAGAGTCGTGGTATTAAGGAAACTTTGGTGAATTCAATAATCTTCCTGCTCCAGTGGCATAAGTACACTTTGGCTCGGTTCAAGTGATGAACCATTTTTGGCCAGTTCAACAACCATTTCATTTCCATAAATATCACGCTGTCACGGTACCCACTAAGGAAACGAGCAACCGGTTTTCATTTCGTGACAATTGAGGAAATAGCTCGGATTGTCGCCTGGCTATCAATAGATATATCAATGTAAGTGTTCGAAAGTTCACATGTGAAAAGATATCTTGGAATCTTACAAACTGGAATCACTTCCGCTTGGAAAAGACTGCTAGAGTTTGGTACCTTTAATGATCTACTTATGGGTGGATTATCTGAAAAGTTGCCTGATTCTTTCAGGTTTACTGAAGCATATTCTGCTCATACTCCTGCAGATAATCAAAGTTGTGGTCCATTTGGATTTCGATCAAAAGATGCAGTTGGGACTTAGGGTGACTGAGTTTCGAATTTTTCGACGACTGATGAAATCAGCTGCAAACTGATATCGAGTCTGAAACAGGAAAAACCGACGTGCTTAGTGTAAATAATGCAACTATTGGGAAAATTATTTCAAATTACTTTTGAATGAGTCGATTCATGTGAAATTCTTCATTGAAATGAAGAATGGAGGTGAATTTTGTTTAAAAAGCGCAATGTTCACTGCATTTAAATACAAAAAATAGCACGTACTATTACATAGGTACACCTACTGCCGATTTGAATCGTTTTTGAAAATCTTCAATGGATCGTGTTTATATTTCCAAAACACATATATGTATTTTAATATTTAATTTATAAATTGAGAAAAAAGAAAAATCAATTTTCGACTTCCGCTGATTTTTCAAAATTCTTTTCCGGTCAATGACCATCGCATATATCCAGCGTCTTTTCTAAACAAAAAAAAAGTACGAATAGCTTCCAGATGCGCACTTCTACCACCTCTCATGCATTTGATTTAATTTTGTAGCACAACTTCCTTTGCAAATGAAAGAATAAAAAAATTAAAATTAAACTTAAAATATGTATAAAACTCAATTATATTTCGTGTGTCTGATTAGTTGCATCATTTATTTTGAGAATGATTACAAAAATTGTAACGCGTAGCATTTTCGCATTTGGGGCGCGTACATTTTTGATTAAAACACAAATAAACGCATACAAATTCCTAAGGAATCAAGTCAGCTAAATAGGAGCATGAATAGAGCGTAGGTTCTCGCTTCGTCGTTTTCGGTTGTCGTCGTCATCGTCTCTAGTTGGCACTTCGGCAAACGAGAGCGGAATACTGGCGCGTACATGCGTGCTATTTCTATCTTAATGATTTTTTTTTAATTTCAACAACTTTCGCAGATTTGTAACACATTTTTCTTTTCTTTACTATAATTTGTTCATCGCTTCTATAAGTGCGGTTCATATTGGCGAAGTATCAAATGGCGGACTTCACATATGAGTGGACATATTGGGGCGCTTACATTTTGTGGGGCGAAAAGGCAAAATAGATTTGAATTGACAATATACATTTTTTTAAATAACAAGCTCTAAAGGAGTTGAGATTATCTTTGAAAAGTTATATAGATAATAATAATAATAATACGATCGGGGAATAATTTTTTTTACAATGAGTTTGTTTATGTCTTTTTTTTCGGTAAGCGGGATATTCTCTGTGTACTATGCTGGTTTCTAGTTAGTAGCAAATAGTACATTTCGATTTACTGTTTGTCGTTTATTCCGTACGAAAACTTTTTGGTTATTTTCTTCTTCATACGAGTTCTTATAGAAAAAAGATAATGGATGTGCTTTTTCGACACGAAGTCATGATACATTTCGTTCACTTTGACTTGTTGGTAGCACGTATTAAAAAAACGTATTGTTGAGGAACATAGATTGGGCCAGATTTAAGAAAGCGCTTTACTTGTTTTTCAATGACGCCTTTTTCAATCACCCTCGTTTTGAGAGTGACCATACGAATCAGAAATTTATGCGTAATGCTCTTTACATTCATTTTTGTGTTGCGTAGGCGTAAGCTGAAAGGAGATATTTATTTTTTTGCTGACCGCAGCAATTATTATCAGAGTTAAATATAAACTCCTTCAGTATGCAACTTCCAATTTCAAGGGCACCTCGTTTTCCCTCCGTTTCGTCCTAGAAGTAACATTCAACATTTTTAGCATATAAATCGCTTACAGTTTAAACAATTAATTTTACTCTTGTAATAGAAAACTGAAATTTGCCCCTCTGGAATTGGCATCACAGCTTGCAAGTCGTAAACAGCAAAAATTGTGTCGGTCCGACATTTGTCTTTTTCTTCTTCTCTTCTTTTAAGTGCCTTTAATAACTTGCAACAAATTCTTTTTTTTTTCTTCTTTTTTAACATTTTTAAAACTTTCGCAAAGATCACACTGATATTTTTTTGGTGTGAAAAATTAAATATTGAAATCTTTGTTAATAATGCGGTTAAAAGATGACGCAGAAGCATATTCCAGGTTCTCTTTATGACGATTATATTTATAGTCACGGTATAAGTCAGCTAAGGATTTATCACACTGAATAAACTCTCGCGACGTCTGCGCTCTGAGATACTCGTAGTTTGATTCGATTCGTGGTATACTATCGATAAGCCTCTTGCCACTATCATAGACTGCTGGTTCCATAGTAGGTTGCTTTCTATGTTTTCCTCTCATGTCTTCCTGCACAAAACCAGTATCTGTATTTTTTTGTTAGTTCAGTAGCAATTTTTCTGTCGTTAATAGCCAGAGTATTTTTAAAAAATGTTTTGCAGGCTCTTACATGTATATGGTTTTGCTGGAAATGAAATGCGGTATTAAGTTGTCGAAAATTTTGAGTGGGTGAGTATCTGTACTTTGGTTTAATTTCTTTTGTATGTCGAATAATAAATTCTCTTTGTTTCTGCAAATCTCCCAAGCTCCAATAATTTTCAAAAATATTCTGTCTTGATGTCTCATCTATCTTTGATTTGCAATTCAATCTGCATTTTTCGCCACACGCTGGACCCATCTTTTTTGCCGGTACTTTCTTTCTGCCTCTTTGTTCCACCAGCACTCCTGGAGCAATATTCAACTCTGAAGGACTTTGAGCAGCTGGTCCTTCAGTTGATAAAGCGGGATTCAAAGAATAATTTTCTTCATTATCCGATCTTTTTGATGAGGAGCTACTGGCTACTATTTGAAGAAAAGCTGCTTGAAGTTGAGCTACTTGACGAAGAACGAGTTGACGATTTTGTTAATAGACGTTGCATTGAAGCTTGAGCATTTCTTATTGGACTTGGTATAAAATTAGGGTCAGCGTCGGAATCATGAAAGTCACTATGATCACTGCGTATAGGGGAAATATAATATTTCCTTTGCTCAACACTGCAAGATGTATACTTGGTGCACTGTTTAGTTCTTGAAGAACTGAAGATGTACTTCGTGTGCAATGTTTATTTCTTGAAGAACTAGAGAAGGTGAAGTTTGGAAGTATGGCGTGTCGTTTTCCTTCTCCTGGTAATTATTTGTCTTGGATTTTGTAGCCATTTCTACAAGCAATCGGACACGATGCATTCTTACTCTACAAAAAAAGGAAGCAATGTGTTGAGTAAAATACCATAAACATTATATGTCAACGAAAACGTATTAACTCAAAATTTCTTTCAAAACAGAGAAAGTGACGACTTGACAGTTTTTTTATTAATATTATCGCATGCGTGATTTCTAACTCCATGATTACCAATTAAGTATTTGTTTAAATGTTTATAAATTATCACAAAAAAATGGAATGTAAAATTTCTTCAACAAAACTGAAATAAGTCTAAAATTTCTTAATAAACCGACAAGAACGTCGTAAGTTAAAATAATATTTTAAATCGCATTTTGGTGAATCAACAATAGGGTATTAACTTGAATTATCCCAACTTTTTGTTAACATTTAAATCAACTACAAAGTTTTAACTCGAAATAATTAACTAACTTCGACATACCTGATTAAGCAAAAACGTTCCAACTCAAATTAATTCGGTTTAAAAACAAAGAAGCGATTTTTTCTGTCTGAGTTTCGATTGCAACTGGAGATGATGCAATATTGAATTAAGGGTTACTACCGTCAGCCAATCAGAAACAATGACTCTTATTGCCAGCTCTACGTGGTTTCTTGCACTATAAAAACGGCAATTTTATTGACTTGTGGGGAATTTAATTTTACGTTTGAATACAGTGTTATCTAAAAATCGGCATTTTTTGTGTTACTACAGTATTGTAATACTAGTGCGAATTATCTTCTCTAAAAACTCTTCTTCGTAAAAGAGAAAATTTTCAATGGGTGCTTGCCCCAAAATGCAAACCTCATGTTTCCTCTTCTCTAAGGAAAGTAGATATCCTAAATGTAGGTTATTGCAATGAAATATTTTCTTTACGTGACACAATAGCAAATCTCTTAGCTGTCAAATAAAACACTGTCGAATTCGCTTGAAGAATGGCTTCAATGCAGATGGCTTAAAAAATTATATTAAAGCCTCGCCGGAGAAGGAACAGGATGTACGAAGAAGAAAGTTTTTACATATTAACCTAATAAGCTTATAACAAAGAACTCATGTAAAGCCTTTTTTAAGCCCCTAAAAAGGTAAACCTAACACCTTTGTAGAACATAGAATTGAAACTACTTTAACTTATGTCTCTCACTGTTTGTAGGGCAGTTGCCTTCATTATTTTCCTGGAGAATCTGAAACTACTTTTAACTCTCTCCAATCTTCGCTGTGCATTCACTTAACACAGACGTGAGCAATCCTTAGGTCAAAGAAGTAGTCGACACCACCGTAGATTACCAGCAACTCCAGAGAAAGTTCCAACTGAGATCGTACGTGCACTGGGGAAAGGCTTAATTTTTTTTATAATGAGTGTGCACTAAACGGACTTACTCTACCCTCTATGTGATTAATACGAACCTTAGGAAAATAGATTGCTAAAGAATAGTCTCGCGATCAAAAGGACAGGTAAAGTTTTAAAACACAAGAAATCCCAAGCAACTGTTGGTTTTAAGAGCGAGTCGTAAACTTTTCGAAACAGCGAAGATAATACCTAGTCACCAAAGCCCAGTCAATTAAAGATGTTTTCTAGCAGCATTCCCAGTAGCTGCTAAAATGTAAAGCAAGTGATAGGGCTAGACGAGAATTCAACTCCATTAAATTTGGACTCATCTCCAAAACCCAGGAGAAATCGATTTATTTATTAAAAAGCTTAAAAATATCATGGCTACCTGATCTGATGGCTTATCTCGTTGAGGTTCGAAAGCTTTTTAAACACTGTTGATGTTTTGGTAGCAGGATTGCATCAAATAATCAACCAAGTTGGAAGGTAACATGCGGGATGAGTAGATCGTATATACTACGCTTTAATAAAGCAAGTATCAGTGCGGCTTACGGTTCAGCAGATCGCCCATACACCAAATTTTCAAACGGAGTCAAATCATTGACTATACTAACGAATTTCAAGTCGAAAATACTATTTATCGACTTCAAAGGTGCAAATGACCGAAATCAGCGTTTTATCAGGAGGTCTATATGCCGATGGCCTCACTATCGATCCCGAGAGAACTGATCCATTTTTGTCGCATGACATTAGAGTACACACAATGAAATATGCTACTGAGGAATATCTCTTCTTAACTATCGCAAACATGTAAACGGTTTCGCTGTCATATGAGGCATTCAATCTCGTGAAAATAGATAGAGCTTAGGGCAGGTGTTAACACTGAATACGAGTATATTTCCTTTAACAGATCCGTTGAACTAAGAAGGCATGCGCATGTTATAGAGTCTTTCACGTCAGCTACAAAATAAACTAGACTTTTGTTGATATTGAAGTAAACTAGGATAAACCCTGCTATAAGCAAACAAACAAGAATCTGTCCAAGGACTAGGAAAAAACGGCGCAATTGTTGGCAGCAACTTTGAGGTAGTTATTGACTTTGTCTTTAGTTCTGTCTTGAAATAAACATTTACTTCACAAAAGAACCCTTAGTGGCTTAGTAGAGATTTGGCTAAGAATTACCCTCGGAAATCAATTTAATTTCGGTGCCGAAACAAAAGGGTTCATAACTCCTTCAGTAATATAAAATGTGCGCTCTACAAAACTCTGGTATGCATGTACTGCAAATCCTACTTATTCCGTCTAGATACTTGCTTCTTTCGAAAGATTTGAGAAATAATACAACTTCGAAAACTATCAGTTGCACAAAGACGTGAATGTAGTTTATCAAAACAATTCGAATAGAAAATAATGCTCCAGCCAAGAGATCATCAAACTCAAGCCCCCAAGTTCGAAGTGAAAAAGATTGCCAGCTAAGAGACCGTGCTGTAAAAGATCTCAATGCCCTTAAGCTGGATGACTACAAGTAGCGGAAAAAAGGGCGATGGAGAGCTGTAGTGGTTCAGGTTAGAACTCTTTACGTTTCCGTAGCTTGTTGTGTAAGCTTTTAACAAAAGTTTTGTTAAATATACTACGGTGCGAATACGATTTTTTTTTCGACTGCGAATTTAGTAGATTTAGTAGAAGCGCTTACTGTTAAGGTAAATTCACACATTAACTCTTTTTTCAAATTTTAACCTGGTATTAACATAAACGCGTGTTTCTATCACTTCTCTTGTTAAACGTAAATTTAAAAGCTAAATATGCCAACGTTTCATACAGTTTTTAAAGGTGCCCTTACCATAGAGAAACATTCGGAACAATAACGAAACTTTAGCTGCCGATAACGTGTTTACTGTCAGTCGATGGGTTTGAAGTAGTCTACTTCATCACCAATGTGATATTTATTTCCATTTAAGTTAATTTTGACAGGCGAAAATTCTTTGTCATCCTTAGTGTTTCGCGTCTTGATCTGATGGACCTTTACTATCAAATTAATAAAGGTGTTTTAGTGTCTGTTTATGGATTAAGTGCATAATTTCATTATTAAATCAAATTTCAGCTGAGTGAAGTTTACTAACTGCGATTAACCCAAGTTACCGCAGAAGGTGGTTTAGCGAAAAAATAATGGAATTTTCGAAACTTCTTTTTTTTTTATATAAACAAATCCGCTGGTCCTGATGGTATACCCCCTATTCTTCTAAAGAGGTCTTCTTCCACGCTGGAAAAACCTTTACATAACAAATTTCATCGTTCCTACTGTTCTCGAATTTTCATTGAAAGATAGAAAACAGCATTTGTCCAGCCTGTTTCTAAAAAAGGTGAACTTTCCTCTCAATCCTCCAATCTACCAATTGGACTTACGTCTCATCTTTCCAAGTTTATAGAATCGCTGATCAATGATCAGCTCAAGAAAGATATCGAATACCAAAAGCAATCGTTTCACTGATACTTCTTTCACCGAAGAGTTGAACAGATCTTTAGAATTTTGGAGAAAGTAAGATTATCAAGCCCTCTTATCTTTTGATTAGAAATAACCTTTGGATCGTTCAGTTCATGTTATATTGGACGTTTTCTGATTTATGCAAAATAAATGCTGGTATTTCCCAAGACTCCGTTTTTTCTCTGACTCTCTTTCCCATTTTTATAAATAATAATCTATTGTTCGAGCCTTCTAATCCACTTAATTTTTTCCCGATGATTCTTTCCTTAGCTTTTCAAACTCGTTATCAAATTGGGGGTGGCCGTGGTGCGATGGATGTGTGCTCGCCTGTGAACCTCATGATCACAGGTTCGATCCCTGCCGTCGTCTATGTCGTTTTAATTCCATTAAAAACCTTCTAAAAATTATCATCAATGGTTTGCTGGTTTACTCATTACATGTTGTTCAGGCATAACACTAACAACATGTAATTGAGTTAAACTAGTATACCCAACAAGGATGAACACGAATAAAATAATGTGAATCATAAGTGACATGGAAATAAGACACGGCATTCTCCGCTTTAGTTCAGCCGCCATCCCTGGAGATAAAATAGCTGAGACAACAACCTTCAGTCTCAGAACATCGTGCCACACATCTTTCCTATCCTTCTTTCTCTTCTTTAACTTCACGCCCGCGCTGTGTTCAAAACATTTAAAGGGTAACCATAATCCCTTGAGCGCGTGTAAATTATAAAAAAAAAAAAAAAAAAAAACGTCCATCTCCTTCCGAAATGGAATTGCAACGGTAGCGTATGATAAGCTCGTTGAACACGGATCTTTATAGCATTGACAAATGAGGTGTACAAAATCGTAAAGCTAAAAACTGATAGGAAATAATGTCCATTTCTATAACACAGTTAGAATGCTTCATGTCTTTCCTTGTTTTATCGCTTCTCTTACAAGCATAATGATCACTTGAAGTAGCCAGTTTCATTCCTCCTCTCAATCAACCTCACCCGTGACACCTGTTTCGCTAGAAATGCTCATCGATTCACCTCTGAGCCTGATTCTGATCGGACCGTCAAATGCAGACTCGTTTTTTGGTCGCGCAACACGATTTTGAAATAATCTTACGGGCACGATCTTGTGGGGTCATTTCGATTTGCAAACATTCAAGACGAATGTTCGTCGACACCCCCTTTCTCTCCCTCCCTAATTTTGCCATCGCTCGTACTGTGTTTAATATTATAAGGGTCTCGATAAACTCTTGAGCGCGTGTGAATTGTAAAAAAAAACATCGGAAGTAGTGATGAGACTTCTTGCTTATTGTAGTAGATGCTCGATAAACGTCACTTTACTATTCTGAAAACATTACGTTTTTTAGAAGTGTAATTTGGGATTTAACTCCTGTTTCATGGTTTAGTAATGTCGTGGTATAGAGGCGGAAAAGCGTTTGTTATTTATTTGACTGTTACAGTTCTTGAATATTTATGTCCAAGGTTTTCGTAAATATAAGGCTTTGAATATTTAGTACCTTCCACCTAGTAATAAATCAATAATTACCAGTATGGCCCTGTAACCAAAACTCGATTATCAAAACTGAAACATACTCTTTATAGAACGAAGAGAACACATGAGCTCTGTAAAAACAACTCCTGAATCGTGTGCCCTTTCTTCATCTGTCTTAACAAGGACTTATTAAAATAAAAATTAAATTGTACTAGATGGAAAGCCCGTCCCTTTCAAACAAAAAAAACAAAAATCACCACTGACAACCAGGAATGAACACCCTGAGGACAATACAGTCAACCGACCTTTTAAATTAAATTTTTTTCGTCATGTTAATTTTATATAAAAATAATTAAACTAATTAAAGTCACTGTATATAGTTAGGCCCCCTATGAGCCAACAAATGTAAATTATTATGCATAGGTAGTATTTTATTAGTTGTAAGCCAAATTGTAAATAGTATGTTCAATAAAACAAAATTGAAATTGAATCCCTTTCAAACAACAACAAAATTATGAAAATATTTTTACGTTCAGTCAATGGAACGTAAAAAAATTATTCATGTTCACGTATTCAAACATAGATTCAGCTAATGTAGGAAAAAGGCGCCGAATTCTAAAATCCGCTGCTCATTGAATGGTCGAGCATCTGAACTCGGCCCATGTTCTGCATCTCCAATTATAATGATCACCATGATGACAACAACGATGTTGTAGATGACAACAATTATGTGTCACATGGCAAAGAAAAAAAAAACAAAAAAGATCAACAAGATGGATATTATATAATCATGGCATTTCATTCAAGAATCATTTCGTTATTTAATTGGAATATAATTTCACTTTCACTTCTCCCTTATCCGCGCAACACTCTCACTTACTTATACTCTCAGTGAGTTTTCTTTAATTAAATTCATTCACCCCTTTATATCTGCAGGAGGGTAGAACTTTATACATAGGTGGCGTTCGTGTACATTATCTAGAAACACGTGCCGTTTAACTGCTCTGATAAATCTGCTTTCGCTTTTCTGCAAGTGTCAATATAGGAAAAAAATGTCTTGACAGTTTTGAGTGGCTGCCAAAATTAAGTGGATCGCCGCAAGATTGCACGGTTGGACCAATTGTGGTTTTTCATTTTCACAGCACAATGCCTAATCTGACAACAACGATCACGATGTACTTCGTAGTTCGTACAAAGGCACATAGGGGCAAAAAAGGTACACTTCAATCTTCAATAATAATGTAGGTCTATTGTTCGCGAGAGTCTAGGAATTTCATATTCATTATACATACATACATATGCAACTCGCGTTCATTCTGTCAGATTTGTTATAGTTTGACGTTGATGCTGAATTGTGTGATCGTTGATAATATTATAATGGTGGTACATAATGTGTGTGAGTATCATGTGGTAATGTTGTGGTTCATTAAAACTTGAATGAAAATCAGTGAAACGAAGTTGATGAAAATCCAATTGATACGCAGGCATGAGCGTGCATTTAAGTTCTGTGGGGTCCATAAATCAATTTTAATTTATCTTATAAGAGAAATGGCATATAAATATATGCGCTATGTGAGTTTCGGAGGAAAATTGCACCGCCAAAGGAGCTAGTGCGTTGAGGTTCAATTGTGTGGAACGTAATTCGTTTCACTACTTGTACCATTATATCGAATAGATTGTGAAGAGATTTGCGTATAGATAAATTGAATCTTTTATATATTTTTATCTAATTTAATGCGAAGAGATTGCAGCTGCGCAAGTATTTCTTATGTCAAGATGAAGTAGGTTCTTGGAATAAGAACATTGTTGTCGACAGCTTATGGTTGGATGGTTTAGATGGTGGAACTTTTTAAGCTGGTTAGTGATCCTTATGGTGAGCTCTTTTTGCAGACGTGTCTTTGGAATTTGATGTGGTTGAAGTTTA
Source organism: Chrysotoxum bicinctum (assembly GCA_911387755.1). NCBI lineage: Eukaryota > Metazoa > Arthropoda > Insecta > Diptera > Syrphidae > Chrysotoxum > Chrysotoxum bicinctum. The sequence goes on from OU426988.1 coordinate 162,517,664, forward strand.
AATATATGTTTATGGAAGTCCCTAAAGATTAAAGTTTTTTGACAGTTTGAAATTTAACACTTAAAGAGTCTTAGTTGGACCAATCAATCAAGAAAACTACCACATTAGTATTAAACCATTGATTAGGGCTAGGAGGCAATTTCTGGTTGCTATTTTTATAATTTATTGCGTGATTTATTTAAAGTCCTCAATCTGAGTCTTCTCCAGCAATTTTCATAGAAAAGTCTAGTTATCTACCAACATCAACTTTTCTTATTAATTGATCAAACTCGAACATTCCAAGACATATAAAAGTCGCATAGATTTCAGGGTTGCTATGTCTTGAACTAGTTCGGTAGCCCAATTCGAAAATGTTTGTATTTTGTTTGTTATTTATAAGAACAAGATCAAGAATTCTACCTTAGATAGTTCTTAATGAAAGAAGATAATAAATCGATAGCATAACTATCAGTTTCTGTATTTGTATTAAATGTAAATGATGTTTGTTCATAATAAATGAATCAAAAGTTGATTTCAGGAAGATTTAAATCTCCTAATACACAACACACCTCCACCGCGGTTTTTCCCGTATTTATTTGAGAGAAAGTCGATTTGGCCAAGTCTCCATTTGATCCTCACTTGAGAATGACTCAACGTGACGGCTCGTTAGACTACGCTTTTAACAAGAGATAATTATATAATGGATTACAATCAATTTTCTTCAAATCTCGAAGACTTACCATACAAATATATTTCCTTAATCTAGTACATTAGCCATTAATACTACGTTTTCACCAAGAGTAAATCCGGGATTTAAGTGGATTTACCATAAATCTTCTTTAAATCTCGAAGATTTACCATACAAATTTATTTCGTAAATCTAGTAGATTAGAAATAAATCTCTACTAAATCTTCATAGGATCGATCGGTCGAAGTTCGAACTGACCTAACATCCATACTGTGCTAAGTTATCTCGATGATTTTTCATCGTTTGGCATAAATGAAACTTTCTTTCTCTCGCTTCTACTTTATAAGAAAAATTGAAACAACATTAGCACATTGATAGATGCTATCAAAGTTAATCTTCTTATTAATCTTTGAGTGCGGTGAAAACACCACATAAATCTCGGATTATATTTTGGTGAAAACGTAGTATAAGTTTGATAAATCTTTATTGGAACAACAACATAATTTGAACTAACCTATATCCATACAGTGCTAAAGTATCTCGATGATTTTTCATTACACAATTGAAACTTCTTTTATCTCACTTCCACTTTATAAGAAAAAATGAAATACCATTAGCATTCAGATAGGTGCTGTCAAAGGTAATCATCTTTGTAATCTTTTATTGCGCTGAAAACACCACATAAATCTCTTGCCTTAAATCTCGGATTGTCTTTTGGTGAAAACATAGTACAAATTATAAGTACAAGGTTTGCATCAAGGACATTTTTTTGGAAATTAAACCGAAAACGTCATAAATTTGAATTATAATTTTTGTTTGAAAGTCCCAATTGACAAAATTGACATTCAGGTTGACAGTTCTGCTGTCACATATTTTCATAACAGGGGCGTTCGTATTCTTAAATATCTTTGACAAATATGGCTTGATGAATTTTTGATGGATCGAAGCCATTACTGATCACATTTGTCAAACATGCTGTCAAACATCAGTTCTCTTTAGAATTTTAACAATGGCGGACGTTTTGATTGCAGGTCGTGTAATTTTAATTAATTTTTTGAATGTGTCTAAATTGTATTTTATATTTTTCACTTTTAATTCGCCCTGTCTCTGGTAAACTTCTGTATATTTCAAACAATTCTCTCCAATTGTATATGCTTGTCAAGCCAGCAAATTATCAATTTTTTTATTTACATCAAGCATGTTTGACAATACGTTTAATGGAGAGTTCACATTTTGGAAAAATGTCACTAGTATGGCGTCGGAATATTGGTCTATGAAGACAGAATGATGCTAATGAAGAGCGTAGTCAAATCGAATACGAAATTCTCATGAAAGATCCATTATAATTTAGGAATAAAGTGCTTTACACATGAGCTGCGAACTGCGAATGCGAATAAATCTTTTTAAGCAATTTTCACAGCTAATATCAATTTTTGTTTTGTTTTAACTTTACTACGAAGTGAATTAATGATCGAATCAACGATTTAAAAGGAAAACACTGCATAAAATAACTATAAATTGAAATATTTTGTATTTTAATATTTTTTACGCGACCAACAACGTATCTTCTGCGAACTGTCAAATGTAAATTCGCAATCCACAACTAGTGAACGCATTCCACAAACCGGCGACTAAAAAATTCGTTCGAACCTAACCTCACCTCAAATGTATAACATCTCTACTGTGTTGTGTTGCTCGTTGCTAGACGGAAAATTAAAAAAAAAAATGAGTGAATCTAAGGAAAAAAGGGTAAAATAATTTAAAATAATATAATTGGTAACAAATGAAACTGCATAAAAGCCACCTTTTCTTTAAATATTTTTTCTTAGCACTCATTTTACTTTAATTTATTTACTTTTGGTTTTGTTTTGTTGACAATTCGCACTGTTCGGCGACCAAAAAAATTACTCATGTGAAAGAAATGTCAAAATTCGCGACCATTCGCAATTCGCAGTTCGCAGTTCGTGTCTCATGTGTAAAGCACTTAACGGATACAGTCGAGTTCGAATCCCTCGAAAATAATTTGGAAAGTTAACAAAACTTACGACCAAACTTTAGAATTTGAAATGAAAATTAAGCATTCTGATACGACCCAGTCTTCGATTACGAAGCGGATGTATCGGTTGACTTAAAAACAATGAGGCTAGAGCTGTGTTAATCCTTCATTTTGAAAGATCGAATCAATCAATGATTAATTGGTTCAACGATTCGATCTTTTCATCCAATCAAAATCATTTTTTATCCAGCCGTTTCGTTTCGAACGAGACCAAAACCGATATGAAATATTTTCAATCGTTCATTCAACTAAAATATTTTTTTTTCCAATCGTTTCGTTCTGATCGCGACCGAAACAATGTGAACATGAACGAAAGTTTGGCTTTATCTACTTCTTTTCGACTTCGTTCATTCCATCTTCCATTGTTTATTAAGGGGCCAGTTATAGCTCATCAGAAAAGTCCATCAGAAAAATTGAAACAATCGAAATCTAAAACATTTTTCTGATGGCCGGTTATAGCTACCAATAATTTTACGTCAGAAAACAAACAATATTTTCCTGTCATATCATCAGAAAAATTTTTTCTGATGCATTCGGAACAGAAAAAAATCGGAACACAAAAGAAAAACGAAATGGAATATATTTTGAGTTTTGGCAATCAGCTTTTCAGAAAAATTAAATTCCATTAGAAAAAATATTTAAATCCATTTTCTGAGTAAATTTAGCAACAAAATGTTGTAATTCTTTTTGTAAAAATTAGTCCAAGCAAGTATTCGTCTAATTGCATTCAAATTTTACTCAAAATCGAGTTGTAATATGGTCAAATTTGAAAGACAAAATTTTTTCTGATGGACTTTTCTGATGAGCTATAACTGGCCCCTAAATGTAGAATATACATTTCGTTTCATGTCCATTCCTATTTGGTATTCTGAAATGACATATAACAAGTTAATTGAACGAAACATAACTTTTTTTTCATTCGTTTCGTTCACTTTATGTTCATCGGTTTCAGTGGTAAAAGATTGACATTAAGATTAATTGATTTGGTCTATTGTTATTGCAATCAATCAAACTTTTTAATGAACGGGTTACAAAAACCGAATCAATCGTGATTGACACAGCTCTAGTAAATTCGCAATGGCGATTAATACATTGCAAGGCCAATCGCTGGAAGACTGTGGAATTAACTTTGGATTGCCGTGTTTTACCTGTGGTCAGTTGTATTTGGCTCACTCGAGAGTTGCAAACCATCGATGATCTTCGTTTTTTCTTCGAACGAAAAGACAAAAAATATCGTTCCTCAAACATCGTTCCGATGAATGCATTCAAAACACCAACAAATGATTGTCAAAAGAATGAATTCCGTTTAATGAATGGATTTTGTTTAAATTCACATAAACTCATGGACTGTTTCCGTTGGATGAATCCCTTCTCGAGGAACTGATGAAACCACTGGAGATAGGGATTAGATTCAGCACTTATTTGATATTTCTTTCATAAATTGTATTAAGATTTCTAAACTTCATGTTAAGAATACCATTTCCCAAAAAATTGAACACGACCGACTCAGTTGGTATTGCCATGTTCAAAGGAGAGATCCTGAGAACCCCGTCAAAAAGGCAATATCATACAACGTTCCAATTCGGAATAAAAAGAAAGGTAGGCCTAAACACTCCTGGTACAAACAAATGCAAAAACACCAGCATTCAGTTGGCCTCAGAAATGGAACAATACAAAACCGGGAGGCTTGCCGCCGATTTCTGAGGTCAACCCGGCGAACCCCACAGGCGGATCACTAGTGTGATGCAGATACGTGGGAGAGTTATGATCCCCTCCACATCGAGATCATAACAGCGCCGAATCAAAGGAAGAAGAAGATTTCTAAACTTATATTTTTGTATATCTTTAAATAGGTAATATCTTAATTGATAAAGTTAAAAGTAACCACCAATTAAAATACTGGCAACTGGCAATAAAGTCTCAAAAGATTATCCAGCTTTTTTTTCTTGTTTCTAAAAATAGTTTTCAATCCGATTTTTGTTGTATTTGTTTGTCAGCAAACTAACTCGATTTGAGAAAATCTAATTCTACTTTCTGTTCCTTTGCAAAAATATTTCCTTATAACTTCAATTATTTATCTAAACGCCATAAATAATACAAAATTACCATTTAAAAGATTCATTTCTTGATTTTCTATAAACATTATAAATCTTCACTAATCACTAAAAGCCCCAGAAATGAACTATAATTCTTAAAAATATTGGGGCTAATCTCTTGATGTACACCCATGCACTAAACTCTTGTGGGTCTTTAATTCTTCAATAAAAGAACAAAAAAAAAAATCTCAAAACACAAAACGACGTATTGTTTATGTTGGGTTTGCTGCTGCAGTCACATCGTATATTATATTCACTGCCCCTGACAGGCGCATCCAACAGATAACCATATTTTACTACATCCAAACACACAATCTTCCTACTACGGATCATTTAATGCAAAATGCGAAGGCAGTGCTGCTGCTGTGGTTGCTGCTGCTGCAGTGCTGCACTGTGATGTTATCAAGAATGAAATTGCATTCAAAAAAATAAAAATAAAACTAAGGAAATTATTCACTTGCATGCAATTTGTTGAACTCCAGTGTACCTACATGCATTGGGCACACATAATACACTCCGGCTAATCGGCTAATGTGACCATTTAATCTTTTAGATAAACATTAAGAGCATCATCATTATAAATGGTCTCACAACTTATAAAATGTTCAGATTTTCATTTTTTTGCATTCATGTTAGGGGATTCGGATTAGCATGTGCAAAATGCATGCAAGTGCGCAGTGGGGTCTAAGGTGGGCTTATTTATTTCATTGAAAAAATACTAAATGATCTTATTTTATAAATTTAAGTCCAAATCAAGACTTTATCTTCCCGTTATTAATTAATTTACAAAACCTTATAGACAAACAAAAAAGTTATTTTATCAGAAGACATCAAAATTATATTGGGCCAATTTTTTCGGCACAAAATTTAAACGTCTAAATTCATTATTTACATTTAAAATTGGTTCATGGTAAAATATGTGAAAGGAAGGTGTTTGGCATTAAAGCTTTGTTAAAATATTATTGTGAACTTGCTATATTCTAATTTCAACGCTCAAACTATTGTTCTCATATTAAACTCATACGTCATTGATTATACCATTGTAAAACCAGTTCATTGAATTCTCTGCTTGCTATTTTACATTATACCTTTTATAGATTAGTCTGTAATAAACTCTTAACCTTAACGTTTGCTTTTTTAATTACTCGAAACTCATCAGGTTATGGGCCCAGAGTTGTCGCTAAAGTAGAATTGAAAGTAAACGGTGAATATATTTTTTTTATTGAAGTTCAAGTAGAATTGGTAAATGAGTATGTCTCAATATCAAATTGAAAAATTGGACGAGCATAATTATGATGCTTGGGCCGTCCAAATGAAAAGTGTGTTGGTCATCACAAGCCTATGGTCGTATGTCGACGGTAGCGAGGTTAAGGTTGAGACTATGAGTGCAACTCAAACCAGGGAATGGGATTCAAAGGATGGTAAGGCGCTTGCGTCCATTATATTGAATATAAAACCATCTCAGGTGAATCATGTAAAACATTGTAAGACATCGAAATCGGCATGGGACAATCTTAAGCAAATTTATCAACCACGAGGTCCCGCAAGAAAAATCACGTTATTCAAACAATTATTGCACATTAAGCTTGGTGATAAAGAAAGCATGTCCGATTTTATTAATCGTTTTTCTGACGTTGTTGAAAAACTTAATGAAATTGATTTTACGATTAACGATGAATTGCTCACAATCATTTTACTCTCAAGCTTACCAAAATCTTTAGAGAGTTTTGTGGTTGCAATTGAATCTCGTGATGTTTTGCCTAATATGAGTGTTCTCAAAGTTAAACTATTAGAAGAGGGCGATCGACGTTTGGACAAGGATGATGTGAAAGATTTAAGCTGTGAGCAGGCCTATGCCGCGCGTGCGACGAATACTTCGAAATTTGGAAACAAGAAGAAATTCTTGGGAAAGTGTTTTAACTGCGGTAAGAGGGGGCACTTCGCTGCAAATTGTCAGGAATAAAAAAAAAGAACCAATACGAAAGTAGTTGCTTCTTTTTCTATGCTGTCGGCGTCTTACGAAAATGTTCTTGGTCCGAATCATTGGTGTCTAGATAGTTGGGCTACGACGCATATATGCAGTGATGAATCTTTATTCACCAACAAAAAGGAGTGCATGCAAAATATAAAGTTAGCAGGTGACAACTTTGTAACGGCGACCGGAATTGGTACCGGTGTTCTTTATACGAATTTGTGTGAGCTGAAATTGAAAAATGTGCTGTTAGTTCCTGGTTTGAAGGCAAATTTTATATCCGTTAGCAAGGCAATTGAGAATGGATGCAACGTTGAATTTACCAAAGACCTTGCTCAAATCAAACAAAATGGTAGAATTATTTTAAATGCATGTTTAGAGAATAATCTTTTTGTTTTTAAATACTATCACAATGAAATTTTACATGCATGTAATTCAAACTTTAATAATTTCCAAAAGTGGCATGACAGATATGGTCATTTAAATGTAGGTAGTTTGAATAAAATATACACAAATAAGTTGGTAAATGGCATTCATTTGGGAGATGTTCCTGAAAACTTTCAGTGCAAGATTTGCATGAAAGGAAAAATCTGTGTGAAACCATTTCCACACGAATCATCGACACGATCTGAGAATTTGTTGGAACTTGTACACACTGATGTATGTGGGCCTATGAGAAAGGTTTCTCTTGGAGGCGCAAGGTATTTCGTTACCTTTATTGATGACAAGTCGCGCAAGATATTTGTGTATTTTATTAAAGCTAAAAGTGAGGTCTTCGATGTTTTTAAGAAATTTCATTCGATGGTTGAACGCGAAACTGGAAAACGTTTGAAAGCGCTGCGGAGTGACAATGGCACCGAGTATCGGACTCGTGAATTTGCAGAGTTTTTAGAAAACTGTGGCATTTCTCGTCAATTTTCTGTGATATACACTCCACAGCAAAATGGTGTTGCGGAGAGATCTAATAGAACCATTGTAGAGATGGCCAGATGCATGCTTATACAATCCGGACTTGATGAGAGCATGTGGGCTGAGGCTGTTAATACAGCCGTGTATATTAGAAACAGATCTCCCACAAAGATTTTGATAAATGCGACGCCTGAAGAAATCTGGACCAAAAGGAAGCCAGATGTAAGTCACCTCAGAGTCTTCGGATGTTCAGCAATTGCCCTTAACAAATCCAATATCAACTCCAAATTTCATCCAAAGGGTGAAGAATTTCTCATGGTTGGATACTCAAGCACCTCGAAAGCGTATCGATTATATGACAAGGCTAATCGAAAAGTTGTTGAACGCAGAGATGTATTATTTTTAGAAGCTGAAAATAATTCCAATGATTTTGTTGACCTTGGAAGTTATTTATTAGAACAGGGTGATGAAACTGAGAGTCATGTCGAACATTAGGCCGAGGGCGTCGACGTTGTCCAGAAAACAGAGGCAGAGAAATTCAAGAAAGAAGAGGTGATTACACGTCAGAAAGATCCTTCAAAAATCACAGAATCAAATTTAGTTAGATCTGATAGAGATGATGTTTTAGAAGAGCAAGGACAAGAACCAGTTCAGCAAGACAATAAAAGCACAGTTAAGCCAAGAAGATACCCTAAACGAAAGCGTTCAACTACAAGTAGTGAGGAAGATGATGCTGCGAAAACTCCAACTTTTGGTAGAGGAAGGCCTAAAATCATTCGATCTGGAAAACCTGGAAGACCTAGGAAAAAATTTAATGTATTGAATGCCCTGGAAACAACCGAAAACATCATTATTCCCCAAACAGTGAAAGAAGCTTTATCATCACCAGAATCGTCGATGTGGAAAAATGCTATGAACGAAGAATATGACAACTTGGTGTCCAACAACACATGGAATCTCGTGCAACCTTCTAAAGTTATAAAACCTATTGGTTGTCGGTGGGTTTTCACTATAAAAAGTGACGAAGGTGGGAAGGTTAGACGTTTTAAGGCTCGGCTAGTTGCGAAAGGTTTTGGTCAAATATTTGGGATGAATTTTAAGGAGACGTTTTCACCAGTTTTAAGATATTCGACGATTCGCTTAATCCTAGCCTTAGCTGTAGAGAAGAAACTAATTCTGCACCAAATGGACGTGTCTTCGGCTTATTTGAATGGGGAGCTTCAAGAAGATGTTTACATGGAGCAGCCAGAGTACTTTGTTGATGAAGGTAATCCAGAAAAGATCTTAAAGCTTCGAAAAGCTTTGTACGGTTTGAAGCAATCTGGAAGAGCATGGAACGAGAAATTAGATGCTGTGTTGAAGTCAATCGGATATCGTCAATGCAAGAGTGAGTTTTGTGTCTACGTTGCGGATGATGAAGGTGGTTTGAGAATTGTGGCAGTATATGTCGACGATTTTATTTTGGGCGCTGAATCTGAACCAATAATCGATAAAATGAAGGCTCAAATTAAGAGAGAATTCAAGGTTGTTGATAATGGTCCCTTGCATCACTTTCTTGGATTCGAAATCAGTCGAGAGGGTAAAACAGGACCGATTTCCATTTGCCAAAGTCAACTCATTTTGCATCTTTTACGAGAGACTGGTATGGTTCAATGCAAACCAAATCAAACGCCTTTAGAAGCTGGTCAACAATTCGGCTGTCAGGGCAACTGTAAGAGAGTAGATCGGGAGCGATATCAGTCAATTATTGGTTCCTTAACATATTTGGCAATATCAACACGCCCAGAAATAATCCATTCAGTCAGCAAATTGGCTCGATTTAATGTGGATCCTCACGTGGAGCATTTGACTGCTATTAAACATTTGTTGAGGTACTTGAACCATACTTATAAATATAAATTGCGCTATTTTCCTACAGGTAAGCAGCTTGAAGGTTTCGTTGATGCTGACTGGGGGAGTGATGTCTTAGACAGAAAGTCGTACACAGGTTTCGCTTTTTTGCTTGGCGGTGCTGCAATTTCGTGGGAGTCTAAGAAACAACAGACTGTTGCACTGAGCACTACAGAAGCGGAATATATTGCTCTATCCACATCTGCGAAGGAGGCCGTATACCTTAAGCGATTGGTCTATGAACTTGGAGGTGCCGAATTTGCTTCATCGTATGTGACTTTGAATGGGGATAATTTAAGCGCTCAACAGCTTGTGAAGAACCCTGTGCATCATCCAAGAAGCAAGCATATTGACATAAAATATCACCATATTAGAGAAGTTTATACAAGCGGTTCTATAAACCTTAATTATGTTCCAACAAACGAAATGTTGGCTGATGTTTTAACGAAAAACTTGCAGAAAGTAAAGCATAACAAATTTTGTAAGCTTTTAGGTCTAGTTGAATAACGTTTTTATTTTTTCTTTGATTAAATTAATTGTAAAAATTAAGTTTGAATGCATTTGTATATAATTATAGTTTATTCGCGTTGAGGGAGAGTGTTAAAATATTATTGTGAACTTGCTATATTCTAATTTCAACGCTCAAACTATTGTTCTCATATTAAACTCATACGTCATTGATTATACCATTGTAAAACCAGTTCATTGAATTCTCTGCTTGCTATTTTACATTATACCTTTTATAGATTAGTCGGTAATAAACTCTTAACCTTAACGTTTGCTTTTTTAATTACTCGAAACTCATCAAGCTTACAATAACTATAGATTCTGCCGAAAAATACTTCAAACAAAACTTCTAGATCATGCGATTTTTTGTTAAGTTTTTGACACTTTTCTTTCTAAGAATGATCATTTAGAAGAGATCGTCATTTCAAAAAACGTAAAATGGCGAAAATGTCGCGAAAAAATAAGTGCTTTTAGAAAAGACTTGCTCACTTTCAATGCGTAATAATCGAAAAACCGAAGTTTGCGATTATTTTTTTAAATAGTGATATCGTCTAAACTATCCGAATAAAGAAAAGTGTTAAAATCTTTTTCATAGAAAGTCGTAAGATATACAAATTTCTTGCGAAATATTTTTCGCAATAATTTCCCCGTTAAAAGTAATATGTATTTTTCGAACATTTTATCTTGAATATTTTGACTTCAAGTTGGCGAATTTTGCGTCGGAGTATGGGACTATACACTTATAAGATCCATCTGACCCAGGGCTCAAAATTAATGACCAGAGACAATACTGTTTGTTCGCTGACTGGGGTTGGAAGAGGTCCTCAATTTTGGGCGAAAAATCAGCTTCAGTGACGGGGTGCGTTTTTGAAAGGATGTCTGTTGCTTTATTTGGGACGGGAAAGCCCACACGACAATAAAGTTGGTTAGGCGATCACCGTCAATGGCGGGCGCTAAGGAACTATAATACGACATACGGTTCCAGAGGATGACGCTAGGTGCCACACATTCTGCATGAACGATTTCAGGGTAAGGTTATCTTTCGCAGAGAGACTGGCCACCAAGACCATGCGATTTGACCCCGCTAGACTGTATACTGTGGGGTTTGCTGAAGGTCTTTGTGAATAAACGACAATCGATCGATGGCCTTAAAATTAACATATCCCAGGTGACCGCTCAAATTCTGCCGGATAAATGCGGAAGAGTCATTAAACTATAGACCACTCGAATTCATGCCACAGAAAGAACCCGAGGTGGGCATTTGAAAGATGTCAAATTGCATTCATAACGGCATACATGAGCCTTGCAATAAAGAAAAGAATTTTGTTAATATCTCACACATAGCTTGTTTTATTCCACTTCAGCATTCACCCTTTAGTTAATAACCCTTTTATAAATTTCTTAACGCCACTGTGTAAACTGCAAGTTTACTAACGATTAACGAGGGCGATAATCTCAGAAAAGTGAACGACAATGCCCCTCTAATTTATCAAGACACAAAAAGAAGAAGAATTTATTAATATGCGTGGGCCAGCTTCGTTTGAAAATTTAACACAACGACAACCTTCCCAAGTGACAGGTAAAAGATTAATAAATATCGATGAGTGCATTCATTTTTCGCAGCAGTCGGAGCCATTAACAATGTGAAGGGGGATCAGCCAATGCGGATTTTGGTCAATAAAAGTATCTTTTCGGGCAAAATTCCAAGACAAAATCGCAACTATAAAGACTTATGTTATTATAATGGCCTAGCAACTTTATTAGAGCTTTCTCTTCGATACACTTTGTATACAAATTTCGTTCTGCATTGTCATAAAAGAACCTCAAAGGACAAGCCCACCATGGTAGAGAGTCGCGTGCCCATTTTCTTTGAAACATGAGTTGTTTCAAACGGGATAGTGCACTGTGTGTGTACATTTTCATGCTGCGATTATGTCAGTCATGTGCGGCGTAGACAATTATACAACAGATTTGACACTTTTTTTGTGTATTCTACTAGCGTGCATTCTATGAGCGCTCGAAGACAGATCCTCATCGAAAGACAGCCACTGTCTTTTTTTTTTCCAGACAGCAGACAAGCGACGACGACAACGACATTGAGTTGGTTTGTGGGGAGGAAAGTAAAAATAATGCCGGGTAAACATGCTGCAATGAGGAGCAGTTTTTTTTTTAAATGGCCTCGGGTTCGGGATCGGATTATGGAACTTAAATGATGAATTGAATGTCAGATCAACAAAGAAACATGCCCATAATGCAGAGACTAGCAGAGTGCAGATGAAAAGATGCAATAATTATGATGTTTCTTATGAGATTAATAAGTTCTTTTATAAATATGAAAGCCAATTTACAAATAGGAATGGCTGGAATGAACTTATAGGGTACACTTACGTTGGCCATACATATGTCATGTCTCTCATTTAAAAATAATAATTTTCGGCAAATTAATAGGCTTTGCTGTATAGATTTTCTTTTTTTTTTTTTGTAAAATTTTACTTTCTTGCTATAATTACATAGCGACGAGATGAAGAGATTCTACAGCAGAAAATGGCTAAGAACTTTTATAGAAGAGTAAAGCCAATTACATCAGTATTCACGAGCTGCTCTGGAGCTATGGATAGAGGGTTGCAACCCCCCGTGGTAGATCCGAAGTCGATGCTTAACATGTTGCCAATGGTGATGGAAGCCAAAATCCCACCAACGAAGAACGGGTCCTTGTCAATCTGGATGATAACCAATAGTTTCAACCGCTCGTTGTTAGTTTCAAGCTTAAAATTAAATACCAAATCATCGCTCCAATATTATATGGTCAGGAGAAAGTAGGCCCTACGACGATTGGAACATTGGTTCAAACATTATTCAAACAAAAAGACAATAACCCTTTCCCATATACCTACGATTTTTTCTAGCGTTTAATGTGAATGTCTCAACCCCTTTGCTGATGATCTGATGAGTCCCTGTGTTTTTTTTTTTTTTTTTAAATTCACTCGCGCTCAAGGGTATGTTACGAGACCCTTATAATGTTTTAAACACAGCACGGGCGAGGGAGAAATTAGGAGGGGACAGAAAGGAGGTGTCGATGAACATTGGTTTTGAATGTTTGCAAATTGAAATGGCAAGGGAAAACTGTGCCGGGTAAGTTATTCCATAATCGTGTTGTGCGACTAAAAAAACGAATCTCTAAATTTGACCAAAGTTAGGCTTAAGGGTGAACTGGTGAGAATTCCTAGCGAAGCGGGTATCACGGGTGAATTGATAAAGGGGAGGAATGCAACTGGCTATTTCGAGTGAGCATTGCTTGTGAAAGAAGCGATAAAACAGGGAAATACATGAAACATTCCGACGGTGTTCAAGAGATGGGAATGAATCCATGATAGCTCTGTTTCCAATCAGTTTTAACGCTCTGTTTTGAATTCTATCCAATAAATGGAGAGAAGATTGAGCAGCGCCTGCCCAAAGGTGTGAGTTATACTCGAGTTTTGGACGTATATACGCCTTATAAATGGTAGCCAGATCAGAAGGGGTGAAAAATTTCTAACATCGATATAGAAATCCTAAGCATTTAGCAGCATTCTTGGCAGTCTCGAGTATGTGATCATTAACGAAGATCGTCATTAACACACATTTAACTCCACACGGTTTTTTCTTCCCCATTTAACAATGCTGTAAAGATCGGAGTTTAATGAGCTTATCATACGGTACCGTTGCAATTCCACTTCCGAAGGAGATGGACGTGAATTTGGGAACGAGTATAAAAAGCTGAGAGTGGAGTCGTCGGCAAAACAATGAAGTGGATTAGAAGTTTCAGACAAGAGATCATTTATAAAAAATGAGGAAGAGAGCCGGAGACAAAACGGAGCCCTGGGGAACACCAGCATTTATTTTTTGAAGATCAGACTTAAAACCGTCCAATACAAATGCCTTAGAAATATCAAGCGCAATAATCTTACTTTCTCCAAAAAAATGTAAAGATCTGTTCCACTCTTCGGTGAGATATCCCATCAGATCACCAGTGGAACGATTGCTGCGAAAGCCGTATTGCCGGTCATTAAGAAGCTTTTGACCTTCCAGATATTTCTTGAGCTGATGATTTATCAGCGATTCCATGACCTTGGAAAGAAGGGACGTAAGTGCGATTGGTCGATAGGACGAGGGGGAGGAAGGGTCACCTTTTTTAGGAACAGGCTAGAAAAATGCTGTTTTTCATCTTCTAGGGAAGATTCCAGAACAGTAGGAGCGATGGAAAAGCTTACGCAATGGTTTTGCCAGCGATGAAGAACACCTCTTCAGAAGAATGGAGGGTATACCATCAGGACCAGTGGATTTGTTTATATCAAGATCTCGAAGGGCTCTTGCAACTGTACGAGTGCGGAAATATACCTGTCCCATTGAATGATTTACGTTCTCAAGTGCAGGAGGGGCAATGTTGCTAACAGGCAACGCGTGGAGCTTGCAGCAAAATGAGCTGCAAGTTCATGTGACTTCTCCAAAGGGCTAGTTATCGGTTTGTCTTTGTAGATGAGCGTTGGAATCGAAGATGAAGTTGAATTTTTTATGTTCTTGACAAATGACCAGAAATTTCTACTGCCTTTGGGACATTGCAGGATTTTTTGCCTTAATTTCTGTTCATGTAAGAATTTGGTTCCCTTTTGTACAGCGTTGCATTGGTTTCTGATTTGTTTAAACTTTTTCCGATTTTTCTCAGTTGGGTTGGCTTTATAAGAGCGGAAACTTACTTCTCTCAACCTGATAGCTTCTTTACAGCTTATATCGAACCAAGACTTTTCTTTAGACTTTATACTCTTAATTCTGTAAGGAACAAAAGTACGAATCCCAAGAAAAATAACTTCTGTGATCATATCAGCACTGGCATCAACGTCACTATCGAAGAAACATAGTGACCAGTTAAAAATTCGAAAAAAGTTATTCAGACCGTCCCAGTTGGCTTTCTCGTATTGCCAAACGGTCCTAGTGCTGTGTGCCATCAGACCTGAAAAAACTTAACATTAAAAGAGATCTTGGAGAAGACCCAATATTCCAATAGCCGATTTTCTTTGAAATCAACCGATTCATCGATTTCGAGGCGCCTCATGACAATTCTTAATTTAGGTATGTGTCAAACTGATTAGGTACATCAGCCTGACGTTGGAGAAAGCTCGCTGTTCCATTCAAATTAGAAGGGATTATAATGCACCTTTGAAATCACCAGAGGGTTAAAACAATGATGCCCATTGCCAGGCAATAGCTTCTACATTAAGTTTTAAAAGGTTCCAGTCCAGTACTTACACTACTTTTTAAGTTTGCTGACAACATCTACGTGTTGTGCTTTAACATCCATGCAAAATGCAATCAGTAGCATACACAATAGGACTGGTCATTAACCAGAATAAGACGAAGTAATATGCTTTCAGCAACAAGAACCAGCTCAAACCATTGGCTTCGTTAGACCGTTAACCAATTGATAAAAACAACTTTGAAGTATTCAATAAATTTTGGCTATCTGGACACAGCTGTAATCTCTACAAATATCATTAGAGCTGAAATCAAACGTAGAATAACTTTTACTAATTGCTGTTTGCTGTTTCTTTGAGCTAAAAAAAATATAGAAATACGTCCCTAGCAAGAAGAACCAGGGAGACGCTGCTGTACAAAGTACTCATCTTCCCTGTACTGCGCTGAATGGCTCAGAAACATCAGGACTTACTCAGTAGGATGAAAGTTTCCTTACTGTATTCAAAGAAAAGTTCTACGCACGATTTTTGGTTCTGTTTGTGAAGACGAACAACACAATAGCCGTTTTTTAACAGTGATATCCGTAGTATAGCAGGATTTTAGACAAATAACAAATACAACATCGGCAGTAGCAAAATCCTACTGTGGAGGTATTTTCACCTTCATTGCATTCGAGTATCAGATGGAGATTTTGTATTTTTTTTTAATTTATGTTGGTATCTCACGAATTTGATGCGGAAAGAAAAAAAATAAACCTGATAAACTAAAGAAATGTCGATTGTGACTTTTAATTTTACATTTCACAAAAGCGCTTATCAAATTTATTCAAACAACTTTTTTTTAATTCAAAACAAACTAAAAATGCATATTTCCCATATTTACGCAAGTATTTTTTAGGGGGTGTTCATACAAACATGTTGTATCTTTCTGCAAATTGTATTCATGTTTGCAATTGTGCGAGCAAATGATTTAGTTCTTTGATATGTTGCTGCATTTTCTTTGTAATTATTAAAAAAACGGATAAAATGTCAAATTTTGACATTTGTGTCAGTGTTGCTACAATTTACAAAAAGTGCATTCACGGTCTAGTAATCATATATGAAACTTAACAATTTTACTAGACCTGTTACACAAAATCGTGAATACCCCTATATTTTCATTGATCTAAAAAAAATTATTGCCGATAACGCCACCTATACTATATGAGAAATAAACGACATACTCGTACTTCTTTGACCATAATCTACGAAAACACTTCATTTTTTTTCCATTTGAAAATGACTTTATAGGATAAAGTTATGATGAGGGGCTTTGGCACAACCATTTTTATTCATGGCTCAAAGATGGAGTGTGGTGTCCATGTCAGTTTGCGAATTTTCTCTGAGTTCTTAAATATTTGTAGATTTTTTCGGCTACCTTCTTTTGCTAGTGACTTCCAAAAGGAATTACTTGCAATAAGGGAAACATGCAAAATAGTTAACATAGATTCAAATCAAATCCGGAATACGGCCATTTTTAGAGACAGCCAGACGGCTGTTAAAATCATTGATTTGGCTTTTTCATCCTCTAGATTGGTCCAGAAATGTCCGGATGAACTTACGAGCCTGAACATTAACATTAAGGTCACTCTGATCTGGGTTCGGGATCGCAGTGAAATAGACGGAAATGAACGGCTGACGAGCTAGCCTGGCAATGATCAGCACTTCATAGCTGACTAGCGGAAAAAGTTAACATTCCTCTTCGTGTTATGAGTTGCAGCTGTTTAACCAACTGCACTTTATCTAGAAATGTCCGAATAAATGACCTAATATGCAGAGGCAGACCCAGGTATTAGGAGAACATGCAACGAAGCTGGGCATTCCTTACAATAATCATGGTTGTAGTTGTGGGAATCAGCAGAAAAAGGATAAATGATAAAATGACTGTTATTTTATTCATCTGTAAATGTCTTGCTCTGCTAAAAATGAGAGCCCAAATATTCGGAAAGTTATTCCTCGACGATCTTGACGAAATATCTGAACCGAAGATCAAAGACTTGATCTCTTTTTTTGACACGAGTAAGTGGCTCTGAGACGAACCTCGACGACTTTTGTAGCGGGCAATCCTCGATAAATATGTAGCTCATCATATCCCATTAATTCCACAGGAGAAATTAATGGTTTCAAAACGGGACTTAATTGGGTCTTTGAACACTACTGCTTGTGGCCACCATTTCTGAACTAACTTAATGTTGTAAAATACAAATACTGCATGTGGTCCCAAGCTCCCAAGGTAATAGTGAAAATTCATATTGAAACTCTACGCCTACCGAGTTTCTTTCAAAACCACATCATTTAAAAAAAAAAAATTATATATTGTTGCTTATAAAAATTCACAAAAGCTCATTTTTTTTAAATATCGATACTTCGAAAACGCTTTATTAGTTGTTTGTTTTTCCATATTTGTTGGATGTTCGAAATATAATGCGTATCACAAGCCTTTTTTAATTGATCTTCTATCACCCTTGCTCTTGAAGGATCCTAGTGTATGAATTACTATTAGAAAGTCTTCCTCCTTAAGGTATGCATTGCATTAGTTTTGCTGATGATATTGTCATAAGAGACTTAGGAAACTTTGAAGAAACTTTCTCCGATATAATCCAAAGATTATATCAGTAGGTTTAAAAACCAATCCTGCAAAGACTACAATCATGCCATTTACTAAGAAACGACTTCTGCCACACATGATTCTATAAGGTTGTCTGGAGAAGTAATCGACAACCAGAAGGAGGTAAAATATCTAGGAACTAGATTAGATAGCAAACTTCTTTGAAAAAAAACATTAGGCTGCGAAAGCCAGAAAAGCCCTTATGATATAAAAGAGACTTGCTGGCAAATCATGGGGCTGCAAACTAAACATCCTTAGATGGATCTACACAATGATTGTAAGACCCATCATTACCCACCATGGGACAGTTGCATCGTATAAAAGAACCGAACTAGGAAATCACTAGAAAAGGTTCTATATTGGAGAAATGAGAACTTACTTAATCTCGGACGGTACTATATAACCAAGACAAGACATTGACATTATATCAGACAGTGGCACTGAGAGTATGAAACTCCTATGCCATCAATTCTAAACTGGTATGGGAATATGTGTGCAGCTGCAGGCTAAACAGGGTCGGAAAGAAAAATAATGTCACACTTCATTTGATACCAGGACACTGAGGGGTCATGGGAAATGAAGGGAAATAGGAGCAACGACACCCCTACCGGGACCAAAGCTGTATTGCTGAATAGAAGAAAACGTGTTTAAAAATAAAATGAAAAGAGAAAAGAAGGCCATAAGGACACAAATTTGGAAAGCATTCCCAAAACTGCATCGGCTTAAGCAGGAACATCCTCCGAACAATCACGGATTTTAAAACTGGTCACTATATAATTAGGGGACACCTCAATATTCTGAGTCCAGTTAGCAGTGCCACACGTAGATTATGCAATACTCATGAGGAAATACCGGACCATGCATTAGGTAGATGTGATGCACTCATCAAAGATATTTTGGAAGACACTAACTAGAACTAACTACAATCTCCGAAGCCGCTCCATATACTTAAGTTTCTCAAGGAAACTTATATTGTGGAAGAGCTGCAAAATAAGCGATCTCATTTAGCTCAAACGGGGGCATTAAGATCTGTATTTGTATTTGCATATTTATTTATTCATACATTTGAGTACATAAAACACATCCAACAAAAACAAAAATTATAAAACCATTGTGTAAGTAAAACTTTTTCGTCTTATTTAATACACTAGAATCAGGACGTTTGATACATGAATCATGGGAAGGATAAGAATAACCCGAAACACAAAACCTCTCCTTGTGTTCTGAAAATGGACACTGCCAGACACTTTGACCCAAAGAGAAAAAAAAAAACTACCCGATTACTTTGCATGTTAACATAAGACCGGCATGCGTTCCAATCTCTCTTCGTATGCATTCGGGCTCTTGACATTTGAATACCAAATGACATCCCCAAAAAAATATCTCACATAATACAACACTGTTTCTTGTTCTTGTTCAAAAATGTGCAATACGATTCTCAACATCTTACGAGTGCCTCCTTCTTCATTTTGAGATGCTTGCTATTCCGGACAAAAACAATCTGCATTCAAAGTGCAAACATATGTTAAGTGTTCAATAGCACGAAAATGCCTTCGCAAATGTTTCTCGAATTGGTTTTTGTTTGTTTTGTTTCAAAAAAAAAAATTGTTCTTTATTCTCACACACCATTATTGGCCATGTGATTTATTAGCTCTGTGGAATTTCTTAAAATTAAAAAAAAAAATAAACAACATTAGCCCGAAACGCCGTGACAAGGTCTCGTTTTCATTAATTGCATCTTCGTAAAAATTAAAAAAAAAATACAGCCAAACCAGAGTTTCCGACGTTCAATAAAGGTAGCATTTTGCGCCTGGTCTGAACGAATTGATTGATTTTTTTTTTTCAAAAGTAAACAGGTTTGTTTTTAAATTTGTGTAAAAATGAGTTAAAAGTGTTATGTGTAGGGTTTTCCAATAAGGACTTGACAACTTTTGCCTTAAATAAAAAGCAAACCATTTAAGACATCCCGAAAATTTCACTATTGCTTTAAAGTTCAATCAAAATTTTTTTGCAAGGAATTAAACTTGTAGGTTGTAGGTCGACTTGTTGAACCACATTTTCGATGTTTTGTCAGCACATTTCGACGGAAACGGCCTTTATATCTCATACAATAATGACTCTGCGCTTCTCTAACGATGCCGCACCGACTTGTTTGTATATTACCAATGATTTAACTTACGCGATTGGTAGATGTTACAATGAATATTGTCAGAACTGACAATGTCTGACAATAATCTAATAATTCTACGGTTGGTAGAAAATATACCAATCTCTTGCAATTTATTGTCAAAAGTTGGCTGACAATTTATTTTTAGATAGCTGGCTGAATACCTTCCAATTAATTGTAAGAGATTGGTAGATTTTTTACCAACCGTGTACACATACAACTAATTGTCAGTTTTCGTTGCTTATGGAAACTGCTTCATTTGAACCTTGGCTGCAAATTGTCTGACAATGAAAAAATTGTATGATGCTAAAATACGTACATCTTATAACTTCTTCATTGTCAGAAACGTCAGACAACGATAAACTTTGGCAGTCCTGACAATAAATTGTGTGTGTACCCGATTTATCAAATACCTTACAATTTTCCGTGTTACAATTAATTGTCAGATACATTTTCTGACAATTAATTGGAAGATTACACGATTGTCAGCTAGCGTACACAAGATTGTCAGATGTCTTACAATTAATTGTAAGACATTATGGTTGTAAGACATTCTAAGCATGTTTTTCACTGACAGATCTTACAATATTGAAAGATCTACCAGTCGTGTAGACTTAGCTTTAGAACAATGGACTTTTTGAAAACTCAATTCGATGAAAGTGTTATATTAAGGCGTGGTCCTACCGATTCATCATCTGATTTAGCACCTCTCTAGGCTTTTAATCTAGACAGAAGTCTAGAGAGGTGCTAAATCAGATGATCTATGTAGGTGATCAATCGCCTTAATATAACACTTTCATCGAATTGAGTTTTCAAAAAGTCCGTTGTTACCATCGCTTAGTTCTTGTGACATTGTGTTTTTGAAACTACATTTATTAATCCCATTGTAGTGAGCTACGTTGACTGTAACTTGAGGGCCATTTTCATCATCAATAAAAAAAAAACAGAGCAATAACACCACATGAAGTGGTGTTTCTTTGTTTACGGCAGATCAATAAGCCATATATCTGCTTTGAGCAGCTAGCTTCATTACTGAAGATGATTTTGTGATGAAATTAGTCACCTTCTTCCAAAATTTTATAGAGTCTAATCCTATTACGTACATCGCTTTAGAAGATCGGGAAGGTTAAGTTATTGACCTAACTTCGTCTTATAAAAGTGCAAGATCAATATATAATTTCGCATAATTCGCTACAGTGTGGTCTTACCGATGTCCAATTCTTGAGAACTTCGCTGAATCGACTGTTTTGGATGGTTTTTGTTTCATAATTTTTCGCGCACTAAAGGCATTATGACTCCCCTTAAAATGCTTGAGCATAGTTCGAGCGTTTAGGAGAGTTTAATGATCGAAAGGAAATACCGATGCACATTGGTTTTGAATGACTAAACATCGCGATGGGCCGGGTAATACCTTCCGCGGCTAAAGAAAAAAAGGCCGGCTTTAACAGTATGCCTGAAGGGTAATCTGATGGGCATTCTCTAAAGCACGAATATTACGGTTGAATTGTTTAAGGAAAGAAATGCAATCGGCTATTTCACTAGAACACTGTTTGTAAAAATAACGTTAAAATAATGAAAGACGAGAGAAATTGCGGCTATGATGTAGAGATTCAAATGACTCTGTAAGTCCTCCTCTTTCGATTCTATCCAAGAGACTCAATTCGGTTACTGCAGCACCTGCCCAAATTTTGGAATTGTACTCTACCTTTTCTCGAATATAGCCCTTATAGATTACAGCCAGATTAGAAGGTTTGATAAATTTTTTGCAACGTCGAAGGAAACCTAAGCAAATTGGTCGGTAATGCATATACTGAAAACTGAAAGCTGTTCGGCTTCCTCAATGCATGCTCCGCTCAAAAAAGGACAAGGACGTGAACATGGAAATGAATATGAAAAGAATACAGTCCCCAGCAGAACAATTTAATGGATTAGAAGTTTCAAACAAAAGATCATTGATTTAAGAAACAGAATCGGAGACAAAACGGAGCCTTGTGGCACACCAGCAATTATTCTATGATTTAGCGACTTGAAACCATCCAATTAAACTTGTACAGAGCCTTAGAAAGGTCTTTTCTAATCCAACGAAAAAGAGATTTATGGCCAAACAAAATAAGCTGTCGGAAAGAGAGATTCATCAATACAAAATGCACAAATTTTCTATGAGAAAGTTCGCTGCCAAAATCTATCTAACGATTTTGAAATAATAAGTGTAATAATCTTCTTTCTCCAAAACAATGTAAAGGTTCTTGTCAATGTTCTGTGAGATAAACTATCAGATCAGCTACAAATTACGTATTGATTGTCATTGAGAAGCTTTCATTCTTCAAGACATTTGCGACCCGTCGCGACGGATGCTTGATCAGCAGCAATTTTATCCCCACTTCGATCAACTCCTTGAATCTCCAGTAGTACTAGTACGGTCACATCCTTCAGGGATAATTTGCATTAAAATTATTTAACTAGACTATGAATTACTGGAACGAGAATTACGACCAAAAATTGGCGTTAACACTCTTAAAGTTGCGGTTAACGACTCAGAATTTCGGTAATAACGAACGATTTGGCGAATTACATTCGTCGTCGTCTTATGAAAAGCAAAGTATGACGTTCACGTTTTTATTTTAAAACAATTCTATCAAAGCTAAAAACTGAATATGTAATGGAATTCATTTGGATTATATTTAAAGTCACCAAGAATTGCGTTCGACCATTTCTGAGTTTCTGACAGATAAAGACGTACATTTTCTATAGTTGTAATAAAATGACATTTAAATTCGCCGAAGTTTTGAAATTTAAGGCGAACGTTTCCTAGGCGAGTCGCAAACAGTATTGCCAAAAAGTCACATTCGAGTATTTTTCTTTGCGACTCGCTAGTCATAATTGGGCCCTTTATGTCCTTTACGTCCTTTGTTCGTGAACTTCCCAGTGATGAAAATATTAGTGAATGTTTTGACATTGACAATTCGGTCATTTGCTTAGGGGATGCGTTTGCAGTGAAAGTTCAAAGGTTGTAAAGTTCCAATTTGAAAACCATAGAATATTTAAGCCCATGCAAAGCAGAGTGATTTTGTAACATTCTTTATAAATCAAATTTTTAAGAATTGATTTTCGTAAACATTACAATGATAAATAAAAAATCATATCCATGAATTATTCAAGTGAGAAACCCTATTGTGAATTTTTTAGATTTACAATTTTTACAGATTACGGAAATTTTTGAGAAAGTTCAATGGTAACACTGCTTATATACCACAAAAACTTGACTCAAACAAATTGATCCTGACAATAAAGATTGAATACATTTTCTGGGGACTTTATAAATTATACGATTAAGATAATGCGATCAATTAAATAAAATCAGAAAAAAAAAATATAAACTTACCTAAAATGAATTCCATAGTTTCGAAATCGGTGGCATCTGACTGCGAGGGTATCCTTCGTGATGCCACATAATTTATTTGAAATATTGAAATAACTAAAATCACAACTATGGTATTTGTAAGCACATCTGGAAAGGCCGTTAATTTTCTCAATATTTTCATTTTGGAACGTTTTTGTGAGCTTGTCGTAAATAAACATACATTCGAATGAGTAATTGCGTGGGAATTTGAATGCATAGTGTCTAATGAAATAGTATTGATATTTTTGGTAATTTTTCTTGCTTATACCAAAAACCCAGTTTATTTTGACTAAATTGGTAAATTCTGGAGAAATTTATTTTATTTAAATGTTGATTTTAATTGTATTTTTAATTTACTTCTTCTTGGCAATCGAACATTGTTCACAATGAAATTCGTTCTAGATTTTGAAAATGTGACTGTGGGTTTTTCTCTCTTCTAAATGCATCAAAATGGAACTGAAAAAAAAAGAAAAAAAACAACAAATTAATAATTTATAAATGTGGGATTATACATGCTTAAAAATAAATACTATAGATGTTTGTGTTAAATACTCATAAATATATTTTTTGTTTTAAACCGGGGTGTGAAACACCGTGTTAGTTAAACTAATAATTGAATTTTTTAGGAAAATTGATGTTACTAACGTTTGTTTTTCTCTACGGATTCTACAAAAATTGTCAAAACAAACAAAGTCGTTCCATTCTGTTCAAGTCGGCCGTGTGTTTCCGGAATTAAAAACTTTGGACAAAAACTATCAGACTCAACCAACATAAGAGATAACAGCAGACTCAAATTTGACTGAATAATTTAATAATTAAGTATAATATAATTTAATATTAAGAAAATCTAAATTTCCTTCTGATCCCTGGGTGTGACCATCATCACAGATTTTCAGATAAATTAATCAGGTTTTGTTGAACCCATGCAAAATTCTCTCCAAAAATTGTTGAAGCTGAAATTAAGCAAAGCATTTAAGCCGAAAGGTTTTCGTTTTTAACTGTACAATAATTATATGTCAATATAAGTTGCGCACACTATTCTCGAGCTAAATTTTGAAAGGAAAAATAATTTGTTTGCGCAAAACAGTTCGAAGTGAATCAGGACGAAGTGTCTTAAAAGTCTAATCCAAACCATTCCTTTGTGTGTGATGATACCAGCAATGAAGGGAAACTACAATTTTTGACCGAGTCCCAACGACAACGATGCACTTTCTATGATAAGAGATACTCTTGGAGCATTTGTCACTTTCTCGCAAGAGGCAGTGGCTGAGTATTGAACCCAATACCATCTGATTGACAGTCTAACGCACTAACCACGATGCTAAGTGATATTTGAACTAAATGTGAACTTTAAATTCTAAAAATAAAAATCAAAAACAAGAAATATTTGTGACCAAACGGTTTATCCTAGAAGAAACATTTCGGCGGTGTTAGAGAGATTCAAATTTTTCTGTTATATTTTTATCACATATCATTCTCAAAACTCTTTTTTGGATTCTATCTATGAGGATGAAGTGGGTTATTGGAGCACCTGTTTTATGGACAGCACATAGCAGACCTAAGATTTTTTTCTTACATATATTTGACACACACTCTATGGGTTTTGACTACCCTTTAAATACTGTATTTTAAAACATTGCGAGCCTTTAATGAATGGAGGATGAATTTAGCAAGGGATAACGATCCGCAATTATTTTAAATGTCTGTATATTAAAATGGGAAGGAAAAATAGTTTGGTAAGGAATTCCACATACGACTAAAAAAGGAGTCTCTGTACTAAAATGAGCATCCGCAATTAGTCTCAAGGGTAACTGATGCACATTCCTTGCAAAGTGAGTGTTACGGTAAAATAGTTTGAGGGAAGGAATGCTCTTGCTACTTCACTAGAGTATTTTTTAAAAAAGAAACGATAAAAATTGATAGTAAAGAGACATTTCGACGATGTTCCAATGAAAGAAATGTTTCCGTTTAACCAATTGACCAATTACATGACAGCTTTAAAACTCTTTTTTGGTGACATTCGTGTATTGGTGCAATGATTTCTTAGACGCGCTATACCATAAATGGAAGTTATTCTTTAGCTTTGGGCAGTGCCGCCGCTGGTTGTTCGTGCGCCCTTGTGCAAGAACCTTAAATTGCCGCCCCAAATCTTGGATGCCGAGGGTATTTACGTTGAATAAGTGGAAGTTTTATTTATTCTCCATTTCGCAGTTGAAAAAATTAAGCAAACGTGCATTGTTGTTGTCGCGTTCCAATCTACATCAAATTCTTATACAACGAACGTAGTCAGACTAGGATTTGGGGGGTCTCTCCTGTAAATGAGTTTGAGAGTTTCTGTTATAGCATATACAATATTTGCTTGCATCATTTTAAGATTACTAGCCGACCCAGCTCTCGAAATTCGAGTACCAATTTATTTATTATTTATTATTTAATATTTATATTATTGGCAGTGTTTTCAAGCAAATTTATTAAATTAAATTTTATTTTATGTAATATGCAAAGTGTTCGACAGTGCAAAAACAAAAATGACCCACAGTGTGTAAATGCGTGTCTCAAGTATATTCTGCACATCTCCGTAACTGTGGCTTTCCAACCATATTAAATTTATCGAAATCGGTTAAATACTTTTGGAGAAAAGTGTACCACAAAAAACATGTTTGCCGTTTTATTATATGATTTACTCTTTTTACTTTGAGACTTATAGGTACTATATATAAGGCACTTTATGCATTCGTAAAAAAATCGAACTCGAGATTTTGATCAAAGTTGACATTACGATGATAGCGAAGACGAAAAAAGTGGGTCTCGAAATTTTGTCCCCACACGTTTTTTAGCGAAATTAAAAAAAAAAAATTAAACAATGTCCAATAGATTTAAACAAAAATCAAAAAATTTAAAGAAACGATACAACCGATTTTGATAATTTGTTTTATGATAAAGTGCCCCAAAATTTTAAATATTCCTGTGCATTCAAATTTTCAAAAAAAAAAAATTGTTTTGATTTCGTAGATTTTTTAAAAACTTGATAAATAAAAGTTTCTTAATATAAAGAGAAAAAAATGTATTACCTAATAATAACGATACCTACTCTACAAATGTTAAAAAATGGTTTTCGAAAATCGTATTTTTCTCGAAAACGTCTCCGAGAATCCTGATAAATTTTTTTTCTTATGATAAATTTTTACGTTCTATAATTAATCAAAAAAGAAAAATTAAATCAATATATTACTGGCTGTAGCGACCATAGAACCATTTTGTCGATTTTTTAATTTCTCATTACCGGCTGAACGGATTTTAATAGATTATTTTTAAGATTAGATTTTTAATAAACTAATATTTGCTTTCATCACATGGCATCCTATTCTTAGCTCCAGCTACCACTAAAATTTGTTTTATTCATTTAATTGATGAACTTTATGTTTTTGAACAGTTTTTTTCTAATCGCATTAATTTTTGAAGTCTTTTACAGAAGAGCAAGTTGGTGCGACACAGTCGTGTATTTTATTTTAAGAGGAAACACAAAATATAGCGATTTTTCTTCAACAAAACCATTTTCATACAAAATGCAAAGATTAGAGTTCCTAGCACAGTTTTTAATTTATGTACATACGAGTATGTCAAATCAATCCCTTGGTAAAAATCCATAGTTTATAACTTGACAGAAAGAGGACAAAGTAGTTTTTGATACTTTTAAAAGTTTTTGTTTTCACTTTCTTTTTAAGACACTTGGGCCATTTGCTGAAACGAAACTTAAATATTTATGTTCAACCTAAGCGCTTATGTTCTATTACATAAGAGTTTATGTGGAATATAAGCGTTTATGTTTTGTATCAGCAAATGGGCCTGAATCATTTACTTCCGGATTTGGAAGTATTATATATAATTCCTTGACATCTTAGGTATCCTTTGATGGAATTTGACATTTTGTGATTTGTTTGCGAACTATATTTTGATATAAATAGAGTCTGAACTCTGAATGTCAATTGAAAGCTCAAATTCGAACGACCAATGAAACGTTAAATTTCTGTGTTATTCTGATTTTGTTCAATCCGTTGACATTTAAGTTATTTATCAATTGAATTCTAAAATTGATTAAAAGCTGTTCGTAAATCCTTATTTAAAAACAAACATAAAAACAAACACAAAACTTTTTTTTCGTTTTGTTTTCCCGTTGTAAAGGTGGTTTGTTTACATTTGTTTTCAATGTTTTAAATCATCTTCTATTAATTTTGTTCTAAAGTTACCAACTTAAATTTAAGATATTTAGCTATATCATTGCAATGAGAATATTGATACCCATTTATACAAAAACACGAGTAAATAGTAAATTTAATGTTTTCTAAACACTGTTTTCGTTTTATTTTATGGGAAATACATGGGCTGTTAATTAAAAAAAAATCAATATCCTTTTCGAATTTATAGGTCTGAGATGTAGGTTGCGTGGAAAGCTATTTCCTCAGTGTCAATCTATGGCGACATGGCGTTAAGCAGTTTAGACTACGACTGAAATCGAAGAGGTTATTTGTTGTGAGGTGCGACAGTCGCAAACAAAATATGAATAAAGATTGGTAGTAGATTGTGTGTGGGCACTACGTAGTGAACGGTCAAATGTTAACAGGTTCCAATAACTTAAGGAAAACTTTTGGAGTATGCTATATATGTTGAGTTAGATCGATCTCTTGATTTCCGCCCCTAGACGTTGGCGCCCTTGTGGGCCGCACCTTTTGCACATATGCTAGCGGCGGCCCTGGCTGTGGGCGCACATACGCTTTTTAAATCGTAGCTAGATCCGTAGAGGAAAAGAAGTTTTTACATCGTTTCATAAAACATAAGCATATTACTGCATTTTAATTTTTAAGCCATATGTAATACATATATAATTTTACCATAGAAGATGTTTATGCAGATGCCAAATTATCATAAGCTTTTCGGTTTTCCACCATTCGATTGAAGATAGCTTCGGGTCTTGGAATCTTAATATATTACATTATATTAATAGTGCTATCGTCTGCAAAACTGATGATTTCATTGGCAGTTTTCTACGTGAGATCACTTATAAAGGCAAGAAACAGTGAAGGTGACAAAACGGAGCCTTGGGGAATACCAGCAATTATTTTTTGAAGTACAGACTTCATATCATCTAAGCTTGGATTGGACGTTCAATGAAGAAGTGTCTTAAGGGTGATCAAATAAAGAAATATGGGATTGAAGTAAACTGCGACCCATAAATCTTTGTGGCCCCGTGTAGAGCCAAATGAGATCGCTCATTTTACAGCTTTTCTTCCAAATTAGTTTCCTTGATAAACTTAAGTATAAGGTATATAGAATGGTTTCAGTTATTCTAGTATGGTTTGTACTCTTCTATCTGCTGTCGTTCAAGATACCTTTGCCTTATACATTTACTTTATATATGAATAATGCAGAATCTCAATGTGGCACTTCTCACCAGGCCAAGAATATTGGGATTGGCCGTGATTATTCGGAGGTTACAACGCGTTCATGGTTTTAGCTCCCAAGAAGAATTTTTGACAGCTTCTTTTCGGGAGTTCTTTTCATATTTGTGTCCTTGTCTCCTATTTGGCAATAGGTGTGTAATACCATGAAAATGAGAGGTATCACTGCACCTATTTTTGCCAGATAATCTGATAATCTAGCTTGCCGAGATGGTTTAGCCTGCATACGTACTCCCATACCAGTTAAAAATAAATGGCATAGGATTTAATTGCCTAAAGTGCCGCTCGACTATTTGACATAATGGAAATGTTTTGGTTTCCTATTGCACTCACTTCTGCCTGAAAAATGCATGTCCCAGCTGTGCTACGTTCTCTTTCTCACTCTTTTTTCTACTTATCTTACTTATTTTGAGGCCTAACCGATATTTAAGTTGACATGATTATTCGAAAGAAGTTTGCTATCTAGTGTAATTCCTAGATATTTAACCTTCTTCTGGTTGTCGATTTTTTAAATCGACAACCTTATAGGTTCTATGTGTGGCACCAGAAGTCGTTTTTTAGTAAATGGTATGATTGTTGTTCTTGCAGCATTAAGCCTACTGGCTATACATCATTTGTTAGTGATTATCAGTCCTCTTTGGACTATATCACATAGAGTTTCTTCAAGTAAGACTTTCTGGTAATTTATCCACTACAAGACTCCATACGAAGGGTGATAGAACCATTCACTGAGAACAGTATCTAGTTGTTGATGATCTTCTGAACATTTTCACATTTCCTTCTGATAATGGTGATAAGGAGTACACATTTATTTACAAGTGCTTTGTTTTACAAGATTGGTGGAGAATCATTGCATGTGTTGCTTACGTAACTTTACATAAGACAGCTAGCTAGAAACTGGGCTAGCTGGTCGGGGAGAGGCTTGTTTGTTGAGGCCTTGGTTTAAATTGGAATCTAAGAGTTATCAATATAAGTGGTGGCAAATAGAAACAAGCTGCACATTTTTTAAAATATTCTATATTTTACATAGAAATGTATATAACACTAAATCACCTATGGCTGACCAATTACTGACACTTACGGTAAGAAATATGTCTTTAGATGGCATACTCAAATACTCATTATTAGAATATCCCACACATGAGGTGCTTGCATCCCGAAATGGATGTTCTTGAGAAATAATTGAAAATTCTTAAAAACGCTTTATACCAGCCAGCCAATTTTTGACAAAAATTGACATATGTACTCAGTTTTTGAATATCCCACAATGGAGGTGTTTACATCCCATAATGGGTGATTTAAAAAAAAATCACAAAAAACCACCCACAGCTGACCAATTACTGAAGCTAATTGACCTTTTCCGTTCAATTAATGACCTTTTGAATGAAAAAGTTATTCTAATATCCCACATTTGGTGAGCTAAGATCCTGGAGCCATCGTCTATTTAGGTAAATTAAAGCAAAAAAGTAATCTGAAGTAATGTACTTGTAATATATTTGTTTCATTCAATTTATTTTAAAAGAGAAGTTGTGACATGTGAAGTTATAAATTTCACACCAATTTTTATCTCGCTTACCACCACATTTGCTTTCATCAACATATTGACACTCAGAGGTGTGATATAATAATATTCAAAACATTGAC
The DNA here is from genome assembly GCA_911387755.1 of Chrysotoxum bicinctum. NCBI lineage: Eukaryota > Metazoa > Arthropoda > Insecta > Diptera > Syrphidae > Chrysotoxum > Chrysotoxum bicinctum. The sequence continues at coordinate 162,548,303 of OU426988.1, forward strand.
AACACAAAATTATAAAAATAACCAAAGTAGAAAATTCTTTAAATTAAAACAAAAAATCTCAGGTGAAATTCTATTGAAGTAGGGGCTTGTCATTAGCGTGCTTGTGTAGTCAGTCATTATCTAAAAATATACACCATCAGGTCTTCAAATAAAAGGTATTCCACTAATTGTAAATCTGCGGTAGCACTTCACATTCAAGATGTCCAGTGTCCACACCATCGCAAAAGCGCAATTTCTGTTACACGACAGAACATTAGTTTTTTTGCGCTTGACCATTTCGTCCTTCCGATCGCCACGGACATCGATCGTTGCGTATTAACACATCATTTGTCATTTTTCATTTATTACTCAATAAATTTCCGACCATGTGGCCGACCACTCAGCGAGAAAGAGAATTTAAAAAAATGTTTGCCATACTCCCAGATAAAAAATGGAGATACTCGTATAACAGCAAGACTGGTCGTGACATTGAACTCGAGATGCCTGATCTCCAATGGAGCCTCGATCACGATCATGGGCATTTTGCAAGCATCCTTCTATGAGCCACGGAGCCTCCTATTGGAATTCGACTGACAATATTGACAATTACGCGATCCACAAAAGACAAAACTGATTTATGTATGTGAGTGTCCTTTTCTCGCGGTTTAACGTAGGCTAGCTTTTGGGGAAGGGAACTGGCTTAAATCTCGAACGAGCAGAATAAATCAATTTCTGCTGCCAATAAAATTGATCGTTGTCAAGAGTCGGCGGCGCGACGTTGGTGACGACGAAAGCAGGGGTAGATGGCGGCGGAGACTACGACACGGGCTGCGCGATCGACTGCTGCTTCTGAGGTAGTTGACTTGCCTCGATTTATAGCAGAATGTGGATCCTCCATTGTTATTGTAAATACTTGTTTTATTGGTATGACATTAGATCTGCATAACAATGGGACGGATTGAAGGTGTCGGACGAGATGTCAGAGATTGGTCGCCAAGGTGTTTCGGTATTCTTCATCCCGTCTTCGGTCGTTCGTTCGACCAGGTGTTCTACGTAAATTCAATACCAAAATCAACATCTTCTATTCTTGGCAAGAGCTGCAGCAACAGCAATTCCCGATTGTCATTATTATGGGGTGGACAAGGAAAGTCACGTTTCGTTGTATTGTTCTCTTTGGCATTACCATTTCGATAAATAATCTCTTAAGGTATGTGCATATTTTAAAAACAACAACATAGGCCCGACTACTGTCTTGAGATTCATTGATAAAAGTGTGCGTGTTTTTTTTTTTTGTATAAATCTCATCAAGGTCGTGTTGTGCCGATGAAAAGAGATGCATCACTTTTAAGATACAAAAACATTTTTCCCACTTTGAAATGGAATGTTGTCGCTTCCTTTAATAGAAAAATATAAAGTCGCTGGTTGATAAAGTGTTTTTCAAGAATGCAGGTGATCCTCCAGGGACAAGAAGCTTGAATTCTTTGAAAGGAATTTATATGTTCTTTTGAAAAAAAAAATAAAGTTTTGTTTACTTGGTACTTCTCTTTAATAGGTAAAGTCAATGGCAGGAAGAGAAGGCGAAGGAAAGACATATATCTATAGCTTGCAGTTTTAAAATATTTTCAAAACGACTTCGACAGATGGTGTATTGGAATTCAAATGGAAAAACACGCACATCTGCTCATTGGAAGTGGCAAAGCCATTAAGCACGCACTTGTTTATGGAGATGCTAAAGAATTCGTAGAGGAAGATTCTATGAAAGTAATCTTTAAATGAATGTCAAAATTAATTAAGCCAAACGTTTGATTCGAAAGACTTATGATTTAATATATAGGTATGTGTGCTTTCGTCTAGATCAAGCAAATCAAAAAAGGAACGACAAATTCAATTATTCTTGCTTAAAAGTTTGACCGAAATTCACGAAATTTACGCCCAGGACGCTTGCAGGTCTCAGTTAGGGCCCAGTTATAGCTCATCAGAAAAGTCCATCAGAAAAAATTTTGTCTTCCAAATTTGACCATATTACAACTCGATTTTGAGTAAAATTTGAATGCAATTAGACGAATACTTGCTTGGACTAATTTTTACAAAAAGAATTACAACATTTTGTTGCTAAATTTACTCAGAAAATGGATTTAAATATTTTTTCTGATGGAATTTAATTTTTCTGAACAGCTGATTGCCAAAACTCAAAATATATTCCATTTCGTTTTTCTTTTGTGTTCCGATTTTTTTTTTTTGTTCCGAATGCATCAGAAAAGTTTTTTCTGATGAGAAAAATTTCTTCTGATGATATGACAGGAAAAAATTGTTTGTTTCATTTGAGATTTCTTATTTTTGGCACGAGTCATAATATAATAGTTTTTTCTCAACTTAACAGACCAAACAAAACAATTTCTTTAAACACAAGATGTCAAAGTGACATTAAATTTTCTGACCTAAAATTATTGGTAGCTATAACCGGCCAACAGAAAAATGTTTCAGATTTCGATTCTTCCAATTTTTCTGATGGACTTCTCTGATGAGCTATAAGTGCCCTCTTAGACTCTGCAGTTCTTCACAAATGCAAGTTTTGGTTGCGAATGAGTATTCATGGTCGAAACAAATTATGACCATGCACACACCTGGAAGAAGTAGATAAAAATGGTGGCCTCAAATACGTCAGGCCTAGTTATGTACCTAGTTAGTCGTGAAGGGCACATTGAGAGGATGGGTTAACTTAAAGATGCATAAATTATCCCAGGCGATGCTCTTATGAGCATGATAAGGTAGACTTAATAATTTACTAACTCTTAGGAAATTTAAAAAAATTTTCAAAAATTAAGAATTTTTTAAATATGGTGTCATTCTTATACTATTTTTTAAGAAATAGCTTCTGAACACTCATAAGCCGTTAAAAGTCGGTGCAAAAAACTAAGTAAACAGATCTTTTTTGACATCTAGAAGTGTCGGAGTCATGGAGTAAGTGCGCTACTAAGCCCTACAAAACAGGCATTTGATTTCAACTTTAATAAAATGTTAAAAATGGCATAATGCTTAATTGGATAACATTTTCAAAATCGTTTAAAATTTCAAGCTTTACATTTTTATTTGCGATAGGTATTGGTTCTAATTAACTTAACACTAGTACGATCCACAATATATGTGTAGAATTTTTATCAAAGAAATGCTCAACATATAACGATGATAGAGAAGTCGAAAAAAGTTGGTCCATTAATTCTGGTTTTTTCTTATATGAAGCTCAAAATTTAGGCTTTTTTTTATAACTACTGCGCACTTAAGGGAATATAAATATAAGTTAAACAACACAGTGTGAGCATGAATGAAAGTGGAGAATGTTAAAGAAAGAGGCACGGATACACATTGCTTTTGAATTTCTGAACAACCACAATCAGACGGAAAAGCTGGGTAGAATACTTTACATTCGTATAGTGCTGCTAAAGGAAGATTCTCAGTATTAAACAGTAGTTCCTAAATTGGATTCGACGGTAGATTGACAAGCACTCCTAAGAGCGCTATTTCGCTAGACCATTGACTTTTAAAGAAACAAATAAGGAGATACAAGAAACCCTACGAAAGTTTGTATATGTGATTTCAAAGAGGGGAAATTGAAATTGTTTCAGCTCTGAAGGTCACTGTATCTACCATTAACTCATTAAAAAAAACGTAAATCTCTTAAAAACGACTTAAGCTATTTCGGTTAAATAAATTATTTGTAATAAAAGAAATAATGCAACAATAATAGTATTTTTCGAAATCAAGTAAAAAAGTCCAAGAGTATTTCCAAATTTAATACAATCAAAGTTTTAGAAAATAAAATTTTCATTTATTTTTAGTCTTAAGCTAAAATTATAATTATTGAACTTTTAATTGGTACGAATAGTTAGAGATTGTTTCACTGGATATTAATTATAAATTTTTTAAAAATATTATTTTTGAATGCATTAAATGAATTGTCCCAGATTATTATAGAAGACCGTCAAAACTTTCTTCGATTAAGAAATGATTTTTCGTTTTCTATTATAGAACTTTGGGAACAGACAATGTTGTCGATATCGTTCGTCTACCCCAACAGTTGAACAGATTTGTTGAATATAGTGTCCTTCGTGTTAAAGCCTACCCTGCGCACAATCTGATTTAGAACGAGATTTAAGAAGTCGCATGATAGCGCATCTCCTTCTCCTTGCCAAAACAATGTGCATAAGAATAGTTCAGAGGAGTTGCTCCCCCGTTACACATTGCACCGTGTATTTTCCAATGCGACGCGACTTAATTGGACAAGTTTTTTCGGGATCCCGAGTTCGGCCACCAATATATAGAGCTTCTGATGATAAATACTATCAAATGTGGCTTTGAAGTCGATAAATAGATTGTGAGTATCGACTCATGAAATTCGTTGGTCTTTTTCAGAATTCGCCTCAATCTGTGTATTGTCGATCTGCCGGCCGGAGGTCACACTGCAACTTTCCGACAAAATTATTGCATGCGATAAAACGTCAGGCCACGATAATACGGTCACATATCACGTTGGATAGGATCTTATATGTGACATTTGCTAGATAGTTTTCGCAAGATCTAGGAACCTCTTTTTTGTAAATGGGGCATATGAAGCTGATGGGCCATTCATCAGGCATGCTCCCTTCCACCCATATTTTGTTGATGGTTTGATGCATACACCCTACCAAAACATTAGATCGGTATAAGAAGAGCACTGCACGTAAGCCATCAGATACTGGGTGGCGAAACTTGTTCTTCATTGATTGGAGGTTGGTTGTTTTCTTGCCTATTTAACAGTTGCTGGAAATACTGATTAAAACTAGGTTAACTTCGTTCTTTAAAAAGAACCTGCGTCTCGTTCTTAAGACCAGCAGCTAGTTGCTTGGTTTCTTCTTATGGTTTCTTTTCACAAGATCTTCTTTTTCCCTCTCTCCTCTCCTTTTTGCTACTCTTATTTTGGGCTGCAGCATATTCGAATCTGTGTCTTCTGTCACTATTTTCAGTTGAAGGCTCTGATCATCAGACCACGGATTCTAACTCTTTGGGTGGTTGGTAGACTTCTATGGTTTCGGCTACCTCTTCGATGATGTCGTGATGCGGAGACCACTGACTATTGGTGTCTGTAATAGGTAAATGCACAGCGGAGAGCTTTTCGCTGCGGGGCTCTTTGTTAGTTCTTTCAAATCCACATCCACATCCACATCTGCGGCGCCGACCGTTAAATTTCTTTTTCTGGGCGGTCCGTAGTTTCTTTTCTTTCGAAAATCAAGCTCCGAATTCAGCCGTTACTAATAAACGGTAAGAATCGACGTTTGCCCCTCGAAATGTACGTACGTCTAAGATGTTAGATACGTGCCTCCCATTGATTAGAACATGGTCGATAAGCCTTGAAAACCTAGGGCTACTTATCAATATATCAAGAGCTGCTGCAAAATATATATTAGTCGGAAGCTGTTTTCAGATGAAGGCTGTGCTTATCAACTATCTATCGTATCTCCTGGATTGCGGTAATATCTGCCTTATATCACATAAGGGCAGATTCAAGCTTTAAAGTAGCACCCGGGGTTGCAAAGTGTTCTCACATTCCAGGTGCATACTCTCAGATAATTTTTCTTTGACGTTACGGGTCTTGTTTCCACTTGCAACAGTTTTTTTTTTTTTTTTTTTTATAATACATTCGCGCTCAAGGGTATGTTACGAGACCCTTATAATGTTTTAAACACAGCACGGGTGAGGGGGAAATTAGGAGGCGAGAGAAAGGAGGTGTCGATGAACATTGGTTTTGAATGTTTACAAATTGAAATGGCAAGGGAAAACTGTGCCGGGTAAGTTATTCCATAATCGTGTTGTGCGACTAAAAAACGAATCTCTATATTTGACGGTACGACCAAAGTTAGGCTCAAGGGTGAACTGATGAGCATTCCTAGCGAAGCGGGTATCACGGGTGAATTGATAAAGGGGAGGAATGCAACTGGCTACTTCGAGCGAGCATTGCTTGTGAAGCGATAAAACAGGGAAATACATGAAACATTCCGACGGTGTTCAAGAGATGGGAATGAATCCATGATAGCTCTGTTTCCAATCAGTTTTAACGCTCTGTTTTGAATTCTATCCAATAAATGGAGAGAAGATTGAGCAGCGCCTGCCCAAAGGTGTGAGTTATACTCGAGTTTTGGACGTATATACGCCTTATAAATGGTAGCCAGATCAGAAGGGGTCAAAAATTTCTTACATCGATATAGAAATCCTAAGCATTTATCAGCATTCTTGGCGGTCTCGAGTATGTGATCATTCCAACGAAGGTCGTCGTTAACACACATACCGAGTACTGAGAGCTTTTCGGTTTCTTCGATGCAAGTGCCATTTAAGGACAATGGCATAGGGGGTTTATTTTGCTTCAACGACAATAGACAGCATTGAGTTTTCGAAGCATTAAACTCCACACGGTTTTTCTTACCCCATTTAACAATGCTGTAAAGATCGGAGTTTAATGAGCTTGTCATACGATACCGTTGCAATTCCACTTCCGAAGGAGATGGACGTGAATTTGGGAACGAGTACGAAAAGCTGAGAGTAGAGTCGTCGGCAAAACAATGAAGTGGATTAGAAATTTCAGACAAGAGATCATTTATAAAAATGAGGAAGAGAGTCGGAGACAAAACGGAGCCCTGGGGAACACCAGCATTTATTTTTTGAAGATCAGACTTAAAACCGTCCAATACAACATGTATTGAACGATTTAGAAGGTAATTTCTAATCCAACGAATAAGGGTTACGTTGATGTCAAACGCACGCATTTTCGATAAGAGAGCCTGGTGCCAAACTCTATCAAATGCCTTAGAAATATCAAGCGCAATAATCTTACTTTCTCCAAAACAATGTAAAGATCTGTTCCACTCTTCGGTGAGATATGCCATCAGATCACCAGTGGAACGATTGCTGCGAAAGCCGTATTGCCGGTCATTAAGAAGCTTTCGATCTTCGAGATATTTCTTGAGCTGATGATTTATCAGCGATTCCATGACCTTGGAAAGAAGGGACGTAAGTGCGATTGGTCGATAGGACGAGGGGGAGGAAGGTTCACCTTTTTAGGAACAGGCTGGACAAATGCTGTTTTCCATCTTCTAGGGAAGATTCCAGAACAGTAGGAGCGATGGAAAATCTTACGCAATGGTTTTGCCAGCGATGAAGAACACCTCTTCAGAAGAATGGGGGGTATATCATCAGGACCAGCGGATTTGTTTATATCAAGATCTCGAAGGACTCTTGCAACCGTACGAGTGCGGAAATATACCTGTCCCATTGAATGATTTACGTTCTCAAGTACAGGAGGGGCAATGTTGCTAACAGGCAACGTGGAGTTGGCAGCAAAAAGAGCTGCAAGTACGTTTGCCTTCTCTAAAGAGCTAGTTATCGGTTTTTCTTTGTAGATGAGCGTTGGAACCGAAGATGAAATTGAATTTTTTATGTTCTTGACAAATGACCAGAAATTTCTACTGCCTTTGGGACATTGCAGGATTTTTTGCCTTAATTTCTGTTCATGTAAGAATTTGGTTCTCTTTATAACAGCGTTGCATTGGTTTCTGACTTGTTTAAACTTTTTCCGATTTTCCTCGGTTGGGTTGGCTTTGTAAGAGCGGAAACTTACTTCTCTCGACCTGATAGCTTCCTTACAGCTTGTATCGAACCAAGACTTTTCTTTCGACTTTATACTCTTAATTCTGTAAGGAATAAATGTACGCATCCCAAGAAAAATCACTTCTGTGATCATATCAGCACTGGCATCAACTTCACTATCGAGGAAACATAGTGACCAGTTAAAAATTCTAAAAAAGTTATTCAGACCGTCCCAGCTGGCTTTCTCGTATTGCCAAACGGTCCTAGTTGGATGCTTCTCTTTAACTGGATGAATGGGACACGAGAAATTAGCTGATATTACACAATGGTCCGAAGTGCCGAATGGAGATTTTACCGTTATGGTATACTTATCAGGGTTAAAAGTAAGAAACAAATCAAGAGTGTGAGCGTTTTGCCCAGCAACATCTGGTATACTGGTGGGCTCATCTACCAGCTGAGTAAGTTGGTGCATCTCATCAAAGATGTCAACATATCTTCCTTCGGGTGTTGTCTGTCCTGAATGGCGGAGCCAATTTGAATTGTGTACATTTAAGTCGCCCGCAATAACGACTTCAGTGTGAGGGTACAGGGAAACAATTCGGGAAATGGAATCAGACAGCGCATCAAACTCATTAAGAGTTGAATTGCTGTCCAGATTCGGACTCCTATAAATAAAACAATAATGGATGATGTGCTTGCGGACAGTAAATTTGAGCCACATGAAATTAAAGTTCGTATTAGAACAATGTCCGTATTGAGGAAGACTCTGGCAAGCAACATCATGTCTAACGTATACTAAAATGCCGTGATGGCGAAAGAGTAAAGGCATTAGGTTATAGGCAGGCAGGCTAAATTCTGAAAGATCAGTATTTGCACCAACCTGTGTTTCACCTAATGCCAAAACAGCTGGTCTGTACTTAACAGAATGGCCGTACACGTCAAAGAAATTTCTTCTTAGCCCACGAATATTGGTAAACACAATACACAACACAAAAATCACTTACCATCATGTTCAAACAATTACTGAAATAACAGAGTTTTCTCTTGATAATTTTTCAGAAGATGATGTTTGAAAAATCAAGAAGTTTCTATGAAAGCCGGTTATGATATGGCCCACATTGACTTCTTTTTAATGATACCATTTTTAATGGCTACTTTTAAAGAGAGTGGAAACTATCATTTATAGATCCCATTTGTAAATCCAGCTGAAATTATTTTATAATAAGAAACTTTAGACCAATTTCTAAGTTATCTGCTGTGCTAAAACCTTTACTTTTATGTTCAGAATGCAATTTCCAATATCTTAGCAACACGGCGTTTTTACTGGTGATCTACTTAAACAAATCTTTGTATTCTTACAAGTTTTTGTATTGATATATGTAACTGAACAAATTAATTTCTTATTTACCTAATTTATAAAAGCCTTTGGCCCAGTAGATTAGATTATGGCCTACTTCTACCAAGAATGCTAAGATTAGAATTCAGAAATAATTTTCATAGAAGTTAAGTTCGTATTTGTGTGATAAAAAACAAGTTGTTTAGATTGATGTATTCTTTTCAAACCTTAAAAATGTTCTTTAAGGTATTCCACAAGGAAGGCACTTGGGACTTCTTCTATTTATTCTGTTTATATTCGTACCAGAAATTCTTATATTCTTGATGTTAGTTTTTCCATTTTTGGAATATTTTGCAGTAATTTGGTTTCAATTTTAAATATCTATAATCTAAAGAATCCAGAAAAAATTCCCTCGCTTTGCACTACGGAATTTTGATTGGAATGATGGCTTACCAGGCTATTTGACAAGATGTGCTCTGATTAATATGCAGGCACTTCAATCTCATAAAGTTTGTCAATTTTTGGTAATTGAGTGAATTCTAGTGAACTTATTTCTTCTATTTCGTTTTATGTTCCTGATAGGCAGTTTAGAAGCCGTATATTTCCTATATTTCCTTACACAGGACAAACTATTGGAATCAAGCCCATAGCCTGTAGCAAGTTCTTTGAGATTATTGAATTTAGTTTGCTATTTAAGTCGACGTTTGTATGTAAAGAAATATATTCAAAGCAATCACTTTGTTAATAATTTGTCAAGATAATTTTCACAACCTTGAATTGAACCATGTTTTCCAAAAAAATTATAACAATTTACAAACATTACTCCGACGGCGTAAGTATTAACGGCATTTTAATCAATTTAAATTCTCTCTCATATTCTGGGGTGTGATCAGTACCCACACTGAGATTTCAAATTAATCGATATTTTCAGCTTTCCAACTTTTACATCAGTATAGTACATTCATGATGAATCGCCATCACGGGAAACACTTAACACAATTTGAAGTTCCCAAAAAAAAAAAAAAAAGACAATCCTGGGGGAGAAATTTAAAATCGATATTATTGTCTTTTTCGTCGGCTGATTACGAAATGACTCATTGATACCCTTACTTCAAATTGCACAATCAAAGCAAAATGTTCAAGAGAACTTAGAGCATTGTGAGGAAAGCAGATCTTAAAAAGACAAGCCTTACAAGTCACGGCAATTGATAGCTTTGCAAGTTAAAGTTCAAAAGTGGAACCTCTTGAAAAGAATTTTTTTTTATCAACTTAAAGGGATATCTATAAAACCTATTTCAGACCTAGTGATCGATCTCTCTGAAAATTCTTGCAAATATTAACAATTTCTTCTTCTTTTCTAAATCAGAGAAAATTTACAGACAATTCACTTTGAACCTCAAAACTTATGTATTTTATTGTTTAAATGGTATTTTGCCCCTTAAAGAACTGGCACATTCATCAAGATAACATCGCCATTTCCAAAGTTCAAGAGACAAATTGAATTAAACTCACATCTTACATTGTCTGATCCACTTACCCTTGAAGAATGTTTAATGTATCTCTTTTAATTAGCCGGAAGCAGACATTTCTCCATAATGTTCTTCCATAACACTTACATTCAATTATTATGACATTAAATGTACGCATATGATACTATACGAGAAACTTAATTGGTCTAAATGTTTTTTTTTAGCTTCACTTTTAATTAGAAGCGTGTCACTAAGATTGAAATGTTCATTTACCCAAACTATGAGCGTGAACTCTATTAGTTTGAAATTTTCTTCACATATAAATTTTCTTTAGGTATATTTTTTTTCTTTTACTAAAATTGATAAACTAAAAAATTTGACGGAATTAAAAATCCCTTTGATATGAAGAGCTTACTTTTTGATTTGCGAGAAAAATTATCTAAACAAATTATTTTTCAAACGAGCGCAAAACATCAGAGACATTAGATCGGATACAAGTGCGTTCTATTTTTAACGAGAAAAGAAACATTTCCGGCTCGGAAAAAAAACATCAATAAGCATTTTTTGGGGTCGCTACCAAAGTGTGGAAATTAAAAAAATAGGACTTAACAAAAGTAAAGCCACACAAAACACCTTAAGCGCTTTGTAACAGGAGTAAACTGTTTTGCAATGCAAGTTCAACCGATTTGAAACCACTTGTATTTCTGCAATGACACTTTTCCTCAAATTAAACTGTATAAAACTGTAGTTAAGACCAGTTACACGATGGAGTAATAAATAAATGGTAAGGAAATTTGGAACTTGCATGTCGTAAAAATTCGACGTAAGTTTAAGATTTGAATAAGTTCACTGGTTATATCAAAGGTTAGTGCGTTGTATCCACGACAGATGCCGTGTTTCGATTCCCAAGCGCTCTGAAACTTAAAAACAAAAATAGTTTTTTTGCAGGGGTACTAACACTTGCGATTGAAAAATCCTCCATATATGAGATACTCATGAAAAAGTTGTTCTCATCTTAGTCGTTCAGCCTCAGCAATCGTAAGTCGTCTCCATTCCTACTGACAACACGCGCAAAGAAATGGTTGAAAGATTTAAGTCACTAGGCTCTAATTCTCTAAAGTACTGGAGAGTTCTAGGACGTCCCTATCAGCCCTAGACTTAACGAAAGGAAAATCTCTATGCACACCTGCCCGTGGTAGAGAGTGTTTAAAGGTAACGCGCAGGGAGACCGAATGGATCCCTGGATAAGTGATAAGTGGACAAGTCAGCGTTGCTGGTCAGCGCATAAACTTGTCCTTGGGATGGTTGAAAGCAGAAGCAGTGCAGATGACAGTCGGCGGCATCATAGTCTGCTGGCAGAAGAGCCTAGCTTGATAGGCCAACCAATCCATAGTGGGCGGCTACAAAAGGCGTCTGTTTTTCCATGTAGGGCGGCCTGAATATGTATGTATATTATTAATCCGATCTTGGAAAATATCATGGTGGAAGGATAGATGCTATAACATGAACAATGACAATAATTGGTAATGAGTATTCTGGGTATTCTGGATATAAGTAAAATAAGGGGAGAGCAAGAGCTGAAAACAGATCTGACACTGGACAAACGAAAATACTTTATTACGGGGAGGATGAAAGAGAGGGTGGCAAAAGGCTGCATGGTGTCGGAATTATGTTGAACGATGTAGCGAGACGTACTCTTATTTAATGGGAGCTCTTTTCTGTAAGAATAATGGTTTCGTTCAAAAATTCGCCAACATCACAATTATTTAGCGCTACGCCACCGGGCCCCCACAATTGAAGACGAGGAGGACAAGTTGGCCTTCTGGACTCATCTTAATTCGTCTTAGAAAAGTGTTTCGAAAGCCGATATAATAATCGTCATAGGAGACCGTAATGGCCAAGTCGGAACAGACCACTACGCTCTGGAACGCGTGATGGAAAGAAATGGCGTGGAGTCATGAATTGAAAATGGCCACTCGCTTATCGACTTCTGTAACGTAAATCGTCTAGTGCTACTTGGGACTGTATTTCAATATATAAGTCGTGGAACAAAATCGCCTGGGAACACTCAGATGGTCAAACTGAAAACTAAATTGACCACATCATGATTCAGCAGCGATGAAGCAAGTCACTGTGTGATGTCCGAAGTATAGTAAATGCCGATGTGGAAAGCGACCAACATTTGGTTCTCATGAATCTCAAGCTTGTACGGGCATACGATCACCCATGTAAACTTAAATCTAATGTGTCAATGTGTAAAGTCGACTACCTCCCTGCATTGCCAATATCGTAAATTCGATACTCGACAACTTCTTTTTCATGCATATACTTTGACGAATGACGACTTCTAATCTCACGTCGGATAGCTAGATGAAACTTACCAAACTTTGCTACACGCCCAACCAATTTCTTTTGATTTCATCTTCCGACCAACAACATTATCTAGTCTTCAGTTCTAACGAAAAGTTCGGTGAAATAGAATTCGACAATTCCTTATACCTAGTTCTTTTTATAAAGGAATCGGTAAGTCTTTATGGGAAATTAATTTTTTCTTGTAAAAAAAAATAATATATTTGCTATACAATTCAAAATCAGACCAACACGAACCAAGCGAAATCAAAATTCCCATAGTCCAAGCCAACGTGGCTGTACCTTCGTCTACTAAGTACAAGATCACCTACGATTATTTGCTTCAACTTCGCCATAGAAGGTAAATTGGGGTATACATAAAATATGATAAAAATCGACGAAATATCATGATTTTTTTAAATACATATATGTTTAGGAAACCCAGTGCCCAAAAGTAAAGAGAAAGCTTAATCGATTCCTCTTCAATCTCACCACGTGCTGAGATCACTGGCAGCTCTACCCACAAACCGCGGACTTTGGCCAACCTTTAAGTGTGGATCAAATCGTTTTATGATCACCTCCGCCGAATTCAACACGTCGTAGAGTAGAAGGCCAAAGCAGTTCTAATCTGAAAGCAATATAGTAACCTTCCTATAGTCAGCCTCGGACATATGACAGCAGATCAGTGGTTTCAAGCTGCTATTTTCAACCGCATCACTCACGTGCTGAGTGCCTCCGAGCTCGACTCAATCAGAATCGATTACCCATAGGAACTTTGTAAGATCAGCATTAACGCCAGGCCAACGTGGCTTGTCTTCCCATATCAACCCAGACGTACCAATAAATTGATCAAATTAATTGATAGATCAACCGCAAATTAAGCGATTTACCCCGGCATCAACATCCAACATCATCTCTACCAAACCCTAGCTTCATATTTTATCCTACATATACATATTCATTATACCTACGAACTAAAATTGGAAATTGTCTCTTTTTCTCTAAGTTAAGTAGTTTTAATTTTGTTTTTTTTTAATTAAGTTCAAATTGAAAAGATTTTATTTCTCCTAAGTCGCGAAATTTAGCTTCATCCTTTTTAACAACAAGAACAACAAAAACAATAACGCCAGGAGAGCGTCATCTATTCACCAACCAACAAAGGAGTGCGCACATCTTTATTGGGAGGAACTAAGTCGAGAGTAAATCCAATCGGTGAGTCATTGATGTAAAAGATATATAGATCTAGCCAATTTGAACTATTTAACGAAATGAAACAAGTAGTTAAGTAATTTTTTTTTATCCCAGTTAAGAAAGTAAGAGAAAGAGATACGTATGACATAGACAGTGCCGGATTAGCCACGAAGCAAGAGTAGCAAATGCTACGGGCCCCGCGCATTTGGGGGCCCCGCGCACCAACCTTTTCTGACCATAAAAAAGTATTATTTACATATTAGATTTAGTCACAATTACTAAGAAGAAAATATTTGCATCAAAATGATCAACTAAAATTTTATTTTTCTATCTGCTGGTCTTACCAAAAATCATGTTTTGCATCGCACCAAACGCAAATTGGACAACGGTATGAAATTCAGGTATTTATTGTCACCATTGATAACGTACTCACTGCTTTAGGTAAACGTATATGAACAGTTATCATAAAATTGCTGGCATTTTAGGAATATTCCGAGAGCTAAAATCTCTTCCTGATTCAAAATAGCTTTTTTGGCCTTTAGTCCACAAAAACTGGCGTTTCGTCCGGGTGATCGCACATGGACTCATCAGTTGGCTGGGAGGACCTAGTCAATACGCAATTTTTATTGAATTCAGTTCATCTTACATCGATTTTTTGACAAAAATCCAATGTGAACTATGTATATCCAACCAAGATTAAAATTGTAATCATTAACGTTGGAATATTTTGCCCGTGGCCGAGCATTGATTCTATATGAAGGTTTTTATAATACAAATTCTATATACTACTGAAATAAATCACCCTAGTAGAAGACTTAGCACTATTAATGGATTTGTTGAATTTGTTGAAAATAGCAAAATATTTCAACGTTAATGATTACAATTTTAATCTTGGTTGGATATAGTTCACATTGGATTTTTGTCAAAAATAAAAACCTTCATATAAGATCTCTTCCACCAGAAGAAATTAAAAATCTGCAACCATAGTAAGTGCTTAGGCAGATGATTTGGAGTCTGGGCAACGAATTAGTGCAATTCGCTTCAATGCTCAATTCTGATGTGGCTGGTATTATTGACAGCAGGAATCATGAGGCTCTGGAAATGCAGGTTTACAAGCTGTTGATAAATAATTCTTTACAATCTTGTTTCCCGAACGTTGAAATTGCTTTGCGTATTTATTTGTCTCTCATGATCACCAACTGCAGTGGTGAACGATCTTTCTCAACATTAAAACGTGTTAAAAATTAATTGAGGAACACGATGAGCCAACAACGTCTTAATCTCCTCACTTTCATGAATATTGAACATGATTTACTCCATGAAGTCGATATCAACAGCATTATTTATAAATTTTCCCAAATTAAATCAAGAAAAGTTTGTTTGTAACAGTTTTGTTTTATTTAATACCATACACTTGATAAGTGCCTAACCTAAAACAGTCTAAGGGCAACAGTCTAAGAATTTGCTACAGGCCCCGCGCTGGGTTAATCCGGCACTGGACATAGATCATAGAGATTTCTTTTTTTTTATACGGACCAAAGAGTCCGAGCTTAGTTAACTTTTATTTGAGTAAATTAAACCACGAGTAAGAGTACTCTGATTAATTATTAGTATTAATTTTAATTAAGTGAGAGGAGTGTTATGCAGCAAAAGGAAAGTCAGAGAATGCAATAGTTAAAAGCTCTCTTCTGTTCCAACTTTTTTTTTAGATGATGTGTGTTGTTACCAGCTTCTCTAAATTCCAGATTACTTTTGTTGCAAAGCACAACTCTGATCAGATCACTTACCAAAGAATTATTCTTTTACACCATGAAAATTATATATGAATATTTTATTGAATTTGTTTTTCTTAATTATTTTTGAATAAATATTGTCATGTATATGAATTTCAAAACCCAAACGTATTTTTCGTAATCATTTCTTTCGCGCCATGACTGAGTAAGTTTAGTTTTTATTAAGGGAAAGTGTTAGTATCAAAGAGCGTCGACGTAGGGAATATGTGTGGGCAGTAGGCCTGTGCATAAACGTACATTAGGGGTTGTCGCGAATCTAGGATGAGTGCTGCGGCAACCAAGGTGTTTATTACTCGAGAGTACTAAACGGAGGGAGGGTACACTCTGGGAACTATACCATCTAGGTTTCCAATATAAAAGTTGTTATGAGAATTGTTGTAAGGACTTTTGTTTAAGAAGTATTGAGCCCAATTTAAATATTTTGTTTAGGCATGTTAATATCAGGTACGGCAGTCCAGTGGCGGGTACAAGATCCCACCCCACCGACGAGTTAGCCTTCGGCCATCGCGAGCATGCCTACGCGTACTTAGCTGACTGGACAATCTACTTCGTATGCCTCCGTTCTTTCAGAGAATCCTGTGGTTCTGAGTGGACTTTGGAAAGGCAGATCAACGCTCATATGACAAGTAGAAACATCTTCCGTTGCAAGCTACTAGCCGCAGCTGTACAACGGCAATCAAAGGATACAGCAGGGAGCTCAAAATTCAATACGAATGCTTTAAGTGATTCCAACATAATGTCGTAACTATATCACAAAGCTTTGGCATTAAACGGAATCCAACATTCAGCAGCGAGATTTGGGGTAAAAATAAAAGTGTTTTTATGGAGATTGGATCCGAAATTGTGCCCAGATGGACAGGAGTTACAGACTCCTAGATATCCCAAGACACTTGGGATAAAATCGAGCTTCGTAATTTGTTGAAGATGCAAATAAATGCCGAGGCAGACGATCAACTTGCAGCCGAATTGCGAAGCGAGTATTGGATAGCGCATGTGGAAGACGTGACAAGAGAGTGGGCGGAAATTGCTGCAAGAAAAGGAGATATCAGAGAATTTTACCGAATATCCCAAGAAGTTGTCGGGAAAAATGCTGTAATGGATGTGGAAGGCACATTTTTGGTATCAATTGGAGATCAGCTACGCAGATACCTTTTGTGCCTTGCTGATTGAAGATTCCACCGAGCTGAGTGCTAAAGTGCACCAGCTAAACGAGATGCGAAGTTCTTGTAGGGGTATTGACATCGAACCCTTCAGTAGCGGAAATCCAATCTTTGATAAAGCTCCCCAAAAACAACTTTAAGCTGGACGTATCAACACCCTGCGTGTAGTCGTTGATTCCCGAGCCGAGGTACCTCAGTGTGATGGAAACTCTGGATGACAACGTAATCATGGATAACGAGGAAGTAGTCTCGTTCTACGCTGACATTGGGTCAGCCTACCACCGCGGCTAAAACGCCATCCCTGCCCACAACACAAAAAAATCACCACTGACAACCAGGAATGAACACCCTGAGGACAATACTGTCAACCGACATTTTAAATTTAATTTTTTTCGTCATGTAAATTTTATATAAAAATAATTAAACTTAAGTCACTGTATATAGTTAGGCCCCCTATGAGCCAACAAATGTAAATTTTCATACATATGTAGTATCTTATTAGTTGTAAGCCAAATTGTAAATAGTATGTTCAATAAAACAAAATTGAAATTGAATTGTGTAGTCGTTGAGCAGTCTGCGGAATTTCAATCACTGCATAACCTCACGTTTATAGATTTTGAGAAGACCTTTGACCGAGTTATCGTAAATGTATTTGGAGATCACTTCTTGGTAGAGAGTCTTACAAGAACAGGCAGTGTTATGTTTTCCAGAATGGTCAACTATCCGAAGGGATGTTCCATCGCCAATTCTTTTTCTGGCTCACGATAGATGACGTATTTACAGCAGGGAGGCAGGGCATTCAATGACGAACGTTAGAAAGGCTTAGCTATCTAGACTATGCCGATGATATGTCTCGTGGCAAATAACATCAGTGGGCTGAACGGGATATTTTAAACCTTGCAGGTGAAAGGAGAGTGGATTGTTCTAAGGATAAATAGCCAAAAAATATAAATAATGCCTACAGGCCTTTGCGCACATGAGCGTATTGTTCGACAAGAGACAACAGTTGAAGAGGTAGAACAGTTTAATTATATTGGAAGTAGTATATCAGCAAATTGTAGTGTTGATCTGCACATTAAAAGTAGAATCAATAAAGCTCGCGCTGCCTTTGGTACTCTGCATCAGATGGATGGATGGATGGAATTCCAGTCAAATCTCGCTGCGCACTAAGTTGAGACTTTTCGAATCTTATATTAAATCCGTGCTAATACATACGAGTATATGCCTGCGAAATCTGGAAAGTCTCGGCTATCATCTCGAGGAAAGTGCAGGCTTTTCTGCATCGCTATCTACGTCACATCCTGAAGATTCACTGGCCACAAACTATTTCTAACCAGGAATTGTGGCGCAGGACAATTCAAGATCGGCGAGACGTCGACATGAGAATGAGAAAATGGCAATGGATTGATCACACACTGAGGAAACCAAACGATGATATTGCGAAGCACTCCTTTGAATGGAATCCTCAGGGTGCACGACTGATTGAAAGACCAAGAACAACATGGACATCAACAGTCTTAGCAGGAGCTGATGCTCAGAGAAAGACGTGGTCATAGTTAAAATATATATGTATAGTTAAAGACCGCGAAGGATGTAGACGAATTGTTGGTGCCCTATGCCCCAAACGGAGTTACAGGACACGATGATGAAGCCCTAATTCTCTACTTTAAATAATGTGTAGAATGATTTCAAGTCATAATGAAAGATTTCAAAATCACAGTTCACAACTGATAATTTTATTATCTACGTTAAAAAAAAATCTGGATAAATTTAGATAAATTAAACCAATTTAGTTTAATAAAAATCAGTTGCTACCAATGCAAATCTTGGCCATGACCAGACTGACCATATTGGCACAGTTCAAATCCTGAAAGTCTCACTTAAATAAAACAAAAATGCTCTCGTGCCATGGCAGTTTATTTAATTGATATTCCGATTTGTCCCATGACACACAGACACTCTGTACGAGTATATCCAAAATATTTGACGCGTTCCTTACGGCTGGCGGTGGCGGCTGTAACTTACTGCGGTTTCTGCGGTTTTATTTAATTTGTTGAACATGCAACAAATGCAACAAAAAAAAAAAAAAAAAACAACCATATAACACAATGCCCTCCATTTATCGTTCACAAAATAACAATAACGATTTCAATAATGAAGCACCGACAAAACCGTGTAAGAAAGAATGGCGGCGGCGGCGGACAGTGACAGAAGTTCCGTGGGTGGTTTTGGAGAATAAAATATTACAATTTTTACCTTCCTCTTTAAAAAGATATAAAAATGATTCTTTAAAAGATAATTTTGTTATTTTATTTGAATTTCTTTATTTTCTTTGGTTTCTTCCTCAAAAATAGTTGGGTTGAGATAAATTTGTTTAGAGGGACGATTTTTAAAAAAAAATAATGACCCATGGACATTGGACAAGTAGATAGAGGCATTTTTGGTGATTTTATTTATTTTGCCGCTGTCTTTGTTGTTGTTATTGATATCGTAAAAATGTAGAACTTAATTGAATAAAATGACATTTGTGCGGAATCGATAAATCATTTTCCCTGTCTAAATCGCACTGACATTAATTAGCTTGTTGTTAATCCGTTTGGATTTTATTTTTCGGAAAATAGCTTCGAAAACATTGTGTAGGTTTTGAGGAGGAGATTATTTATAAATAATTAAATCTAATTAAGGAACTTACGTTATGTTAGGAGCAAAAGTGAAAGTAGAATTTAAAATTGGAAGGAAGAAGCATTATAAAATAACGTGGCGCTGAAATTCAAGAAAACTGGATAGGGTTATTTTATTTAAGTCGTTAGAGAAGCTCATGGAAAAGTATGTGCACTTTTCGACTATTCAGCGTTATCGCGTTAACCGCCATCTTGGATTTAAATAAATTTCGATTTTGTTGAATATCTCACCCATTTTTAAACTGTAGAAAAAAAGTAAAAAAGTTGTTCAAAAGTTATTTTCTATTACTCCTTACCTTGGTCAAAATTATTCTTTATCTACGGTTGATATTTTTACTTGCGACTTATAGGTACTATAAGGCAAGTTATGCATTCGTAAAAAAAATCGAACTCGAGATTTTGATCAAAGTTGACATTACGATGATAGCGAAGCCTAAAAAAGTGGGTCTCGCAATTCTGTCTGTCTGTCTGTTGGAATACAGCCTAAACGGCTCGGCCGATTTTCTTGAAACTTGGTAGATATCACTTTTAATTTTTCCCCCACACGTTTTTTTCTTTTTTTTTTTTAAGACCAAAAATAACGGTACCTACCATACGAATTTTTTTTCGAAATTTTATAAATATTTTTTTTTCTCAAAAACTGTTTGACAGATTTAAAAAATCAAAATGCAAAAAAATTTCGTTTAGTTAAAGCAACGTAATGGTTAAAAAAAATTTGCGAAAAATGGTTATTGAGGGTACCCCCCATGGAACCATTTTTTTTGTTTTTGATTTTCTCAAAAACGGTACAACCGATTTTGATGATTTTTTTTTGCTAAACCTCCTCAAAAACATAAATAGAATTAAGTACTCAAGTTTTCAAAAAAAAAATTTTTGGATTTTTAAAAAAAACTTCAAAGTTTTTTTTCAAAACTTAATATTTCGAAAACCCCATGCTAGATTTTTTTTTTCAAATTGATAAATAAACATTTTTCAATATAATCTACAAGATGTAAGACAAAAAAATTTATTTTACCTAAAAATAAAGGTACCTACCATACAAATGCTAAAAAATAAAAAAAAATGGTTTTCAAAAATCGTATTTTCTTGAAAACGGCACCTAGAATTTTGATAAATTTTTTTTTCTTTCAATTAATTTTTACGATCTTTAATTTAATAAAAAAAAATTTGAAATTAAGATATTACAGAGCCATTTTTCGAATTTTGAATTTCTCATTACCCACATAAGGGATCTTAATAAAATTTTTTAAAGAGAAGCTTCTAAAAAGTCTAAAACACTTTGCATTTAAAAACTTAAAAATAAATATTTTTTGAATTTTTGAACATTTTTTTCGTAAATTTATTTTTTGTTCGAACAATAATAAAAACTTTAAATTGGCGTACCAAAATTTTTTCTTGAAAATCTTTTAAAAAGTTTGTATATAAAAGCTTTTTTTTAAGAAACCACTACAACGACTTATAATTTTTGTTCTTGCATAAATTTATATTTGAATAGCATTCTGTTTTTGTCTCTAACTACTAATAGAATTTAAAAAAATAATTTTATCCTTATGAACAGTTTTCTCTAATAACATTCGTTTTTAAAATTCCTAGTCTATTACATAGGAGCAAGTTCGTGCGACCCAGTCGTGCATTTTATTTTAATTAATCCGAAAAATAAAATTATTGTCATTCTAAAAGTTTGCAATATAAGCAAACCCTTTTCTTATAATTTGGCATGCACTGAAGCGATTATGACTTCCCTTAGGGGCCAGTTATAGCTATCATTGAAATGCTTCATTCAAAATTTTCATTCCCATTTCTAAGACGAATAAACAATATGTAGGCTTTAATCGGTACCAAAATGAAGGTAATGAGTAGTAGAATTTTTGTACTCTATAAAATACAAAATTCTGATTTAAACTTTTTTTTATTATTTCAGTGATAGAAATCAATTTCAATGAACATCTGATTTTCGTATCTTTAATGGAACACAATCGTTCCACTGAATGTGTTCGATTCTCTTCCTATTCTCAAATGTCAGTTTTCCTTTTAATTATCAACTCTAACCTCAAATGCATAGAATTGGTTGCAATCAGCCACTGACAGGAACTTTTACTGAAACCAATTTTTCAAAGATTGCTATAACTGGCTTGTCAAAAAAATGAAGTAAGCATTCCATTGATTTGTTCCAATGACGCATTTCAATGAAAGCCGTGGGGTGGCCGTGGCACGATGGTTGTGTGCTCGCCTGTCAACCTCATGATCACAGGTTCGATCCCTGCCGTCGTCATCTCTGTCGTTTTAATTCCATTAAAACCTTTAAAAATTGTCATCAATGGGTTGCTGGTTTATTCATTACATGTTGTTCAGGCATAACACTAACAACATGTAATTGAGTTAAACTAGTATGCCCAACAAGGATGAACACGAATAAAATAATGTGAATTATAAACGACAAAGAAACAAGACACGGCATTTCTCCGCTTTAGTTTAGCCGCCACCCTGGAGATAAAAATATCTGAGACAACCACCAACAGTCTCAGAACATCGTGCCACACATCTTTCCTATCCTTCTTTCTCTTCATTAACTTCACGCCCGCGCTGTGTTGAAACATTTAAAGGGTAATCATAATCCCTTGAGCGCGGGTAGATTATAAAAAAAAAAAAAAAAAAAAAAAGCTATAACTAGGGCCTTAAAATCTTTGAACACAGTGGGACATTTTACGAAAGTTAAAAAGGATTTTTGAATATCTGAACATCATAAGGGGGGAGAAATATAGAGTCGGGTAAAGCATTCCACATTCGTGTAGTGCAGCCAAACAAATAATTTCTGAATTTAACTGTACGTCCGAAGCTTGTGATGTGCTTTTTGCTTTCCAGCCGAGGTTCTGCTCGTCGGTCTCGCCAGGGTCGTTCTGAAGAAAACACGAAACTCCAGATTTAAAGGTCTTCAAACCTTATTACAAAATCTTTATTGGAAATAACTCTTAAATCTATAACATACAATGTTCTGCTACTAATATTTCACTTAATTCGGGTAATTGAACGGTTCACGGGCATCAACTCTTCTGGCTTCTAGTCTAGCTGCTTCGCATCAGTGATGCGAACGCTCTGGTAGATCAGCAGCTTCAAGGCCCCTGGTGGCACTAAACAGCAGGCTAAACGCTCTGGTAGATCAGCAGGTACCGAAGCCTCTGGTGACAATTAGGACATTAAACTTCGACCTAAGACCCCTACCGCTGGTGGGGGAAAGCCTTAATAAAAAATAGCTGGACAATCTCACCTACCTAACTTGTCTTCATACGAAACCCCTTACCACTGGTGGGGGAAAGCTTCGCAAAAAGCAAGGAAAGCTAGATGACCAACTCGTCTATACTGCTTGTCTACGACTGGATTTCGAAAGATTTATGCAATCAATTTACTGTGCCGCCTGACTGTATGTATGAGCGAGGAGGTCCTTTTCGTTCACCCAAGTAGGTCCTCTTGATGGTTTTTCAGTAGAAACTGAATGTGAACTATATAAGTGGTGAACGAAAAATATCCATGTAGTTGATTTTCCTGTGACGTCATATGCTCATGGTGCTTGTGAATTGAATTTGAATAAGGTACAATTCTTGGTATCATACAGAAGTCGTATAGAGTGGAGTAGCATGGAACGCTTCGTTACAAGCTGGGCTCAAGGGTAAACTGATGGGCACTTTCTGAAGTAAATCTTTACCAATAGCGATTGATTCGGTCTTTGCGACCAAAGAGATTGATTGATTTCAATCACAATAGACCAAATCAATCAATCATAATGTCAGTCTTTTGCCACTGAATCCGACGAACATAAAGTGAACGAAACGAACGAAAAAAGTTATGTTTCGTTCATTAAACTTGCTGTCAGTCATTTCATGAAATGGAATGTTTATTCTTCATTTTATATACAATGGAAGATGGCGTGAAAGAAGTCGAAGATAACTTTTGTTCATTTTCACATTGTTTCCGTCTTGGAAAAAAAAATATTTTAGTTGAATGAACGGTTAAAAATATTTCGTACGGTTCTTGGTGTCGTTTGGAATGAAACGGCTGGATAAAAATGAGTCTGATTGAATGAACGATTGATTGAAAAAATCGAATCGAATTGATTGTTTCGATCGTTCAAAATGAACGATTGGCATAGCTCTACTCTGAAGCGTTAGTATTAAGGTTAAATTGCTTTAGGGGAGGAATGCAACTACTGGTTATTTCATTAGAACACTGCTTACGGTATGATAATTTAAGACAAGAAACATTGCGGCGCGGGGGTGGTCGAGGAATTGAAATGTCTGTCTCTTTTCTGGATTCTATCCAACAGCACTTGTTCAAATATGAGAATTATATTCGATCTTTGGACGAATACTAATCCTCATATATTACAGCCAGGTGAGAAGGGTTACAAAATTTCTTGCAACGTCGAAGGAAACCTAAGTACATTGCAGCGTTTCTGGTGATGTCGAATATGTGGTCATACCGCACCAGATCGTCTGTGATGCACATACCAAGAACTGAGAGCTGTTTGGTTAACTAAATGCTAGAGCCGCTCATGCATTGCGGCATGGAGAGTGGGTTGCACTTTAATGACAGAACTCAGCATTGAGTTTGTGAAGCATTGAATTCTACGCTTATGGTTCCCCATTTGACAATCTGAATTTAATGAGTATATCATACTCTGGCGTTCGGGTGTGGACCCGAAGAACAAGGACGTGCATCTGGAAACAAATATGAAAAGCCGAGAGAACTGTCGTCACCTAAACTATTTAATTAATTAAAGTTTCAGACAAAACATCATTAATGAATATGAGAAAGAGAGTCGGTGATAAAACGAAGCCCTGTGGCGCACCAGAATTTATTTTCTGAATTTTAAACTTAAAACCATTCAATACCACTTGCGAGCATGAGCCATTGCTCATGCTTACTTTCTCCAAAACAATGTACAGATTTATGCCACTTTTCTGTGAGACAAATGATTAGATCACCAAGGGGCTTCTTGCTAGAAAGGCCATTATGGCTGTCTTTGAGAAGCTTTCGTTCTTTAAATAAATAAATTTGGTGGTGCAACAGCTCGAAGTGAACCAGGACCTAGTGACTTACAACTCCCAACCATTTCGTGTGCGTGTTACCAGGAACATGTTACCAGGGAACCTACAATTTTCTGCCGATTCCGAACGGCTAATGAGCAGAACTTTTCATGACAAGATATACTCTTGGAGGATTTGTCAATTCCTCGCAAGAGGCAGTACAACCCCGAACATTTTTTTTTTTGCAGTGGCTGAGAATCGAACCCAAGACCTTCTGCATGACAGTCGAACGCACTAACCATTATGCCAAGAGGTACTACACTTTCGTTCTTTAGTGAGCTAATAATTTATAAGCGTTTCCATGACCTTGGTGGGAAGGGACTTAGGTGCAATTGGACAATAGTTATAGGGGGAAGAAGATTTTCTTTTTTTGGGGACATACTAAAAAATGCTGTTTTCCATCCACTCGGAAAGAAATCAGTATGTACGCTCTAAATTACAGGAGGAATCACAAAACTATCTGGCACTATCGAAGTTGTATTTGGCAGCTATTGCAAGAAAGAATCAAATCGAGGTATATCGCACTACAGGGGAGTAAGTTTCTTCGAAATCGATCTCCTTTCTTTGCGCACATTATTTAATGACCAGTAGGGCTTTGTAGCGAAATACTTTACCTTTTGCATCTTTCTTTATTTTAAAAATCCACTAGCAGTCGATTGGTCTCTTCTTACGTGGAAGTTCGGCCAACACCAAAGTCATATTTTCAATCAATGAGTAATGCTCTTCTTTCACCGCTCCTTTCCAAAGTATTGAGTTGCTTCTACTTGCTTGACGAACCTAATCGCCCGTTAGGACATGTTTCGGTGTTAATTGACTGCGTTGTGGTTTAGCGACGATAACTTTATTAATTGTTACACCGAAGGCGAGTAATTCACATCACTTTCATGATTTTCGTTAACATTTTTCTTGGAGTAAAACGTTTCTTTCATATTATCAGTGGACTCTGAAATTGTATATGATTATAGGATTTTGTCTGATACTTCGCCACTTTCTTCAGTGTTAATATTAGGGCTATCCTCCACATTGGGACTTACATTTTCTTCAACATTCCTCACTGATTTCAACTCATCTGAGAAGGTGTAAATATAATAATTGGTATTATTTGGCTAGGTGACCTTCCTTCTGTTTAATCGGCAGTTCTCGAAAAATACCACATCTCGGCTAATTAAGATTTTATCTTTCTTGGGTATGTAACCGATAGCTTAAAGAAATAAGCTATATCTGACTTTGCATCGACCTTTTTTCGGCATATGTACCGTTGTCTTACACCCAAATAAATATTCGAAGTCGACTGAGATTCGGGAATCGTTCAGAAAAAGTCCCCTCATAAGTGACGCCAGTTAACGATTTGCTTGAAGTTCTGTTTATAATGAAGACAGCAGTGGATACTTCCTCAGCACGAATATTTACTTCTATTCGTTCTTACCTGCTAAACCGTTCTGTTCTGGTATATGCCGTGTTGTCGTCTGGTATTGAGTACTATTTTCTTTCAGCAGTTTGTCAAAGGATCTGTTGCCAAATTCGGTACCCTTATCGGTACGTAAAGTCTTTATTTGCTTTTCCTTGAATGGTATTCGGGATTGTCTGCCCATTAACAAAGTTCACGGCTCTATTTTTTGATTAAAGTTCATCAGACTATCGAAGTTAAGATGCCATAATTTGATATTCTCGGCTTCCGTTACTTTTTCGTTAACATTTGCCATCATACTCACCATTGTATCCTGTCGATTCAACTTGAACATATCTTATGATTTTCAAACCCTTTGAATGGAAGTAAACAGAGTTTCCCTTTTTTACTATCTGGCTGACTGACAATTATTTAACGCACAAGTCAGGAATGTACAACACTACCTTAACGGAAACATCTTTGACTTCCTTGTGGACAGCAAGCCTATACCTTTAAAGACAATCGAGAATTGTTAGCACAGATTATCGAGCTCTTAACTGGTTGTGTCTAGTCATCATTTCCAAAGCTACCCATAAGAGCACTGCTCAAAAAATATGTCCTTGAAGTTTTCAGCTTGGAATCATTCATGCTTTTAATCTTGGTTGGGTAATTCCGAGAACTATTTACAAAATCCCTACATTCGAAACATATTGATCCTCGGATTTTGATGATTTGTTTTGGTTTACCGAAGAACACAGCCGATTCAGTCTCTTTTCATTTTACATCCTGGAGTTGTTTTGTTTTGATAGAATTAGCGGTTTTTGGAGTACCTGAGGTCTCAAGCTCTATTATAATCGCAGTGCTAACTACATTGGTTATGTATTACTCGACAGAATCGCTATCTATCAAACTCGTAGTGATTACAGTCCCGTAAAAGTCCAACCCTGCGCCTTCCCACGTTATTCCATGCTTCTTTCGCAGATTGGACATCGACAAAGTCTATTGACTCAATCAGCTGATTGGCTCTAACCAGCACATATCATGGAAAAACCAAAAGTATTCATTTAAAACATCATATTTTACAAGAAAGAACTACCGAAAGCAAAATAATTTTGAAATATGTTAGTTCTCAAAAAATGCAGCTGATGTAATGACCAAGACTCTTCCCGCCATGAAGCACTTTAGACTTTACCTGTTCTTCTGCTCTCGGACTTGGCTTTGGAGAAAGCTGATTGATTGAGGGTGAGGGTATCAGTACTATCAATTTTATGATTTATATTTTTAATCAATTACTTTAACTTCCTTATTTACGTTTCCTAAGAAAATCTTTATCAATATCTGTTGAAGTCATTCTTAGAGATAAAATGGAAATGAATAGCATGATCATCTAAATGTTTTTCAGCTTAAGCGTTCACTCGTATTTGTATTCGACTTTCCAAACAATAACCGCGTGCTTCCAATAAATTATTGAGCTGCTTACAATCTCATTTGTAAACAGTTTTTAAATTCTGTAAAACTATAATTTGTTTCTCAACACAAAAGCACATCTGTGTTATGATGACTTTTCTAGCTTGCCGCGATCTGGCCGGTCGTAAGAATTCTCAAAACCCCCCAAGACATACCTACAATAAAATTATCTGACAAAGTATCTTGCTAATAGTTTTCAAATCTCCAAATGCAATTTAATTTCAATATTTCTGCGATCCAAATCATTGAACGATCGGTATACTTGTAGGTACTATTAAATTGGTGTACATCTACATTTTTGTATATTCGCCAGAACCCATTTTTTTTTTATTTCAAGAATTCGAAGAATATACATCTACATGACTATTAATTTACTGCATTTCTATTTTCTCACTTTGCGATTTGTTTACGTTGAGAAACGTTCTTCTGGCTATCTAAGCGGATACATACGTTTCGGATATTTTAAATAAGAAAAGCATAGGTATGTATCTATGTATCTACCTTCCTACCTATAAACATACAATCCGCCTTCGTTTCAAAGCTTCAGACGAAACAGACAAAATTATAAAACTTATACCCTCTAGTCATCGTCAGATCAGACTTGGACGAATGGATGAGAGAGTGTGTTTGTTCTAGATATAACACTCGGGTGTAAAAAAAATCACAAAAACCATTTAGCAATTGGTCAGCAAATTCAATGTAGAATGGTTCTTTTTAGTGAGTGAATTTTGTGGGGACGTGTAAAATCGTCCAAATTCTGAGTTAAAATTGAGACTTGCAGGTAATGGTGGCCAGTGGCAGTCTAGCCCTGCGGCCAAATCAGCTCATAGTGCGCCATTTTCTTACCATAATTCGTTTGAACTTGTTTGAATGGAATTGATATAAGGAATTATGGACATATACTTACGGAGTCATCGAGTTTATGATATCGAAGTCTTGAAATATGTTTTTCAATCAATTCTTCAATCTTGAGTTAACTCATAGTTAACCACCAGCATTTGGATAAGCCGGAAAGATAGTCATGACATAGACCAATTTATCAATAAGTAAATGGCTTCGAACAATCTTCGCTGTGAATCAAATACTTAACGGCCAAGGGCCATAACATAAACCCATTTATAACAAACATAGAACTAAAATGGACCTCGCTTCGGGTTTAGAGAAGACTGCATTCGAAATTATTTTCGTGTAAACTTTTCAGGTTTTCTTCAAATCCTATTTTTTTTTCTCAAATTAACTGATTTTTTATGATTGAAGAAGTGCTAAGCTCTTTTTCGGGCGTGGAACAGTCACTGGAAAAACCTTTCCATACAATTCATAACCAACAAATGATTTAATGCATTCCATAACAAAAATTACAAAAAAGCTCATTGAAAAGACCCAAAAAAGAGTTTTGCCCATACTGTGCATCGGTCTCTCATTTTGTGAGTCAATTGAGCTAGAACCTTAATTGAAACTTAACTTTGTTTTGTGACTCCCAAAAGGAAGATTTTTGATACCTGTATTCAGTATTTTTTCAAATTTTCCCGAAAACTACTTTAACGATTTCGATTTAACTTCTTATTTTGATAATATATACATACACTAATAAATGAAATACAAATTGGCACAAATGTTGTCTCTCGATGTTCTTTGGCTTTAATTTTGTAATGAATGAAAAACTTTGGTTTTACTTTAAGGTTATGTTTATTTGATGTCTCAATTATAATCCTATAGTGGCAAGTTCTTCGAGCTACAAAAAGTAAAGATGAACGTACCACTCTCCACTACAAGTCCTAAAAGTCCAAATGTCATTACAACCGAGAAGCAAAAAGAATTCACGAGGATGTCTTTCGACTCATGCAACGCTGCCCAAACTCAGCAAAGCTTACGCCCACTCTATATTCAGGGACCTGGATTTTACCTTTACCAACAACCAGAACATCTTACCGATTTTGAGGTAGTTTTTGACGTCTCGCACAAAATACCATCACTTTGAATTCGGCAAACAGGTCAATACGTTCCTTGGATATCAAGTTGATGAAAAATGGCATTCGATCACCACAGTACAAACATTTCTGAAGCCTTTCACTCCGTTGCTTTTTCAGCGCACTTAACTTCTTTAGGCTAATCATACCAAATGCTTGATCTGACTAATCACCGCTCTGTAAAATGCTTGATGGATCAAAGAAAAAGTATAACTGGACACTATCTACCGAAGCAACTTTTCTTCGCTGTCGCCAAGCAGAGACAGATGTCACTAAGTTATCACACCTGCTTGAGTTGTTCCTCATGAGCGAGGCTTTAAACATAGCCATCGGAGCAGTACTTCTTCCGGTTGCCAACAGGAAATCCCAAACTCTCACTTTCTATCGCAGGTTGTTGGGAGTAAGGCTGGCAATTGAGAACTTCCAAAGCTTTATTGACAACACAACGACAAAGATATCTGGATAACATCTCTCAATTCTCTACCGATATCCGATACATCAACGGATATACATCAACGGATCGGAAAATGTTGCAACAGATGCACTCTCCGGTATAATAGCCATTGAGAATCCAATGAGTATGGATTTCGACATAGCCAAAGCATAAAAGAAAGACATTTGCATCAGCCGAAAAGTTTGAACACGTTCACATTGACATCGTCGATCCATTAACGACCTGCAATGGATTCAGCTACATACTAACATGCATTGATCGATTAATACGCTGGCCGGAAACCATTTCAATTTATCTTCAAATGGGTGGCATGATTCGGTAGTGCTCAGCACCTCACTATAGATCAGGAGCGCCAATTTGAATGAATCTGTTTTTCTCAAGTTCTCAGTTAGCAACGCTATTGCTTACCATCCGCACTCTAACGAGCTGGTGAAGCAATGGCATCCCTCAATAAGAACAGCTATAATCCCACATCTTACCAGTGAATGAGCTATTTTATTTTATACAAAATTTGGGGGAGACATTTACTGACTTGCACCGTCATTCTCCAGCCGTAGTTGAAGGTATGTTTTCATTCTAAAAGTACTTACAAACATCAACACACGTCTACGATTATAACGATCATGTTCAGCGTCCTTTTGAACAGGCTTATTCCGGACCTAATGCTGTGCTCGAATCCTAACCACATGCTTTCAAACTTCATTTCTACTCAGTACAAGTTGACAAGTTCGATGTCCCTGCACCATGACAAGTTGCTTTAGAAGGACTTTGCTACTGAATTGCCTTCTAAGTCCGAAGAAGTGATTGGCGTCAGTTATTCTCTATTTGATTTCAGCACAAGTGTTGTTGTCTGAATTAATAGCGGTGCCTAGGTAGACAAAGTGCTTTACTGCCTCAAAATTATAGCTTTCTAAGGTGACGTTCTGTTAGGGTTGCCATCCGTCCGTATTTTACCGGACATGTACTCTTTTTTCACTGTGTGGGGGAGGTCCGGGATAGTTTTTGATAATTGTCCGGGATTGTACTCCTTTTACCCATTGTGTATCTATTTACTTTTATGCTACTTATAATTAAATGGTTATTCAAAAATGAACCGAGGCCCATTAAAATTAAGTGAACGAACAGATCCAATATATGAGAAAAGAAATTATAGAACAATTGCCCAACTTATTGTTAAAGCTCTTACACAAAATAACTTATTATCAAAAGTAAGTGGATTTTGCGCTGACAATTATTGCAATACCAATTTTGGTGGAAGACAAAGTAAAGGTTCGAAAAATGTCTATTCGAAGTTAAAATCTTTAGTCAACCAAAACATGATAGGTGTAGGATGTCCACCACATTATTCAATGCGATCTACCATGGATGTGATACTTTACCAGTTGACGCCGATATCATAATTGTAAAAATATACCACTATTTCTCTATCTACACAGTCAGAACGGAAAGACTTCGAGATTTTTCTGAATTTCTTGAAAATGAATATAAGCCTTTCTTATACCATTCGAAAACCAGATGGCTTTCTCTCTACCTTGCTATTGAACGTCTTTTACTTATGTACAAGAATCCGCCTAAAATATTGCAAACATTTTTTAAAGACGACTTAAGCGAGGCGTATTTATTTTTGGTTCATTCTCTCATGTCAACATTCAACGTCAATATTCAAAAACTTGAAAAACAAAACATTTCTATTATTGAAACCGTTGAAATTTTACAAAATATTGTCAATAATATTTGCGAGCGAATCGATAACGATTTTGTTCCACTTAAAATTAAATCTATTTTGAAGAAGCTTGATGATTCCGGCTGTAAAGAAAACGTTATTAAATTCACGTGGACAAAAGATAGAAACAAACTGTTACCTGATTCCGTCAAAGGAATTATTTTAACAAAGGAATTAATTTAACAAAAAAGCAACAGTGATATACTTAACAGTATTAGATGTAATGAAAAGTACAACAAGCACTGTAAAGGCTATTTGTTAAAAAAAAACAAATGAAGTTCCTTTTATTAAATATTTTCTTTTTTCGTGACCTTTTATTGGTACAAAAAGCCAACATCTTCAGGTCGTTTGATAAATTTCAATTCTCAACAACCCAAGCTAGTAATTATTAATACAGCGCAAAATTTCATAAATAGAGTTCTAGACAATAGTGATATTATATTTCGACAAAAAAACATATAATAATAAAAGATACAATGTACTCTAATTCATTTCCAAAAGAAATAACTAAATCACTTATTAACAACTATTTCAATGGTGTCAGACGATCAACTCAAAATATAAATGAACCACAAAGAATATATAAAAGTGCTTTATACGTTCCAAATTTTTCAAACCGTTTATTGAAAGCACCAATTAGAGATAAAGAAAAAACTAGAATAGCCTTTAAATCAACAAATACTCTTAGAAATTCAGTTTTCTCAAAATTAAAAGATAAATTAGAAAAGGAAGAAAAATCAAATATAGTATACAAGATTAAATGTATAGGTGATGGCTCAACATCATGCCCATCAATCTATGTAGGAACCTCAATGCAAAAACTTCGAAATCGTATATCAGGTCATAAATCTGATATAAATGTTGGAAAATGAAACTCAGAATATACATACTAATATAATATTTAGTTTTAATTCAAAGTATTTAAGTTAAAGATATAAATAAAAAAGTAAGTTTAGAACAAAATTAGATTTACAATGTAATGATGATAATTTTAGAAGGTGACGATAGCGACTGACCATTTGACTTCAGTTAAAGTCCGAAGCAACGTTAGATCATACGATGTGGATTAGAAGGGATTAACTGGAAGTTGGTTTCTTCATCTGTTGGCAGGGTTGACCAACCTATGTGTGTCGCACCCAACATTCGGCCATCCTCTTTCAACCGTCTCGGCTTGAGGACAAGTTCCAAGGCTTTATGAATTCAGCTACAGTTGTTGTATGTTTTGGCCCTTCACCATCTCCAATACGTTCAACAAAATTCTTTAAACGCATGTGAGGTGAATGCCGCTCCTCGATCTGTCACAATTGTATCAGGATTCCCGAACACCGTCTGTTGAGCTTTTAATTTACTTAAAACTTCTGCTGCGTTTGTCGTTTTTGTAGGATACAGCCAAACAAATTTTGAAAAGCCATCGATTACTGCAAATATATATTTGTATTGCTTACTTGTTGTTGTCATTGGTCCCAAATGATCCATATGGTAGACCGAGAGAGGTGCATCTCCTTTCTCGACTGGATTCAAGAGTCCTTCTTTTTTACCTCGTTTCCGCTCTAAAAGAATACATGGAACACAAGAATTAACGCAACGAATAATCTTATCATGTAATTTTTTTATATAAAACTCTCTATTGAGAATATCTTCTACTTTTTTTGAACCAATATGTCCATTCTCATGAACATTCCGAATAACTTCATGTTGTAAGTCTTCAGGGACAACCAACAAATCCTCTCCTCTGACCTGCTTATACAAAACTTCATTTTTAAGAACATACCCATCGTAATCCGACTGCGATCGAAGTACCGTTTTTATTGCCATTATCGCTTCATCTAAATTCTGGGACTCCTTAATTATTTTTGTCAGTGTCGTCTCAGCATACATTACCGGATTTCTAGAAAGCGCATCCACATGCTTCATTCTCACTCCGCTCCGATGCTCCACGACGTAGTCGAAATCTTCGAGAAACATTGCCCACCTAGCAATTTTTGGTGAAAGTTCTTTTTTCTGCAAAGTTTTCGTGAACGCCTCACAGTCTGTCACCAACTTAAACTTCGTTCCCAGCAGATAAACTCGGAATTTGGTCACCGCATATATAACAGCCAAAATTTCAAGCTCAAAGCTACAATAATTTCGTTCGGTAGGTGATGTCTTCTTACTCATGAAGTAAACAGGGTGCAAAGATTCCTCATGTGGCTTCCTTTGAAGTAAAATTGCTCCAAAACCGTCAATACATGCGTCCGTGTGGAGTTCAGTCAATGAGTTGTGATCAAAGATTCTTAATATTGGACGAGAAGAGAGGAGTCCTTTCAGTTGGTCCATCGCTTGCCGTTGTTCATTCCCAAAATAGAATGGTGAACCCTTCCGGAGCATATCTGTAAGTGGTTTAGCAATTAATGAATATTTTTGAATAAATTTTCGAAAGAATCCACTAAGTCCCAAAAAGCTTTGAATCTGCTTGATATTAGCTGGTTCTGGAAAATTTTGAACAGCTAGAACCTTAGTGGGAGATGGTTGGATCTTACCATCTTCTATAACATGGCCAAGGAATTCTATGCGGCTTTTTAAAAAGCTACACTTTTTCCAATTTATCTCCAAGCCATTCTCCTCCGCTGTTTGCAAAACTAATTTCAAGTTTCGCATTGCATCCGCTCTGTCCTTACCTTTGATCACAAAATCATCAACGAAAATCACCACAATTTTCATTGCTTCCAGTTTTTTGAAAACGTATTTTATAAAGCGCTTGAAAGTTGCCGGCGAAATGCATAAACCAAAAGGTGTTCGCAAAAATTCGTATAATTCGTTCCCGGTAGCAAAAGCAGTATATTTTCTAGACTCTTTTGCAACAGGAACATGGAAGAATCCGTTGCGAAGGTCTAGCGTTGAAAATACTAATGAGTCGGCACATTGATCTAGCTGCTCCTCAACTAAATCCATAGGAAAACGATCTTTCACGATTTTCTTGTTGAGCCTCCTATAGTCAATGCAGACGCGCATGCTTCCATCCTTCTTTTTGACCATCACCACTGGGCTAGCATATTCGGACGTACTAGGAACAATAATACCATTAGCCAGCCATTCATTTACTTGTTTTTCCAACTCGGCTGATTCCTTCGGCGCCAACCTCCGTGGCCTGGAGTAAACTGGTATTTCATCAGTAAGTATAATTTTGGTTTCTATTGGTGTCTGGATATTTCTCTTCGGTTTGTAGTTCTTAATAGTATTGATAATTTCAGCTCTTTCAGATAAACTCAACTCTCCATTTAGCTCCATTTCATTGACATAAGATATGTTCATTATTTCATGTACCGGGTTGTCTACCCCTTCTTCTTGTTTGGTAACCCATTTGGAAATTTTAATTCCCTCAGGGCTAACTTGCAATACTGCGTTTTCAAGAAGTTCCCGTCCGACAATGACTTTAACCTGAGACGCTGCATCTGGAATGACATAAAATTTGCAAATAAAAGTGTCAAAATCAATTTTAATTTGTATTTCTATGAAGCCAAGTGGAACTATTTCTTTTCCTCCAAGACCAACAAGGGTTTTATAGGTCGCATTGAGTTGTGGTTTTTCTAGATTGAGATAAACTTCGTTGGTTAGAATATTTAGGGAGCTACCAGTGTCAATCAAAGCCTCAAAACTTTTCCCATTTATAGATACCATTTTGTGGAAATTGTTTTTATCAATAACAGCACTCGTATAACTTTGTTGCTCTTTTGCAATTACCTGCTTGTTTCCCGACGTATTGCCTTCAGTATTTGCTAAACATTTCGAAGCAAAATGTCCTCTAACCCCACATTTCCAGCATCTGCCTCGTGCTCGACCATCCTTTGCATCATCAGCTTTTTTGTCCTTAGGGTCTGATGAACTGCTGGTATTAAACGAACCACTACCACCACCACCAAATTTCTTACTTCCTCCTCCGCTTGTACCACTGTGATTTGATTTCATTTTTTCAAAACAGTCCAATTTAACCTTGAACTCCCTGAAATTTGATGCCCCGTAAAGCACCATTTTGTGTATCTCATCACCCGCTATTCCGTTGATTACATAATGGATTACTGATACGTGATCCATTTCAATATTGCTGCCCATTTCTTGCATAGTGTATAGATACTGCCTGTAGCTCTCCGTAGGTAACTTTTTTCTTTTCTGCATGGCAGCATGGATCTCGGCGGCTGACTTTTTCTCCTCGAACTCCTCTATCAATCGAATTTTTAATATTGTCCAGGAACGTATACCATGTAACGAGCTGGCAAAAGCTTTTGCGGAACCTTTTAGCAACCTTCTGGCGTATACCAACATCTGCAGTTTATTCCACTCCAAAATGCCTGCCATCTCCTCGAATTCATTGCACCACCTAGAAATTTTCAAATTATCATCGCCTGAAAATGACTGCACACTCTGCTCGATGTCTTGAAAAGAAAAATTATTCCAACGTGTTTTGGGAGCGGACAGAAATGATTCCTCCACATTCATCTTCTGTGTTAGCTGAAAGTTCTCCTGTTGACCAGGTTCTTTTGGCTTTCTAGCGTCCTCTTCTGTGCTATCAAGCGCTCCGCTATCACCCTCAGCATCTTTGCTCCCATCTGATTTTTTGTTATCAGCTTCAGATTCTGAGCTATCATCTCCGTCGTTGTTCGCTATTCCACCAAGCAAATGTTTCCTCAGCTTATTCTTTAACACTGGCCGTATTCCCTTTGAACACAGACCATAACTCTCAAGAAGCGATCGAAGATCATCGAGTGTAAGTTTTTCTGCCTTGCTCAGAATTTCATTTGCAGCTTCCATAGTCGACGTTTAATTTTGCAACGATCTATGTACCAAAACCCCAAACGTATAAGATGTAACAATCAGAAAACTGCAATAACAGCAACTCCGGCAACCGGCAACAACAGCTCACTCCGATTCGTTTTACTAAGTATAAAAATGAAACTTCTAATTAATTACTTTGCTTGGTTTGTATCGTCACCTTCAAATTTTATTAATTTAACAATTGGTTGAGCCCCCAATTATGTTGGAAAATGAAACTCAGAATATACTAATATAATATTTAGTTTTAATTCAAAGTATTTAAGTTAAAGATATAAATAAAAAAGTAAGTTTAGAACAAAATTAGATTTACAATGTAATGATGATAATTTTAGAAGGTGACGATAGCGACTGACCATTTGACTTCAGTTAAAGTCCGAAGCAACGTTAGATCATACGATGTGGATTAGAAGGGATTAACTGGAAGTTGGTTTCTTCATCTGTTGGCAGGGTTGACCAACCTATGTGTGTCGCACCCAACATAAATAGTGGTAGTACACAAAAGACTGCACTAGCTCTCCATTGCATAGAAGAAAATCATCGTCCTGACTTCCAAAATATAACAATTTTACAATCAGAACAGAATTACAATAAAAGAATGTTACTAGAAATGTTACATATTAGAAACACCCAAAATAGTATTAATAGACGTTCAGATTGTGATAGACTTAGTAATATTTACGGTCAGTTTATTAATTATCAAACCATATCTACATAAACAAAACTCAACGATTAAATATATTATACATATATACATACAAATATTTGAATTTATTTTCAAAATTAATTATTTGAAATTAAAAAATTCAGATAATTAAACATCAATTTGTTTGAAATAAATTTTCAAACAAATTAAAAAATAAAAAAAAAAAAAAACAAAAGAGATAACAGATACAGCGGAAAAGAAAAATATTTGAAACGTCTCTTAAACTTTTTTGAGAAAACACGGAAACCAAAAGCTAACAAACAAATACAAAATATTTATTTTTAAAGTTGTAAGTATACTGTTTTAGAATTTTGATATGTTTGGTATATATGTATATATGTTTTAAATTATATTTCAATTAATAAATAGGTCTGAAGAAGGGTGTAACCACATCCGAAACGTCACAACATAAAAAAACAACAAAAATTGACCTAAAGCCCACTTAAGGATAAACTTTATTGTTCCTTTTATTATACCTCAAAGATGTTTTGTAACTTAAAAATGTGATTTTAAACTAAATATTTATTTTTATTTAAATGTTAATACAATTTTTTGTTTCCTCTTACAATATAAATGTGTTTATTCTGTCCTTGTTTTGTAGTCTTTTTTCAATCCTCATTTGTCCGGGAAAGTCCGGGTTTTTGAAACTCCAGTACTAGTTTCATCTAAACATATCTGGCTACCCTACGTTCTGTCCAAGACGTCGGTGTTGATGACTAAATATACTTGGTCTTGACTCTTGATCTCATTGACCTATTTTCTTCACTCCCGTCTTTTGCTCACAAGCGCGCCATTGACATCGCGCTTTGTTATTCCAATTATGTCAATGTCGTCGGCGCACCCGAGTAATTGGACGGACTTTTGAAATATTGTGCCCCTACTATTGACCCGTGACTTTTGAACTGTTCTTTCAGGAATGATGTTGAAGAAGTCCCACGACAGAGCATCGCCTTGCTTAAGACCTTTTTTGACATCAAACGCATCGGTGAGATCTTTCTTTCGATCTTGATGGAGCAGTGTGTATACATCATCCAGCTAAAACTAGACATTGCTCTATATAGTTCGTCCATATAAATGCTACCATAGGTGGCTTTGAAATCGATGAAAAGATGGTAGGTGTCGATTTGGAGTTCCTGGGATTTTTCCAAGATCTACCGCAATGCTAATATTTAGTCGATGATTGACTTTCCTGTTCTAAGGTCACACTGATATGGACACATCAGATTGTTGATGAAAGGCTTCAGAGTTTCGCATAATACGACCGAAGGAGACTTATACTTCTGTAGTTGGTGCAGTTCATAGGGTCTCCGTTCTTGAGGATCAGGTAGACAATGGTGATTATCCATTCATCGGGTATGCTTTCTTCCGACCATATTTTGCAGATGAATTGTGCATACTCTCAACCAAGTCATCGAATATCGCCTTGAATGGTTCGACAGAGAAGCCGTCGGCTCCAGCGGATTTGTTGGACTTAAGATTCGATATAGATCTCTTCAATTCGTCCAGGTCGGGTGGGTGGTATTGTTAGTCTACGACACCTAAGTCGAATGGTATTATTAGCGAAATTCTTTTCTTCATCGCTCTTATAAAGTTTGGAGAAGTATATAGTCTTTCCATATTCTTAACATGGACTGCGTTCCTTGATGGTCCATGAAGGCTTCGGAAAACCTCATTCTTGCTGTGGCATTTCTGTATTTCCTCGATCGGGCGCTTCCCATGGTCCTTATATTTTGGTAATGGCTTGACCTATTGTAATTTACCAAATATTTCCAGTATTTGCCCGGATTGTAGCCTTTAATCAGATTGAAGATTTTTAAAATTCGGCACTTCGAGATTGTTGTTTTAATTTGCACCTCATTGTAGACACATACTCGTAGTTATTCAAATTTGTTGTTTTGTTTTCTTAATTATTATTTTTTAATTTATTTGTGTAGTATAAACGTCTACTTGGTCTATTTTGTATGCTAGAACGGTACTATATTTCGATTCGTGAAGGTATTGAGTACACACACTTGACCTTGTTTTACGATCGAGAGACTTGACGCAATCAAT
Source organism: Chrysotoxum bicinctum (assembly GCA_911387755.1). Classification (NCBI taxonomy): domain Eukaryota; kingdom Metazoa; phylum Arthropoda; class Insecta; order Diptera; family Syrphidae; genus Chrysotoxum; species Chrysotoxum bicinctum. The sequence goes on from OU426988.1 coordinate 162,587,518, forward strand.
ATATTTGTGCTTAATTCGAAATAACTCAGATACATTTTTATACACCATACAGACGAAAACCCATCAACGACAACTACACACAAATGAAAATGACAAATAGGCACTGTTGTTGGGATTTTGTTTTTGTAATTAATTGATTTGATTGGTCGTCCGTCATGCAATTTGCTTCATATTTGCGGTCGACAAAATGTACATATTTCAATTTAATTCATTATTATTTGTATCGGTGGCAGATGCAGCTATAGTTGTGATGCATTCTGGGTCATAATTTGAGATTTTTAATTGAAAAATAATATAAATGAAGTGAATTTTATAGATCAGTAGGTTTGTAGATACATATACTACGTAGAATACGATGAGGTTAATGGACGTTGTTTGAAATAGAAATGATTGATGGCTCATTTATTTGCGGGTTTTTGAACAAATTTAAATTTAGCTATTACATAGGTACAACAGTACTGGATGAATTTTTGAACACAAAAAAAAGAAAAACATTATTTATTGGACAGATGTCAAAGTCCATTAAAATTCTCGTCTATAGTTTTGCATGCGAATAATTGCTTGGCGCCAGATGTAACATTTTGTTTTCAGCTAATGCTTTCCAGCTAAATCTTTGGCATACATCAAATTTCAGAACGAAAATTATAAAAAGCAAAAATAATTAAAATACCGTTTATGAGAATTTTATAAAGAATTGCATGTCTTTCCCAACAGGAAGTTTTAAAACTAAGAATTTTATAAATAATCTTATGTCAATTCTTTTAAATAGTTTATTAGTCTAAACGGGGCACGTATTTAAAACTGTCACTTATTGTCGTTTCCCATAGACGTGTTTATCATTTTCAATATACATATGTACATAAGTTCAACATAGAGTTGTACGTGCAAAGATTCAAATGTTTTTTTTTATCATTTAAGAATTTTAAAATTTATGAAAGTTTCTTAGAATCTTATGACTTTCAATGAATTAAAGGATCGTAATTTCTTGCTCTTATTTTATATTTCCTGAATAGGAAGCTATAGAACTTAGAGTTGAAGGCTTTACGTTGTCTTCATGAGAATATAAACTCCTGCATTTAGTAAGCTACGGAATATAGCGAGCTAGAATTAATACTATTATTTGGTTTTGTCTCCATGTTGTATTTTAAATTTGTTTTAATGTATTAAGAAATAAAATAAAGTTAAAATTAAAAAATTTTTTAATTAATTAAAATTGAAGTTTTATTTTATTATTTATCTTTAACCTTTTTCTACAACATATAATTATTTTATTTTATTTTATAGCGACGCGTTTCGGAGATAAATATCCATCTTCGGGCTAATGTTAGACTTTACTCTAAAGTCTAAATATACCACCCATGCCATTACCCATCAATGTCACTTTCACCAAAGAAACTGTTAAGCTTTTCATGAGTGTGTGAATGACCATCTCTTATGGAATGATCAAAGGGCACGGTAGTGCCCAGCCAAGTTCTGGCACTACACCCTTTTTACAGGAACAAACTCAGGCGATTTTTGACCCCCCCTCCCCTATCTTCAGTACCAATGAAGTCAGAAACTTAAAACGAATATATGCTAAGCTGGTCAGGCACAGGCGCTTCACCAAATTTCAATTTTCTAGCACAAGCGGTTCCTGAGATATAAGGCCTCAAAAATCACAAAAACCGTAACTGACTGACTGACAGATCATCAAAATCTTGTAAATTTGCACAACGGTAGGTCTTGTCATGCAAGCAGAGGAAAAAATCGAAAATTTGAAATTTTCCATTCAGGGGGCGTGGTATCCGCCCACTTTCTCCGAATTGGTGTTGGTTGAATGGAGCACTTCCGACTGCTGTCGGAATGTAATTTGGTAAAGTGGTAGGGCTTAAATTGCGTTCAAAGAAAAAAAAATATAAAATTAGCGGTTTTCCATTGAGGGGCGTGGTATCCGCCTACTTCCTCAGAAATAATGTTAATTATATATGGCACACTTCCGATTGGAGTAGAACAATGAAATTTGGTAGAACGGTAGAGCTCAAATTGCATATAAAAGACGAAAAATAAAAATTGAGGTTTTCTATTCAGGGGGCGTGGTATCCGCCCACTTTCTGAGAAAATGTTTAATTTATATGGAGCACTTCCGATTGCTGTAATTAAGGTAGGTATGTTAGTGTTAGGTATCTTGCCAGGATAAGAAGAAATAATTGAAGCGCAAATCAAAACAACCAATAACTTTAAATATCTAGGAATAACTCTGGATTCAAAAATGAATTTCTCTAGCCATACTGAAAATCTAAGGCAATACTTTCGTTCCATTCTTAGACATTTCATTTATTTGCGAGCTGTCTGTAGGGATGAACTTTTAAAAACGATATATTACGGAATTTTTCATTCTAAGATGCAATATGGTATATGGTATTTCAACAAAATCCAACCACTTTTGATACTACAAAAACTCATGATAAGAAAAATGTTAAGAAAATCACATTGGGATCATAGTTTTCCTTTATTTCTGAGTTTGAAGATTCTTCCTTTACGCCACCTGTACTGTTTTAAAGTATTAAAAATATTCTTTATCCATAGAAACCACACATTTTTGGTAAACATTCCTCACTCACGCACCACTGCTTTTCTTAATTTTTTTAGTATTTCAGCTTGCAGATTTTACAATAAATTACCACTATGTCTCAGATCAGAAATATCACTATCTAAATTCTTGAGAGTTTAAAATTATGGTTGGTCAGTTTTGATCATGCATGATTGTATTGAATCACTTGTGTAATGCATAACTTAAATAACGTCCATAATATTTGTATTGCATTTAATTTTCAATCACTTAAATTGTTGCAATGAACTCTCTTTTAAATTTTTAGTTTACTGAAATTGTTCTTAGTTTTTCTTTTTTTTTTGTTGTAGCTTAAGACTTTTTCAAAGGGTCACCCCACCCAAATTTTATAATAATTATGTTCACGAATTTGAATTGGCATTTAAAACAATTTTTAATAATTATAAATGCTTCTACTTACATATTTCTCTTTTATATTTAAATGATCTTATATGAACTAAAATGGTATTTTATTGTAATGAAAAAGAAATAAAGAAATAAATAAATAATTAATAATTTTATTATACTTAAATTTTATAAATCCTACTATCCTACTAATATTATAAATGTGAATGTTACGATGTATGGATGTTTGTTACTCAATAACGCTTGAACAACTGAATGGATCTTGATAAAATTTAACACACAAAAAAGTTATAGTCTGGATTACCGTATAGGCTACTTTTTTTTTATTATCAGGGGAGGGGCATTGGGTGGTCGGAACACCCCAAAATTATTTATCTCTACTTCTAACTTCGTACATATGTACATATGTATTACATATAGATAAGTAGTTGCATTGAAATGCCATACTTTGGTGGTGCGGGCCCAGAGGAAGGGCATTGTATGATTAATTTACCTAAGCAGTAACGTTAAAAACACTCAAAAAAGTTTTTAAAAAAAATAAAACAAAAATAAAATTCTCCGAATTAAAAACAAAAAAAATTGACAAATATTTGTGTGTCTTTGAATTTAAACTATTTTAAGGTAAGTTAAACTTTATGTGCCTACAGGTTTAACTACATACATTGTTATAGGATAGTTACATACGTATGTGATTTGCTCATTGTTTGTTAGTTTATTGGTTTGCTGTTTTGTTTTAATCCAGGTATACATGCATTCGTTAAATAAAAATAATTCGTACGCTTTCAAATTCTCATGTTGAACAGGAGATCAGTTGTGACTGCTCTTGGCTAAGCTAAACGTGTTTATTATTTCAGTGGTAAGTCGTTTTTTTCAAATAGAGCTGTTCAACGATGACACACAGAAGTAAAATAAACACCCAAAAACAACATTCCGTACTTCACACAAGATTTCCATTTACACAAAATTTCTATTTACACAAGATTACCATGCAAGAAAAACTGAGCGAATCTACAGGGGCCTTACTTTGTATTTCGATTCTAAAGTTAAATCGTTCGAATTCGGAAAATATGTACTGTGTTATTCGAAAATCGGAAATTGAAATCCGAGTTTCATTTATCTAGATACATTTGCTCGAAATTCGGAAATGTCGTACTTCACAACTCTATTTTCGTTGCTAAATACATTCGAATATCGGAAATTTCATTCGATATCTATTAATCATACGGAAAAGTTTTGATAATTTGTTTATTTGAATTAAGCTAATTAATATCTAGCGTACAAAAATATTTCTTAGAATTAAGAATTAAAAATTTATAAATTAGGTATGCAATATTATAGAATATTTTTTTAAAACCAGTATTTGATCAGAAAAAATTATTAATAAATTACGATTAACGTTACATAAATTAAACATGTTACTCAATGGTGAATTCTGCTCATAGTTGGTACGATAGTGTGTTATGTAAATTGGGTCAAGAAACCCTGTTATATTACGATTTGGAACATTAAAATTAACGCGAGACAAAAGGTTACAAGCATCGATATTACCATAAATAAGATTAACAATAAAAACGAAACATAAATAAGAACAACTGCGCTCCAGACTGGGTAAATCTATAAGTTTTAGACGGCTACTATATGAAGGAAGATTCAATGGATTCTGCCAGCCCAAGCCTCTAAGAGCAAATTTTAGGAACCTTTTTTGAATTTGTTCAATTCTTATTTTGTGGCAACTGTAGTAGGGGGTCCATACCTGGCAAGCATACTCTATAATGGGTCTGACAAATGTGGTAAATAGTTGTTTGATAACATAAGGATCAGAAAACATGACGTGATTCCCTTTTAATCCAACCTAATATTAAATTGGCTTTATTAAACGTCATATTGATATGCTGTGTGAATTCCAGTTTTTTATCAAACAATACACCAAGGAAAGATAAAGCTAAAATGTAAGTACGTTTATTTTAAAATTATAAATTAATTGAAGAAAACATAATAAATATTAATATGATTATATTTTTGATGATTTTTCTTATTTCAAAGGGAAACCAGAACAAAAATGTGTATAAATACCAAACAAAATCAATTTGAAATTCTCGTTGATTTTATGTGATACCTAGTTTTTTTTCGTGATTCGTTAGAAGTTTCCGATTACGATGAATTTCGTGATAGGGCTAATTGGGTTCTGGACAGTAACGTAGGTACGAGTTCTTCCAGCCCTAGATGCGGCAATTTTGTTTGTTAACGTAGCCGCCGAGATCAAAATGCACCTCATCAGAAAAGATGATTTTTGGCTCAAAATCGTTGTTCAATTCAAGATGCTCTAATGGTCAAACTGCGAAGCAATAACGAAACGGATGGTCATGTGCCTTCAATTGTTGAGTCAATTGGACCTTGTAGTCGGAGAACTTTGTGCAGAATTCTCCTCATTTATAAATGCATCTTTTGAAAGACGAAAATTTTTTATAAAACTAGAAAAAATATTTAGTATATGTAGATAAATTATTTCGTCATTAAATAACACATTACCTTTTACTTGATAAACCCATTACATAAATATAAGAATTGTCTTTTATTCTTTCTTTGAATTCTTTCTTCAGCACAAATTTCTTGATAAAGCCACAATGAAACTGAATCCATATCCATACTCAACTTCAATTATTAACGAATAAATTTCATTAATCAAAAATCAATTATGTATTTGACTGTTTTTTGATTTTAAAATGCCATTTTTGACAATAAATAGCTCGAGTCCGGAACATTTGTTCGAAAGTTGCAAAGTTTTCTTTGCAACATTTTCTTTGGATTCGAAAGTTATACAGAGTAACTTTTGAAATTAGAATCGGAAACAACTTTCGAACAATTTTTACTTTCGTATCGAATTACAGAGTTAGGCCCCAGAAACTTTTAGACACATGATTTATTTTGAAAAACTTCTGTTGAAAAAAAAAAAATTTGCTTGCGGGAGTTCCCGCACGGGTACGCTAGTCATTTAATATTTTCGCAAAATCTTTTAGTTTTGTTTTATGAAGCAACGTGTTTCGGATTTATAATGCATCATTGGGATTAATGTTATTCATATGCGGTGTTTGTTAGTTTATGTTCATTTTGATACCTACTCTCCTACTCATTTGCTGTAGATATTACGAACTGCCAAGCCTATGGATAATTAAAAGTACTTTATCTTCATTTGCCATTCTCCAAGTAATTCCTCGATTGATAGTTGATTAAAACACCTGCTTAATCTCCAACAATAATTCGAAGATACAACCAGAATTTAAACACGACTTTCCTTTTAACATTAACATATATCCCGCTTAATCACACTCTCGGCTCTTTGTCACTTTTGATATTAATATCTTGTTTATGATATTTATGTGATGCAGAAATGCAACTTTTGAAGATAAGATTTATAATAAATGTATGCGGGTACACCAACATGAAAATTGCATGTTAAAGGTTATCACCAATTAACTCTACATGGTTTGGCATTTTCAAGATGTCAATCCAATCACAGAGAAAGAGAATCTTTGAGTATTTTTAATTAAATAAATTATGTAAAGTATCCAAAAATTTGTTAATGAAGAATAATAAATGAAGTTATACTCCGCAATTACTTCTGTCGGTTTTCATATAACGTGTATGTCTAAATCAACTACAACGATTTGTGATGCAAGTTAAAATGTGACATTTAGTTTGACAGCTCTGTTGTCACAAACAAACTTAATTCCACAATGAATATTCTTATTTTGCAAAAGCGAATTGCATTAAAAGCGATAGTTCTTCGTGTTATCGGTGTTGATCTTATTTTCTGGTGCATTCAAAACTGAAAATTCTGCAATCTGGTGCGTTGCAAAGATTAATTTGATTAGATTTCAGTACGTCATGGTTTATTTCTTTCGAAGAAATGCGAGCACGCAATGAGACCAAGGAAGATCGTAGTCAAATCTAATACGAAATACGAAATACGAGATATCCATTATAACTTAGGAAATAATTCGGGATGTCAACTATCGTTAGAATTTTAAATTAAAATTTAGCGGTGAAATACAATCCAACAGGCGATTACGTCGCGTATGAATTCAATATTGCAATGCTAAAAGGTTTCCACATAACCATCAGTATTGTGTTTTACGAATGGAAAGATCGCTACCAGATCACTAGTATCATTGCTTTCTGACCAAGAACATTGATCGAAGCATTTCTTGCAGAATATACAAAATATCAGCAGTTCTTTACCTATGACATTATTTGGGGCAAATATACTCTTCGTTTTCTCTTCGAATGGAAAAGCAAGAAATATACTTTATCCATCGTTGCGATGAATGCATTCAAAACACCAACAAAGGAATTAATTCCTATTTATTTAATTTCCATGAACTAATTTTCGTACTGAAATTTTTTGTTTCAATCCACATAAATTCGTAGACTGTTTCGGTTGGGTGAATTCCAATCTCGTTTAAGTGATGAAGCCACTGGAGATAGGGACATCCACACACGTACTAGCTCGGAAATGAATATCTGGTATTAAAAGAATCGGATGCTTTTAAATTTTTGACACGAGTAGGTATTCCGAATTGCAAATGGACTTAGTCGCTTCTTCTCATTGTTTGTAACCATAAATTTCATTGCCGTAAAATAAAGAGGATATTTGACAATGTTTAATGACCATGTCAATATTGTTAATTGTAAGGATAAAGAGGAGTGGGCCTAAATAACTTCCTTGGGGGACACAATATTCACGATTATCTAGGTAAGAAGTAATCCATTGCAAGAAAAGGGGCTCAAAACCTAAAAAGGATAGTTTAAAGACTATGAGGCTGTGAGAAATTTTGTCGAAAGCTTTGCTAAAGTCAGTGGAGACCATATCAACTTCATTCCCATTTTTTAAGGCTCTAAATTGAAAAAAAAGAAGAATTCTACTAGGTCTGTGGATCTGCTTTTTAAGAAACCATGCTGTGCTGGGGTAATTAAGGACCTGCAACTGAAACTAAGGAGTTCGAAAGTTTTTGGGATATATGAAAGTTTAGCAATTGGTCGATAGTTTTTCACGTCACCTTTTGGGCCTTTCTTGTGAATTGGTGTTATTAAAGATATTTTCCATATCTTGGGAAATGTTCCCTGAGATAAGGATAAATGAAAAATTTTTGATAGAGGATTTAAAAGAAAAGAAGAACATTTTTTTAGGAAAATGGCTGGAAGACCATCAGGGCCCGAAGTGAACTCATCATTAAGTTGAGAAAATTTGTTTTTAATTTACGAAGGAGCAATGCAATCAGGCAAGAATGGACCCAGCGAAAAATTCGGTAAATACTCAAAATAGGTCCAATCTGGTTTAAAAGCATCCTTGGAGAATGAGTCCTTGAAAAATGATCCAAAGTAATTAGCTATAGTGAGATTATCATTGGAGGTTTCATTATTAAATGACAAAGAGGATGGATACCCATCTGACTTTTTTTTTTGTAATTAACGAACTGAAAGAAGGATTTGGAATCGTTTATAAGGTTAGATTGCGTTTTATGTAAATATTGTTGGTAGAGAAAACCGTACAGTTCGTTGAATTGAAGATAAGCACCAAGTTACTTTGAGTAGTCAGTTGGGCACTGAGAGCGTAGGAAATATTGCACACATGCAACACCAAAATCAACAAAAAAGGGCAAACAGGTAAACAATATTGATTTTAACCCTTTTTTGGTGCGATCGCTTCTGAAAGAAAGGTTACATGCGGTCTCCACTAGCGATGAATCCAGAGCATGCTTTAAAGCATGCGTTCATTATCGCTAGTAGAGACCGCCATCGCAGCTATATTTTCATCGCTTGCGATAGAAAGTATGCTCTCATCGCATACCATCCATCGCTTGCTTTATCGCAAGGTAGGGTAGCCAGATATGTTTAGATGAAACTAGTACTGGAGTTTCAAAAACCCGGATTTTCCCGGACAAATTAGGATTGAAAAAAGAGTACAAAACAAGGACAGAATAAACACATTTATATTGTAAGAGGAAACAAAAAATTGTATTAACATTTAAATAAAAATAAATATTTAGTTTAAAAATCACATTTTTAAGTTACAAAACATCTTTGAGGTATCAAAAAAGGAACTTCATTTGTTTTTTTTTTTTAATAAATAGCCTTTACAGTGCTTGTTGTATTTTTCATTACATTTAATACTGTTAAGTATATCACTGTTGCTTTTTTGTTAAATTAATTCCTTTGTTAAAATAATTCCTTTGACGGAATCAGGTAACAGTTTGTTTCTATCTTTTGTCCACGTGAATTTAATAACGTTTTCTTTACAGCCGGGATCATCAAGCTTCTTCAAAATAGATTTAATTTTAAGTGGAACAAAATCGTTATCGATTCGCTCGTAAATATTATTGACAATATTTTGTAAAATTTCAACGGTTTCAATAATAGAAATGTCTTGTTTTTTCAAGTTTTTGAATATTGACGTTGAATGAGAGAATGAACCAAAAATAAATACGCCTCGCTTAAGTCGTCTTTAAAAAATGTTTGCAATATTTTAGGCGGATTCTCGTACATAAGTAAAAGACGTTCAACAGCAAGATAGAGAGAAAGCCATCTGGTTTTCGAATGATATAAGAAAGGCTTATATTCATTTTCAAGAAATTCAGAAAAATCTCGAAGTCTTTCCGTTCTGACTGTGTAGATAGAGAAATAGTTGTATATTTTTACAATTATGATATCGGCGTCAACTGGTAAAGTATCACATCCATGGTAGATCGCATTGACTAATGTGGTGGACATCCTATACCTATCATGTTTTGGTTGACCAAAGATTTTAACTTCGAATAGACATTGTTCGAACCTTTCCTTTGTCTTCCACCAAAATTGGTATTGCAATAATTGTCAGCGCAAAATCCACTTACTTTTGATAATAAGTTATTTTGTGTAAGAGCTTTAACAATAAGTTGGGGAGTTGTTCTATAATTTCTTTTCTCATATATTGGATCTGTTCGTTCACTTAATTTTAATGGGCCTCGGTTCATTTTTGAATAACCATTTAATTATAAGTAGCATAAAAGTAAATAGATACACAATGAGTAAAAGGAGTACAATCCCGGACAATTATCAAAAACTATCCCGGACCTCCCCCACACAGTGAAAAAAGAGTACATGTCCGGGAAAATACGGACGGATGGCAAGCCTATCGCAAGGAGAACTGTCATATTGTTCTGGCGTACCCAAATTTAATTTAACTGAGTTTGAGTTTTGCGTGCGAAGAAAGCTTTTGCTTAGGGTTTACGTTTTTCTAACAAAATTAAAAAAAAAATCTGATTTGAAATTGTCCATAGAACTCATTTATAGCCATTAAAATCATTCATTATACTAAAAAAATATGCGATGAAATGCCCAGCCACAAAAATCTGACAGTTCTTCTGCTCTCTGCTTTCTGCGTTGGCTATTGCGATTGCGATGGATTTATCGCTAGTGGAGACGGCGTGTTACACATCAAATTATGCCAGCACTAACACATGCGCTTACCGGCATACGATATGAAATTCCCATTTAATTATTAATAGTTCTCTCTTTCTTCTATGTCTTCTTAACCATAAGTCCATAACGCTTCTTAATATCGTGTTTTCTCGTGTATGTGAGACATAGCGGTACTCAAAATTGTTAAAACACATGTAGAGAGAAATGTGAATCGTACGATTTAATTTCTTGAGCTCACTGATTAAATATAAATACAAATGGTCGAATTTCGACCACAGGCGATACTAGTTTTATTAATTCGTTTAATAAAAGCTTTGAGTGAATAATTTCCTAAAAGAACTAAGTATAGAAATCCCTCTATAGTTGTCGGGTCACCTTTTTTAAAAATTACAGAGAAGACGTTGACCAAAAAACTATCTGGATGATTCTCCTCATCAAACGTTGTTTTGAAGGGATCTAAGACATGCTTCACGAACTTAGGAGTGGCATTTTTGTAAACCTCTTTATTATTGTTCATTTATTGTTGTTCATTTTCTTGAGTGCAGCAAGAAGTCTTAACTTTGTGAATGGAGTATCCAATTCCTCAATGAAGTATCCAATTCCTCAATGCAAAACTTAAAGACATCTGGAATAAGTGCGGTATCAAAAGTTTTTCAAAATGCAATGCCAATGTATATTAAAACTAATAGAAAGATACAGCTTGTTTATTGCGGCCACCTAAAATGCGCATATTCATCCAAAAAAATGTAGAGCCGCAACAGTTAGGAAAATCTAAAGCTATTTTTATCAGAAAAAGCCTTCATGAGTTTTGAAAAACGTATTTGCCTGTGGGTATAACACCGGCCGTAAGCACATACATATACATATCATTATTGGTTTCTCTTAAAAATTTTAACAACTTGAAGAATCTCCCTCTACTTTTTTTAACAAGATTTACTTATCATAATGATGCTAAGTTAATTTTGTACCGATTTTGGAAAACGTTAGTCGTTAAGTGGGGTCCTATTTACCTACGAAATTCATGAAGACACCAAGGTACCTAGAAGAAACTAACATTTCAGTCGTTCTATTTAACAATGGTGTGTTTCTGGATTCTCCAAAAATAAATATCCGTAGTAAGCTGATATGAAATAAATAAGTATATTCTATGTTCTATGTTGGGCGCCATTTAACTATATAAAATGGAATGCTTACAAACGTTTGAGGACGTTCTTTGCTGCCAAAGTTTCAATCCTATTTAATAACTTTGTTTCTTATGTTGATAACCAAATCACAGAATATTATAGTACCATTATTTGATTTGAACGCACGTTACATACGCAGAATTAAATGCTTAAAGAGTTACCAAGTTAGTTTTTCATTTAGATTATGGGTGTGTTGCTTGTCTTTCGAAATATTCATGAAGCCAACAACAGACTTTTCTTATTCATACAAATATAAGCTACAAAATCTCCAAATAATCAAATGATTTTTAAAATTTTTCGAAATCGTTGCCTGCGCCACGACGCCATACTATGTTCAGCTAAAATGTAAACAAATAAAAACTGATTTTTGTATTTAATTAAATAGAACATCCGCAAAATACATTCACACATATTGTAAAGTGCGTTCTTTCTACTTCTATACTCGCAGCACAGTCGGCGCAAAAAAACTTTTACTCAGATTTATTATTTTCATATATGTATACAGACCCGCACTAAATCCACACAAACAGATAAACATCCATATACTCGTTCACAAATAATGATAAATATGCACTGCAAAAGCCAAACACAATAAGAGTTTGTTCCGAAAATAAAATCAAAACTAATTGATTACCCCGGGCACAAGAGGTTGTTCTTGTTGGTTATTTCAATGCCCCTACTCAATATTATTATTTATCTGATCTTTTTCTCTGCGCTCGTTACTATCTGCCACTTTGACAGATGGAAACCCCACTGATGTCAAATGGTCCGTACAAATTGACTGTGTGCTGAAAGTCATGTCGCGGTCAGTCGAAGCCAGCCGCACAATAACTATCTGCGATAATATTTTGATATTGTTGTATCCCCATTTGTATCTTTCAGACATAACATTTATGTAGTTAAACAAACTGCAGCAATAGCCCCCAGATACTCTGCTCTACTTCTATCAGTGTCTGGGGGAGGCTCTCTGCTACTGGTCAGAGTACTCTTAACAAAAAGATGTCATCTTGTCGAGCAACAGCAGCAGTAGTAGAGCTCATCCCTCCCCACTAGTACGAGTATTCAACGAAGAATTAAAGTAACGACACAGCTTCGGGACGAGGTGCGGTTACGATGATGATGTCTGTGTGTAAAAATCTGAGCGACTAACATCATCAGTGGTTTTCAGGAGGCCCAAAGCCGAGATCATCCACCAACTCAATGGTTACGTACACACTAGCGAAATAAATCTCTTTTGTTCCATTAAGTGGACGGTCAATTATTCTATTAAAGTCCTGAACTAAAAATTATTATGCCGAGCTCTGTGTACAGCTTCTGGTGCTGCATGAGTCTGATGGTAGCAGATGATGTGTATCTATGAAATAAATAGACAATTGTCCAATCATAGATACTCATAGATGCACTCCGCACTCTTTTTTTTATTACAGACTTTCATACCCACATAAATCTGCCCATGATCATCGGTCCAAATTTTTCAGTGTTTAACTATCTGGATATGGACTTTCTGATTCCGAACGTCAGATTGATAAAATCGGGAAAGATCTACTTCTGCTTCCAATAATAATAATAAATAACAATATCCGAGGTGGTGCGGTGATTGTGGTTGGATCGGTGAGGAGGGTTTTATAGTTTTTCCTTTTGGGGCGTTGTTATGGAGTCCATCGCGCAAAATGATCGAACGATATAGAAATAGGAGGCTTTGTGCTGCAAGTCGATTGAGTAATCTGTGCGGTGAACTTGAAATTGATTAACTGGGACACAAAAGCTAGAGGGAGAAATGGTTTTTACGTTCTACGTTTTTCGTTTGTGTTTTTATTGTTTTATCATCTATAGCTCTATTTTTTTTTTTTTTTTAAACTATCAATTGAAAATGTTCGTAACAATATATTTTACGTTTTGATGATAATTGGAAATGATTGTTTTATTGAAACGATGTACGCTTGACACTTTGAGGTGTGAGGTATGTTTTTATTTTTTGTTGAAATACATTTTTAATGTGGGTTGGCGGTGAATATAGGAATCTGTCACCTTAGATGTGGAAAAAGATTGTACGTTACGTACCTACATGGATTGTGAGTGAGTGAAGAGGTCAATCTAATTGACTTTAGTTGTGTGGGCTCCTCATTAACCTACTATAGCTTGAGTGGTAATCTATTTATGGATGAAATTCGAGTACCTAACAAAACTCTCAAATGTAGACAATAAATCAATATTCATAAGAGACTTTTTCAAACGAGACATCCATTAAGATATCCCAAATAGGGGATTATTTTGAAAATCAATCCGACGAAAATACGAACGCAATCGGTGCTCTACTCCTACGTATGATGGTGCAGAATGAACTATACAAAGTCCAAGCAACTACGGTAGTCTCAATGATAAAGAAAAGACAGTTATATTGGGTAAACTTATTTGTTCATTATGTATATAAGAAACTACCTATCTTTCATTACATATAACGTTAATTCTATTTATTCTACAGCCAGACGTATCTCACTAAACTTTTTTTTAAAATCAAAGAAACCCGATATTATCTTTTTACAGGAAACAAACATCACAGCAAGAAACACCCTTAAACCGGAAGGCTACACATCCTATAGACAGGACAAGACATCTGAAGGCAGAGGAACTGCCATCCTCTTGAAATCGGACCTTAAAAGCGAGTACGTTAGGGTACCTGTACTGCGCTGCATGGAGACTACAGCCGTTGTGATCATTATGTCGGATAATGAGACTCTGCTTCTCGTCTCAGTTTACAACAAGTGTAACGCAACAAGATGTGACATCATACATGACCTCAATACCATCAACAATCTGGCTAGTCAATACACGTACTGTGTACTTGGAGGTGACTTCAATGCACGACACCCACTCTGGCTGGACACCAGGGAATCTACACAAGGAAAAGCAATTGTGGACTGGCTGCAAGACAACCCTGAGCTTCACTCATTGGTGGTTATATCACAACATAGGCCCACATTTCCAAGAACTCCGTCGTTGCTAGACTTCTTTTTAGTGACGTCCAATTTTACGAACATCCTTCCCGAGTTCCAAAACTTCACTTGTGTTGCACATGATAGTGACTCGGACCATCTGGCGGTTGAGATGAGAGTCAGATTGAATTACACGATTACAAGTGAACGTCGTATTCCCGAATTCCAAATCCAATACGAAAAACTGAACTGGATAAGATTCCGTTCAGAAGTTGAAGAACGCCTACCAGAAGTCTCCAGCGTCAACAATCTCAACAACAATGAGATCGATAACACCATTGCTCAATTTGAAACAGTTGTCAACAATGCTTTGGACAGGCAGAAAACACCCCGCACCAGCAGAGATAAATATGCAAACTTACCCCAACATATACAATTAATATATGCTCACCGGCAAAGACTCCGCAAAAGCCTCCAAAGAATATTCCACAGGACCTTTAACAGGGAAAGTGTCGAATACCGTCGGCTACACTCAGAACTTCAGTGCACTAACACAATGTTCAACCAGGCAATAAAACATCATCAGGAAAAGGATTTCAGGAAGAGACTCGAAGATATCAAACCTGGACCTGACACGTTTAAAAAGATCAATCTGATTGTTGGAAAAGCGAACTCAATTGCAGACACCATCCTTCAGGGACAAGAAGTTTCAACAACTTATGCAGAGAAAGCTGAAGCGTTTGCAAATCACTTTCATGATAGTTTCAAAGATCGCCCTCCCGTACACCTTCCTGACTTTATCGAAGATGTAGAAACTCGCTTTCAAGAGATATCAGCAACCACCGAAACCGTGACCCTGTTCAACGAGGAAAACCCATCATCGGAGCCGACGCTGACAGATGTTTTCACTTCTCCTGAAGAAGTAGCTGACATTATCTTCCCTGGAAATTCCAAAAAATCAGCAGGAAGCGACAAGATTTCTAATTACATGCTTAAAAAGTTAACAAATCTTGCTGTTCTTCTATTGACTATAATCTTCAATAACTGCCTGAACAACAGCTATTTCCCTGCAGCCTGGAAAACCGCAAAGTGGTCCCTGTCCCGAAGAAGAACAACCGCGCAAATGTGGAAGGATATCGGCCTATTTCTTTGCTCAGCTGCATGAGTAAGATACTGGAGGCATTGATATTGAAGAAACTCAACGTTTTCTGCAGAGAAAGAGATGTCATACCGGAGTTTCAGTATGGCTTTCGAAATAAACATTCTACCATACATCCATTACTGGGACTCCATTCTGATGTTACAATTGGACTCAACAAAAAGGAAACCACTGTAGCGTGTTTGCTGGACATCGAAAAAGCTTTCGACAGCGTTTGGATAAAAGGATTACTATTCAAACTCTCGGAACTTGGACTTGCTAATTACTTGGTAAGAATAATCAAAAATTTCATAACCCATAGACTTTTTTATGTACAGGTAGAAAAACATGTGTCATCAACCAAAGGAATTAACGCTGGAGTTCCTCAAGGATCAAAACTTGGACTGCTGTTCAATATTTATACTGCTGATCAACCAGCCAACATATCAGGTACAAAGACGAAGCTTTATGCAGACGACTCAATCACATACGCCACCGCTTTTTCACCAGAAATTGCTGCCAGGAGAGTGCAAGAGCACATTAAAAACCTATGCGAATACTATGTCAAATGGGGACTGAGGATAAACAGCGAAAAGACTGAACTCATCTGCTTCCGAACACCAGTGACTGTCATTCGAAGGCGAGCGTTTGCAACACGCTGTGATGCAATCAAAATAAAGCTCCCAGACAACACTGAAGTGACAGCCAAATCATCAACGAAGTACTTAGGAATCAACTTTTCCAATAAATTCAAATTCCAAAGGCATGCAGACTTGATGTTGAAGAGAGCCAACTATTCTCTGCACTTGATCCATCCGCTTCTCAAGAGGCGAAATGGACTAAGCAAGAAAACCAAGCTGCTTGTGTACAAACAACTTATCCGACCCGTTCTGACCTACGCCTTTCCCATCTGGTTTACTATTTCACCTACAGCAATGAAAAAGATGAAGGTTTTTGAAATAAAGATGCTCCGCATTTGCACTGGACTGTACCGTAACACACTGACGAAGAAATATATACCAACAAGGAATCTGTATAAAGAAGCAAAATTAATACCATTGGACAAGTATTTACTGCAGCTCTCCGAAAAAATCATCAGGAACCTGGAAGATCATCCTAACACAGAAGTGCAACAACTTCTCCAGCATGAACTAGAGCCTCGTGACAAGTATCTATACACTCGAGCCATCACTGACGATCAATTTGAAGACATCATCCATAACGACAACGCACCCTTTTACGAGAAGAACAACAATCAATACTACAGGGGATAAAACGCCCACTCATCAAAAATTATTATTTAGTTAATATTAAAAAAATCACGAATTAGATTAAGAAAACATTAATATGATATTGTAAGCAAATAGCATTATGTAAAGCCAAATGAAGAATGTTGGGCCCCTATTGTTGAGCCAACATGATTTAATTTAGTAATAAGTTAGTTTTAAGTCAAATTGTATATAAAACAAATTGAAAAATAAAATTCTTAATCTTGAATCTTGAACTATACAAAGAAGTAAGAACTATAACTTTAAATTTACGATAAGTACGAATTATCGTAGGTACTAAAGTTCTTCCAACTTTTTTTCTTGATTTTATAATTTAGCATTAAAGAAAACTTTTAATCCTAGCTCGATGGCAGTAAAAAGCCGTTTACTATATGTCTTGATCAGATGATGAATATTCATACATTTTTTTTTATCTTAAATATCTACCAATGATGAGAATCAACAAGAACAAACATATTGAGGGAATAACGCAATTACTTATTTCGATTCGACTAAGAAATTGAGTTTATATATATTTATTTATTGTAGCAAAAAATACTACTTACAATATTTTATATTTAAGAAAAAAAAAAAACAAGGGAAAACTGAAAATTGAAGGAAAAGCTACAAAAAACCTTGATTAAAATACAAATAAGTAAATCGAAAAGAAATGAATAGAGTAGATATGAAAAGGCGGTACCGCTCTCGACAGAAACCTCCCTGTACAGAAACAATAAATAAATAAGTAATAACAAAATTATATAAAATTATCAAGTATATAATACTTAAATTATTTTATATAATACTTAATAATTATACATAAATCAAACAAAAATTAAAAAAATAGAATTAAAGATAAATTAACAATATAACAAAAATGCATGACAAATAAACAAAAGATAATGATTTATTAACCAAACAAATAAATAACATATCGACTGATACATAAATTAATTAATTAATAAATAAATAAATACACATTAAATAAATAAATAAATATGTATTTATAATTAAGAAGCTGCCAATGTGTTTTCGGAAGAAATGCAAGAAAAGTTATATCGCTCATAGAGCCTAGAAACTCTTGTTGAGACTAATTCAATTACTGAAATCTGGTGAAATTCTTTATTCTGCCTCCGAACATGACAGCACAATTTTCCCAGGCTGGCGACCCAATATATAATTGCTCAAAAAACGCTTTTAAAAATCAACATTTTATTTTCATTGCTTTATTTTGTTTTAAGGTTTATAAATGGGTACATAACCTTGATTGTTGGTGCAATTTTTTTTAACAAATTCGGGAGTTTGGAGTCAAAAATTAAGGGACTTATCAAGGTGCACTCTAAGATATTAATCACTCTACCACCAATCGGTGTTAGTACTACTTATGTACAGATTATTGCTTGGTAAGAAACAAGCTTTTCTTTTTCTTGTTTAAAAAACAGCCTGAGTTTTTAAAGCATTTATTTTAATTTTTTACAGATTGCATGTTGTTTTCAATTAAATAACCAAAGTATTCATCAAAAAAGACTGAATAATTTGAATGAGATGTAATGGGAAACTTAGTCTTAAAAATTTGTGTAGCATATAATGTAATGTTGAGCGCTTTTTCTATATTATCAAGGAGTACCATACCAGTGCTTTTACCATACATAAAATTATTTTTTATGTAATTTGTAATTCTATGCACCTGATGAACTGAGCCTGGAAGTAACCGTGAATCTGGCGTTGGATTGCTGCTTTCTAAAACAGCTCTCAAGAGCTTAATTTCCTGGGAGCCGTTAGATGACAGGATCATGAAAGCTAGATTCCGGACTAGAGTACGCCGCGTCACCATCATACAGTGTTACGCCCCCACGGAGCTCTCCTCTGTCGAGGAGAAGGATGCCTTTTATAACCGACTGAGTGCTGCCTATGATAGTACACCACGTGGAGACATCATAATGGTAATGGGAGACTTGAATGCCAAGGTTGGCAATGACAATGATGGGCTCAAGCATGTTATGGGAAAGCATGGTGTTGGAAACCGGAACGACAATGGCGAACGTTTTGTCGATTTCTGTAACGCCAACCGCCTTGTTATAGGAGGAAGCATGTTTGAACACAAGACGTGCCACAAAATCAGTTGGGTGTCGACGGACAGACAAGCAACTTCCAACCAAATTGATCATTTCGCGATCAGTCGGCGATTTAGAAGCAGTCTCCAGGACGTCCGAAACAGAAGAGGTGCAGGAATGGGAATTGCCCGTGACCACCATCTGATGGTTGCTACCGTAAGATTACGAACAGCTGCAGTTCGGAGATCCCAAGGAAACACCCGAATGCCCAAGTTCAACACCGATAGACTCAAGGATCTCGCAGTCCGCCAACAACTAGGGGACCATCTTTCACAAGGATTGAGAACAATCAGTAGCACGGAACCCACCTCCATCGAAAACCATTAATTTGCTGTGAAAAATGTTTTCATATTAGGTGCTGAAAGTACCTATAGTCGGTCGGTCGCAAGGAGAAATAGTGCCTGGCTTTCCGAAGAAACTTGGGCCAGGATCGAAGAAAGAAAACAGCTCAAAGCTCGCATTGCAGCAACGCCAGCAGCAGGCAGAATCGAGCTAGAGTCTGCGTACGGCATGAAGATGAGAGAAGTTCACCGTAGCGTGCGACGTGACAAGCGTAACTATATCAACGCATTGGCAACAGAAGCAGAAGAGGCCGCAAGTAGGTGCGACAGTAGGACCGTCTACAGAATTACCAAAGAGCTAACTGGTGTCCAAAGCTCTAAACAACACCTGGTAAAGGGCATAGACGGATCACTGCTAGTTTCGGATGAGGACCAGATCAAAAGGTGGAAGGAACACTTTTCTGCGGTTCTAAATCGCGTTTTTACCAGCGAAGTCAACCTAACACCCAATGAGCCGTCCGTAGTAACAAATTCCCGAATACGCACTGTACCCCCCAGTAGAGAAGAAATTTTAACCGCAATCAAAGCACTGAAGAACAACAAAGCGGTTGGACTTGACGGTATTCCCGCAGAGCTCTTACGAGCAGCGCCAACAACATCGTCTGAGCTCCTGCACCCACTCATAGAAAGAGCTTGGGAAACAGAAAGTTTTCCTGAGGAATGGAAAAAGGGGATGATTGTCAAGCTTCCAAAGAAAGGAGACCTTACGCAGTGCGAAAACTGGAGGGGAATCTGCGTGCTGCCTGCTGTAGCGAAGGTTATAGCAAAAATCGTCCTAGGTCGAATAAAAGCCCACCTAGAAGACACGCTTGACGCCGAACAGGCAGGTTTCCGCACTGGATCTTCCTGCGTGGATCACATCAACACCTTGCGGAT
Organism: Chrysotoxum bicinctum; assembly: GCA_911387755.1. Taxonomy (NCBI): domain Eukaryota; kingdom Metazoa; phylum Arthropoda; class Insecta; order Diptera; family Syrphidae; genus Chrysotoxum; species Chrysotoxum bicinctum. The sequence goes on from OU426988.1 coordinate 162,607,783, forward strand.
CATCATCGAACAGTGCGTTGAATATCGATCACCACTTCACCTGCTGTTCATCGATTTCGAAAAGGCGTTTGACAGTGTCAATAGAGAATTTATTTGGCTTGCCTTGCGCAGGAGGGGCATTCCGGATAAATTAATCGCTATAATCAAGGCTACATATGAAGGATCCAAATGTCACGTTCTGCATAAGGGAAGGTTGTCAGAGGAGTTTGAAATCCAAAGTGGCGTTAGACAAGATTGTATACTGTCACCAATACTGTTCCTGTGATGTGCTGCATGTAGCCTTGTCGACTTTAAATGGAGGAATTCAGTGGAATCTGCTATCACACCTGAAACATCTAGACTACGCGGATGACGTGTGCTTACTCTCTCATAGGATCATGGATCTCCATCAAATGACAACAAGGGTGGAGAGAGAAGCCGAAACCGTCGGGCTTAATATCAATACGGCAAAAACTAAAAGGATCAGCCTTGGAACTTCCTCATCTACTCAAATAGATATTTCTGGACAACCAGTAGAGACGGTAGAGAGTTTTCAATACCTTGGGAGTATTGTCTCTACTGATGGCGGGACCGAACTAGACATAACCAGCCGAATCGGGAAAGCAAAGGCTGCGTTCGGAATGCTGTCCAAAATATGGAGAAACAACTCTATAAGCCTAAAGACCAAGCTACGACTGTTCCGCTCCAATGTAGAATCCGTGCTTCTTTATGGATGAAGTACATGGAAAGTAACACCCACCGTCACAAGAAAGCTGCAAACGTTCGTAAATAGATGTCTGCGAAACATCTTGCGGATTTTCTGGCATAACCGTATCTCCAATGATGAACTTCATGCGAGGACAGGTACAGGTCAGGAAACCATCGACTCTATAATACGAAAACGTAAGTGGCAGTGGATTGGACATACGCTTCGAAAAGGCCACGAGTGCATTGCGAGTCAAGCGATGCAATGGAACCCTCTCACGCAGCGAGGCAGAGGAGTGGGCCGACCCAGAAGTACTTGGCGAAGAACGGTCGAAGAGGAATCAGCACAACTAGGGAAGAGTTGGAGAGAGCTGAGGTACATCTCCAGAAACCGTACACGATGGCGCGTAGGAGTAGTGGAGGCCCTATGCCCCGCAAGGGGAACCACACGGACGTAATAGGTCCGAGGACCTAAGGTGGGTGAGGTGATGAACTGAGCTGCTGAAGGCTCTAAATGCAAATTACTCGGGCGGAAGAGTATCAAATCTATCCACATGCGATATTCATTTTATTTTTTAATATTTATTGAAAATATTTAACTGTGGAACTTAGGTCTATAATTGCTGTAAACTGCTGATTTTCAGGTTTCAAAAGAGGTATAACTTTTGCCGTTTTCTATTATGTGCTTCATTTTGGAAGATTTTTAAGATAACATTTTTTAATACCATCTGATTTTTAAGAAGAAGAACAGTTTTGATATCTTCAAAGGTGAACTCATCATGGGGTATGTTGTAATAAAATTTTTGATAAAATATAAAGAAAACAATCAATGACAGACTCTCATGAACTTGCTGTTATTCTTAAGATGCTTAGAATTTTAAAAATGGAAATTTTTAATCGCATTTATCTCAAAACAACAAATTTTAAGTTATGAGAGTCTTGTAGAAAATACGCGGTATATTTATATCTGTATTGCACAAATAAAAATTAATGAAAGTTAATTATTATTAAATATTAAAATCAGATGTATCATTTTTGAGAAAATCTAAAACAAACATTTTTTTTCTGAGGAAAGTATTCCATAAAAACCATATTTTGAAAAAAATTCGCAACCATTTTCTAGCTTTTATTAAATGAAATTTAGATTTATTTATTTCATAGCGGTGTACATATACGTGAGACAAAGTCTTTTTAATACCTTAAAAATTTCACTTTTAAGTTATTTAAATTTGAGGTTATTTTTTTTAAGTTTTTTTTTACAATACTAAGATTAAAATTACATATAATAAGTTAAAAAAATTAAGATTTGAGACAATATTACTTTCGAGTAACTATTTTACAATGTTTAATTCAAATTACTAAAGATTTCTCTTTAAATAAATTGTGATATTCCTGTTAGCTGTGGTATCGCTAATGGAAAGAATTTAGAACCAGGAATTTTCTGCACTTTTTCACGACAAGTGATACTCTTGGAAAATTTGTCACTTCCGCGCAAAAGCACTACACCCATGAAAAACACTTTTGCAGCGGCTAAAAGTCGAACCCCAGGCACTCGATAAATTTAGATTGGTGCTTATACTAGTTGAAATAAACACCTTCCTTTGCTATGCCAATCAAGCTTTTGGCTATCAATTTTTTGAAGAATTCGAAGTTGTTCAGCGGTTATTTTTCAAAAGAATTTTTAGACTGCTAATGGAAACACCAACTTATGCGAGTGTCACAAATATATTTAAAAAACTTAAAAGCCAGTGCAGATTACATTATTAGGGCAATGCAAAGGTCCACGCACCATTTGCAACAACTTATAATGAAAAAAATATGCGCTTCAATAAAGACTAACACCGTTTAAAAAATGGACAGATATATTGCTATCACCTACGGGTTAGATTTGGATTTGTCCATGGAGTCAATTGATAACTGACGCAATGAGTTCTACAATTGTATTGCAAAAGTAGATAAAAGTTAATGAATATGAAAGGGAACAATTTGGTATCATGACAGAAGGTCGTAGATTTTGTGTACCTATAAAATTTTTGTTTTGCAATAACTAAAGATTTGGCTGGATTTTGCGTAAGGCCATTACACAACGAGCAATTACGAATCCATTTCAAATCTTCAATTATTCTAAAAGTTAGATTTTTACATAATTTGAAAGTTGGCGAAATATAAAGTTGGATATGATCAGAGATGTAACATTTATAAACATGCAGAACAAACTAGGACCTATTATGGAACCGTGTGGGATGCTAATAAGCAATCTGTTTGAATCAAAAGAATTCTTTCAAACTTTAGCTTTTTGAATTCCATGACCCAAATAGTCTTGGATAAGACGAACTTTTTGATTTCTTCTTAAGTTTTTAGATTAGATTTTGAGATAAAAAATTTTATCTAAGATTTCAAAAAAAAAATGTATTTTTGGTTTAAAAAGAAAAATTTCGGGAGAAAAATTTTAAAATGCTATCTACAAGGTTTTAAGGAAATCGGCGCTGCATTTTGAGCTGTAGTCAAAATGAAAGACAGGCTTACTAGCGAAACTCACTTTGTCGTCTTCTCTATCGTTGTGATGTCGAGTCTGATCTAAATCTCGAGTAAAGTTTCTGTTGATGAATGTAGATATAACTTGCCATAACGTATGTACCTTAATTTTTGTATAATCCCGTAAAAAATTTAAACAAGAACTATTTGACAAGAAAGTAGAAAATTAAAACAAAAAAATTTAGAGATGATCTACCTACATATATACAAAATTAATTTATAAAAATATCACTACAACGATTTTTAAATATATTTGGGGTGAATTCCAATTTATTGAAAATATAAGACGAAATTATTATGTAATATATCTAAGAGCTATTTTATCAGTGATTCTAGTAATTTAAAGAACACGAAAATAATTTATTCGAGTGAAAATCAATTGGATATTATTATACATATGTACGAGTATATTTAATATTATTTATAAAGTTTTTAAAAAACTTGTGAACATAATGAACATAAATATAAATAATGAACTTACTTTAATCTATATTCATCGAAATCACATTCACTGGATTTTTAGACTCTTCAAAAGCATAATTTCAAATTTATTTTGAGATTCTTTTGACTAGTTTCTCATTTTCAAATGTTTCTTACCTGCTTCTACTGAATAATTGGTAAGGATAAATTCTATTTCAAGGAATCAGCAGATAATTTACTACTATCGAGTATAGCCGACTCAATTCAACACAGGCAGTTCCTGTTCTGGTTCAATTGAATGGATAATAATCGACTCAGCAAAATTAGGAACAACCTATAGGCGGTTGTATTGACGAATTCTAATATAAATAAAAAGACAAATTTGGTGGTGTAACACCTCGAAGACAACCAGGTCCTAGTGACTTTCAACTCTCAAGCATTCCTGTGTGCATGTTACCAGGAATGGAACGGCCAAAGAGCAGCACTTTTCATGAAAAGAGATACACTTAGATGATTTTTCAATTCCTCGCAAGAGTCAGTACACCCCTGAAAAAATTAAGACGTAATAAATCAAATATCTGGATTTTTTAATAATTTCGTTTTGGCCCAAAAAACAAAAAATGATAACAAAAATAATTCAGGTTAAATTTATTTATAAAACTACTCGTTATAGTTATAAATCAAAATTATTTCTACCACCCTTTTAAAACTTTTTTTCAAATCCTTTATCGAAGAATAAATTCAAACACTATATCCGCCTTGTGTTTTATAAACGACGCAACCATTAATTATTGGAGACATTATTTGCCATTAAGGCCAACAACACTCAAATAAAATTTTATCAACCAAACATAAAAAAAGAACAAAAAAGACGAATCCAGTAATAATAGACCTAAATATCATAAAGCTTCCTCAGTTTTCAGTTAGATTATGATGAATTTTTGATAATATTTCCTGCCCACGACACTTTTACGGTTCTTCCAAAAAATTATTTATTTCTCATTCGAACATTTCTTTCCCATCACTAATTTCCTTTGAAGGAACTCAAATAAATCACACTCTAAATATTCTGAATCTTGTTGTGTTTTTTTTTTTATTCCACAATCGTTACTGGCACGGATTTACTACAAAAAACACCCGGGGCTTCTTGGAATATGGGCCCATGCAAAACATAGAAAATGAAAAGATCGATAGATGTACCTCATAGCCAACTTGTTTTATTTAATATAAGCATCTACCCGTCCCAATTGGTAATAGAAATGTTAGTTCTTGTTGATTCTCATTCTTTTTAAACATGTAATTTCTCGATTAGTTTTTGATAGATATCACTTATACGAAAATTGATCACACTAGAGATTTCGATTAATTTGGTTTAAAATTTTATTTTTCAAAAAATATTGCTTATTAACAAAATAGTTACTCTCTCATAGGGTCATGGATCTCAATCAAATGACAACCATGGTAGAGAGAGAAGGTGAATTCGTTGGGGCAAACACAAAAAGGATCAGTCTAGGAACATTTTATTCTAGTTTTCTGGGTAATAGGTAGAGGATGTTGAACATCTTTGGTAGAACCGAACTCGATATAAGCATTCGAATTGGGATAGCAGAGGCCTACGTTCGGAATGCTGTCCACAATATAGAGAAATACATTTATAAGCTGAAAGATCAATCTGCCACTATTTCGTTCTTCTACACGGATAAAGCAATTGGAAGATCACATCCGCTGTCACAATAAAGCTACATTTTTATGATTGGGAAGTCTTACGATGCAATGGAAACGGCTTGAATCTCAAGACAGACATGTAAACCGAGAGAAAAGTACTTGGTGAAAAGCTGACTAATAGGAATCCGCACAACTGGGGAAGAGTTGAAGAGAGCTGAACTACATCTCCAGAAACCATACATCGTGTATCCCCTTCGAAGTCCCTTAGGAGTAATGGAGGCCCTATTTTTAAAAAGCCAAAGTAGAGATACAAGATTGGTGGACTTGAGTTGTGCCGGGCGTATCGTAATGGAGTTCTTACAGAAAAACGCTCAGCAACATCCCAATATTTCTCTCATCACCCTAGGGCATCCCTAAATAGACGTCAGTTATGAAATTTTTTTATAAAATTGGTATTGGTACCTTAAGGATTGCACCATTGTACCATTGGTACAGGATATTGAGGGTAACACTCTCAATGGAACATTTCTTTCTGTTCCGTTGTCAGCCACAACTCCCATCGCTCGCTCAATGGCGAACCCTTCCTTCCATTTATGATTCAGAGCAACCGTGACGGTTTGGATTTTTCACAGTAGATAGTGCCGATGTTGTCGAAAGTTTGCTGCTTATAAAGTCAAAGGCCACCCTGCTTTTTGTGTATGATTATACCAATTGTGATGAATTACATTATTTTGCTTTTAATATGCAGAATATTGATGCCTGGAGTTAATCCAGATATATGGAAGTTGGCAAAATCCATATCACTTTTCAAAAACACAAAAAGAGATGATCTAAGACATATTTTCCTGTTGCCGTTTTTGCCTGAAGTTTTTAAAAGGATACTGCATAGACAAATCAATATTTATCTGATGGCCAACTCAAAGATAACCCCAAAACAATGAGATTTTTGTAAGAGACGCAGTTGCATCACAGCACTCTTAAAAATGTTACTGATATGATTAAAGTTAATACAATCACTGTATAAAGATTAAAATACTGTCAATCACGTTAATCATGAAGGAAGCTTATGTAACACTCCAATTTTTAATTTGAAGCAACTAAATTATCTATTTTTGTACAATGTAGAGATAGTCCGACTTTTCTGCAGAATGTTAATGGTGTCCCTCAGGGTTCCATTCTTGGCCCTATTTTGTTTTAAGTTTATGCTAAATCAACTTCCAACTTTGATTTCCAAACTGTTCCGTCCATATGTACACAGATGATATTCATCTGGAATTACGTAAGTTGCCCAATTGTGCTAACTGAGCATGGAACTTTATGTGTCATTGAAGATTTAGACAAAGTGGTAAATTGGTCTGAGTCAATGGTAGACCCTGAAAAATTAATTCAAAATCTCGTTACATATATCGATTTGATTTGTAGCACCGCTCCAATAGAATGCTTTGGGACAGAAGAAACTCTCGGGGTGACCCTTAACTGCTTTTTGACTTGGTTTTGATCATATTGATGATTTATCCATGAGGGTAAAGTATATGACGTACTCTGTATTTTATTGGTATCTCTAGCAAAAACATTGGTAATTCCTTTCTAGATATAAGAATGCGGAATTTTTGGCCCTAACATTTTGTTTAAGAGATCTCGTGGGGACAATTTCAAACCGTTTATGGAGTTTGAGTTGTAGTCGAACAGACCCAATTGCGTTACCCACTTTTTTCGATTTCCACATTTCTTTTATGCCTAAAGCCTAGTACTCACCTAGCGTGAAATGAAAAATAAATACGTTCCAAATTACACGCGGAGAATAAAAATGAAAATAGAATAAGCTTTTCCACGTGAATTTTTGATACTCACCTGAAATACTGAATACTTTCATTAAGTAAACTCTCGAGAGCAGTATCAAAAAATTCGTTATCCATTCTTTACTTCTGTTTATAAATTTTGAATTTTTTATTTTGAAACAAAATATTTAAATTAACTGACAAATGTCACAGTTTTCCACGCTGCCTTAAACTTTTTCCTGATGGTTGTACATTGAAAAATGAAAATTTGGCGTGAAAAAAGTTGTGAAACATAATTGTTTTTCCAATCCACATTTTGGTACTCACCTCTCTTTGGGGATTTCATGCGAGTGAACCAGTCGCCACATTTATATGAAATTTTCATTTTTACTTGAACTGAGTACTAGGCTTAAGTTGTTATTTATGATTTACATTTGAGCTTCTTAAGTTGAAAATATAAAAGTAGTAAATTTATTGGTTTATTAATTATAAAAAAATACCAACAAATGTACTCTTTACATAAAGGTAGATTTAAAATTTCTTTTAAATTGAAAACATTGAAAACATGCAAATCAAAATAATTTTATTAAAAAATCCCATTTTTTCAGCCGAGATTTTTTGGTTCAAAATCCGGCCGCCTTAATTAAAAACCTCATAAACTCAAATGTTGCATGTGACAATTATGTTTGATATAATATCAACATAATTTCTTGAAAGAATGTTTTATAACTTTTACAACAAAGCATAGTTCACACAAAACGGTGAGCTTTTTTTTTGTTAATAAAATAGTTGTGTGTCCTTATACGAGTATGTGTGTATCCATTTATTGGATAATGCGCCACAACGGAAACGGTATATTCTTCTAAGAAACATCAAACAGATGTGCACGCAATAAAACACCAAATCTGCCAAGTCACGAAGAACGAAACAGAAACTTTTGTGATCATTAAAAATCAACTTTCATCCGAGAAATATAACATACATACATATACTATAAGTGTATACATATGTACATTTCGGCTAATTTACGAGAAATCCGAAGGATTTTTACAACAACAAAAACAAAATATCTAAAAACTAGACCGACTATAGGCATCAGAAAGTCCCACGAAACGGTGTAGATCTAATTAGGAACATAAAGAACCACCGATCTTTTATTATAGAAATAGAATGTCCCCAAAAATTTTAAAAATACAAAAATAAACGAAAATGAAGAGTATATTCTGGAAGACCATTAATAAATGGATCCCTGACCCAAAAAGTTCCATTAAATGCAGTTTTAGAAAGGCTTAAAACAGTGTTGCCAAAGAGGTGATTTTGAAAATAATTATAAATATTAATCAGAAAGGGATGTTTTACTTTGAAAAGATTTATTTAATTAATTTGACACAGAAAAATATGATTTACGATGTGTCTGAATGTAGAATGAATTTAAGCATGTTGTTTATGTGAATGTCTTGAGAGCTAATAAATGTGACATCCAAGAAGAACGATGAAAAATACGGGCATGTGGCAGCTGAGAAGTGTTGATTTATACTTCAAATAAGTTTTATAAGTTAGTAGATTTGGAATCAGCTATTATCATAAGGCACATTCCTTGCAACAGTGGCGAAAGTGAAAAGTTTGGAAAATTCTACCGGTCAAATTTCTGTCAAATTGCCAAAATTCTTTATTCATCGGCACATGTTAGAAAGATTTGTTCATATTCTGCCATTAGCAAAGAGGCAATGAGTTATAGCTTTAAGGGGCCATTCACACGCACATTGAGACATTCAAAAGAAATACACTAAATGTCTATTCTCATCAGAGCGAGATTTAAAACACTTATAAGACTGAATTCTTTACAAAAACCAGATAAAATGGTAGAAAACTAATTCAAATTAATGTGAATATTTTAAAAGTTGCGGTTTAAGCCTAGTACTCAGTTCAAGTGAAAATGAAAATTTCATATAAAAGTGACTGCTGGTTCACTGGCATGAAATCCGCAACGAGAGGTGAGTACTAAAATGTGGATTGGAAAAACAAATATGTTCCACAGCTTTTTCCACGCTATGATTTTCATTTCTCAATGTACAACCATCAGGAAAAAGTTTAAGGCAACGTGGAAAACTGTGACATTTGTCAGTTGATTTGAATATTTTGTTTCAAAACAAAAAACTGAAAATTTATAAACAGAAAGAACGAATCAGTTTAAAAATAATTGTTTTTTTTTTCATTCAAAGTGAGTATCAAAAATTCACGTGGAAAAGTTTATTCTATTTTCATTTTTATTCTCCGCGTGTAATTTGGAACTTATTTATTTTTCATTTCACGCTAGGTGAGTACTAGGCTTTAATTGCTAAATTAAGAGAAAATAAATTATATTCACGTTCCACTTACCATCCATACTGCATTAAATGAATTTTTCGTGCCACTTACCTCTTGGTGATTGGTCATTAAAAGGTATATGTGAACGAAATGTCAAAATTGATGAATGGTCTACATCATCTGTCACTCTCATGTTAATAGTCCTTAGATTTTATCAAGAATAACGAAGCGTAACACTAAAAATAACTCGTACATAGATTGCTTGAACATCCTATGTGAATCCTAGTGTTTGAGACAGTCACTACAACGGAACTATAGAGTTTGAAGATCGCCAAATTCCAAAGACATTTTGTTTTTATATTTTGCGTCCACTAAAGGGATTATGCCATGACTACCCTTTATATTTTTAAGCACAGTGCGAGTGTTTAGGAAAGTTGAAGAGGAGTTGAAGAGGATTAATGAACATTGGTTTTGAATGTGTAAAAATTGCATTCCACATTTGTGTAGTACGGCTAAAGAAAGAATCTCTGAGTTTAATAGTACGTCAGAAGACTAATCTAATAGGTATTAACTGAAGTACGAATAATACGATTGAATTTTCTATTGTATTAGGAAGGATTCCAACTGAAACTATTCACTAGAACACTGCTTATAAAAATAAGGGTTGAATAAAAAATATGACTAGAAACATTGCGGTGCTCGAGAGATGCAAATGTTTCTGTAATAGTTATATCACCCTTCATTTATAAGCCCTTTTTTGGATTCTATCTCAGAGACTCACGTAGGTTATCTCTCACGTAGGTTATCGCATCTGTCTGTCCAAATATGGGAATTTTACTCAAGCTTTGGACGAAGATCAAAAGTGGTGAAAAATTTCTTGCAACTTCGAAGGAAACCTAAACACTTAGCAGCATTTTTGGCGACGTCGAATATGTATTCATTTCTCATAAGATATTCTGTCAACATATCTAAGTTCTATTCATGGATAGCGGCATGGGGTGGGTTCCGCTTTAACAACAGCATTGGGCTTTTGAGGTATTAAATTCTACGTGGGTTTTGGTTTCCCATTTGAAAGCTTGACAAGTCTGATCTCAAGGCCTTAATGATCTTTTCATATGCTCCCGTTCTAATTTCACATCCAAAGAACAAGGACTTGGATCTGGAAACAAATGTTAGAAGCTGAGAGTTCTGTCGTCACTAAAACAATTTAATAGATTAGAAGTTTCAGACAAAAGATCATTTATGAATATATGGCATACCAGCATTTATTTTATGAATAAAAGACTTAAGATCTTCCAACACAGCTTGTATTGAGCGGTTCAAAAGGTAGTTCCTAATCCAATGAAGAAGAGATTCATCAACACCAAATAAACGCATTTTTGATCGTCGAAATGTTTCTTGCCTCACCCTTTTTTAGCCTCCCCTTAAACAATTTAACCGTAATACTCGCACTTCTAGGAATGCCCATCAGTTTACCCTTGAGCCCAACTTCGGCCGTACTGTGAAGTACAGAGATTCGTTCTTCAGCCGTACTACGCGAATGCGGAATTCCTTGCCACGCTCTGTCTTTCCCAGTCATTGCAATGTTCAAGAATTCACAACCAATGTACACCGACACCTCCTTTCTAATCCTTCCCTTTTTTCTTAATGCTCACACTGTGTCTCTGGCATATTAAGGGTATACAAAAAACCCCTTGAGTGTGCGCCGATTATAAAAACAAAGACCGCTTGATAACAAACTCCACCAAATGCTTCTGAAATATGAAGTGAAATAATCTTACTTTCTCCAAAACGATATAAAGATTTGTGCCACTATAATCGGTGAGATAAACCATCAGATCGCCAGTATTGTTACGAAATGCATATTGGCGGCCATTGAGAAGCTTTCGTTCTTCAAGATATTCCTCCAGCTGAACATAGCTCAAAGGGAAAGAAAATTCGACATTTTTAGGAACAGTAGGGTAGGACAGATGGAAAAGTCTACTCAGTGATTTTGCGAGAGCTGGAGAACACCTCTTCAGAACAATGGGAGGTATACTATACGGGCTGTCAGATTTGTGTATATCGATATTTTTCAGTACTCTAGCAGCTGTACGAGTGCCATAGTAGATTTGTTCCATAAAATCGTTTACGCTAGCGAGTACATGAGGATTCATAACGTTTCCTGAAAGCGTCTTATTGACAATGCTAAAAACACAAGTCAGCTTAAAGATATACATACAACAACTAAACATTTAAAAACCTAGTCGCGACGTAGGGCATATTTTCGATTAACATTGATCCCTTTTAGCAGCATATTTGAGTAAAAAGCCAATGCATTTAAAATCTTGTCGTAGGAATAGTTTTTTAATGCAACTTCACCTATCTTAAAACAATCCAGTTCTTTGTTCGTTAAAAAAACAACATTCTTATTTCAAAATTCAATTAAAAGTTGACTCACGATCCAAATGATCGAATAATTTAGTTTGAATTCATCATGAATTTATCACAGAGCACTAGCTATTCCAATCAGCGTCAGCCTCTCATTTCACATCACGTATTTTTGTTATAATAAAACCAAATCCTGATATCTACTGCTACTCAACTCATGTGCGCATAAGCAAAACGCATTAATAGCGAAACACCATCATCACAATATGTGAAACTAAATGTGATGCATTCTCGTCAGAAAACAAACCAGTAATTTATCGCCATCTCTAAATTACTTACAACATTTGTGTATCTTTTGCTAATCGACCATTGACATCGAATAGGCCACCGAACTTCACATAAGAGCCGACATTATCTCACTTTTACAATCATATCCTTTGTTGAATCATGATGGCAGCGGAGTTGCGCGTCAGCGCCGCAATACGATCTCTCCTTTAATTGAGTTTATATGTACATATACATTTTTCCTTCAACGCCAAGAACGGGAACTATAACAAGTTGGGTGATTTTATGTGAGTAGTTCTCATGAAACCATTTCCATAAAAAAAATATCCCTTTTTGCTTTTATTTTCGAAACTGAATCAAATTTTACGATTCGACATCGGCACTTACCATTTAACGACTCTTCAAATGGCTATCAAAACCGTTTGGCTTTCGACCTGTCAAACTTCAGACCGATAAATCATTGAAACAAAAAGCAACAACACTTAAGACTACCTTTGCTTCGGATATAACAGCGACTGTCAATGCGCAATCGATTTCGAGGCAGAATGCCAAAATTAATTTCGAAATTCGAACATGGCTGTTATGCTCACAATCAAGAGAACATGAAAAATTATGCAAATAAATAAAATTCTTATAGAAGCTTAAAACAGGCACGCACGGTGCGGAGCGGCGGCAATGGCGACGCAAATTGGTATGCGAAACATCACTGACGGATTGAGGGTATACAAGTTTTTTTTTTTTTGGCTTATTCACTTGTCAAATTTGATGAAATAAATTCAGTCCACGAGCATGAAAATGACACTTCTTTTCTTCTTTTATTTTTGTTGGTTTATGTCATCATAAAAAATGGAAGACAAATTGGGCATTATTTTAAGCTTTTTGTTTACAAATGTTTCATTTCTACAAAACTTGTAAGTTACCCCGAGAGTACACCAAAAAAATCTGACCTGAAAAGTGACAGAATGACGTGCCTGCACAATTCTGACATTTAACAAGCTGGTGGTGATTTTTCTTTACTTAAACCTACTGGAAGAAAAAAATGTTGTGAAAAACACGAGTGTTGATGTTGTTTGCCTATTTTTTGGCACCTGTTCCGTTTTCACAATTGGGGGGCGTCGGCGTCGCATCGTCGGTCGGACTAACGATGAATGGAAATTGCTTGTCGGACTAAATTTTTTGTTTTTTCGAAAATAAATAAATAAACATCCGGCTGGTGTTCTCCCGTAAGCCAAAATACAAAATAAATATTCGTATCCTCTTTAAAAACCAACAAAAATAATTCTTTCTTTTTTTGTTTCTACAAGAATTTTTTTATGGAGAAATTTAAGAATGAGATTTTGGGATTTTTGTATAATAATTCAGTTGAAATGTCATCAGGGATTTTGTGTGGGATTATCCTATATGTGGTAGAAATATTTTTCATCCATTAATTACCTAATGGGACATTAAAAGAAAAAAAAAAATAATTTCTATTGACACAGATTTGCTTGTGTGTTTTGTTTTGGATTTTTTTGTGATAATGTAACATCGAATAAGTCTTAAACGTAGATACGACATCAGAATCAAAAGCTGCCGTTATTTGTCACAAAACAACATAATATACCTATTTGTTAAAATAATTAAGGTTTTTAAGAAAGATGGCGTGAGATAGATTTACAAAGGCGAAGATAAATGTGTTTCTACAGAATAAAAAGTACTTTTCATATAAAACGTTCAGACATGGGAGAAAGTGCTTTGTGAGCAAAGGATTAGACTTAATCAAAATTAAAGTCGTTTGTTTAACTTCCCAATAAGATATAATACGAGTAAGTGAAAAATCAAGTTAGCCATTTAAATAGTCTTTATAGATAAACATAGGTTGTTTCAGAAACTTTCTGAATACTTTTTAACAAAATAAAATATAATTGTATACATTTGAAGGGCTATTCAATTGGCACTATTGGTTTTTGTTAGCTTATGGTGGCCATCTTGTTTTGGTGACATTTGTCAAATCTGTTGTTTATTATTCAGTTAATGAGGACGAATCACAATCGCCAGTAACACGATTGAACAGCACATCAAAATGATAAAATTTTACTATCAAAATGAGTTTTGCGCGTTGTATCTATTTGCTGATATAGACGTGGTGGCCCTTCACCGTCGACTTACCAATGAGAATATCGCCGAGGTCCATGAAAGTGTACAGTAGAACCCAACTTGGCGAATTTTGGGCTAACACATGATCGAACTGTCGCCGGAGCTCAAAGTTAATGACCATAGATAACGCCATTTGTTAACTGACTTTGCTTCAGAGCGTTTGGAAGAGGACCCCCATTTTTGACGAAAAATCATCCTTAGCGACGAGGCCCATTTTTTATGAATGGTTGTGTTGGTGTCAACTTCCAACTGCTCGACAGCCCAATTCGTGTACACACATCCTTGTCTATTGTCATTAACTCTGAGCTCCTGGAGTCAGTTGAAGTTTGTACGTGTGTACGCCCAAGTCAGGATGCTAAATTTGGTAAGTTGTGATCTGCGAAAGGCAAAGATCTTGTGCGTGGCTCAGAATTGGCTGCTTCGGATTTTCCTGCACACTCTCACGGACAGCGGCGATATTTTCGACTAATTATATGTGTTTCGTTAACTTACTGGTATTGGCGGATTGCTCACTGAACCGGTTGACTCGAATTTATCAAAAACGTTGTCAATAATAATGGGCAAAACGAACGAAATGTTGAAATAACAGAAGACCCACTTCACTTTGTTAAAACAATTTAATCATTTGCACTGTTTTTGAACGCTATAATTTTCCATATTGATTTGACAAGGCTGACTCTATTACTGACAAATGAAGCTTGAACAATATGGCAATAATTACCATCGCTTAAACATGGAAGTTGTGTAGAAATATGTGTAAATTTTGAATCGCAAAACACTTGCGAGTTGTAAGTATGACCATTAACGTAGAATAAAATGATGATGATTATAAAAGCGGTTGTAAGGTACTCTCTTTTGATAACCGACGATCAACAGCGATTTAAAACTTTTACATCTGTCAACATACCTATTATTCTAATTAAAAACTTAAAATGTTCAGGTTTACTCTACAAATTTGACAAACACAAACCATTTCATCCGTTTCTTTTGAACCTTTGTTAAAAGGGGGTTTGACCTTTCACTATACACTTAAAATGATAACACACAGTCCAAGCGTTAAGAATATAGAAAAAGATTTTTAAGGAAACACCGATGAACAGTAATTTTGGAATATCAAAATGGAAGAAAAAATGCTTAAGTATTCCACATTCCTGGAGCTCGGGTAAGAAAAAGAATATCTATATACATAACAGTTCGTCTGAAATTGGGCACAAGGGGAATGTATTAAGTATGTATATACGTATATTATAATACTTATTATTTTTATTATATTTGTTTTATTATCAGAAAAAGGATTTTGTTGGCCTAAAAAAATTACTAAAAACTAAACTAAAAACTTCTCAGGTAAACAGATAGATATCTATTATTATCACTTAAAAGCACCTTGAAGGACTTAAAGGACTTCAGCAGAAACGAGTGGAGCCCATTTTAAATTTTCTACCTCATTTCATTTCACTGTTTTCGGAAAGTCTGGAAATGACGTCGCCATGTATTTCCTCAACAGTTTTAAGTCTGTGTTTTGCATTGCAAGCAAAACAACAAAATAATTTCATTGAGAAAAGTTCATTTCAACTCTATCTATCTGCTTTCGGTTTTCCTTCATGTATTTTAACTGCTTTTGATTAGTTAGCATCATATTTTTAAGCGAAATATTCTCAACTGGTAATGATAAAATTGCATCCCAGTGTTGAGTTTTAGAAATTTTTTTCTTATTCAACACTTCTTTCGACCTTAAAAACAATGAATACTGTTTAAAAAAGAAAGACAAAATAAAATTCACATTTTTGGCACCTGATGCCATGACATGAAACGTGTTTCTTAATAATTCGCAAATATAAAAGGAAAGGGCAAAATCCTATCCCTGATTATAATCCTTCCACAATCTGATGAAAGATTGTCGCGGTTTTAATGAAAATTTCATATAGAAAAAATAAGTTTCACTGTTAAACTATCTGTGTAAATTCGAATACTTGTGTCAACAACCGAATATGGTTTTGGCAGAGACCGTGGCTCTGTTTCGAGGCGTTCTAAGCAAAGTCAAATAAAATAACGAACCGATGTTCTACAAATTCATTCCTCATTGGATATTGTCATTATTTGCAAAATATGGCGGCACAATATTTACAAGATGTAATTACTTTTGTAAGTAAAATAAAACTGAAATTCAATCACTCCACTTAAACAGAAATAATTTTCCTATTTCTTTCATCTCCCTTGGGTTAAATAAAACTCCATTTTCACTTGTCTCCATTACAAAACGAAAAAAGATGTAGGACAATTTACACGATTTGGCATCAAGCTCCATTATCGGTTTCGATAAATCCACCTCATTTTTGGATTAGAAATTGCCTTTAGAACTGCTCTACACAAATTGTATTGAACGGCTTGAAGAATGGTTCATAAAATATATGCTGGAGGGCTCTGTTTTGTCTCCGACTACCCTTCTGATATTCATCAATGATATTTGGTCTGAGACTTCTAATCCATTTGATTGTTATGCTGATGAAAGAACTCTGACTCTAGTTACTCATTTTCGTTTTCAGATTGAAGTGTTTGTTCTTCAGAAGTAGATCTAGAACGTCAGCGTATAAAAAGCTTATAAAATTCTGATCTAAAAAGCATTCGGAAATCGGGAACCATAAACACGAGCATACAATGTAATACTTCAAAAACTAAATACTGTATCCAGGCGTTAAAGCGCAACCCACCCTCCATATCGCTATCCATGAGCGGCACTTGCATTGAGGAATCCAAACAACTCTCAGTTTTCGCCTAATGTGGAATGACCACATATTCGACGTCGCCAAAAACGCTGCTAAGTGTTTTTGGTTTCCTTCGACGATGCAAGAAATTTTCTACCCCTTTTGATCTTGATTTAATCTATAAAGCCTATATTCGTCCAAGGCTCGAGTACAATTCCTATATTTGGGCAGGTGCTCTCACAACCCCCTTGAGTCTCTTGATTAGAACCCAAAAATGATCTTTAAAACTAATAGTTAATGGAAATATAATAGAAACGTTTGAAGCTCTCGAGGACTGCTGCAATGTTTCTCGTCTTTAACTATGTAACCGTTTATTTATAAACAGTGTTTAAGCAAAAGAGCCGGTTGCATACCTCCATTAAAACAATACAACCGTAATACTCGCGCTTCAGGAAATTCCCATCGCTTTACCCTTGAGCCCAACTTTAGTCGTACTAGAAAATTCAGAGATTTTTTCCTTAGCCGTACTTCACGAATGTGGAATGTCTAACCCGGCCCAATATTTCAATGTTTAGACATTCAAAACCAATGTACACCGGTATCTCATTTTAAATCCTCTCCAACTTTTCCTAAACGTTCGCACCGTACTCAAATATTACAAGGGTTAGTGATCATAAGTTTATAGTACGCGCAGATTATAAAATAAAAAAAAAAACACAAAATAGTTGTGAAGAAGGTTAAAAAAAGCTTTTGCATTTTACTGTTGCTATAAGTCTTAAACATTATAATAAATGAAGCTCTCAATTTTTGAAACATATTTACATATATAAATTTCTGTTGGTCGTACACATTCATCTTCCAGGTTTGAATATTTATGCAAAATGAGACCAACTTACTATAGTTATAAAAAAACAAAAATAAAGAGACCACAATGTTTACAAAATTCAGTTTCTTCATATTTAAATTGAATGATTTTTGAAGTTTTTTCCATCCATTACATTACATTATCTCCTTTTAAAACCTGATCAACTATTCTAAACGCTCGTACAGTTCTCAAACACTTTAAGGATAGTCATAATATTAAACAGCTTAGTATTAAGTTATTAGTATGGTACTACTTTACAATTTGCTAACTTTAAAGTAGCTTACCAACTATTTTTAAACATTTTCTAACTAGTATCGTGCTATTTCTTTAATATATTGCTTCTGAACACACCTAAAGTTTTGGCAGTTCATGCAAAAAACTAAGTAAACAGATCTCATTTTATGTTAAGAAATGTCAATATATTCGATTAAAATTTGCCAAATAGTTGTTTTAACCTAGTTTCATACTAAAACAGCTTTAACACGTACTAATTCAACTAAAATTTTGCGCAAATGTCTTTCGTGCACCCAAAATGATAAAAAAAAACGACATAACTTGGGTTCGGAGTTGAGTTATGTGATTATTTTTAATCAAATTTAAGTTAAAGTGTTGTTTCCAGATGCAAATTTCTGCACTTTCTAAAATGTTTTTATAATTCTCCTAGTCTCAACCTGCACAGTGAGCATTAAAGATAAAGTCGCCATTAAAAATCAGAGAGCTTTAAATGGCACCTTTAATTTTAATTGAGACTTTATAAATCATTACATATTGCTATATTTTCATTTTAAAAAAATTATAAGTTATTTGGTATTACTAAACTTTAACGGCTGAACGGAATTAAAGAAACATTCATGAACTTCTTTGGATTTTTTGTTTCCATTAGAAGTGTATAAAAAACCCAATCAATATCTTTATTTTAAGATTGTTGTTTGTTTAAATTTTATTTTGAAAAAATGATGAAAGTGTCATCTTTTCTGAGAGAAAAAATATATTATATATTCAGATTTTTTTGTTTTTGTTATCAATCACACCCAAAATCTGCTGTGGGCTCTTAGTCTATTAGAGTCGACTGGCAAAATTACATTTTTAAATATTTCTTAGACATTTATTTCAACGATCGCCTTTTATGAGAAAAATAGTCAACAAATCTCTTGTTCAATGAATAGAATAAAATATATTATTTTAAGCTCTGTTTCAATACCAAAAACTCTATTAGAATATTTATTTCTCGTCTTACCTTCAGAACATTGCCAATTTGTTGCTTTCGGGCAAATAAATGTTATCCATAAAAATATCAATAATCATTTAAAAATAGCAATAATCATTTAAAAATAATTATCGAAGAAAAACTTTGACAAGTGCTTATCAAATTGATAAGTTAGAGTTCGCGCACAAAACAATTTGATTTCCACTAATTCCACCGGATATGGCACACTTTAAGTATCTACCAGTGTACCCTTTCGGATTTTGAATTAAAAAAAAAAGAATAACACTCAAATATAATAATTTTCTTTAACAACTCAATTAATATTCTTCTCGCATTTTCAATTTAACTTCTCGGTATAATTGAATAGATATACAACAAGACACAGTGCACATATACATAGATCAGACACTTGTCCGAGAGAGAGAGGAAAACAAACGCACTTTATCCGAACCCAAAATTTCAATTTCAAATCGGAAACAACCCTCAAAATATCAATCTCAATTTCCGGTTGAAATAAGTTTTGATTTTCGTTTTTTTTTTCGAAAATTCAAATTAATTAAGTTTTTAACAATTTTTTGATGCAAGGGTTTTTAACACTTTTTTTGTTTAATTTCAATTCATATTAATTTTAACACTTTTTTTATAAATAATAAACTAAATATTTAAATTTCACTGGTATTCCAAAACTATGTATTTTCAAATTTTTGAAATTTTTTAAAATTTAAAATTTTAGTAAAAAATAAATCACAATCAGAAATAGGCGTTCAAAAATCATAACCGTCTTTAGAACATTAATTTTGTTTTGAAAAGCAATCCAACCATAACCTTCATCGACGAACGAAGTCACTTCTCAGGCGTACACAATTCAACTGAATTGAAACATACGCTCGAAAACAGCGGGGCTGTGCATTATGCGATGCCGATTCGAAACCGAGAGAGTTTAGTATTGTGTTTTTTTTTTTGTAATTCAAAAAAAGAAAATATCCGTCCGTCCGACTACCGATCTGCCCGTCTGCCTGCCAGAAAATATACAATTCTTTGCACGTAAATAAACAAAATGTGTATAGGCATTGCGTTTGCGTGGTCGATTGGAGGATTGGATGGTGCGTCTCCACGGTAATCGAAGTCAAAGAAGTCCAAGGAGCACCACACCAAACACCCGCATAAGAAGAGAAATGTATCTACGATTACGATAGCGACGACGACAACGGCGGCGCATTGCCAACATGTGTTGCTCTTATGGTGGCCAACCGATCGAGACCGGAGGAAAATTTGATTTTTCCCGATAGATACTTTGCAATGAGAGGAGATACAATGCTCGTACACGGAGGACTCTGAGTGGAAATGCGAATTCTTGAGATTGAGATGCGCAAGAAAAGAAACAGTGCAGAGATCGGTGCTGTGGTTGGATGCGAGATACGACTGAATGTAATGTAGCAAGCGATCGTTGTCAAACTGCCAACTGAGATATTCATTCATGAAGTTCTCGAACGAACTTGTGTATTCTGTGGAACGAACATTTTTTATCCATTTTTATTTGGTATTGGTTTTGTTGTGCAACGAGGATCGCGATCGAGTGCTGATGTCAGACCAAGTGGATTTGAGTCTTATCATTTGCACTTGCACTGTATTATCGACGCTGCAGTTGAGATAAATAGTTTAATCGTTGTTGGAGATCAACTGAAAAGATAAATAAGAACTACAAGACCAGAAGGTTGTGCATGGCTATGGATTTCTCTCATGCGATATATATTGGTCGCTTGAAAAATGAATTGTTTATAATTTAGGAAGAGATCTTAGCGCACACAACTTAATGATTTTATAAGTTGAACTGTTGATATTGATTTATGATCCCAAACGTGATTTAAGTTTAATTTTAAAAATAATTCATGGAAACCTTACGATAGCACCTGAAGAAAAATTAATTTGCATAAATAGATATACATAATTATGAAGTTCTTGGGCATCAGTTAGATATGCTCATTTCTTGCTGTGAAAAAGAAAAAGATTTCGAGATTTTCTCGATCGAATTTTTTGTTTTAGTGAAAAGTTAATTGATAGAATTTACTTAAACCAAAGAAACATGATGACTCGCGGCAAAAGGCTTTGCCATTCGCGTTGACTTTAATAAAATTTTAGGCCAAACATCTCGTAGAGATCCGTGTCTAGTTGCTTGAATCTCTCAACTATATTCACGTGCGTGTTATCGTATATATGAGAAGCACTATAGTATACTTTCATGACAAGAGATAATTTTGGAGGTTGCGTCACTTCCTCCTAAGAGGTAGTACCTTCATTCATTCATTTTCATTCAAACAAAATTGTCTTGGTTTTTTTTGGCTACATGAAATATTGCACCAATGAAAAATTGCTGCAAAATATTGCATGACAAACAAAACCATAACAATTTTTTGAATTAGGATGATTTTTCATTTATTTGGCTACTATTTTCCTTTAGAATTTTGAGGCCATATTTCACTTTAAAAAATGATCTTAACACCTTCTTTGGGTCATCTGTTCGCTATTGCAACTCTATTGCTCCCCTTAGGGTATGTTCTGTCGCCAGGCAGATGGTACTGTGGAAAGTACCACCCAAGGTACTGACATCCAAGAAAACCTTTAATTTAGGCGCCCGTCTGGCGACTGAAAAGTACCCTAAGCTACACATTTTTGCATAAATTAGAAAAATGGAAAATAACCCAAATACTTGATATTATTTTGGGGCTATACATATGTATATAGTATGTATAGTAATTTGGGCCGATATTTCCATTTTTTAGTTGAGGTCATTTTTCATTATGAGAAAGGAACCAATTTTTACGGCCATTTTTCATTTTTGCTTGGGCATGTTTCTAGTAATCTGTGTATTTAAGATTGTAGCAGTTGGGAGTCAATCCTTCACTGCCACAGTCCAACCCAATTATCATTACGCCAGGTGTACTCCTGAGTTGGTTCAAGTGGAAGACAACATTTTATAGAACTTCGGCCGGAAGCGGAACTTTATTATTAAATTTGATGTAAAATGTAAAATACAATATCATAGAAAAGCTGTTTCTCGAAAAAACTGAAAACTGTTCTTTTTATTCTGTCTTTAGCCAAGTTTTTTGAATACATATTTTTTTAAATAAAAAACAACAAAAAATTTCGAACTTAAATATAGAAAATTAGAAGCCTTATTTCAAATAATCCAAAGTAAGACACTAAAAGGGGTGTTCCCCTTTCTTTCACTTAAGGTCATGAATTGTCGTCAAAATTTTGTGGATGCGATTTGGTTTCACGTAAGTTCATTCGTAAATTAGCAAAGATGGTTTCGGGGAAAGTTTGACGCTTTTAACTTTCCCAACCCTGCTTCAATTTACCCTCACTCAACGGAAAAACATCTTTTCTGTCTTGCAGTGCAAAATTCCAAAATAAAAATTGGGTTAACGGGTTAAAAAGTCCCCATAATAGCTTTTTATAACTATAAAAAAGTATTCGGTAAGAAGGAAGCATACAGTCGAAGATGTTTTTGTGGACATACACTGTTGTTGCAGTGTGACTAACATTATAAAATAAATTATACAGGTATACACACATTTTGGTGCCGATACTTTTTGAACTGTTCTTTAGTAAATTTGACCTCCTTAAAACGAATCTGCAATCGGTTTTTGCCTAGCAGCTCCCGTTTTCATGTTATGGGGTAGGGTGTTGCAAACCTGACACTACTTAGAAATACCCAAAATAATTGGGAAAAGAAGAAAGTAAACCATTTTTTCTTTGAAAATCCAAGCCCCTTTAGTGATATTTACATATAAATATAAAAAGATAATAAAATAATAATTGTATTAACAAGATACTGGCGAGTACATTTCATATACAATATATTTTTCACTGCTGATTTGATGTACTGGAACCCAAGAAGCTTCGTTTCTTGCTTGATCTGCAATGTGGTTTTTTCGGACAATCTTTTAGCAGATTCCAGCAGTAATCTGCCATCATATGCGTATCCTACTTACCCTGGTATCGTTCTTCCATTGTCCTTATATGCTGGTGAAATCGTTCACCTTGCTCTTCACTCAAGTCTCCCAAGTTTTCAGGAAACCGGTCCAAACGGTTTTGCAAGTAATGCACCTTGATGCTCATGTTGCATGCAAGCTCACGAAAAGCAGTCAGCATGTTCTGAACTAAATCCTTATAATTTAAAGCCTTCTTGTTGCCTAGAAAGTTTTCGACAACTGACACAAATGATGTCCACGCTTTTCGCTCTTTTTCATTCATAGATTCAACAAAATTGGTGTCCTTTATTAACCGTCTGATTTGAGGTCCATCGAATATGCCAGCTTTTATTTTTTCAATGCTTAATCCTTGCATCTTTGTATATATGAATTTAAAACATGATGAATCCTTATCTAGAGCCTTAACAAATTGCTTCATTAAGCAAAGTTTTATATGAAGTGGAGGCAGGATTATTTTATTCCGATCAACCAAAGGCTCATTAATAACATTTTTTCCTCCAACAACCATGTTCTCTCTTTCAGGCCAATCTTTTTTTACCCAGTGATCTTGTTTAGCTCTGCTATCCCAAAGGCACAAGAAGCAGGGATATTTCGTGTATCCACCTTGCTGTCCAAGGAGAAAGTTAACCATTTTCAAGTCAACACAAATGACCCACCCATGTTCGTGATACTTAATCTTTTCCAAGACTATGGGCCTTGTGAATAAAAAAAAGCTAAAGCTGAAACTTGGATTTTTAAGTAAAAGCTTGATTTTTAGTGAATAAAAATAAGCTTAAGCTAGCTAGTTAAAGATGTTTTCTAGTAATAGCTATTTAAAAATAGCCAAAGCTAAATTCATTTAGATACTTTCTTTCTTCGTGACCTTTTATTTAATTCAATAATGTTTATCCTAAAGTGGGCTTTAGGTCAATTTTTGTTTTGTTTTTTATGTTGTGAATTTGTGAATTTAAAAAATTCAGATAATTAAACATCAATTTGTTTTAAATAAATTTTCAAACAAATTAAAAAATAAAAAAAAATAAAAAAAAAATAAAAAAAAAGAGATAACAGATATACATATATACAACAAAAAAGAAAAAGATTTGAAACGTCTCTTAAACTTTTTTGAGAAAACACGGAAACCAAAAGCTAACAAACAAATAAAAAATGTTTGTATTTTTAAAGTTGTAAGTATACTATTTTAGAATTTTGATATATTTGGTATATATGTTTTAAATTATATTTCAATTAATAAATAGGTCTGAAGAAGGGTGTAACCACACCCGAAACGTCACAACATAAAAAACAAAACAAAAATTGACCTAAAGCCCACTTTAGGATAAACATTATTAAATTCATTTAGTTTTAGCTTGTTTTCCTAGCTTAAGCTTCAATTTGTGTGAATAAAAATAGCTTAAACTAGAATATTATAGTTAAAGCTACAAAAATTTCAAGATTTTTTCGACCTGTCTAGAAAGCTTTGACTAGGTCTTATTTTCAGTATTAACTTGTGCGAGTTGTTAATTAAACATAAGGGAATATTTCAAAAAATAGGACTGTGGACGTATATAGACCCAGAAACTGACATACGAAATGTTAAAAACATTTTTTAGCCGAAAAATACTTGCCCTGTAGAACAGATCACAAATTGAGGCAAAAAAAACTTTCCTTTCGGTCATACATGTACCAGTTTTAGCTTAAGCTAACTAGCCGAAACATGTGAATAAAAAAACGAACACCTTAAATTACGAAGCTTAAGCTAGAATTTTCCAGCATAAGCTTTTTAGCGTTATCATTTTTTTATTCACATAAAACAAAGCTTAAGCTAGTACTGTCTAGCTTAAGCTGCTAGTAAAAGCTATGAGTAGTTGGCTTTAGCTTCCTCCAAAAAAAGCTTTAACTTTTTTTTTATTCACAAGACCTTATAGCTATATTCTTTCTTCACAAATTCAGTAATGGATTTTCTGTTCTGATTTGCCGTGTATTCACCACATATGTACATAACAAAATTGCTCGGGATGATTTAAACAGATTCTGCGGCTAGATGACATTTTTGAAAATTAGCTCTTAATCACTTTAAGTATTGTAAAGTTTTACCAAGGGTTCGTAATAAATAAAACTTATTCACTTTGTTTAAAACTTCCACTTATTTATTTCGTAAATAAAACACTTCACTTTTTTACAACCAAACAATTTATTGTTCAACATTCAACTATACCGAAACTAATTTTCGAAAACAATTTACTTATCTCTTTACAACCAACTTTACCCTTTCACTATTAAAAACAAACTGTGTCCAGGTCGGCAACACAGTTGTCTTATATAGCAAAATTTAGGTTCTATTATTTTAATTATATAATTATCTTTCTATGGCAGGTAGAGGGGGTAATAATTACCCTTCTATGACAGGTAGAGGGGCTAATAATTCCCCTTCGAACATTCTTTCATATGAATTTTTTAAATTAGCGTAAATTGAATATTTCTGTAACTCAAAAACTAGAGCTGCTAGGGAAAAATGGTTTTCAGTTTTGAAATCAGCGTTAGAAGTATAAATAAAATCAGCTGCAAAACTCAAGGCACCAAAAAAAAATTATTTTTTTTGTAGACCTGTGTTATAGGTCATAACGGCTCATAGAGATCCTAAACCCAGTGAATTACAACTATTAACCATTTCTGTGTGCTGGTTTAGAAAAATGGAGGCAACCTACAATTCCGAACGGCAATGAGCAGCACTTTTCGCTGCATTATCATTATCATCAACTTTTGAAATATGAAATCTATCGATATAAACTTAAGAATAGCCCTTAACTGTAGAGCATCTCTGTTCGAGACATAGCGCAACATTTTACTATTATTTTTTTTTGGGTACCGGCCCATGAGGACATTTAATAAAATTGTAAAATTGATGAACTAAATAGAAGTGGAACAATATTATCCATTTGTTCTGAAAAACTATTGGTATAGCGATCCCTACGTGCAAGATGCCTTAGGGAGAACAAACCTTGGGCAAAAAACAAACAAATATTGCCAAATCTGGTTTTAAAGCATTCTAAGTGTTTTGCATATTTAAGAAGGTTGCACGTCAGCTCAGTTGAAGGTATCATAACAAGACAGTGAGACATTTTCAAACTATTTTTGAAGAAGCTTTTTGGACGAAAAAGAAACGAATCCCCAACTTCTCTGTACATGTCTTGCTCTTTCCCACAGACGTAAGCTTCAATTAGGATTCCAACGATACAACGATCCTTGCAAATAATGACATTATTAGTCTCTAAGTGGTTTACCGAGTAAGGAAGGAGTTTCCTAGATTCATGTGGTATTACAACGGACCTACTGTGGTCTAAGTGTATCAGTCTTAGTTAATGGTAGCGACTTCTGGTAAAGCAATTGATTGTAACGTATTCTTCGATTGTGTTCTGTTCCGTACTAAACAAAGCATATAACATCGATAAACTCAAAATGGTTAAAAGAACAGCAAACGTTGGAATTTCAGAAGCTCTAAAATCCTGTACAAAGTTTTTTGTACATATCTTGGATAGTTAGTTATCTTTCAGCGTTTTAAGACTAAGAGAATAAACTACTGAACTCCAACTATGAACCTTAGTAGGGATTTTAATATTATAGACCGAGAGCCCACAGCAATTTTTGGGTGTGATTGATAACAAAAAATAATTAACATAATTCGATAGGCCTTTAGTAGTTATTTACAAATGTGAAAGGCTTGTATACTCTAGTGGGAGCAATAGTGCATAATAGTGCATTAAGTATGCAGTTCTTTCCAAGTCCAAATAATTGTGATAGCAACTTTACCAAAATGTAGAGTTAAGCCTCCTGATTAAAAATATCGAGGTCCAAGACGTTTTACAGACAGCCTTCTGCCTGCCAGACGCGATAAGAATAGGCTACTTCTTGCACTAAGAAGGCCACCTTCAAAACGTCTTGGACCTCGATATTTGCAATCAGAACACTTAGCTGTTCATTTTGAAGTTATGGCAAATTTTGTATCCCAATTTTTTAGAATTTAAAAAGAACTGCATACTTGATGCACTATAATGCACTATTGCGCCCACTAGAGTATGCAAGACGTTCACATTCATAAATAACTATAAAAGGCCTATCTGATTATGCTAATTATTTTTTGTTATCAATCACACCCAAAAATTGCTGTGGGCTCTTAGTCTATTATATTGCCATCCAAAAAGAAATAAACGATGACATCCTGTTTTTAGGACATGAGTATGGTACTTTTTAACGATTTGCTAACTTTAAGATCATTACTAATTTTTTTCTTAATTCTAAACACTTGTAAATGGATCATTTCGCATATATATAAATCTTAACCATATCTTGACTGTAGTTATAATACTTTTTAGCTTAGAAAAATCAATTTTTTAGAAGATATCAAAAATGTTAAAGCAATAATAAAGGACTAAGGAATTGACCAGAATTTAGTTGAAGCTTCCTTTAGTGGTACTCCTCGAAGGCTCAAAAGTAACTACCATTAAAACCGACTGTAGTAATGCTATTGACAATATTTCACATAAGCTAATTCTATTATAAGACTGTCCACTCTTCGGCTTGAACCTATCTTATTAAGATGGATTTTTCATGAAAAACCGTTTCTACAAAGTTCGATTGAAATATCACTTCTATGATGATTTCATAGCTACCTCCAGGGTCCCACAAGGCAGCAACTTAGGATCTCGCCTTTCTTATTATTAGCAATATTGAAATGGTCATCAAATCCTTCCTATATCTAACTCCACGACTACGATGACAAATTTTTCAAAGATATTTCTTCCCCACATGATTCCACTTTTTTTACAACTTTATCTCAACAGTTTCTCTGTCTGGTGCCTGAAAACTTAAAATATACTTAAATGTCATCTAAACACTTTTTTCACGAAAACGCATCCAATCTCCTCCCCGTCTCTACCAAGTCCATTATTAACCCATATCTTACGCTGAGTCAATTCGTTACCTTGGTATTTTATGTGGTAGAAAGCTAAACTTTCTCACACATATTGACGAGATTATTTCTAAAGCAAACTCTGCAAGGAATTCTCTGATTCCTATGTGATCTTAGCCATAACCTTTGTTCGCCTCCTTTTTGAATACGCCTGTCAAGTATGGTCCCCTTATCAACAAATTCTTATATCGAGAATCGTGAATCGAGAGAGAATCGTTTTCTACGTTTTGCCGTTCGTAGTCTGTCTTGGAATAACCCTTTTATTCTACATCCGTATCGAAACCAACGTTGGAAGAACGATGAGCAATAAGCGAATTTCTCTTCATTCATTGGCTACTTTCAGGATCTGTTGACCGCA
This sequence comes from Chrysotoxum bicinctum, assembly GCA_911387755.1. Taxonomy (NCBI): domain Eukaryota; kingdom Metazoa; phylum Arthropoda; class Insecta; order Diptera; family Syrphidae; genus Chrysotoxum; species Chrysotoxum bicinctum. The sequence goes on from OU426988.1 coordinate 162,636,038, forward strand.
AAACTCTGTACAATTCCATCTCTTTCTACACTTATTGCCGTTATGTAATAAATCCTCGTCTCTTCTATCTGCCTACCCATCGTACCTATAACTCCAAAGAGCCCATTACTCGCATGCTTCGGAAGATTAACAGTAACATTAACTGTTTCCACTTCAACCCCAGTTCACCCTGTCCGAAACTTCGTCTTAATTATCCTTTCAATTCATTTCAATCTTGGATTTATTTAATAAGAGCTATATTTAAGAATTAGCTTATACATATTTAGCCTATTGAATGTGGTATTGCCGCCAACAAAATTAAAATTAAACTGACTAACATTATACGCTACGCTACATTATCCTTTAAATCGATTCAACTACTCGTATGTCGGGATAAGCTTGAGAGCCTTAAAAGATGGATACCCAAGGACAAAATAAACATTTTAACAGTTTCAATGATAATTTCAAATTTGGAAACATCAGCATTGTATTTTTTTTTTTAGTATTTATTTATTTCATGATTAGCTTACACGGTAAGATACAATATCTTATTTGTAGTGTAGCTTGTTAAATGTACAGTTGCTACATAATTGGTTTAATTCAAGTTTTACATTTTCATTTTTAACAAAAAAGAGAAGAAGATAGAGATATTTCTTAATCTATAAATTACTGAAGTAGAGTTTAAGTTCTTTTCCTATTTGTTTCGTGTCATTTATACTTTTTATCTCCCGCGGCAATGAATTCCAAATTCTTACGGAGTTGACGAAAAACTGACGTTCGGATGTCAAACACTGAAACCGCGGAATTACGAGATCTCGACATCTATTAGAGTTGAAAAAAATTAATTCGTTGTAAAGATCCACAGGTTGGCGAGTTAGAAGTATGTCAGAAAACAAGGTTATAGTGCGAAATTTTATGAAATTTTCAAAAGACATCCCAAGAAGTTGTAATACATACTGCGAAACTCTATCGTAACGTCGCAGCCCGTAAATATATCTTATTGCACTATTAAATGCAACCGTTAATTTCCTTTTACTCTCGAAGTCTAATTTACAAAAAATCTCACAACCGTGAGTGAGCAGAGGTAGAATCAACGTTTTCACTAGAAGAATTCTAATTTTTAAAGGAATAAAGTGCTGCATTGACCAAAGCGTTCGTAGAACACCATACGATTTTCCAACTATGTTGTTTATATGTTGTGTCCACGTAAGGCTGCGGTTAAAGACCACCCCTAAATTTTTAGCTGAATCAACGTAAACAATAGGACAATTATTTAAAAGGATTGCTGGAAAGTAAGACACATCTATTTTGTTTTTTGAGATTAGGAGACACTTTGATTTCTTTGGGTTCAAAAGTAAGCCGTTATCAACCGACCAACGTTCAATCAAGTTTAAATCCTCGTTTATGCAAGCAGCAGAGTGTTCAATTAGCCCCAATGGGCAGTTCAAATAGAGCTGGGTGTCATCAGCATACATGCGTATCGAACATTGTCTTACAATTGTAGGAAGTTCGTTAACATATATTGAAAACAGCAACGGGCCTAGAATCGAACCTTGTGGGACGCCCCTAACGACAGGTAGGAAACTGGAAAGAGTTTTGTTAACTTCAACTGCTTGCACTCTATCAGTAAGGTAAGAAAATAAGAGCCTGACTGCGGAATCAATTATTTCTGAAAATGGCTTATCTGTTTCTAAAGAGTAGCCCAGTCAAATTAGCTTCAAAAATAGGGGTAAGGTTACATTAACTCGCACAAAGCTGAAAATTGGCATGAATGTTTGGAACACTGTTACAAACAATTTGTCGAAAGTCCCCATCGATCCGACGTGTGGAATTATTCAAGGTCAAATGTTGCAAAAATCGGTTTTTTACATTTTGCAGCTAAACGGCAAGTTTTATCATAAAATAGGTGAGACAAAAAATATTCATCATGCAATTATCTATAGAAATTGTCTTAATACTTATTCTCCTAAGAATCACCATTTTGGAGATATAGCGATGCAAAAAGTTGAAAAAAGTTGTGTTCTTCATAATATGCACACGTTTCCGCGCCACCCGTGAGGTAGTGCACTTGGCGCGTTTTTTTTAAGGTAGCTTCCTCGGTAGGCCTATTCGACGATCTATTGTGGTCCTGTTGAGTTGAAAATTTTGTATCTAATTGAAAAATACTACTATTGTAAATGACGAAAGCGATGCAAGTAATGAGTAATTTAGGAAAATTATTTGTCTGATTGGTGGTCATCTAATGGAACTTTATCCATACTGTCTTCTTCTTCTTCTTCTTCTCCTTCTTCTTCCTGCTGAGTACAAGTAAATTGTTCAAAAAGCGATGCATCGGATCTCCTCGCATATATCGTAATTATCCTCTTCAACATTGGAGCATGATTGGCCTCGACAACTGATACGTGCTAATGAACAAAATAATCCAAGCTTTTTGCAGACGCATTTAGCATTACACCCTGTTTTGCAATTGCGAAAAATTGTATTGAGGAGTTTTTCCAACCCCAGTCTTCTGGGTCGAGTTTATTACCAAGCCACACTTGAACTTGATAATATACCCGAAATAGATGTTGATGAGCAGAAGCAGAGGTTGGAGGAAGACAAGCTTACTGTACTTGTTTTTTATTATGAGTATTTTTCACAAAAGATAAGTATCGAAACTTATCTAAGCACGTTTGTTACATTACAAATTTGATGCCGATATTGCACTGCTTTTTTCATTTCAAACGCTTCATTCAATTCATTGCCACAGAATAAACAGCACTTTTTAAAACGAAAAACAATTCCGACATTCACTGTTTCAAACGCTTCATTGTTAGCTCAAAATGGTTTAACGAGTAAGGGTGATTTTTGAAATCCTGTGGTATCACAACGGACCAAATATTGGTCTAAGGCTAGGCGCGCACATTCAATTTTTAGTTGCACAACAACTGTTTGGTTGCTTAGGCTAGGCGCTAGGTTTAATGTCCGCGCAGGTGCATATAATTATATGTCACACAAAATAGCGAACTCATTTTAGGCAATCGTTTAGTTTGTGTCAAAACACTAAGTGTGTTGGCTTTTCCTGTCAGCAGCCACCTTAGCCTAACCTAAACAAAAAACTGATTCATTTACGCGTGCTCTAGTACGAGGAGGACTTATTATTAATTGATGTACCAGCTTGTTTTTGTTCGTTACGTCTTTTAACGGTAATAGTACTCTTCCGAGTGTACTTTTTCCGACACTGCACATGAATTGTCACAGAAGTCTGGTCTTTTATGTATTCCGAAAATTCATCACCTCTTTCAACACTTGCATCAATTAACGTCTTTAGGCCACGCTCAACACTAACATTTACACTTTCGGCCAAATGTTTACTACAAATAAAGCAAAATTGAGACATTTCTTTTACAAACAAAAAACTGCACAAATTCTGTTTGCAATAACTACTTGTTCTTACTACGGAGGAACGCTCGGGACTAACACTATTGTGTTTGGGCCCTTAGAAACGCAGCAGGTATACGAGCGTGCGTCGCCACACGGACAATTGAGTAGCAGACAGATGCTGCTCAAGGCCGTACGGTCACATAAAATGAGGGACTGGGTTTTCTTTCGAATTTATATTCTTAAGCCAAATATATGTACATTGTTCAAATGCATGGCAAGCACGTGCAAGTGTATTCGTAAATTCGGGTTAAAGATGCATATACACACATCAAGCATGAGCCTTCAATCTTTTATTTTTACATCCACGGTGTGGTGAGAGGACGTTGCGCTTTGTGATTTTACGAATTTCTTTGAGATTTTTTCAATTTTATCCGAGTAATTTGTTTTATTTTGTCTGTCCATTTCATCATACAATTTTTGTTTACTGTTTTTATATTTAAATCAGTGCTTATGTTGTACTGTGTTCTCATCTCTTCAACATACTATACGCAAATGAACCAATAAATGCATGATCAATCGTCAATCTTGCATATATACACTACTTCAATGCAGGACGCTAGATGGAAAGAGAATCAAAAGATTTTCATTTTGCTTCAATCCTACAACCAATCTATACGTGTGATTTTTTCAACAATACACTTGCGCGTGCTTGTCATGGATTTGAACAGTGCATATCTGGGTTTAGAATTGTATAATATGTATGTATAGTATACGCCAAAAAACTAATATTTTTACTTGTATTACCGTTCTGTAATGTATATAACGGTAATTGACATACATATTATGAAAAACACAACTTTTTGAACTTTTTGCACCGCTGTATCTCCAAAATGGTGGTTCTTAGGAGAAAAAGTATTTAGACAGTTTCTATAGATAATTACATGATGAATATTTTTTGTCTCACCTATTTTATGACAAAACTTGCCGTTTAGCTGCAAAATGCAAAAAACCGATTTTTGCAACATTTGACCTTGAATAATTTTTTTTCCACACGTCGGATCGATGGGGACTTTCGACAAATTGTTTGTAACAGTGTTCCAAACATTTATGCCAATTTTCAGCTTTGTGCGAATTAATGTAACCTTGAATGCCTATTTTGACCGGGCTAGAGTAACTCCTTCATAGCTGATATCACGTTTCATATTCTTAAGCCATTTTAATTAATTCACTTATTCTTATTCTGAAACTGATTAGTTTTTTTGCTTTTGTTCCTTTGCTTCGACCTGTCACATTGACATTACAAACGTGTAGTTTAAACATAGGCGCAAAGTTAAAGAAGATCAGAACAGATCTGGCTTCTTCAATTTGAAACTTTAAGTCACGCTTAGCTTTATGCTGACTATTACAATTAATTATTTGGAGTCCACTTAAATATTGAAGTCACTTCTTAGTTTGATTATAACTAAGGGCTTATGTTTCAAAAGACATATTCGTTTTTCTGTAATTATATTTTAAAATTCACTAAACTAATTAGTCCACCCATAAAATGTTTATATATTTTAAGAGTCTACATTTTCAAGCAAAAATTTTTTAGCATTAAATGAATTTTATAGCAAATTTATGAATAGACACATAATATTAAATTAAAAAAAAAAACACAAAAATATGCCATTTCCTTTTTTTAAACCATAATAGCAACACTCTACGACAAATGAGCGTAACCACGAAGACACGAGCCATTCAAAAGCTTTGGATTCAATTTCCCGACGAATCTCACGACTTTACGAAGGTTCAACTGAAAAAAAAAATTACAATGCGGCTTAAGATGTGAGATTTTGTGTAAACAATGATGATATCCGTGGTCGGGGTCTCAGGCCGGCCTATTGCTATTTATCTGATGTTGTTCCATCATCCATCAGTTGCATTTGGCCTGTTTGGGTGGTTGCAGCGTGCTAGATGCTATCTATCAACATTGAACATTATTTTATTAATGTTGAAAAAGAGGCCTTTTCAAAATGTAGACTACAAAAGCTTTATTCATTGTAAATGCGCACTCTTAATGAAAAACTATTTATTACGATTAGTAGAAAGTGTTTTGGGTGATGGGGCTTGATAAATTGAAAACGTGATGTTCAGCTAAAGTTATAGAAAAACACGAAATATTTGTTTTATGTATCTTTACTGTGTTACTGGGGAATTTTTCTTAAAAAAGTTTCTTAGGTCTGAAATTAAATTAAAAATAAATTTTCGGCAAGTCATTGATTAGATTATTTTGATAAACTAAGCTCTTAGCCCCAAAAACAACATGACATGATAAAATAATGACTGTGCATTTGATTTCAGACGAAGGGTGTCAAAGTGATTTATTGATATTTAATCCTTACAAGGATTTAATATAATATTCGATACATAATATTAGTGTATGTCAACACAAACACTAGTCTCATTGGAATAGGTTTGGCTTTGGTGAATCAATTAATTCCATATGAATTCTTCGTTTGAAATTCTACCAGAGCTGCGAAAACATTACATGAGTCTGATGCTCCCAGTAATAATTAAAACCAAGGTCTAACTAAAATGGTCCCTTAAAAAGTACTGCCCATTCCGAAGAAGTGACATATCCTTCAAGATATGTCTCGACTGAAAAGGTAAAGTATCTTAAGTCGACTTAAGATATTTCGCGTTTTTTTGTTGATCCTTATTGCCATTCTAAAAGGCTACAGTTCTGTGTTATCGGCTTCCTTCTATCTCACTCCTGTGCTTTTTTATAGACAAAAACAACTTCATCTTATGTTCAAAAGACACATCTCTATACGCGGCAAAATATCTTAAGTCCACATAAGATTGTGTGTTCTGCTTAATTTTAAAACCTAAAATAGACTTAAGATTATGTTGGCTTAAGACTTTTTTATTATTGTGAAATCGTAAATCATATTAAGTTGACTTAAGATATTTTCGCGCGTGCAAACAGGAACAAAAGTCATCCTTAAGTCGACATAAGATAAAATCCTTAAAAATATTCCACAAAAGTGTGAAAACGCAAATCATCTTATGTGAACATAAGATGAATTTTTAAATTTAAAACTGAAATTTTTCGCTCCCTAAGTAGTCATAGGATATTTTACCGTTTGCAAACCTAAAAAAATTTCCGTAATAACAAGGACATAAGATATTTTTAAGCGTATTTTGTTTCTAGATTGCCTTTTTTGCGACCGTTTTTCTAATTTTTTCATTTAGTGTTTCAGACAGTTTTGTTTCATACGCGATTGAAAAATTATTACAAATGAAACACATACGTATACTCGTACAACAAAAAAGAGTTGAATTGCACGAATTTGGAATTAAAAATACATTTTATAAAAATAAAACATGGATTTAATGAGATAAAAATGTTCACATGTATGAAATTGCCGTCTGATTTCCAGAAAACTAAGAATTTATTCACACAAAGCTCAAAAATAGTTTTATTATTAAAAGAATTTTTATGCTAGAAATTTCTTCAAAGCTTTTCAAGATTACAATTTGGGATACCAATTTTAAGTAATTATGTAGTAGTATTGGCGAATAGTTCTAAAAAGACTGGCGCGAAATGTCAAACAACCTATTATTTTTAATTTCTTTGTATGATACTACTTAACAATTTGCTAACTTTAAAGTAGTTTACTAACTCATTCTTAGTTTAAAACATTTTCTAACTAGTATCGTACTAAAGGAATTCTTAATAAATTGCTTCTGAACACACCGAAAACATTGACAGTTCGTGCAAAAAACTAAGTAAACAAACCTTTTGTGGCGTTTCTAAAAGCACGATATTCTTACGATGATTTTAACTTATTAAAGTTAAGTAAAGGGTAGATATAGATATAGTATGATGCTATATTCGAATAAAATTTGCTAAACCGTTGATTTAACTTAGTTTCATAATAAATCAGCTTTAACGTCGGTCGTACTAATTCAATTAAAATTTCAAAAAATAATCGTTTCACTTGTTTTGAAGATATTGATTTTTCAAAAAACAAAATTAGATTTTTTTTTTCAAAAGATCCAAAAAATATTTTTGCGAATGTTCTTATATAAAATATTATTTTAAGCTTCGGGGGCTCCTGCTAAAAAAAATGGTTTAAATCGTTAGAACCGTTAATGAGAAAGTCGAAAATAAAAAGAAAAAGGTTGTGTGTACTGACGTACGCGCGGTAGAAGTAAGACTTCCTTACATGTCGCTGTCTTTGACTGATAGCGTGTCGTTTTGAAACGTCACTGACAGCTGCATAGACATTTTTTTTACCCCCAACGCCGGAAAAGAAGTTTTACTTAAAAAACACGGTTCTATGATAGGTACAGTTAACAACATGTTATTCAAAAATTTTATTTTATCAAAATCATGAGAGCCGTTTTCGAGATAAATAAGATCTTACACTACGGGTGCGATACCGTTAGTTTCGGAGGTAAAAACAATTTTCAATTTCTCCTATCTCCCCTTGGGTCCCCTAGGTAAATTTTTTCCAATAGTTTTTTGTTATTATTAATTTGAATTTTAAAAATATGTTTTCATGTAACACTTTTTACAATGATCAATGATTTTTTTTAAATAATTTAATAATTTATTTCATATTTTATTTTAATATTTTTTAAATAAATTATTTGAATAAAACTAAATTGTTTCTATTCTGTGAACCAAATGTGATTTTATAGCCTTTTTTTAAAGAAATTCAAGTCTTTATTAGTTATTTTTTTTTATTATTATTAAAGCTCTATAGAACAAATGTGACTTTTTCATATACGACTTAAATAAAAACCACCAAATATCATCTTAAATCTCTTTTTGTCCACTTTTGCACACGCAACTCATCTTAAATGGACATAAGAATTGAAAACATCCTTCGAAAACGCAAGCCAAAATATCTTATCTCAACTTAAGACTTTGGAAATTAATATAAAATTCAATTTATAGAAAAGCCAAACTATCTTAAGTCATATTTTTCCTCATAACGACCAAAATATTAAAAATATCTTTTTGAAAATAATTTCAAAAAAAAGATCATAAAATTTTACATATAAATGCTTTGTTGAATAAAGTCTATATTTGAAAGATTTTTTGGGATACAGCTTTGAAGTGTTTTTTTGCTCTCCTGAAAAATCATCAAAATTGACTTAAGATACTTTACCTTTTCAGTCGAGATGTCATGAAAGTTAGAAAATTTTAGTTCTAACCACATGCAGTTGCTTCTAAAGTTTATTATTTTTTCGACAACTTGCACACAGGAATGTCTGAGAGTTTTGAGTCGCTACGCATCGTTACTACACGAGCTGTTGTGCCTAAGGTTTTTTATTTTATTTTGTAAGTCTGATTTCTGTTGAATCTTCTTGAACTTAATCTTGTGATGTGCTTTTTGCTTTCCAGCCGAGGTTTTGCTCGTCGGTCTTGCCAGGGTCGTCCTGAAGAAAACACGAAACTCCAGATTTCAAGGTCTTCAAACCTTATTACAAAATCTTTATTGGAAATAACTCTTAAAACTATAACATACAATATTCTGCTATTAATATTTCACTTTAATTCGGGTAATTTGAACGGTTCACGGGCATCCATCAAATCTTCTGGCTTATGGTCTAGCGGCCTTGCATTAGTTATACTGCTTGCTGACGATCCGGACGTGGTACTTCATCACGGGTATTCTGGCTTCTGGCACTTCGGTAGATCAGCAGGTTCAAGGCCCCTGGTGGCACAAAACAGCAGGCTAACGCTCTGGTAGATCAGCAGGTTCAAGGCCCCTGGTGGCACAAAACAGCAGGCTAACGCTCTGGTAGATCGGCAGGTTCAAGGCCCCTGGTGGCACAAAACAGCAGGCTAACGCTCTGGTAGATCAGCAGGTTCAAGGCCCCTGGTGGCACAAAACAGCAGGCTAACGCTCTGGTAGATCAGCAGGTTCAAGGCCCCTGGTGGCACAAAACAGCAGGCTAACGCTCTGGTAGATCAGCAGGTTCAAGGCCCCTGGTGGCGCAAAACAGCAGGCTAACGCTCTGGTAGATCAGCAGGTTCAAGGCCCCTGGTGGCACAAAACAGCAGGCTAACGCTCTGGTAGATCAGCAGGTTCAAGGCCCCTGGTGGCACAAAACAGCAGGCTAACGCTCTGGTAGATCGGCAGGTTCAAGGCCCCTGGTGGCACAAAACAGCAGGCTAACGCTCTGGTAGATCAGCAGGTTCAAGGCCCCTGGTGGCACAAAACAGCAGGCTAACGCTCTGGTAGATCAGCAGGTTCAAGGCCCCTGGTGGCACAAAACAGCAGGCTAACGCTCTGGTAGATCAGCAGGTTCAAGGCCCCTGGTGGCGCAAAACAGCAGGCTAACGCTCTGGTAGATCAGCAGGTTCAAGGCCCCTGGTGGCACAAAACAGCAGGCTAACGCTCTGGTAGATCAGCAGGTTCAAGGCCCCTGGTGGCACAAAACAGCAGGCTAACGCTCTGGTAGATCAGCAGGTTCAAGGCCCCTGGTGGCACAAAACAGCAGGCTAACGCTCTGGTAGATCAGCAGGTTCAAGGCCCCTGGTGGCGCAAAACAGCAGGCTAACGCTCTGGTAGATCAGCAGGTTCAAGGCCCCTGGTGGCACAAAACAGCAGGCTAACGCTCTGGTAGATCAGCAGGTTCAAGGCCCCTGGTGGCACAAAACAGCAGGCTAACGCTCTGGTAGATCAGCAGGTTCAAGGCCCCTGGTGGCACAAAACAGCAGGCTAACGCTCTGGTAGATCAGCAGGTTCAAGGCCCCTGGTGGCACAAAACAGCAGGCTAACGCTCTGGTAGATCAGCAGGTTCAAGGCCCCTGGTGGCACAAAACAGCAGGCTAACGCTCTGGTAGATCAGCAGGTTCAAGGCCCCTGGTGGCACAAAACAGCAGGCTAACGCTCTGGTAGATCAGCAGGTTCAAGGCCCCTGGTGGCACAAAACAGCAGGCTAACGCTCTGGTAGATCAGCAGGTTCAAGGCCCCTGGTGGCACAAAACAGCAGGCTAACGCTCTGGTAGATCAGCAGGTTCGAGGCCCCTGGTGGCACAAAACAGCAGGCTAACGCTCTGGTAGATCAGCAGGTTCAAGGCCCCTGGTGGGGCAAAACAGCAGGCTAACGCTCTGGTAGATCAGCAGGTTCAAGGCCCCTGGTGGCACAAAACAGCAGGCTAACGCTCTGGTAGATCAGCAGGTTCAAGGCCCCTGGTGGCACAAAACAGCAGGCTAACGCTCTGGTAGATCAGCAGGTTCAACGCCCCTGGTGGCACAAAACAGCAGGCTAACGCTCTGGTAGATCAGCAGGTTCAAGGCCCCTGGTGGCGCAAAACGGCAGGCTAACGCTCTGGTAGATCAGCAGGTTCAAGGCCCCTGGTGGCACAAAACAGCAGGCTAACGCTCTGGTAGATCAGCAGGTTCAAGGCCCCTGGTGGCACAAAACAGCAGGCTAACGCTCTGGTAGATCAGCAGGTTCAAGGCCCCTGGTGGCACAAAACAGCAGGCTAACGCTCTGGTAGATCAGCAGGTTCAAGGCCCCTGGTGGCACAAAACAGCAGGCTAACGCTCTGGTAGATCAGCAGGTTCAAGGCCCCTGGTGGCACAAAACAGCAGGCTAAACGCTCTGGTAGATCAGCAGGTACCGAAGCCCCTGGTGGCAATTAGGACATTAATCTTCGAATTAAGACCCCTTACCACTGGTGGGGGGAAGCCTTAATAGGAAATAGCTGGACAATCTCACCTACCTAACTTGTCTTCATACGAAACCCCTTACCACTGGTGGGGGGAAGCTCCGCAAAAAGCAAGGGAAGCTAAATGACCAACTCGTCTATACGTCTTGTCTACGACTGGACTTCAAAAGATTTATTCAATCGATCTACTGTGCCGCCTGACTGTATGTATGAGCGAGGTGAGGTCCTTTTCGTTCACCCGAGTAGGTCCTCTTGATAGTTTTTCAGTGAAAACTGAATGTGAATTATATAGGTGACGAACGAAAAATATTATTGTTTGATTTCTGCGTGACGTCATATGCCTCTGGTGTGTGTGAATCGAATTTGAGTGAAATACAATTCTTGGTATCATGCAGAAGTCGTATAGAGTAGATTAGCATGGAACGCTTCGTTACATACCCCTCCTCCTTCGGAGACGAGAACCCTCTCGTCTTGAAATTCGCTTCAACTGGAAAATAAAATTAAATTCATTCATTTTTATATTTTAACTTACCAATCATAAAAAAGTTAAATCACTTCATAAAAAAAAAAAAAATCAAAATTGTCGGTAACTTAAAGCAATTTTAAAACTAGAACTTCAAAACAGTATTAACTTAAAAAAAATAATGTCTTAAATTAAAAAAAAAATTGTCTGGTGAATTTATGGCGAAAAGGTTACTCTCTTCTTTACGCCATTTTTACGGTGGGTCAGAATGGCTACTCTCGGCTTAATGATTCTGACGTCTACTCGTCCATAGCGCCCTACGAGCGTAAATCGTTGGCGTCTATACCGGGGATTGTATGTCGGATGTTTCTTGATGGAGATTCCCATGAAAGGATCATCTTTCGGACATGGTTTGCTTACTCGTTGCTCGGTCTTACTGGTTGGGAACTTAAGATTCCGTACGGTCAAAGATCTGGTCATAGCGGTGGCAGGAGCGGCGGCGGCGGATGTTGACGGAATTGAATTATAACTGTAATCATTGGTATGGTGTCTGGCGGCGGTTATCATGTTGCTGGTAGCTGGTGCGAAAGGGACCGACAAAGCGGTCGATGCCTTGGCAGCAGAGGCGGCGGCGGTATTCGGTGTAGTGGCTGGCGGTAAGGTAGTCGTAACGGTAGATGCGGCGGACAGAATGGAAGAATAAGGCCTTCTGGTACTAGGGCGTTTCTTGGTGGCCGCAGCGATGGACATTTGTATCTTGGGTGGTTCGTACGAACGTTTGGTTGGGACAGCGTTATCTGGCTTATGATTAAAGCGCCTTATTCCAACTCTTTTGGGATCGGTAACAGCAACAGCATTTGACCTCGCTCCAGGTCGTATTTTTGCTGGCCTCGTAGGCTGCCTGTTCCATGGCTGGGCGGTATCTTTGTTTTTGTACTGCTCCATTTGACTTGTTGATTGCTCGGCGGTTGTCAACTTACTGGTGGCTAGCTTGCCTTCGTCGTTCCTTTTATTTTCCGGTATGGCTAATCCTTTAAGATCTTTTAAGTTTGATCGAACTTTACTGCTTCTCATTAATTTTTTCGGTACCACAATACTGATAGAGTCATATCGGGTGACTTCACACGGGTCATCATAGCGTCGTGCTAAATTTGTACTGGGCGGACGGTCGAGCTTTTGGAGTTCGATATCAAGCATTCCGCCAAGGAATTCTTGTTTCCGTTCTCCTCTTACTGGACAAAGTTGGTTCCGGTATTGTTCTCGAACGTTACTTATCGTAGGAATTTCTTTACCATGTAGAGTCATCTTGAAATTCGCACTTGATAGCAGGTCTACACCAATAACCATATCCTCGGTGAGTTGACTCATGTACGTTAGTTCACCCTGAAATGGCTCATCGTTGATGTACACAATCAAATTATAGTGTTCTCGGCTAGCTACAGATTCTCCATTTGCTAGTTGCGTGAACTGTCTCCGGTATTGGACTGGAACTTTGTTTCTATGTAAGATTCGGCGGGTCTTTGCGTTAATGAAAGACTTGGTAGCTCCGGTATCCAATAATGCCATAATAGTTTGATCGTAAATTCTTACTGGTATGAAACATCTGGAATCTTTCCTTGGTTTCAACACCTCTGGCGGTGGCCTTTGCTTAAAAGCTTGAACTTCGGCTTTCTGGTTCTGGTTTGGATTTTCTAGTAGCGGTTCTACATTATCGCTTCTGAAATCGTCTGGTTCTTTTATAGCTGGTCTGGTGTGTCTGGACACTCCTCTCTTATATTGTTGCTTCGGTAGTTCACTTAGCGAGTTCAGTATAGATGCTTGATGTGGGTGACAGGTACAATCATCGGTTAGGCGACCGTCTTCACCGCAGAAGGAGCAAAACAGCCGGAAAGGACGATGGCAGTTCCTCTTTGTATGCCCCCTCTGTTTGCAGTTCCAGCAGTGCGTTGCTCGATCATACTGGACTGTCGGGGCGGCGGGTCGGTCATAATTGTTACGGTTAAAGGGTACTCTGGGCGGCGGCGGTGTAGGGCGGTTATTATTAAGCGTCCGTAGGTTTGTTGTGGGTACTATGTTTACCTCTGGGTTCGGTCGTGGTGCAGGTTGGCGTTGAATCCGGTCTTGGCCTTGTATGTACTCGTACTCTTCGGCTAACTTCATTAGCTCGTCTAAATTCTGGAAGTCTCGTCTCTTGATGTACAAGTGGTATTCTGGACGAAGACTGTCATATATTCTATCGACACTTTCCGAAAGACTCATACGGGGGGTGCTGGTGTATAAGATATTGAGTTGCCTGTATAAATTCCTTAGCTCTCTCTCGGGCACCTTGCTTCCTCCGCATGATTTCGTCCTCTAACTTATAAATGAAGCGGACAGGCAGGTAATGTTCCAAGAAGCATGTGCGAAAATCTAGCCATGTTCTAAGTCGGTCGCGATTTATCCTATACCACTCTAAGGCTGTTCCTCTGAGAATTTCTGGAAGGGCTTTCAGCAAATCGTCTGGGCGGATATCGTAGCACTCGGTCAGCTCCTCAACTCTCTCCATGAATGCTAGTGCATTTCCCGAAGAATCAAATTTTAATCCCCACTTCCTTACGGTATTCATGACCTCGGCGTCGTGACTAGGAGTAAATCTGGCTACGGGTCCATTCGAAGTTTGAGCTTCGGGCTGCCGAACGGTTGTAGCATCTGGGCTAGTGGCGGGTTGTGATTCGGGCGGTTTGGAATGTACTTGGCTAGGGCCGGCGATGTTTGGAACTGGACGAGGTGGAACTTGGAAAAAGATTTCCGTGTAGTTAGGCGATTTCGGTAGGTCAATATCTTCGGTCCTTTTCGAATTATATGGTACTGGAACTATGTTGTCTTCTTTGTATTCTCGGTCAGTAGTAGTCTTCACAATTTCCTCACATAAATTTTGCGTGGATTTTCGTTGTCGGGCTTCTTTTATATAAGCGCTGAAACGGGCTCTCAACGCGGTGATCGAACCGTCTGTCTCTATTCCTAGCTGGCTCATGCGTTCCATTAACTCTTGTTTCCTCAAGAGATATATGGCTCCTAGGCTGGCGAAACAATCGAATTCCTCTTCGTTGTCAGACATGTTGAACTGGTTCTTATTGGGCGGCGGCGGCGGTTGTATGTTATAGTTTGAGTTTTTCAGATTTCGTTCCTTACGGGGTTGGACCTTATAGGTCCCTGTTCGGGCGCCAATTTGTGATGTGCTTTTTGCTTTCCAGCCGAGGTTTTGCTCGTCGGTCTTGCCAGGGTCGTCCTGAAGAAAACACGAAACTCCAGATTTCAAGGTCTTCAAACCTTATTACAAAATCTTTATTGGAAATAACTCTTAAAACTATAACATACAATATTCTGCTATTAATATTTCACTTTAATTCGGGTAATTTGAACGGTTCACGGGCATCCATCAAATCTTCTGGCTTATGGTCTAGCGGCCTTGCATTAGTTATACTGCTTGCTGACGATCCGGACCTGGTACTTCATCACGGGTATTCTGGCTTCTGGCACTTCGGTAGATCAGCAGGTTCAAGGCCCCTGGTGGCACAAAACAGCAGGCTAACGCTCTGGTAGATCAGCAGGTTCAAGGCCCCTGGTGGCACAAAACAGCAGGCTAACGCTCTGGTAGATCGGCAGGTTCAAGGCCCCTGGTGGCACAAAACAGCAGGCTAACGCTCTGGTAGATCAGCAGGTTCAAGGCCCCTGGTGGCACAAAACAGCAGGCTAACGCTCTGGTAGATCAGCAGGTTCAAGGCCCCTGGTGGCACAAAACAGCAGGCTAACGCTCTGGTAGATCAGCAGGTTCAAGGCCCCTGGTGGCGCAAAACAGCAGGCTAACGCTCTGGTAGATCAGCAGGTTCAAGGCCCCTGGTGGCACAAAACAGCAGGCTAACGCTCTGGTAGATCAGCAGGTTCAAGGCCCCTGGTGGCACAAAACAGCAGGCTAACGCTCTGGTAGATCAGCAGGTTCAAGGCCCCTGGTGGCACAAAACAGCAGGCTAACGCTCTGGTAGATCAGCAGGTTCAAGGCCCCTGGTGGCGCAAAACAGCAGGCTAACGCTCTGGTAGATCAGCAGGTTCAAGGCCCCTGGTGGCACAAAACAGCAGGCTAACGCTCTGGTAGATCAGCAGGTTCAAGGCCCCTGGTGGCACAAAACAGCAGGCTAACGCTCTGGTAGATCAGCAGGTTCAAGGCCCCTGGTGGCACAAAACAGCAGGCTAACGCTCTGGTAGATCAGCAGGTTCAAGGCCCCTGGTGGCACAAAACAGCAGGCTAACGCTCTGGTAGATCAGCAGGTTCAAGGCCCCTGGTGGCACAAAACAGCAGGCTAACGCTCTGGTAGATCAGCAGGTTCAAGGCCCCTGGTGGCGCAAAACAGCAGGCTAACGCTCTGGTAGATCAGCAGGTTCAAGGCCCCTGGTGGCACAAAACAGCAGGCTAACGCTCTGGTAGATCAGCAGGTTCAAGGCCCCTGGTGGCACAAAACAGCAGGCTAACGCTCTGGTAGATCAGCAGGTTCAAGGCCCCTGGTGGCACAAAACAGCAGGCTAACGCTCTGGTAGATCAGCAGGTTCAAGGCCCCTGGTGGCACAAAACAGCAGGCTAACGCTCTGGTAGATCAGCAGGTTCGAGGCCCCTGGTGGCACAAAACAGCAGGCTAACGCTCTGGTAGATCAGCAGGTTCAAGGCCCCTGGTGGCGCAAAACAGCAGGCTAACGCTCTGGTAGATCAGCAGGTTCAAGGCCCCTGGTGGCACAAAACAGCAGGCTAACGCTCTGGTAGATCAGCAGGTTCAAGGCCCCTGGTGGCACAAAACAGCAGGCTAACGCTCTGGTAGATCAGCAGGTTCAAGGCCCCTGGTGGCACAAAACAGCAGGCTAACGCTCTGGTAGATCAGCAGGTTCAAGGCCCCTGGTGGCGCAAAACGGCAGGCTAACGCTCTGGTAGATCAGCAGGTTCAAGGCCCCTGGTGGCACAAAACAGCAGGCTAACGCTCTGGTAGATCAGCAGGTTCAAGGCCCCTGGTGGCACAAAACAGCAGGCTAACGCTCTGGTAGATCAGCAGGTTCAAGGCCCCTGGTGGCACAAAACAGCAGGCTAACGCTCTGGTAGATCAGCAGGTTCAAGGCCCCTGGTGGCACAAAACAGCAGGCTAACGCTCTGGTAGATCAGCAGGTTCAAGGCCCCTGGTGGCACAAAACAGCAGGCTAAACGCTCTGGTAGATCAGCAGGTACCGAAGCCCCTGGTGGCAATTAGGACATTAATCTTCGAATTAAGACCCCTTACCACTGGTGGGGGGAAGCCTTAATAGGAAATAGCTGGACAATCTCACCTACCTAACTTGTCTTCATACGAAACCCCTTACCACTGGTGGGGGGAAGCTCCGCAAAAAGCAAGGGAAGCTAAATGACCAACTCGTCTATACGTCTTGTCTACGACTGGACTTCAAAAGATTTATTCAATCGATCTACTGTGCCGCCTGACTGTATGTATGAGCGAGGTGAGGTCCTTTTCGTTCACCCGAGTAGGTCCTCTTGATAGTTTTTCAGTGAAAACTGAATGTGAATTATATAGGTGACGAACGAAAAATATTATTGTTTGATTTCTGCGTGACGTCATATGCCTCTGGTGTGTGTGAATCGAATTTGAGTGAAATACAATTCTTGGTATCATGCAGAAGTCGTATAGAGTGGATTAGCATGGAACGCTTCGTTACAATCTATTACAATTATATTTTCGATAAAAATATAGAAATTAATCGATGAATTGTTCATCATAATGAAAATAAATTCAAGTAAACTAAAGACGGGATTTATTGAGATTTCAATTTCAAGTAGGGTAAATGAGGATAACTCAAGGCGATAGGTTCCAAAAGCTCGGGGATTGAACAATAAATTGATGTTCTGAGGTCAGGCGTGTATCTATATGTTTGTTCGATAAGCAAACAAGATCTTTGAAAGACAGGAAAAACCAGCTTGTTGAATAAGTATTCAGGTTGATTATTTTGAAAATATAATTTATAGCACGAAATTTAAGATAATTGTTAAAAGAGCATCCAAAAATTGTTTTTGAATGTTACGAAATATGATCCCATCTTTTCAGATTGTTAACATATCTAGTGACATTGTTGAAAGTCACGTTCAGTATCCGTCTGGTTCTACTACAAACTTTACAAAAAACCTCACAACAATACGATATATTGGAAATACCAATGTTTTTGCAATTATAATATTCGTAGCGGTTGGTAAAATTGATTGTGCAGCACAAGGAACTCGAAGCGTGCCAAAAACCTTGCCAATACTTTGGTTTATATGGTCGTCCCAAATTAGAATACGGTTAAAAGTGAGGCCGAGATTTTAAGCAGTGTTTACATATTCAATATCTAATTTTAAACTTGGAAAAGCAACACGTTACGATAAATAGAGATCAAAGGGCACGGTAGTGCCCAGCCAAGTTCTGGCACTACACCCTTTTTACAGGAACAAACTCAGGCGACTTTTGACCCCACCCTATCTTCAGTACCAATGAAGTCAGAAACTTGAAATTCCGAATATTTGCCAAACAAGTCAAGCACAGGCGCCTCACCAAATTTCAGTTTTCTATTATAAGCGGTTCTTGAGATATAAGGCCTCAAAAATCACAAAAACCGTAACTGACTGACTGACTGACTGACAGATCATCAAAATTATGGAGCACTTCCCGACATCGTAGAATCTTGTACTTTTGCACAACGGTAGGTCTTGTCATGCAAGTAGAGGAAAAAATCGAAAATTTGAGGTTTTCAATTCAGGGGGCGTGGTATCCGCCCACTTTCTCCGAATTGGTGTTGGCTGAATGGAGCACTTCCGACTGCTGTAAAACGATGAAATTTGGTAGAACGGTAGGGCTCAAAATACATATAAAGGACCAAAAATAAAAATTGAGGTTTTCCATTCAAGGGGCGTGGTATCCGCCCACTTTCTCCGAATTGGTGTTGGTTGAATGGAGCACTTCTGACTGCTGTAAAACGATGAAATTTGGTAACGTGAAAGGACTTAAATTGCATATAAAGAAAAAATATAAAATTTGAAGTTTTCAATTCAGGGGCGTGGTATCCGCCCACTTCCTCAGAACTGATGTAAATTATACATGGCGCACTTCCGATTGCAGGAGAACAATGAAATTTGGTAGAACGGTAGGGCTCAAATTGCATATAAAGGACCAAGAATAAAAATCGAGGTTTTCTATTCAGGGGGCGTGGTATCCGCCCACTTTCTCCGAATTGGTGTTGGCTGAATGGAGCACTTCCGACTGCTGTAAAACGATGAAATTTGGTAGAACGATAGGGCTCAAAATACATATAAAGGACCAAAAATAAAAATCGAGGTTTTCCATTCAGGGGTGTGGTATCCGCCCACTTCCCCAGAACTGATGTAAATTATACATGGCGCACTTCCGATTGCAATAGAACAATGAAATTTGGTAGAACGGTAGGGCTCAATTTGCTTCTTGGCGATATGGGAATGATCTTAGCTTTCTTCCATTCCAAGGCGAAGCAATATGTGCTCAATACGGAATTAAAATTAAAAAGGTAAAACATAAGACAACCCATGGAGCCCTGTGGCATTAGATTTCACCGACGACAGTGCCTCGACGACATCAGTTTCAGTTAAACTTTGAAAGAAGAAACTTCCATCTTGCCATTCAGTACTTTCGATGCCGATAACTGTGAGCGTAGAATCATTTGAACCCGAAATAGATGCAAAATTGAAATTCGTATTTTTCTCTAAACGGGTTTTCCACTACCGTTTTCAATCCTTAATCTTAATAATAAAATAAAACAAACTTAGAGTGAGATGTTATTGAAATTTTTAATTTATTAACAAGGTCCACGGTTTTAATCTCAAGTGTTGGTAGGATGTTCGTATAAAACACACATCAGAGAAATCACAAATCAATATTTTTTTACATTTAAATCGTTGGAACCGTATTTTGAGTGGAATAACTTTTTCCATTGGAGAAAGCATGAGCTGTCTTTAACTGAAAATAAAATAGGATTCAATAAAAACTTATTTCACTAGCCAGCTTGTGTTTTTAAATTGCGAGTTATAACTTCGACCATTAAAAAACAATTATAAGATGTCTAAGCTAACTAACAAGTATTTTCGAACCCCGCATTGAAAATTGCAACCAGTATTGAAGTTATCAGTAAAAAAAAATACTTTATAATATTTCTCCCGATAAATTAATCAGATAGGCGCAGATAAGGTTACATGTATTTTTTATTTTTCTAATCCAAACATCATAATTTTGCTAACAAAGTCAACAAAGTCCCCGTGAGAAATATTCCTTGAAAAAAAAAAACACACCCACGCTCCTTATCTTCTTACACAAGACCGAAATATCAATGACAGGAAGAAGTAACTGTTGAGAGCAGCCAGCGTAGGTAGATAGATACATCGCCATCGTGCAGATTCAAATCCAACCCAAAGTCCAAACATTATAAAATCTTTTATTCTGCACCACATGCCAGCTACACAAAACCATCCATTCCAGAGGTGTTATAAAATATGTAGCAATAAAATCGTTAAGATTGTCCTCAGAAAATAACAAACACGTCCTCGTCCTCGTTGAAGTGATTATCAGGAACAAGAGATTACTATCGGGTTTTCTTGCATAAAATCTAAAATCCCTAACTAAAAACTGAGAGGCAGAATGAAAGCCAGATGGAAACTGGAACATGGGATTCATCTGATAGAAGAATGACGCAGCTACCTGTGCTACCTGCATTTGGTTAAAGATATAAATAATTGGTGGACATGTTTTCGGTGACAATGACAACCCCGTGCACTGTGGAAATACGAAATTTTCAACTTCCGGATTTGTTGGAATATAAATTGCATCCAACTCACACTGATTCCCATCTACCTAAGGCAGGTTGTGAAAGACATTTTTATTTTTAGAGAGCGCCAGTTATTATAACGAATTGGTCATACTTTATGGCACAAAGCCCTTTTGTCACCTTAAATGGTTTTACTGCGGTTATTATGAAATAGTTTGTTTGGCGAAAGTGTGTGATTACGCTTTAACCATACGAAAATATGGTCACAGCTTTTACCAGAGAGTTACGGATTAAGAAACTTGGATTATGAACGTTTTGGAAACGAAGTTAATTTCAAGTACGCTTTGAACTTTTTTGTGGGCTATTAATGAGCTAATAATTTGGTCAGTTTGTCATGAATGGAGCATAATGCTGAAGGCTGTTACGGGTGCATGTGGGCACACCTGCTACCATATTACATTATAAAAGTTTAGTGCGACTTCCGTTCACTGTGGGCAAATGGAAGGAGCTCAGATAGTGCTCTCTTTCTCTTAATGTTTCGTATCAGATTGCTTTGATTTCGGCGAAAATAGATTTTAAGAAAGAACTTCATGGTACTAAAGGGGTTTTGAGCTGGCGGGTATTAATTTTGGTGGCGACTATGGTGCTTTGTTAACATCTGTCAAATCTGTTGTTTATTATTCAGTTACTGATGCGAAATCAGCATGGCAAGTTAAACGATTGAACAGCACGTCCAAATGATAAAATTATATTACCAAAATGAGTATTCATTATAGTGCAAACGCTGCGCGACTTTTCAACGTTTAATAACTTCGCAGCGGTCTGTGAAAAAGTACAGCAGTACCCAAGGCAGTCGATTCTTCGCTTTGCACAAGCACTCGGCCTTTCACAGACTTCAACTTTACGAATTCTGTGTCTTGCTCTTGATTTAGGCCTACACTACACACGTACAGGATAAAAGTGACCCAATAGCTCAAACTCAAAGTTCATGACCATAGACAACGCCATTTGTTAGCTGACTGGGATTCGGAGCATTTGGCAGAGGACGCCAATTTGACCGAAAATCTTTAGCAATGAGGTGCATTTTTGGATGTAGGGTTGTATTAGCAAGTAAAACGTAATATGTGACAGCGTCAACCCAAACAAAGTTCACCAAATGACAATGCATCCTCAAAAATTTACCGTTTTGCGTGGATTTTCAGGCTGCATGAACGTTTTGAGGGTTAGGTTACCTTTCACAGAGGCGAAGTGATCTGACACCGCTAGACTCTTTCTTGTTTGGTTTCCTGATGTTGCAGATCTATGCAAATAAGGCACAATAGACCTATGTCCTAAAGATGAACATAAAA
The DNA here is from genome assembly GCA_911387755.1 of Chrysotoxum bicinctum. Classification (NCBI taxonomy): domain Eukaryota; kingdom Metazoa; phylum Arthropoda; class Insecta; order Diptera; family Syrphidae; genus Chrysotoxum; species Chrysotoxum bicinctum. The sequence goes on from OU426988.1 coordinate 162,657,705, forward strand.
AAGGCCATCACTCAAATTCAGTCGGATCAATGCGCGAGAGTCATTTAGAATAAGAATAATCAAAAATTTCCTAACCCATAGACTTTTTTATGTACAGGTAAAAAAACATGTGTCATCAACCAAAAGAATTAACGCTGGAGTTCCTCAAGGATCAAAACTTGGACCGCTGCTGTTCAACATTTACACTGCTGATCAACCAGCCAACATACCAGGTACAAAGACGAAGCTTTATGCAGACGACTCAATCACATATGCCACCGCTTTTTCACCAGAAATTGCTGCCAGGAGAGTGCAAGAGCACATTAAAAACCTATGGGAATACTATGTCAAATGGGGACTGAGTATAAACAGCGAAAAGACTGAACTCATCTGCTTCCGAACACCAGTGACTGTCATTCGAAGACGAGCGTTTGCAATACGCTGTGATGCAATCAAAATAAAGCTTCCAGACAACACTGAAGTGACAGTCAAATCATCAACGCAGTACTTAGGAATCAACTTTTCCAATAAATTTAAATTCAAAAGGCATGCAGACTTGATGTTGAAGAGAGCCAACTATTCTCTGCACTTGGTCCATCCGCTTCTCAGGAGGCGAAGTGGACTAAGTAAGAAAACCAAGCTGCTTGTGTAGAAACAACTTATCCGACCCGTTCTGACCTACGCCTTTCCCATCTGGTTTACTATTTCACCTACAGCAATGAAAAAGATGAAGCTTTTTGAAAGAAAGATGCTCCGCATTTGCACTGGACTGTACCGTAACCCACTGACGAAGAAATATATACCAACAAGGAATCTGTATAAAGAAGCAAAGTTAATACCACTGGACGAGTATTTACTGCAGCTCTCCGGAAAAATCATCAGGAACCTGGAAGATCATCCCAACACAGAAGTGCAACAACTTCTCCAGCATGAACTAGAGCCTCGTGACAAGTATCTATACACCCGAGCCATCACTGACGATCAATTTGAAGACATCATCCATAACGACAACGCACCCTTTTACGAGAAGAACAACAATCAATACTATAGGGGATAAAACGCCCACTCATCAAAAATTATTATTTAGTTAATATTAAAAAATCATGAATTAGATTAAGAAAACATTAATATGATATTGTAAGCAAATAGCATTATGTAAAGCCAAATGAAGAACGTTGGGCCCCTATTGTTGTGCCAACATGATTTAATTTAGTAATAAGTTAGTTTTAAGTCAAATTGTATATAAAACAAATTGAAAAATAAAATTCTTAATCTGAGTCATTTAGAATTGGTCTATTGGGATTCGTGCTACCATAAGAAGTTGAAGCGATCATTGGGCATGATTACATGCCTTATATAAAATGGCATACATGGGTCTTTTAAATAAAATAGTATCTTGTAAATACTCGTACCTCACGCACAGCTTGTTTTATTCCATTTTAATATTGAAAAACCTTTTAGAAGGGTGCGTCTAGGCTCTAGTTGTTGCTGGAGGAGTTATTGCACTTCTAAGTAAGTTAGGATGATCTTCCAGGTTCCAGATGATTTTTTTCCGGAGAGCTGCAGCAAATACAGGTGCAGTGATATTAATTTTGCTTTCTCGTACAGCTTCTTAGTTTCTTCGCCAGTGGAATACGGCGTCTTTCTTTCTTTCTTTCAAAACGCTTCATTTTCTTCATCATTCTTCATAGGTGATATAGTAAACCAGATGAGAAAGAAGTAGCTCAGAACGGGTCAGATAAGTTATTTGTAGACAAGCAGGTTAGTCTTCTACTTAGTCCATTTCAATAGATCTCTAATATCGTAATATATAATTCATTCATAGTCCATATCGCCTTTTGAGCACCGGGTGATCCAAGTGCCGAGAATAATTTTTAAATTTCAGTTTGTTGGAAAAGTTGATTCCCAGGTACTTCTTTGATGATTTAACTGTTGCTTCAGTGTTGTCTGGAAACTTGATTTTAATGGCATCTCAGTGTGTTGCAAACGCTCGTCTTCAAATGACTTTCACTGGTGTTCGGGAGCAAGTGAGTTCGGTCTTTTCAAGGTTAATCTTCAGTCTCCATTTGAGATAGTATTCTCGTAGGTTTTTAATGCGCACCTGCACTCTCCTGGCAGCAATCGTTTGTGTTGGAATCGTTTGGATAAAAGTATGTTGGTTGGTTGATCAGCAGTATAAATGTTGAACAGCAGTGGTCCAAGTTTTGTTTCCTGACGAGTAAAAGCATTACATATCCAGAGTTTTATCAAAGTTTCATTAAAACAGTCAATGACGGAATTTATAACTGATCTCTGCAAGAAAGATTATTAGAGATTTTGAGACCAAGATTGATCACGGACTTCACAAAGCTTTCACTACTGCTATTTAAGACAATGAGAGATCTTCATAGTTATAAGTCTTCTTAGAATTTAATAGCCCTTGAATTATCCCGATATTGATAATTAGACAGTTTTCCTTAGACCAGTTATAGATTTTCAGAAGATCGTTAATAAAGATGTATGACGAAATCATTTACTAGTCTAATTCTACGCGAGAGATAGATATATTTATCATCCACATACAGATTTAAAGAAATATACTCACAAACATAAAGCACATCGTTAATATAAAAACTTAACAGAATTGTGCCCAGAATAGAGCCTTGAGGTACACCCATCTTCAAATATCGAAAATTTGTTTTCAGCAGTTATACGGTGAGTTCTGTTACACAAATAACTACTAACGACGCAAACAGCAGAGTTCAATTCGATGATCGACCTAGTCAAAAGCTTAAGAGAAGTTCAATAAGCACAATAATGTGACGTTTTCTTATATCACATTGGAGTCTTATGTCATCTAAAATCTCAACCATTTCTTAAGAGCGTGAAAAGTTAGCTCTAAATTCAGATTGATATAAGGATAACGGTCATTTACCTACTTTACTTACTTAACCGGCTCCCAATCTATGAAGGGTCTCTGCCTGAGACACGTTAGCTTTCCATCCGCTGCTTCCAGTCATCTACGCCTAGTGCTCTGAAATTCAAGATGGCTTGGTCTTTAAAACCGTACCCGAGGTTCGGTCTTCTTTGTCACAGCGAATCTGGGGGCTGGGATTCGAAGACTCCTTTAGCTGGAACATTGTTTTCCATTCGCTCAATGTTGCCCTGCCAATGAAGTCGACTTGTTTTGTTTTTTAGACTTCGACATCGACATCTTGGTACAGTTGATAGAGTTCGCGTTTATATGTTCTGTTCCATTCACTCTCCAAATAACCGTCGAAGAATTTTTATTCGCAAAAGAGCCTAGAATATTCTCTCTTTTCCTACTTATAGTAAGCAGTCGTCGTCGTAAGGCTGGACTGTTATTAAACGGGTTTTTGTAGATCTTCAACAGCAATTACAGAACGTTGGGAACGGCCAATGATGTCGATAACGCCTGCCCTGCGCACAATCAGCTCTAGAACGAGATTGAAGAAGACACATGATAGCGTATCTTCTTGCCGAAACCCTGGTGCACGTTTAGAATAGTTCTGAGGAGTTGCCATATCTATAGTCGCATATTTCACTGCGTATTTTCCAATGCCATACAACACAGTTGCATCAGTTTTCCCGGTATCCCCGGAGTACGGCCAGCGCCATAACTTCTAACGTAGCTTTTATCGTATGCGGCTTCGAAGTCGATAAATAGATGATGAGTCTCGACTTGAAATACGTTCGTACTTGCCAGGATTTGCCTCGATGTGAATATTTGGTCTTTATTTGATCTGCCGGCCGGTCCGAAAGCCACACTGGTACTTGTTAACTAAATTATTACAGAATGGTTTAAGACGTTCACATAGCAAGTTGGATAAGATCTTATATGCCTCGATAGTTCTTGAAAGACATAGGGTCACCCTTTTTGTAGATGGGGAATATGGAGCTGATGATCTAGTCATCGAGCATGCCCATATTTGTTCGATTGTTTGATATATGCAACCTACCAAAACATCACCTCCGTATTTGAAGAGCTCTACAGGTAAGCTATCATATCCTGCGGCCTTCTTGTTCTTAAGCTTATTTATAGCTAGGCCTATCTCTTCTATACTGGGCGGTGAAAATGGTTCTTCATTGATTGGAAGCAGGTTGTATTCTTGCCCTATTAAAGGCGTATGGCGTTGCCGTTTAACAGCTGCTGGAAATGCTGATTGAGATCATCAACAAATTCCCTGCGGTTTGGTGACTAAGTTATTTTCGTTATTTCGAAGATTCTGCGTTACGATCTCTCTTCCGAACTCTTTTTCTTTCTACGCAAGATCTTCTTTTAATCTCTCCTCTTTGCTTGATACTCTTCTCTCGCTGCTCTTGCTGCACTGATTATATTGGCGTCTGTGGAGTCAAGTTGTTCAACTTAAATACAGAATTTAAGACCTTTACTCCACTTCTATATATCTTATAGATAATTAAATGAAGAGCCATCGAATTATCTCTTTTTGTTTTTTAATATGTTTCAATTCATCGAATGACCTGTTAGGATTAGCGTTGACTTCATTCTCTTAAATTCGATATATACATAAGTCCATGGTATAACTGTAATAAATTTAATGGAAAACAAAAACGATAGAAACGATTTACTGTTTTTTTAAGTTCTTAAATAAAATGTCTGTCCCGACAATTAATTTCCAATAACTTAACCATATTATGGATATCCACTCATAAAATGTCAAAAGGTGCCGCCAAAGCAAGTGCGACTTTAAAACATTTTTAATTACCAATACGATATAGTCTTGGAATATAATATCTACGCAACTCAGTCGCCTGTGCCTTACGATACATCCGAATGGATCTTTATACAAAGGGACCTTATCTGACAGATATAAAGTGGCCCTTACTCTGTCTGGAAGAAGTCTCAAGTACACCAATTGATCCCGCAGGTACAGCCATTTGAATACACATAATACTCAAACGCAAACCATTCTCGAGTTGTCCGTTTCAAAACAATTAAAATGAATGAATAAAAGTTGAAACTGAATGAAAAAGAAACAAAAGCCGGTCTTTTGTATAAGGACTCAATTGAAGATACCTACTTGTTGTAAATGGCATTCTTTTTATAAATTCTCTTTGGATACATTTTTGTAATATGAACATACATATCTACAGTAATTACTTGTGTGTAACTAAGTATACGATAAATATAAGAAATGCACTTGTCGTTTGCGCGCGCATTTTAATCATCCGGTCAATGTGGTGATATGGCTGTACTCGCCCATCTGGTATCCATGAAGTTGTTGTGTTCTTTTTACTTTCAAAATAGGTAAATTAAGGACAAATAATAGATTCGTGAAAAATAAGATAGTCGAGTTATAAATTATACATTTCGAGATTGAACTAAGTTTGGTGGAGGTGTGAGTAGTTGGAAGTGACTTCAGGAGAGATATTCAAATGTATAACAGTTACGATTATACAAGTTATTTAAATGCAGCCAGGCAGGGCTAGTACTATCCCGGTGCTGCCGGTGGACGAATACTTCATGAAACCAGATTTTTTCACGAATCACGAAAAGCGTTAAATTGTTCCTAACTTTAGAAACAATTAAACAATATAGGTACTGTTGTAACTATGTTATTACAACATGACAGTTATACTTAATGGAATAAAAATAAATTTTTTGGTGCAGTACCTGGTGACTTACAACTCTCTACTATTCCTGTGCGTGTTACTAGAATTGGAGCGGACCTACAGCTTTCTGCCAAATCCGACCGGCACTTTTTATGGCCGTGAAGCAATTAGCACCGGGTGGCGCCGTTTTGATACCATAAACTCGTTTGACCTGTGGATTTAATGAAATATGATGAGTGATTCATGAGCTCCGTCTACCTGAAGTTTGCTAGGTCTCGATCTTAATATCCAGGATTACCCATTACTGAATTCGTGGTGCTATTCTCAAAATCACTTTAACGTGTTAGGGCTTTGATTTTCCGTTCAAACAGTTCATTCAGTTCGTCGAGGCATATCTTTCCGAATAGTTGGGTTCGTATTCTGGTCAGAACAGGACATTTACTGAGGAAATTTATGACTGCTTTCTTTTCCTACTGATCCCCACATCTACGAAAATGAACACAGCTGCGCTGCATATTTCCCTATTGGCCAGTGTCAACAGCATTTCACAACTACCCTGGGTCTGCATATTAGGTCAATTGCTGGGGACTTATTATAGGTGGCCACATCTTTCCAGATAAAATGCAATTGGTTTAACTACTCCACCAACGGTTACATTCTGTGAGAAAAATTGAAAAAATGTTGCCCTTCATAACACTAAGAGGAATGTTAACCCTTTCAGCAAGTGAGTTACGAAGGGCTGATTCTTGCCTGAATAGCTCGACAGGCCGTTAATTTTTCTCCTATCCTCTGTTACCCAAAATCCAGATCCAGAGTGACATTGAGGTTAATGTTTGGGCTCACAAGCTCATCTCGAAATTGCTGGATCAATTTAGACATTTAGAGAATGAAAAATCCGAATCAATGACTTTAATAGCAGTTATGATTTGAATCTAGTTTAAGTATTTTGCATGCTTCTCTTATTGCCAATATTTCAGCTTGCAAGATCAGATAGCCGAAGAGACGTTTAAAGACATTTAAAAAATTCCCAAACCGACATCACACTTCATCAGTAAATATGATTTTGTGGAAGTCTCTCAACAAAACGTTATCCTCGCAGTCCTTTCTAAATAGAAAAATAATTTAAAATCCTTACTGATTGGAAGGAGTGCAGCAGTCAGTGTTTGTCGAAAAAATGTCTCCTGGGATCAGGTTTGTAATATTGTTGTGTCCGTACGGCCGGCCGGCGGCGGCGGGCGGTTTGAAAAGCCAACAATCTGATTCTTGTAGTCTCAACGCACTGCAAGATACTTGATGTTATCAAATATGTGAGTCAAGTGATAAAAGGTGAAGAATAACGCTTAAAGCGTCCGTTGAGCAGAATCGTAAGGGGCCCCCGTAGTGCCAACGTTAGCTTTTTTTTCTTGAGTTTAATAACATTATTCGCTTTGTTGATTGCAGGCCACAACACAATCGAATCATACGTTAAGATCGGACGTAGCATGATTGTATAGTTCCACAAAATCAACTTCGATTGCAAGCCCCACAATTAACAAATGTTTTACTGCAGACATAGAATTTTACACAGGCATTCTTAACCCTTTAAGATAAAGGGTTTTCCAATAAGAGGTGTTATTTTGAATAGCCCGCTATTTCGGTAGCTGTCACTTTTGAAGCTGTCATTTTTTGACATTTGACAAGTAGAAACTACGCTATTAATAAAAATGGAACGATACACGCTTCAACAACGCATTGAAATTATTAAAATTGGGTCCTTGAAATGCATGAAAATGAACCGGAATTTCATCGAAAAATCATCTTGACTGATGAGGCCCATTTCCACCTCGGAGGCTACGTCAACAAGCAAAACTGTCGCATCTGGGGCTCGGAAAACCCAAGAGTTATTGTTGAAAAGCCTCTCCATCCTCAACGCGTGACTGTTTGGTGCGGTTTATGGTCCCGCGGGGTCATTGGACCTTACTTTTTCGAAAATGAGGCTGGAGCAACAGTTACGGTCAATGGATTGCGCTATCGAGAGATGATTAATGATTTTTTATGGCCTGAATTGGATGGTATTGATCTGGACAACGTTTACTTTCAACAAGACGGCGCTACGTGCCACACAAGCAATGAAACCATCGATCTTTTACGGGAAAAGTTTCCGGACCGTGTTATCTCTCGAAGAGGTGATCACAATTGGCCACCGAGATCTTGTGACTTAACACCTTGCGACTTCTTCCTTTGGGGCCACGTGAAAGATAAGGTCTACGCCAACAGCCCAGCGTCGATTCAAGACCTCAAAGATGAAATTCGTGAGGCTATCGAGGACATAGGGCAGCCACTTTGCGATTTGGTTATGGAAAATTTCATAAAAAGGATATGGTCCTGTAAGCGTGGTCTTGGCGGCCATTTGGCTGATGTTGTGTTCCATTATTAACGGCATACCTTCCTCTTTATAATGAAATAAACATCCGATCATTTATCTCCAAAAATGCCATTTTTCTTTGAATATCAAAATAACACCTCTTATTGGAAAACCCTTTACTTGGGAATTACTGCCAAAAATTTTGCACTGGAAGACATAGAAAGAGTTTGGCCGTTGAGTCGAGGTAGATTGAAGGGTGGTTTTTAAGTTTTAGTAGTAAAAAGCAATAGTTCAGTCTTAGCTTGATTAATCTCTAGTCCAAAGCTTGTGGCCCGGTTGGCTTGGCTCTCCCTTTCAACCTTTATCTTTTTGGTTGTGAATTCTCTTTTATTTAGTAATGTGAACATTTCGAAAAACATTTGTGAATGTGTGGAATTCTAAATACGAACAAGGACCGCATATAGAGATAATATTTTAAGGAATCTTTTGTGTGCAGAATATAGAAAAGACAATAAACAACGTAGAAGTCCGACTGTTCCACCAACGAGCCAAATCGCCTGACATTGAAGGTCGTTCCCCAAATGCGCCTCACATCTGATCCTGATAAATATATCAATTAGTATATTAGCACTTCTAGGGTCTAGGCACGTCGTCGGACCACTGCATTATATCGAAAATTTTCTCATACACCATCAACATAGTTAAAAATAAAATGCACGACTGGGTCGCACGAGCTTGAAGAATTTCAAAAATGAATGTTATTAGAGAAAAACTGTTCATAAGCATAAAATTAATTTTTTAAATGACCAAAACAACTTCTTTAGTAGTTGAGAGTAGAGATAAAAATAGGATGCCATGTGATTCAAGCAAATCTAGGTTTATGCAAGAACAAAAATTATAAGTCTTTGTAGTGGTTTCTTATATACAATTTTTTTAAAACATTTTTAAGAAAAAATTTTGGTACGCCAATTTAAAATTTTTATTATTGTTCGAATAAAAATTAAATTTACAAAAACAAATATTGAGCCGTTTTTGAGTTAAAGTTTTGAAATGCAATGTTTTTTAAACTTTTTAGAAGCTTCTCTCTAAAAACTTTCATTAAAATCCGTTTTGCCGATAATGAGAAATTCCAAATTTTAAAAAATCGTTCTATGGTACATAGGTACAGTCAGTAATATCTTGTTTACAAATTTTGTTTTTTATTAAATTATACATAGGTCTTAAAAATTTATCGAAAGTAAAAAAAAAAATAAGCAAAATTCTCGGAACCGTTTTTGAGTAAAATAGGATTTTCGAAAACCATTTTTTTATCATTTGTATGGAGATGGAGAGTACCGTTATTTTCAGGTAAAATAAATTTTTGTTCTCATATCTTGTACATTATTTTATTTATCAAGTTTTAAAAAAATCGAGTACGGTTTTTTTAAATTTTTTTTTAAAATCCAAAACAAAAAAATTTTGAAAATTGGAATACACAATAATATTAAAACTGCTGGGGAACCTTAACATAAAAAAAATGATCAAAATTTTTCGGATTTTTTTTTCAACCATTACCTAGGTCCAACTAAATGAAATTTTTTGAATTTTTTTTTAAATCTGTGGGATAGTTTAAAAAAAAAATATTTATAAAATTTCCAAAAAAAACTCGTATGGCATTATTTTTGGTCTTAAAAAAAAGAAAAAAACATCCGGGGGGAAAAATTAAAATCCATATCTACCAAGTTTGAAGAAAATCGTCGGAGCCGTTTAGCTGTAGTCCAACAGACAGACAGACAGAATTGCGAGACCCACTTTTTTGGTCTTCGCTATCATCATAATATCAACTTTGATCAAAATCTCGAGTTCGATTTTTTTACGAATGTATAACTTGCCTTATAGTACCTATAAGTCGCAAGTAAAAATACCAAGAGAACTGTTTGGCAATATGAGAAAGCCAATTGGGAGATTGGGACGGCTGGCTTAAATGGCTTTTTTAAGAAACTTTAACTTGTCACTATATGCTTCCTCGATAGTTACATATATTCCAGTGCTGATAAATCCTTTTAGAGTATATCTGTTGTCATGGAAAGTGCTGCTATTTAGGCGTTCGGAAGCGTCAGAAAATTGTATGTCCCCTCCGTTCCTGGTGGAGAGATATAAGTCACTAGGTCCTGGTTCACTTCAAGCTGTTGCACCACCAAATTTAGTTTTATTATTCTCATGAAAACTTCAACTTTAAGGCATAATAGTTATAGGGCTAAAGGAGTAAGTTGCATAGGGAATCCCTGGTTGGTATGGCTGGATATCAGAATTAGAGAGTTAAGCTTTCACAATAACACTACTTTTGTCAGCTCGCAAGAAAAATCTTATTTGCTTACAACACAGTTAGCTGCATATTCAACTCTGCCACACAGTTATATGATCCTCCCATACTAGATAACGTTAATCGTTCTATGGGACAAATCTTCTTTCGCAGTAGTATAGTCGCAAGATTACTTAAAGATCTTGAAATACAAAAATCCGCTGAAGAGGTGTTCTACAACGCTTCCAAATATATTGCGTAATCTTTTTCATCTGTCCTACTTTTCGGGGCTCTTTCCGAGTAGATGGAAAATGACATTTTTTTCAGCCGGTCCCCAATTACCGAACAATTGCAGTAACGTCTCTTCTTTTTAAGATCGCTGATCAATAAGCAGCTTATGTTATATCTCAAAAATGGGTCTTTTGGTGATGGCATATCTCACAGTAAAGTGGAACCAATCCTTACATCATTTTGGTGAAACAAAGGTTATTATAATTAATATTTCTGAAGCATCTGATAGACTTTTACAAGAAGCTCTTTAACTGAAAATGCATGCATTTGGTATCTATGAGTCTCTTCTCCGTTGGATTAGAAATAACCTTGCTGACTATTCAATTTCAGTTGTTCTGGACGGTTTAAAGTCTGATATTCATAAAATAAATGCTGGTATGCCCCAAGGTTCCGTTTTGTCTCCAATATTTTTCCTTATTTTCATAAATGATCTCTTGTCTGAAACTTCTCATCCACATCATTGTGTCGCCTACGATGGCACCCTTGGCTTTTCATATTCGTTTCCAGACTCCCAACCCTGCTCTTCGGTTGTGGATCTGAAAGGCGGTTTATGCTTAGTTCTTTGGATTCCTACCTGGACAGAATTATACAATATTATACTTATTTTTAAAAAAATGTTGCAAAATGTACAGAAATACGAGCTGTTTTTTTTTATAATTTTCATATTTATTTGATGTAAATCTAAGTTCAATCTTCACTGTTAGCTTTAATAGCAAAACCATGCGACCTATTCAAAAGCTTTATTTCCTTGTTTTTAATTTTTGAAAATATTTTCCTAACCTCTGAAGTCAAAGCGAATATGCCATTATGATGGACTTATGACGAGGTCGACTCTCTTTCCATTCCTCTATACTATCCATCTATTGACTTAAAAAAAAAAACTTTTTTAATCTTTTGATTTAATTTATTCTAGACAAGTATCCGACCGGTGGAAATATGCAAAGAGACGCCTTTTTTCAAAAATGCAAGCAAACCAAAGTGAGGGTTGTTTCAGTAGATAGTTCGTCAGGGCTTCATTAAGTTGAAACTGAAGACTTGCGTTGTTTTTTGTTTGATAGGAGAACGCTTCGGTGCTCTGTTGTTCATTTGTCATTTGCTTTTTTTTTTCTTCTGTCCACTACCTGGTCAGTATGCGGCCTCAATCGGTTCGATGTAATCGCCGTTTAAAGGCCACCGAAGAATTTCTGCTAAAAGAAACATAATCTCACGTGGCTAGAATAATTATATGAATTTTATTAAAAAACATTTTGTGGAAGCAAAATATTTCTTTTTTTTAAATTCAGTTTTGAGGTCTTTTTTGATATATGGTTTGTTTTTCATTGAGGCCAGACAAAAATGTTTGCTCGTGGGAAATGTTAAACATGTAGAACTTTACTGTCTGGATGATATCAGAAATTACTCAGATATATTTTAAATATATTTAAAAAAAATACAAAATGAAAGATTTATAACCAGATGCCCATTATTTCCGCTTCTCAAAGAATTCTTCTCGAAACCACATTGACAGCTCCCAAAATTTCTAACACATAAAGTAAGAGACAAAATTGAAAAGTTTGAAGATGACTTCTCCACAGGACCAGATGGAGTACCCGCAATCATCATATAAAAATGTATAAATGCCTTTATTCAGCCGCTGACTGACATAGATATTATATGTGTCTATTTTGCAGGCACCTTTCCTCAATTATAGAAAATTTACATACTTCCTATCCAAAAAGGGACCAAATATTCGAAATTATTTTATATGAAATTCTTTCTTTCCACTGTAAATCAATTCATTCGCCCGTACAACATGGTTTTGTATCGGGCAGATTAACGACAACAAACCTGGTAGAATTTAGTCCCCAGGTTCTATGCACAATGTTCGATATGGATGAAGTCTATGTGATTGCTACTGACTTAAGCAAAGCATTCGAATTAATATCTCATAATATCATCATCTTTAAAATAAATTCCATGGGTTTCCCTACACTCTTTGTCATGTGATGGAATTTATGTTTGACTGATAGAAAATAAAGCGCTTTCCTTTCCTTTTAATTCACATTCAGGAGTACCATAAGGCAGCAATTTTGGTCCAATGCTATTTATCTTAGCTATCAACAATATTGCTCAATTTTTCGACAGTGGTTTAGTAATATATGTTCCTTACAACCAAATCTTGACAAATTTTCCCCATAGTGCCAATAAAAACCTCCTTAAGCTCAATGTCAGCAAATGCCACAGCTTGACGTTTTCACATAAACTGTTCCCTTCTCCTCCCATAAACTATTATATTGTGATCTTGTACAAGTAGTCAACTCCTAATGGTAATCGACTTCCTCCATATTCAAATCGCTTACTGCTAATTGACCATCACTCGCTTCAAAAACGACGGTAGATGTGGATTTTATTCACGATATATTAACTGGTAATGTTGACTGTCCGGGACTGATAAGGTGAGTACCCTTTTTCCGTATTCCATTTACCGTACCGATCAGAAGAGATTATTCACGATAGTTCTTTGAGGACATAAGATAACCATATTTGTAGGTGAAGAATACAAAAATCTGATAGTACTCGTACAATTGTCTTACTAGGTTCCCTCCACCCAAACTTTAATCATGATTTCATGCAGTTACCCAATCAAACTATTACCTCGGTATTTCCACAGCAATACTCGTAAGAACCACAAAAACTTGTGATCTTGTTCTTAAGCATGTTTAAGCAATGCTAGCCTCTTTAGTATTTAAGCCTAGTACGCAGGCAGATCGAGACAAGACAAATTTTATCTCTACAATTTTAATCTCTACAAAACTTTTCCAAATCTCGCGCAAAAGTTTTAAGTTAGAGAGAATAAATCTAATTTAATGTGTTTTTTAGTGTATCTCTGGAACGGGTTGACTTACAAAAGTCGTTCATACCTTTTTGGAATCTCCTCTGGATGCTTTAAAGAGAAGCATCAACACCTTTTACATAAAACCAGTTTTGACAAAAATCACTTTCGGAAATACGGTGGCTGTCAAAATTTGTCCCGCAAAATAATGCTTGTATCAATTTTTTTCTTGGCAAAATTTAGTGGAGACATTTTGTACAGCAATTCACAATAGTATGAGTTTTGGGCGCGAACTGCGTACTGCTCGGAAAAATATCCAAGACAAAATTTGTCCCAGGAAAAAAAATGTATGGGAGACAAAATTTTTCCCGATCTGCGTACTAGGCTTTAGTTATGGAACTTGCTCTTCATGATTTTCATTTTAGTAGTGCTGGAACAGTGTTACTTTTTGAACTACTATACTTCGTACATATTTCCCCTCAGTATAGCTATTTCATAGAATTGGCCATGGTCTTACCATCAGTAGCTAACTGCTTGGGTTTTTGTTAAACCTGCGGGTAATGCCTTGACCAAGAGCTCTTCGATCTCCTAGAGTTGGAAAACTCATAATGCTTATATCAATGGCAGGCAAATGCACAGCGGAGATCTTGCTCAGATAATTTTTTTTAGAATCTGCTCAATATTCAAAAGGCTTGTTAATTTTAAGTTGGAGGGATTCTGCTGAGTGCTAATAGCACAAATTCATCGAGAAAAACGATAGAGTTGATTTGCATATTCTATACCTCTTAATAAGGACTCAGTAAACTCATCCATGAAAAGTGCAAATAGACACGGGCTGAGTGTACAGACTTGCCGCACACCAGTCTTAGTCTGGAACCATTTCGAGATATTTACACCATCCCATACAGTTGTTTCGATGTACAAGTTCTTCAAGGCACGTCCAAATCTGTATGACATCAAACGTCAATACAAACGTCTTGTATCAGGTTTTTTAATAAGAGCGCTACAAAAAATAAAACAAAAACGGTTTTGGATATCAATGAAATTCTTTATTCCTGTGAAAGTACGTTTGATGCCATTATCTATGGAACCCGATTTCCCACCCGAGCCCCACGGGAAATAGTCTAACGGCGTCAAATTGCACGACCGAGGCGGCCAAGCGACTGGACCATTTCGTGAGATAACACGTTCTCCAAACTTGCTTTCCAATAAATTGATTGTGACATTCGCTGTGTGGCTTGTGGCGCCGCCGCTGTTGGAACCACATGTCCTCCAAGTCCAAATCATCCAATTGGGGCCAAAAATATTCGGTTATCATTGAACGGTATCGATCCCCATTCACAGTAACGTGCCGGTCTTGATCATCACGGAAGAAGTACGGCCCAATGACGCCGCCGGCCCATAAACCACACCAAACCGTAATTTTTTCGGGATGCAATGATGACTCATGGAGTACGTGTGGATTTGCTGCCTGACCAATACCGCATATTTTGTTTATTGACGAAGCCATTCAGCCAGAAATGAGCCTCATCGCTGAAGATGATTTTTCGATGAAAATCCGAATCATTTTCAAGTTGTTGCTCAGCCCAATTCATGAACATACGACGCTTCTGGTGGTCAAGCGGGTTCAGTTCTTGCGTCAATTTAATCTTGTAAGGATGTAAGGATGCCACAACGACGTCACAGAGATGCCCAACGCTTGAGAAAGACGTGTGAGAGACACATTTGGGCTTTCTGCAACTGAAGCCTCAGCGGCAGCAATATTCTCGACACTACGGGCACTTCTTTGTCTCACTGGCACGGGAATATTTTGTACTGCGCCTGTGGATTCAAATTTTTCCACGACGACGACGTGGACGATTATGACGACCATAAATTGGACGTAGCGCTCTTAACGTTGAGGCCACTGACTGCGAATTTCAGTAGTAAATTTTAATTATTTCGACTCGTTGTTGGCTCGTATATCTTTCCATCATGAAATGGCAAATCTTACTGAAGAGAAATGTCAAAAGAGCGGCAAGAAATATGGCGTCGTTTGCTGTCCCTGTCGCTCTACTTTTGTAGCTTCCCTGTTGAAAAAACCTTTACATAATTGTGTTTCGGTCTATTGTATCAAACGCAGCCTTTAATTGACAAAGAAAGTATATACAGTCTTGGCCAAAATTATGGACCACCCTATCAATTTCGTGCGTACATGCTTTTTACAAATTAAATTAAATACAGTTGATGGTGAAATAATTTTTTAGTCTCAGATAAACTAAAAAAACCGTTATCTACGTTGTTATTGAAAATGCATCATCCGTTATCTCAAGATTAGTCATTTCCACATGTTCTTAGGTATTGATCAGTTTGCTTATTTTCCTCTTCTTGTAAAATATCAAGTGTTTTTTGTAGGTTTCATTTTAAGTATTGGTTAGTATTATTGTAAACCGCCCAAAAACAGCGAACTAAGTTTAGTTCAACGTGCGCAGGTACAGCAGATACATGATGAAGTGAAATCTCAGGTAGAAATTTCCAAAACTCTGGAATATTCGCGTCGATCTGTCCAGTACTCTCTTAAACGGTTCACAGAGACCGGATAGCATGAGAATAGGACAAGAACTGGGCGCATGCGGATCACAACAAACCGCGGGGACCGAAAATTGGTACGAAGCTCCACTTAAAAATCGCAAAAAAACTTCCTTAGAGCTCACTGTCGAATTTTCAGCTGAATTTAAGAAGCCAATTTTTCCTGGAACTATTCGTAGAAGACTCCAAGAAGCTGGTATGAAAGGCTATAAAATCAGGAAAAACCATAGTTATTTGAAAAGAACAAAAAGGTGCGGCTTGTATGGGCTCGAAAATGCCAAACTTTTACTGAAGAATATTGGTCAAATATTGTGTGGTCAGACTAATCGAATTTCGAGCTAAGTTAGATCATACCATGTTGCAACAATATGTAGTAAATAATTTAGTATATTATAACTCGTAATGAAAATAAAATACCTAACTTTCAAAACTTCTTCATTTATTGTATGATTTAAGATTTTTGGTTCCGCTGGTGCAACCTTTGTCCGTGTCGTCGAGCCGGTGAAGAATTTAGTCTGGAGTGTTTGGTACCGACAGTAAAACATGGCGGCGAGAGCGTTATGGTCTGGGGGTGTATGAGTTCTTCAGGGGCAGGCGAAATGTTTGTGTGTCACGATCGCATATGGACTCTTCGAAGTACATAAACGTACTGGAAACTGCACTCCTGCCCTCATTTTTCTTACTGTTTGGCGTTACAAGCATGAATGGAGTAAAGTTCCAGCAAGATAACATACTTTACCACAAAGCTGCACGCACAAAGACCTGGTTAGGAGAAAATTGCGTCGATGTTCTTGATTGGCCTACCCCAGTCCCCAGATTTTAACCCCATAGAACATTTGTGGGCTTATTAAAGCACAAGATCAGGCAGAACACAATCAGCTACAAAAACGACCTTAAACGTCACCTGCGTGATGAATGAAGGGCATTAAGTGCAGAACAATGCAATAAGCTTGTACGCTCTTTGTCAAAAAGAATTGCTCCCGTGATAAAGGCAAAGGGCGGTCCAACTAAATATTGATAATTGTTTAATAAAAAGCAATGTTATACTATACAAAGTGTTTGAATTTATTTAAATTAAACAGTTGCACGTAAAGTGAGAAATATAATGGGTGTTCAATAATTTTGGCCAAGACTGTACTTTCTTCTTTTAAGACAGAATTGAATACGCGACACATCTAAAGACAAAAATGTGATCTTAAGTTAAGTAACGTGGTATGAAACCAGATTAGATTTATTTAATAAGATTATTTGCTACAATCCACGAGCATAGTCGATCCAGTACCATAGTACATATTTTATAGGATGCATTCTAGAATAAAATATCTCTATAGTTTAAAGGATCTGATGTGCTAACTTTTGTATAGATGGAGAAAATCAGTGCTTCTTTGAATTCTTTGGGTAAACTTCGTGCTTCTTGAGGAGTTTATTTGTGCCATTTCGATAAAATTCCTATCGTTTTTTATCCGATGCGGCCGCCTTTCCATCCTTCCTTGTCCAAAATGTCATCATAAAAGCACGTTTGAGCATATTGAATAAGATGAGAACTTAAAATGTTGAAATGTATTCTTAAGGTGTCACAATTTAAATTACGGTTTATAATATAAACTCTGCCATTTAGTCTCTTAACATTCTTCCAGAACTCACCTGTATTGTTTCATTTACTTATTTCGATTATTTTCGATAGCAGTTCAGCCAAGTGTAAGAGATTCTTTGCCATCATGCATGTCTTACCAGATCATAGACCGAGAGCCCACAGCAATTTTTGGGTGTGATTGATAACAAAAAATAATTAGCATAATTAGTTAGGTCTTTAGTAGTTATTTACAAATGTGAACGTCTTGTATACTCTAGTGGGCGCAATAGTGCATTATAGTGCATCAAGTATGCAGTTCTTTCCTTATTCTAAAAAATTGGGAAAAAAAATTTGCCATTACTTCAAAATGAACAGCTAAGTGCCCTGATTGCAAATAGCGAGGTCCATGAGGTTTGGAAGTTGGCCTTCTTAGTGCAAGAAGTTGCCTATTCTTATCGCGTCTGGCAGGCAGAAGGCTGTCTGTAAAACGTCTTGGACCTCGATATTTTCAATCAAGGGGCTTAACTCTACATTTTGGCAAAGTTGTTATCACAATTATTTGGATTTGGAAAGAACTGCATACTTAATGCACTATAATGCACTATTGCGCCCACTAGAGTATGCAAGGCTTTCACATTTGTAAATAACTATAAAAGGCCTATCTAATTAAGCTAATTATTTTTTGTTATCAATCACACCCAAAAATTGCTGTGGGCTCTTAGTCTATCATAGCTCTATTTGCACCTCATCTCTTCTATTGTTGCTTGATCCAGAGTACTCAGCTTTAATATACTCTTCATTTTTTTTCAAATTGACAGTTTGGTACCTCATAAGACATGTTGTGTCAACTTCTCTTATATTAGGAGCGTCCTTAGCATCTTTCCAACGCAGCTTAGGCATAAGTGTCATGTTCACACAGTGCCCTGTTCCTACAGTACCTAAACTCTAATCATAATGTTAGATTAAATTAAACCCTTGGTATTTTTAGAGCTATTTAAAATAACGATTTTACAAAGTAAATTTTTAGGGGCGCTAAAAAAGTAGTTGGTTAAGCATTTGCCAAAACATACTGAATGCAACTGTTGTCCAAATATGATACTACCAAATGTGGTATCAAAGTTTGAAAACATAAAATGCTTTAATCAATGACTATGTTCATTTATAGATTGGATTTTTCACATTAATTCATTATGGGCATTTAATGGACCAAATTTATCTCATAACAGATTTACACTTTTCAGATGTAATAGGTGTTTTTTCTTTCATGTCTAAGCCCACATTCATTTCTGTCGATATGGGAGTACAAGGCATAACAAGACTTAAGACATATGTTAACATTGAAAACTCTCAGTTGGGAATAACACATTTCTGCACACTACCCACTATTAATGAACCAGGTACAAAACTAGATTATAATTCAGTGCTTAACAAATTGAAATAATTGATTCTTAGTCTTGACGAATGTGGGTTTATCTTTTACATCGAACACAAAATGCATATAAATGCAACTTTAAGAAGGTATATCTTAGACCTTATAAGGAAATACCTAAGAGCCACTTATTCGTATTCATAATCTTAACACTTGAGTTTTAATCCACAATTAAACTACTCTGTGAGGGTAATTTAATAAGCTTGGATTTTCATTGACAACTTTTCTCTTGCATCTTTCGTTTCAAAACGAAATTTGAAGATTGATACTCAAATTTGAAAGAAATCCGTTCATGTCCATAGGCTTAAGCTCGATGTGGAGAGCTCCGAAAAGTTTTGGAATTCCAAAAACCCAATTCTGGTTTAAAAACCTATTATTATTCTATCTTAAGCTGAGATTGGGTTGAAGTGGGGGAATTATTTGAAAGAGTGAAACAGTTCAAGTTCGAATAAAAGTAACGCCAGATAAAAGGGACACTACCTAGACTAGTATCTATAGATAAAATTCACGACTGGATCGCACGAACTTGCTGTTATGTAAAATTATTTTGGAATTTAAAATCTATGAGTAAATAAATAATATAAAACATGGATTTAATGAGATAAAAATGTTTAAATGCATAAAATTGCCGTCTGATTTTTAGAAAAGTGTGAATTTATATTTCTTTTAAACTTTTCAAGAAAAAAATTTGGGATGACAATTGTAAGTATTTCGTAATATCGATCTTAGAAAATAATTTCAAAAAATAATCGTTCACATGTTTTAAAGTTATTTAGAAAAAAATTGGAATTCTTTTTTTTTAAACCCAAAAAATATTTTTGTCGAATATTTGTATATATTTACAATATTATTTTTAATTTAAGGGGGCTCCTGTTTAAAAATGTTAGTTAAGATCGTTAGAGAAAGTTGATAAGCAAGTCGAAAATCAAAACACGGTTCTATGGCAGGTATTGCGTTAGTAATATTTTTTCCTAAGATTTTGTTTAACCAAAATGTAGTCCATGCTCATAAAAGCACACCTAATTTTTTCTTATGAAAATCTTTAGAGCCGTTTTCGAGATAAACAAGAGTTTTCTTTACGGGTGTATATGGGTGGTACCGTTCGTTTTGGAGCTAACAAAAAAATTCAATTTCTTCTCTAGAGAATCACCGAAGACCCTTAAGTACCGAGTTTGAAGAAAATACCTATAGTAGTTTAGGCTGTAGATCGAGTCAATGACATACAGACAGACAGACAGACCGAATTGCCGGACACACTTTTTTTCTCTTCGCTATCATATCGTAATGTCAACTTTGATCAAAATCTCGAGTTCGATTTTTTTCCAAATGAAGAACTTGCCCTATAGTACCTATATCGCAAGTAAATAAAATGTACGACTGAGTCGCACAAACTTGCTCTTATGTAAAAGTTTGAGAATTTCAAAAGTAAATGTTATTTGAGAAAAACTGCTCATAAGCATAAAATTCATTTTTTAAATGACTTAAACAACTTTTTTAGTAGTTGGAGCTACTCGTAAAAACAGGATGCCATGTGATTCAAGCAAATACTAGCTTATGCAAGAACAAAAATTATAAGCCTTTGTAGTGGTTTCTTAAAAAAATAAGCTTTCATATTTAAAATTTTTAAAATATTTTTAAGAAAAAATTTTGGTACGCCAAAAAATAAATTTCAAAAAAGAATACTGAGCCGTTTTTGAAATATCGAATTTTCCAAAAAAAATAATCTTTGTTCCGAAAATTTAATAAAATCGAGCAAAGGATATTAAGTATTGAAATAAAAATTTAGAACATTTTCGTAAAAATTCGAAAAAATTGTTTTTGGAAATTGAAATCCACAATATCATTCAAACTTTTAAGGTGGTTCAAAAAATTATCGAAATTGGTTGTACCTACCATTATTGAAAAAAAAAATGGTTCTAGGTTACGGTTAGTAACCATTTTACGGAAAACTAAATGAAATTTTTTTTATTTTATTCAAAAAAATCTGTCGCACAGTTTTTGGGGAAAAAATGTTCATAAGATTTCGAAAAAAATTGTTTTGCAGATACCGTTATTTTTGGTCTTACAAAAAGAAAAAAACGTGTGGAGGCAAAAATTTAAAAATGTTGTATTCCAAGTTTAAGGAAAATCATGTAGGTTCTTGTCGAACAGACAGATAGAATTGCGAGACGTTGATCAAGACCTCAAGTTCGATTTTGTTTACGAATGCATTATTTACAATCCTGGTACGTATAAGTCGCAACTAAAAAAATTATCGCAGAGCCAAAACTATTTAAATAATAAAGTTATTAGTATTAATTAAATTGAAATAGATTATGACTACTTGTGAGTTATCTTAATCTTGGCATTAGTGCCTTATTCGCTTATTTATTATGTTGACAGTCAATGGAAGAAGGACAACATAACCAAAATTTATGGATTTCGTTAAAATTTATCACCGCAATGCAATCAAAATATCATTTTAATTTGTACTTTTCAGAAGCTTTATTACTAATTGAAATTTCTTACTCTTACTTGATATACTCGTACATATAATAGAAGAAACAAAAAGTTTTTCTTTTAATTGGCAACACTGTTTTCTGTGACAGCGGGAGTGGTACCACTTTATTTCAATTGGAGTACTTCTCCTTTTTTTTAAATCTACTTCCTGCTTCGCACCATAGCCAAATAATTTTACTGTTATTTTTTATTATAATAAACACATGAGGAAATTATTTAAATGTCTTGTTTTTGTTTTTTCCTTAAATAAATATTACTGACCATTTTCCAATAGTAAGGTACGGGGGCCAAATAAGGCCCTGTTCCTAATATGGCCCACTTCTCAGAAAACACAGAAACGAACAAATAACGGGACTTTTTTTCCTTTGCATAAGTAAACCATGTCTGCAAGAACACACACAAAGGAAAAAAAGCCAGCTGCGCGATTCGTGTCCTGATCCTGACCTGCACTCCTGCAGTTGAATGAAGTTCGTCAACGGGTGAAGACCTACGAAATTATAAAAAAGTTGTGTGTTTTTTGTGTTTTTTCAACGAATTTCAACAAAGTAAGTACATATTTTTTATTTTTACAATATATAATATTTTGAGTAAATTAAAACATTTGTTTGTAAAAAATGTTTGATAGTTAGTTTTATATATATTTTTTTTTTAAAGTCTTGAATGTTCCTAATAAGGCCCAAAAAAAAAAAAGGCGTGGGCCTTTTTATGCACACGCAAATTTTGTTTTTAAGTTATTGGTTTTTATTTTGTATTTTTAATATGTTTCAGACAAAATGTCCAATTTACCCAAAAAAAGAGGTTCTAATTGGACAGAAGTCGATATGGAAAACGCGTTGCAGGCTGTGGAACGCGGTTTAACACAGCGTGAAGCTTCTAAGCGCTTCAACATTCCACGAAGAACGCTTAGAAATCATATCTCGAGTGGTTCATCTAAAAAGAAACTTGGGCGTCCTTCAACATTTACGGCAGAACAAGAGACAGATCTGTCTCAAAGGATCGTGAGGCTCTCTCAGGTTGGCATGCCAATCACTCCGAAGATGCTGCGATACCAAGCTTCCGTTTTCTGCAGATTAAACAACACCCCCAACAGCTTTTTCACATCAGAAACTGGTGCTTGAAGAAAATGGCTACGGTTATTTATGAGACGTCACCCAGAATTATCCGTGCGCAAGGCGCAAATGATGAATCCAGCTAGAGCCAGAAATTAAACAGGCACATTGTCAATGATCACTTTGAAAAAGTAAAGATCCTAATGGAGAAATTAAACATCCAACATAGACCAGAGAGCATATATAATATGGACGAGAAAGGCTGCAGGATTTCGCTCCACCACCAACAAAATGTCATAGCTCAAAAAGGGTCGAAGAGGGTGCACCAAATTTCCAACGAACACGCCGAAAGTGTGACGATTGTTGGCTGTGTCAGCGCAGTGGGAATGGCCATTCCACCACTTGTCCTTTTCAAAGGAAAAAGACTAAAGCCTGAATTCACGGACAATTTACCAATCGGGTCTTTAGTGAAGATGACACCAAAAGGATACATGAATCACTCTACCTTTGTAGAATTCATATCCCATTTGGGCAAGTTCAAGACTCCGGGGCCATGTTTACTAATTTTTGATGGTGCAGCCTGTCACCTGGACTATTCAATCGTAGATGAGGCAGAGCGCTATCAAGTAACTCTTTATTGTCTGCCATCAAATACGACGCATGAACTGCAACCTCTGGATAAATCAGTCTATCGATCTTTTGAGCACCATTGGGATCAAGAATTGCTTAGATTCACAGCAAAGTATCCCGATAGGAAGTTGAACAAAACAAGTTTTAACGTCATATTATCTAAAGTTTGGTCCAAATTTATGACTTACGACAATATAACGTCAGGATTTCGTGCGACAGGATTGTATCCCTTCGACCCAAACGTCATATCTGAGCTTGCATTTGCTCCGTCAGCTCTTTCGGAAAGACCATATCCAGATCCTCTCGACAATACACATATGAACGCATCAGTGCCCATGCAACAATATAACGCTTCGGATGATGACTCAGACGATATGCCTCTTTCCACCCTGATTGAAAATGCGAATGTCGCTGACGTACCGGATCCAGAACCTGCTTTGGGGCTAGCCGCAATGCTTCAAGCTGTCGAGCGCATGGAGAATGAGGAACGAAGCAAGACTGATAAATCTCCATTCCAAAAACTACTTCCAACGCCTCAGTTCAAAACTAAAAAAACATTTCGTAAAAAGGCCTTGAACTTTAAAGGTCAGGAGGTGGTTAAAGACTTGTTCCTTGACAAAAACGAGTCCCCGAAGCCTTCAACGTCAAAAAGTGCAAGGAAACAAAACTGTGGATTTTGGTATTGTCATGCCTGTAAGGAGGACCGAATGGAGGACATGCGGAAATGTCAAACGTGCGAAGCTTGGTTCCATGAGCTTTGTGTTGGGTTGACCTTAGAAGATAAGGAATTTGAATGCCCTGGAGGATGCACATAAACATCTTTAAGTCATAAAATCATTAAACTTTGTTCCTATTGTTTTTTAAGTTTTTTTGTTATATTTTTTTTGAGGATATCTATTTAAGTTTTATTTTTGTATGAAAAAAGTGAAGTTTTAAGGTTTTTTTTTATGTTTTTTGTTAAAATTAAGTTTTTGTTTATTGTTGTTTTTTTTTTTTTAATTGAAAAGACTGTTTTCTTATGAAATAAATTTAAAAGAATATATTTTTTATTAAAATACATTGATTTGTTGATCTTTTTACTTTAAAAACATTGTTTTTTTGCTAGCAACTTTGCGAAATTCTTAAGAAAACTGAGTGGGCCTTATTAAGACCCCATGGGCCTTATAAAGAACAACATAAGCCTTTTTTAAATGTCAAAAAAATGTATTTTTTAATTAAAAAAAAAAACAATAAAATCTATGTATTCATATAGATAAAATGACAAAGAATCATAAAATTTTTAGTTTACTCGGATATTCTCAAAAATCTAGAAGATATTTAAAAACATCTGTTAGTTGGCCTTATTTGGCCCCCCTACCTTACATTATGATAATTTATATAAATTGAATTTTAGTTATAATTTTTTTGTTTAGTTAAAGAATAACTAAGAATAACTAAAGATATTTAAAAGGAAGTCTGAGATATTTTTTTGTTAAATAAAATAACAAAAACTCTTATTAAATCATTTATAATATAGATGTTGAAATTAAGCTAAAAACAATTTGTCATATTAAATTAATTTAAAAGGTGTTTTGAAATATATCATATAAATTTGAAGTGTGCAAGAATTTCAGTTTTTGTTTTTAGATTTTTATTTGATTAAACTTAATTTAATTATAAAAAGTTTTAAAAAATTATATTTACTTAGATTTATATAAAACAAAAATTATATTGAAATCCACTTCAATTTTTTACAACAATTTTTTGACTATCTAGCCATAGCATAATATTTAAAATTCTTAAATCTTGGCTCTAGTGAAAGCAAAGAAGAAAATAATAATAAAAAAAAGATATCAACGAACACATCCTCAAACTGTCAACACTTATCATCCTTTTTTTCTGTAATCCGATTTATTGTCAACCAAGCACAATTCATCATGCCTACAACCCACCCATCCAGGAAGAAATGAAATATTTGAATTTGTAATATTTTATAATATTTGATAAGAAAAACTACAATAACTTCCACTCTTAGTACTCTTACTTTAAAAGCTGATTTCCTTTAAGAACCTTAGTTTTGATCATAACAATTCAAGTACTCGGTAATTTTCTTATTTTGAAAAATCTTTTTTAAGATTTAAAGGCACAACAATCTAATCAGTTAAATTAAATTTCGCAAATATTCGAAAAAACATTGAATGCTCCAAGGCTTGTTTGTTATTTTTTATCATTTTCAAGGTCACAATATTCAATTATAAAGAGTTTCTTAGAACTATAATTAGAAAAAATCAAAAAGAAATATTTCGTTATGTCGAACTTCCCAGAGGTTATCGCTTAAGCTTTGATTTTTGAGAATATCAATATCAAGTTCAGTAAATATTATGAAAATTCAGAATCCATACCAACACCTAAAAGTAAATCGTTACAAAATTAGAATTCGATTGTCGTTCGCTTGAAGTACACGCGCGAATTCATTATGAAACCGTATTATCAGTCACTCGTTTTGTTGTTCGCAATATTCACTCAGAATGACAAATTATTTAACTGTTTCGCAGCTCCTACACTTGATAATGAAATCCATCACGGAGACGACGATGAAGTCGAGACCTTTCGCGAAAAATACGCTTTACGCATGAAATCCTACATGAGCACCTCCGTGGACCCGTGTGATGATTTCTACGAGTTCGCATGTGGTAATTTCCCGAATGATATCGAACAAAATGAAGTATTCAAGAAACGTGATAACGTTCTGGATATTAAGTACGTCATTAACGATTTGATAGACATCACTCTACAAAAACACCGCCATCCAGATGAAAAGTTCTCGGGAGAATTGAAAAAGGCCAAACAACTGCTTGACTCTTGCGTGCATGCAAAGTTTTGGCCAGTCGCACCATCGGAAGAATTTCTAGAGGTGCTGAAGACTATTGGAGGATTTCCTGCCATCGATCCCACATGGAACGTCTCAGGTTTTGAGTGGTTCAACATGACTGCCCATCTTAGTCGATATGGTGTCGATGGATTTGTCAAAGAAGAAATCGCAGACTATTATCCCTTCCCACCAAATTATAAGCAGCCGAGCTTCGGTATGGATTTTGATGTGAATCTGGAGGACATTGCCACAAAGGAAGCCTCTGGGTACGTGTACAACGAAAACATCATGAAGGAATTACTTAATATCTACGGAGTGTCCGAAACTAAAGCTGATAAAGTTATCGAAGATGTAATAGAATTTTGGCGGCAAGCGCTTCTTCCCCAACAAATGAAGTATATTCAGCTATACTGTAAACGCGGTGATGACCAGGATGACATTCCAGTATTCTCAAAATGGAGTTCGTTTTTCGAAATCGCTTGGGAGCAGACCGAATTTCAGCAATCTGAGATGAGTGCATGCCCGTGCGATTGGTATTACAACCAGTTGGATGCAATCATTTCAAAATTTCCCGAAGCTGCCGCCAACTATATGGCCTTAAAGTTTCTTTTCAATATGCATCGGGAGACTACAGTGAAATCTTCGAAGTTCCAGCGGACTCATTGCTTGAGCTTTGTTAAAGAGAAGTTTTCAATAGTTTTATCCCAATTCTATATAAAGGAGCATTTCAACAGGACTGCTGAAGAAGACGTCAATGAAATCATCTCAGAGATCAAACTAAGCATGCAAAATTTAGTGGAATCTGCTGATTGGCTGGATGATCCAACACGATTTGAAGCTTTGAATAAAATTCGAAATCTTCGAACTTGGGTCGGAGGGATTGTTCATCCCAGCGCCGAAGTTTATATCAACCAAATTAAGAAGCTCACGCTGACGGATAATTTTGCGGAAAACGTTCTTAAAATGGCTAAATTTAACGTTGACCTTCGTCACTATGGCTTTTTGCATTCGGATATGCCCGAAATAACATTACCAATGAGACTTCTCGATGAACTTCAAGTAAATGCCTTCTATTACGTTTTCGAAAACAGTATTTATGTTAAAGCTGGTATTCTACATCCTCCGGTGTATCACCCGTACTTTCCGAAGTCCTTAAAATATGGCAGTCTTGCATATACTCTAGGACATGAGCTTACTCATGGCTTCGATAAGATCGGTTCAATGTTTGATTCTAATTTAACCTATAGGAATTGGTGGTCAGCGAAGTCGAGACAAGTGTTTGAAGAGCGTCTGAATTGTTTCGCTCAGCATTACAGCGAATATACTATCCTGAAATTAAACCAAAACCTCAATAAGACAAGCTCACAGAATGAAAATATTGCTGATAGTGGTGGATTGAGGGGAGCTTTAACTGCCTACCGCAGAGTCTACAAAACTGCTGTCAAAAACAAAGTAGAAGACTTTGAAAAAAACGAATCTTTGCCAGATTTGAATATGACCCCGGATCAGACGTTTTTCCTTAGTTTCGCTCAGTTCCATTGCTCCAAGAATTATAATGGAGCTGAAATATCCAAAACCTATCCACTAGATAAGTACAGGGTTTTGGGTTCGTTGCAAAACTTTGAAGATTTCTCTCTTGTATTCAACTGTCCATTGGGCAGTCCAATGAATCCAAATAAGAAGTGCCAACTGTGGTAAGCATTCGTGCGATAGTAAGTAAATGTTTTTATTAATCAAAAAACTATATTATATTAGGTTTGCGTATTTTCAGAACAAATAAAATTACTTAAGTTACAATTTTTTTTGTAATATTTTATTTACGGACTTGAATAAGGTCAC
This sequence comes from Chrysotoxum bicinctum, assembly GCA_911387755.1. NCBI lineage: Eukaryota > Metazoa > Arthropoda > Insecta > Diptera > Syrphidae > Chrysotoxum > Chrysotoxum bicinctum. The sequence goes on from OU426988.1 coordinate 162,685,424, forward strand.
TCGTTAGTTAACTCCATCAGCAATACAAATTCTATAAAATTCTTAGCAAAATTTTGTTTAGAATGTGCGCAGAGTAGTTCCAGAACTGTTGCAAGGCTCTCAAAGACAATATACGGAAAGTTATCCTGCAAGTCCAGATGTAAGTCATCGAAAATTGGACCTGCCACTAAGCGAATAAAACGACCGTCTTTATGCTAAAGAATCTCGTCAATTTTAGGAACAGCACGTCACACTCGATTAGAAAAAAACAATTGAAAACCTATTTCCGCCGAAAAAATTGAAGTTGGTCTGAAATGGTTATTCTAAGACAATCCACGAGGTGAAAATAGATAAGGACACGACTGACGTTCAATGCTCTTAATTCTGAAGTTATGGATGTGTTGATATATGAGGACACCACTCGACAAGGTTATATAAATAGATGGATAGGCTCACGAACTCCTAGGAGCACCGTTCGAAAAACCCAAGTGCTGAGTTTGCTTTAAGAAGAATCTCAGTAATGTATGCGAGAAAATTGAGTTCTCTATGACATAAAACACCAAGGTCACGAATTGACTCAGTGTTGGATATGGGTTGATAATGGAGAAGGTAGAGATTGATGCGTGTCCGTGAGAATTTGATTGATTGGCATATGGCAATCTGGGCAATCACTAGACAGAGAAATTGTCGAGATCAAATTGAAAAAGATTACCATCATGTGCTGAATAACTGTTTCTCAAAAGAGGAAATATGGAAATATTTTCTGACCATTTCAATATTTTTAGTAGTAAGAAGAAAAAGTAGAGGACCTAAGTGGCTGCCTTGTAGGACCTCAGCGTTAAAGGTAATACGATCTAAAACACACGTTGTACTGACGGTTTTTCAGATAAGAAAAAATCCATCTCAAGAAGATAGGTTTAAGCCCGAAGGTGGAGGGATTTAAAAGAATAAAACATCGTATTTCTTCTCGTTTTCAACAGCTGTGAGACTAAATGACACGAATTCAGCAAGATTAGTCGCCTTGGAACTGCATTTAGGAAAGTCATTTTCATCAGACATATTTGGAAATTAGAGACTTACTTACAACTTTCATTCAATATGATATGAAAGATTTGGGGAATATGTGAAATTACAAATAGAGGAAGAAAAATTATGAAAGAGCATTTTTTCATAAATAGCTATGAGGGGTAAGACAATAGGGGACAGGAATAAATTAATCATTGAGTTGACTTAGCTTATTTTTAATAAGTTAAAAGCCACCGGTAAGAGAAAGAAGTATTCTAGTTTAGTAAAATTGTATCATAGCGAAGTTCAAGATCAAGTCACATTTCCAAAATATAGCTAACGATTCAATAATTTAAGAGTTCCTTCCTTAGTTTTAGGTCACCCCTTAAAACTAAATTTAAGTGTCCTCTTCACCTTTGAAGTCTTGATACTCTCAAAAGATTTGATTTTTTTTTTTTTTCGTAACTCTACCATTATACATCATATTAAACACTATAGTTTCCAGTAAAAATTAAATTTCACTGAAGAAAACCGGAAAAAATGTAGACAATTTCTGGCAATGATCTGCAACGGTCATCTTCGAAGAACAAAGCTATTCAGACCTACCACAAATTTAAAGTAGAAAATATTACTACGGTTTTCAAAAGCCGTATTCCGTAAGAAAGGAAGATGTTCAAGTTTATCTCAATTCGTTGGAATTAATTGCATTATTTCATTTTCAGACATTGGACATTTTGGTAATTTTTTGCATAAGAAGTTCTTGCACAAATTTCTACTCTAAAATTCATCAGGTTAAAAATATAAATTCTTAAGAATAATATAAAAGAAATAAAGTTTCATCTCTGAGAAATCTTGTCAACTTATGACTTCGTAAAAGTAAGTTTTTGAAAGATTGGAAATATCCAATATAACACCAATTCATAAGCCCATTTCAAAACTGCAATTAGTAGCCAAAATTTTTGGAAGCCATTATCGATTGTCCGATCGTGGCAAATCTAGCTGTTTTTGGATAAATAAAATTAATAAATTATATCAGGTGGACACTATCTACACTGATTTTTCTAAAGTATTTGATATTGTGCAATATAATGTACTTATAAGTAAATTTGAGCACATTCAATATGTTTTAATTCAAATTTGCTAAGGAGGGTTAAAAGCTATTAAAGAAAAACAGTTCGTTGTTATTAATTCTAAGTTTTACAAACTAATATCCAATTATTCTCGGGTACCGCAAAGAGGCCAAATAACTTCCTTGGTTTTTTCTCCTACATATTTACTTACGATCTTCCAAACGTTGTCCCGTCTTCGTGATGCCTACTCTCTGCCGACTATTTAAAACTATTTAGTGCAATTAAATCACCCCGAGACCGTTTTGTGCTGCCCAAGAAGATAGTTCTTAAAGTGAAGATTCAATAATATCTTTAATGGTGGTAAGATATTTACCCGATATCAAAATTACTATGTCATCCGCATAGGCTACTAGTTTAATGCTCTGATTTCTAAATCTTGTAAGAATTTTGTTAACAACAAGGACGCAGAGGAGAGGTGAGATTACTCCTCCTTGTGGAGTGCCTCTTGTAACTGCTTTCTATACGACATTATCCCCAAGTTGCGAGTTAATGATTCTGCCATTGAGCATAGTATAAATCCAGTCCACAATGGCAGATTCAACTCCAACTTTTTCCAGAGCAGATTTAATGGACTCCGTTTTTAAATTGTCGTTTCTCGCCGTTTGTGCTCGAGTCGTTTCTCAATTTGTGAGACGACCTCGTGCAACGCAGTCTCCACTGACTTACCTTTCAGGTAAGCGTATTGGTAGTTGTACAGATTGCTTGGATTGAGAAGGTCCCTAACATGCAGATCAATAATTCTTTCCAGTGTCTTGAGGAGGAACGAAGAGAGACTTATCGGTCTGTAATCTTTAGCAGTTGAGTGTGTCGGTTTTCCAGCTTTTGTAATAAAGACTACTTTAACTTTTCTCCAGCTGATAGGGATGTATCTCCATTTGATACAACTTTTGAAGATTACCCTAAGCCATGGGATGATTATATGTAGAGCATGTTGAAGAAAAGCCGGAATAATCTCATCTGGTCCAGCTGGTTTATAGGGTTTGAACGAGTTTATTGCCCACATAATCTTCTGCTCTGTGATAACCTGTTCCAATTCTGGTACTGTCTGTAAGATATCTAAAGTGTCTGGTTGTGTAAATCCTGAGCCTTCATGACTCTCACAGCCTGGGAAATGCGCTTCCATAAAGAGTTCAAGTGCTTCTTGGCTCGAGTTCGACCACGATCCATCGGGATGCTTAATATATCTGGGAATCGTGAGATTGAATGCAATGATCTTTCAAAAACTCACCGCCTAGCTTGTGTTCTCAATGGATTCACAGTGTCTAGCCCATGAATCCTTTTTGGCCCTTCTTAACTCTTTGGTGTATGAGTTAAGTTCGGCTCTATATGAATTCCAGTCTTCCTCTGATTTCCTCAGTCTGGCTTTGTTGAAAAGTTTTCTGACCCCTGTTCTTCATTTCCTAAGATCACTGTTCTACCATGGTGGGTTAGTGGTTTTAATGTTAGGAGATATGGGGCAGTGTTTTTCAAAGGCCGTTTTCATTTCACTTGTAAGGTCTTGAACAGCAGTGTCAATGATTGAGGTTGTCGAATACATTTCCTCCTCTGGAGAATCCATACGTTCGTTCAGCCATTTTGTGTACTCTGTCCAATTTGTTCTAGTGGGGTTCCTAAAAGGCTTTATACCATTTAGTTCCCTATCTTAGGTAAAGAGTATTCTTAAGTGATCCGAAAAGGATTTCTCAGGAGAGACTCTCCAATTCCCTACCGAGATTTTATCATTGTTACTCATAAGAGTGAGGTCTAGAATTTCTTCCCTGTTTTTATTACGAAATGTTGGGTGATTGCCCCTATTACATAGCATAAGATTGGAACAGAGAATGTATTCAAAAATTGACTCCTTTTGTTGATATCTTTGCCACCCCATTGTGTGTGATGTGTGTCCTTCTTGCTGTGGTGTAATCCACAAGATCGCGGACCGTTTTTGATGGGGGATCTTCTTCATCTCGCGGCATGTATGCTGACGCCAAGACGAAGTTGCCTTCCTTGGATTCAACGCAGACTGCTACGTTATCCCTGTTTCTGTTCCTAGATAAATGGAATGCAGTAGCCATGGTGCTATATTTTTAGGATACAATAAATGGACAAACCCTCAAGAGGGCGAACATTCATTTCATTCGAAGTGTCTTTTTATTGTCATTTTGAAACTATACACGCATCTTTTCTAACAACTAGCGTGCTCGATTTGGTACTCTATTTTATGTTAACATGAATGAAAAAAGAAAACATTTGCATACAAATTATGAGTTTACATAAAAAAAAAACTCTTAAATGTGGCATAAAAACAAAACTTGCCAAGTAAGCCCATCAAATTTTAGTCAGTAATCATTAAATAATAAAATTTCCTAGCTGTTTCAATATTATTCTACTTTAAATATTCGGTATTTAACCTTCATGAAGTAAGAACTTGGCGTACTTTTAGATCTCAGTACTTTTCACGGCTGACTTGCTAGACAAAGGTTTTTGTATAGAAGAAGTTGGTTCTTTTTTTTTAAAACTTATGTTTTTGCTCTGATATTTCTTTCCGCAATAAATTGGTAAGACCAAAATTCCCTCATGAAAATCCCAATTTATTCACAAATTCTTCTAAATTTTGGCATTTTCCCCGATAGTCATACAGGAGTGGAACAATACCCCCTACAGATATTCTACTCCTTCATCACCAGTCAACAAGCTGCCACGCTTATCACATGTATTACAGAATTCGGCGAATGAGCTAAAGTGGCAGTTTCAATTTATTTCCAAACTTTTGCTATTACAGAATCCGACGAATGAAAGTTGAACGAATGTCGGTAGCATGCCCTGCACCACCGACATTCGGTTCAACTTATCTGGTATTACTAAATCCACAATCCATCCGCACTCCATACTATTTCTATCATTTCGCACCAATTTTGAGACGAATCTGAAGTGAATTTTTGATTAAACAAAAAGAAAAGCGAAAATAAACAATGGAAAGCACAAAAATGTAAGTCAAAACTTATAATACTGAAAGTTAAAGTGTTTCTTTAACAAATTTTAATAGAAAACGAACAACTAACAACGCAACCGGAGAGCCAGAAACATAACAAAAATAAAATGCACGACTGGGTCGCAGGAACTTGCTCTTATGTAAGAGACTAGGAATTTTAAAATCGAATGTTATTAGAGAAAACTGTTCATAAGGATCAAATTATTTTTTAAATTCTTTTAGTAGTAAGAGACGAAAACATAATGCTATCCAAATATGAATTTATGCAAGAACAAAAATTATAAGTCGCTGTAGTCGTTTCTTAAAAAAAAGCTTTTATGTGCAAACTTTTTAAAAGCTTTTTAAGAAAAAATTTTGGTACGCCAATTTAAAGCTTTTATTATTGTTCGAATAAAAATAAAATTTACAAAAAAAAAATATTGAGCCGTTTCTGAGATATCGAATTTTCAAAAAAAAAAAAATAGATTTTTTTTTTTTTCAAAAATTCAAAAAATATTTATTTTAAAGTTTTGAAATGTGTTTTAGACTTTTTAGAAGCTTCTCTATAAAAATTTTCATTAAGATCCGTTATGTGGATAATGAGAAATTCAAAATTCGAAAAAATGGTTCTATGGTAGGTACAAGCTGTAATATCTTAATTTCAAAAATTATTTTATTAAATTAAAGATCGTAAAAATTAATTGAAAGAAGAAAAATTTTATCAAAATTCTCGGAACCGTTTTCGAGAAAAATACGATTTTTGAAAAGCATTTTTTTTTAATTTTTTAGCATTTGTATGGTAGGTACCTTTATTTTTAGGTAAAATAAATTTTTTTTTCTCACATCTTGTAGATTATATTGAGAAACTTTTATTTATCAAGTTTAAAAAAAATCTAGCAAGGGGTTTTCGAAATATTTAGTTTTAAAAAAAAAATTTTTGAAGTTTTTTTTAAAAATCCCAAAAAATTTTTTTTGAAAATTTGAGTACACAATTCTATTCAGATTTTTGGGGAGCCTTAGCAAAAAAAAAAAAATGATCAAAATCGGCTGTACAGTTTTTGAGAAAATAAAAAACAAAAAAAATGGTTCCATGGGGGGTACCCTCAATAACCATTTTTTTGAAAATTTTTTCCAACAAATACCTAGCTTTAAATAAATTAAATTTTTCTGTGTTTTTATTTTTAAAATCTGTCGAACAGTTTTTGAGAAAAAAAAAATGTTTATAAAATTTCGAAAAAAATTCGTATGGCAGGTACCGTTATTTTTGGTCTTAAAAAATCAAATCAAAAAACATCCAAGGGGAAAAAATTAAAACCCATACCCTACCAAGTTTGAAGAAAATCGGCCGAGCCGTTTAGCTGCACTCGAACGGACAGACAGACAGACAGACAGACAGAATTGCCGGACCCACCAAATGCAGAACTTGCCCTATAGTCTATAGTACCTATATCGCAAGTAAAAAAGGTATTGAACAGTCCTCCATCCAAGTACTAACCACTCAAAACGATGCTTGATTTCGTTGATCGATAGCGATACTAACTATTATCAAAGCCTAGGTCGTTTGACTAAATGTCTGTAGCTGACAGTGTCGATACGAAAGTTCATAAATGATAAAGTAATTTTAGGAATACTTCCGGCGAATTTCATAATTCAGGGGTGGAATCGCGTAAGGTGATAGTTGACTGTCGTTTTGTTGATTGTCGTTTTTGATTATCAACTTTCGGTTGCTCCTTGTAAGGTGATCACAAAAAATTGCTAGTTTTTTTTCATCACTTAGAGTTTTTTCAAGAATGAAATGTCATTTTGACCCTCTGTTAAATTTGTATTCTTTTGGAATTTGTTTGCAATTTTGTCTCTGTAAATTTTTGGATATTTGTTTCAAAATATGTAAATAAGTATATTATATCTATGAAATAATGGTTTTTAGCGTCCATTTAAATAATTTTGTTTGTTCGAAGATCTCATGCAGCAAATAAACAAATCGCTATGCTTCAACGCTTATGCAAGAACATCGGGTCGGAGCTGGCAAAATCCTATAATTCTTCCTCAAGCACTGGAAGGACAGTCCAGATGCAATAATGGGAACAATTAGCTAAACATTACACTTCACTTATTTTTACTTGCGATATACAGTGGGGTGCAAAAATGAGTACATGTTTTAAGAAAATGAAACAAAAGGATAGAATTTTATGTTTTTTTATAAACAATTGAAACAAATTATTTTTTTTTGTGAAAGTTAAGTATATAATTGACAACTTAGGAAAAAAAAACAAGCATTGTTTAAAAAATTCCAGTTAGTAAAATGTTTATTAATGGAAACCCCCATGTACTCAAATTTGCACGTTTCAGAATTTTTTGTTTGAATCGCTTTTTTTTTGTATTTAGTCCACAGCCCTTTATTTTGTATGACACTTCTAACTCTCCTGCGCATACCCTCGACTAAATTTTCGATATGAGCATGTGAAATATGTTGCTACCCAAGTAACATCGTTAGAGCTAAATGTTATTTAAATGTTCTTAAATTGCTCTGAGAGAGTTAAATGCAAGGCTGTAGCTCTATTTGAAAAAAGATTGCAGCTCTTGGTAAACGAATATAAAAATCTAGCTCTGTAATAGAGTTTCTTAACAATCTTTAGCTTCGTTACATTTAAAAGCTTTCTGCTCGATAAATATGCTCCATAATAATGTTTTTATCAGCTGTCGGAAAGCATATTAGCATTTTGATACTTAACTCTTTAAAATAGCTGTTTAACAGCAAAAGAATTTTTTGAAGTGTTATTTAAGAGCTGCAAGTTATATCTTCATGGATGTTTAAGAAAATGGCGAATATTTAAGAATTTTTATAAAACAGAAAAAGAAAACTATTTACAGTGATGTGATGACTGCATTTTGAAAAGAATCATGAAAAACACAGAAGCTTTATCCAAAAAAGTGCACGAGCCAAATAAATATTTTTTTCTCAAGTTCAAAATTAAAATAAAAAAAAATTACTATTCACTTAAAACAAATTATTTTAGAAGGGCGTTGTAATATTTCGAAGTACAATGTCAACATTTCTGATAAAAATGAAGTCCCACTTAGAAATCACCCCGCATTGAACGTATTATGGCTTTTAATTATTACCCTTACTCATTATTCTATTTAAATACATTTTGATGCTAAGATGATTTACCAATGCAAATAATAATTTCTCTTCGTGTTCAATAGTATGATTTGTATTTACTAATACTAATAGAAAATAAAGTTTATAACTCCACGTAAAAGCACGCGGCTCTATGGCAGTTTTAGAGTGTATATTAAAGCTTTCAGCTGACAAAACATACTTACAAGCACTATTAAGGAGCTAAAAAGTGCTCTCAAACTCAATGAATTAGCTGGAAGTGGGCTCCATGTTTGCTCTAAAGGCAGATCTAGAGCGTGTTTTTGAATAAACGAGCTCTAAGATTAGCTCTGAAAGCGCTTTTCAAGCATTAATACAGCTAAAAATGTTTCTTGGGTACTGCTCCTTAGCTTGCTCCCATAAGTCATTTACGTTTTTTGAAGGATTGTCGTAAGATGCCAAGCGTCTTTTGAGAATTGCCCACAAGTCTCGATCTGGTTTAAATCTCGACTAGGTGCTGGCCACTTAATGGTTGGAAATAACTGCATTCCAAGCCAGCTCTGGACAATTTGTGCAGTGTGCTTGGGATCACAGTCTTGTTAGAAAATGATCTCCTCAGTGGAATAAGCGCATTCGCATTCGTCTCCAAATTCTGGAAAGTTATTATGCAGAATAGACAAATATTGTTCCTTCTTCATTATTCCTTCGATTTTAATCAGCGGACCGACATTCCACGAAGTAAAGCATCTCCACACCATCAAGTTGCCACCTTCATGCTTCATGGTTTCTTTCACCGGTTCCTTTTAAAGAGTTCCATTCTGCCGATGCCAAAAATACTCTTTACCGTCTAATGGAAATCGATATATTTTAGTATAGTCCGACAAAACCACCCGTTTCTGATCTTCAGCACTCCAGTTTTTGTGTTTTTTGCTGAATTTAAGACGTGCTTTAACATTTTTGGTAGGCAGTTCTGTTTTTTTTCTTTTTAACAGCTGCTCCTTAACCAATCTTTTGTAAGGTTCTCTTAGCTGTCCATTCACTCACGTTCTTATTAATTAATTTCGCCGCTGATTTCGGTATCTTGCAGTCTTTTATATGCACTGATTTCTACATTAATCATGAGTCACCACCAGTAAGCATTTTCTGTATGCCTGAGCGATTGCTGGTGCAAAGCACATTTAACTTTTTTTTTATCAAAAGGACACTGCGTTGGCAGATTTTCATTCTCTCAGCACTTTTTCTTGAAGATAGTCTTACTTCAAGTTGAGAAACTATGCCTTTTTCCGCTTCAAGTACAATTTTTTTCATTTTTATTTATCTTTTCTGTAAAACAGTGAATACTTATTTTTTAAGCACTAATTAAATGGCGTAGAACTTTGAAAACAGTGCATTTCCCTGCCACAATATGTTATTTTTAATTAAACGCAAAATAAACAAAGTTATTTAACTAAATAAGAGATAACGGCGAAACGTGCAAATTTGAGTACATGGGGGTTTCCATTAAAAAACATTTTATTAACTGTTATTTTTTAAGCAATGTTTGTTTTTTTTTTTTCGTAAGTTGTAAATTATATACTTAACTTTCATAGTAAAAATAATTTATTTCATTTGTTTATAAAAAAAAAAATATAATTCTATCCTTTTGTTTCATTTTCTTAAAACATGTACTCATTTTTGCTCCCCACTGTAGGTACTATAGGGCAAGTTCTGCATTTGGAAAAAAAATCGAACTCGAGATTTTGATCAAAGTTGACATTACGATAATAGCGAAGACGAAAAAAGTGGGTCCGGCAATTCCGTCTGTCTGTCTGTATGTCTGTATGTCTGTAAGTCTGTACCTCGAACTACAGCCTAAACTACTGGAGGTATTTTCTTCAAACTCGGTACTTAAGGGTCTTCGGTGATTCCCTAGAGGAGAAATTTTTTTTTAGCTCCAAAACTAAGGGTACCCCTATACACCCGTAATGCAAAATCTTATTTATCTCAAAAACGGCTCTAGCGATTTTTATAAAAATAAAATGCACGACTGGGTCGCACGAACTTGCTCCTATGTAATAGACCAGGAATTTTAAATACGAATGAAATTAGAGAAAACTGTTCATAAGGATAAAATTAATTTTTTTAAATTCTTTTAGTAATAAGACACAAAAACAGAATGCTATGCAAATATGAATGTATGCAAGAACAAAAATTATAAGTCGTTGTAGTGGTTTCTTAAAAGAAAAGCTTTTATATACAAAATTTTTAAGAAAAATTTGGTGTGCCGACTTTAAGTTTTTATTACTGTACAAATGAAAATTAAATTTCCAAAAAAAATATTGAGTCGTTTTTGAGATATCGAATTTTCAAAAAAAAAAATGATTTTTTTTTATCAAAAATTCAAAAAATATTTTTTTTTTTTAAGTTTTAAAATGCAATAGTTTTAAGACTTTTTAGAAGCATCTCTGCAAAAAATTTCATTAAAATCCGTTATGTCGGTAATAAGTAATTCAAAATTAAAAAAAATGGTTCTATGGTAGGTACAAGCTGTAATATCTTAATTTCAATTTTTTTTTTTATTAAATTAAAGATCGTTAAAATTATTTGAAAGAAAAAAATTTTTATCAAAATTCTAGGCCCTGTTTTCGAGAAAAATACGATTTTTGAAACCCATTTTTTAACATTTGTATGGTAGGTACCTTTATTTTTAGGTAAAATGAAACTTTGTTTCTCACATCTTGTAGATTATATTGAGAAACTTTTATTTATCAAGTTTAAAAAAAAATCTAGCATAAGGTTTTTGAAATATAGAGTTTTGAAAAAAAAAAAATTTAATTTTTTTTTAAAAATCCAAAATAAATTGTTTTTTAAATTCGAATACCCAATTTTATTTAAGCTTTTGAGGAGCTTTAGCACAAAAAAGATGATCAAAATCGGTCGTACCGTTTTCGAGGAAATCAAAAACAAAAAAAATGGTTCCTTGGGGGGTACCCTCAATAACCATTTTTCGGAAAAAAATTTTTAACCAGTACCTTACCATTAAATAAACGAATTTTTTTTGTATCTTTGTTTTTTAAATCTATCGAACAGTTTTTGAGAAAAAAAAATATTTACAAAATTTCGAAAAAAATCGTATGGCAGGTACCGTTATTTTTGGTCTTAAAAAAAAAAGAAAAAAACGTGTGGGGGGAAAAAATTAAAAGTGATATCTACCAAGTTTAAAGAAAATCGGCCGAGTCGTTTAGGCTGCAGTCGAACCGACAGACAGCCCGACAGACAGACAGACAGAATTTCGAGACCCACTTTTTTAGTCTTCGCTATCATGATCATCGTAATGTCAACTTTGATGAAAATCTCGAGTTCCGTTTTTTTTTTTACGAATGCATAACTTGCCTTATAGTATTTATAAGTCGCAAGTAAAAATTAAGTGTGATATTATGGACACAGACTATATTTTGGTCAAAAAAAAAATTTGGGGGAAATGTTATTAGGGGTACCTGTCATAGAACCGTTTTTTTGATTTTCGATTTTCTCACTAGCGGCTCTAACGGTTTTTACCAAAATTTTTATACACGAGCTCCTTTGCATTTTAAAAAATATAAAAAAAATTTTTTCGAAAAAATAGTTTTTGGATTTTTAAAAAAATAATACAATTTTTTTTTTGAAAATTCGATATCTTGAAAACCGATACACGATTAAATTTTTTAATTACGTTTTAAAATGTATTTAATTAAATACTAATAATTTGCGCAACAATTCTTTTTATAAAAAATTTAAGAAAAATTTAGTACACAAAAAACATGCTTCAGTGTGTCTGTATGTCTGTACCTCTCACTACAGCCTAAACCACTGGACCTATTTCTTTCAATCTCGGTAGTTAAGGGTCTTCGGTGATTCCCTAGAGGCGAAAATTGAAATTTTTTTTTAGCTCCAAAACTAAGGGTATATACCCCCCATACACCCGTAATGCAAAATCTTATTTATCTCGAAAACGGCTCTAACGATTTTGATAAAAAAATTAGGTGTGATATTATGGACATGAACTACATTTTGGGCAAACAAATTTTTGGGGCAAAATGTTATTAACGGTACCTGTCATAGAACCGTTTTTTTGATTTCTGACTTTCTCATTAACGGCTCTAAGGATTTTAACCAAACATTTTCAGAAGGATTCTTCTTAAGTTTAAAATAATATTGTTTATAAAAATATTCGAAAAAATATTTGTTGGGTTTTTTTCAGAAGGATTCTCCTTAAGTTTAAAATAATATTGTTTATAAAAATATTCGAAAAAATATTTGTTGGGTTTTTTGAAAAAAAAAAAAAAATTTTTTTTTGAAAAATCAATATCTTCAAAACCTATGAACGATTATTTTTTAAAATTATTTTCTAAAATCAATATTATTAAATACTTAAAATTCGCATCCCATATTTTTTTCTTAAAAAATTTGAAAGAAATTTCTTATATAAAAAATTATTTTAATAATAAAACAATTTTTAAACTTTGTTTGCATACATTCATAATTTTCCGTAAATCAGACGGCAATTTTATGCATTTGAACATTATTATCTCATTAAATCTATGATTTATATTTATAAAATGTATTTTAAATTCCGAAGTACTTTTACATAAGAGCAAGTTCGTGCGATCCAGTCGTGCATTTTATTTTATTTGTTTTAATTTTAACTTTTATTTTCTTACGGAGTTGAAACCAACAACGCAAAATGTCAATTGAAAATGACAAAAAGTATGAAAACGACACCTAAATAGCTGTCAATTAAAATCATCGCAAAAAAGTGATAGTCGTTTTGATAATCACCTTACGTTGAGCAGAAGTATCGATTTTGATTGTCAACTATCAACAACTACGAGTATCACCTTACGCGATTCCACTCCAGTTTTACAGCGGATGCGAAAGGTCAACGGATCCAGACAACTCACCGGGAGTAAAATTCTGCGAATTCTGTAATCGGCATGAATATCTTGTTAGAACTTAAGGTCCCAATTATAGCTTTTATTGAAATGCGCATCATTTGAACAAATCATTGGGATGCCGACCATATTTTTTTAACAAGCCAGTTATAGCAATCATTGAAAAATTGGTTTCAAGAATTGATCCTGTCAATCAATTCTATGTATTTAAGGTTAGAGTTGATCATTTAAATCCAAACTGACATTTTAAAAAAGAAAGAGAATCGAACACATTCAGTGAACCGATAGTATTGCAAGTTCATTGAAATTGATTTTTATCGGTAAAAAATAAAAGTGGATTTAAAAGAAAATTTAAATCAGAATTTTGTATTTTATAGTGTACAAAATTCTACGAGTACTTCTCATTTTCTTTATTTTGGTACTAATGTAGTGTTTAATGGTCTTAATAATTATGCATTTTAATGATATCTATAACTGGCCCCTAAATATTAAAAGTCGTTCGCTTGCAGTAACATTCAGTTAAAATAATAAATGTGTACCTAGAGAAGCTCCTTGCACTCGTTTTCAGTTTAATCATGCCTTCAAAAGTGTGCACTTAGCAGTTTAGAATTCCGCAGAAGTGATTGCATTAGATTATAACTTTTAAATGTATCTCATGCAGTGACTAATCGAAATTTCCATTTACTCAAATAAGATAGTTCTATTGCTTGGTGGAGATCTTTAGAAAAAAAAACCCTCAGTCAGGTTATTGATTAATATCGGCGCGGCGATGATTACGATTTGTAACGTAATTGGAAACCTATATAAATAATTTTTCTCTGAATTAAGCGTTTACTTGTCGCCCAATATCAGTGAGTGGCAGTCGTTTCGCGTTCTTGAAAGATTCAAAATGAGTAAACGAATTTCTTGGTTGTGCATTAATGTGATGTGCTTTTTACTTTGCATCGAAATTACAAAGAGCTCCTCAACTTCAGCAGAAAATGAGGTCCAGAGCGGAACAGAAACCTTCGTGAGATCTTACGGCCAGCGTATGAAATCGTTTATGAACGCATCCGCAGACCCGTGTGATAATTTTTACGCTTACGCGTGCGGTAGATATCCCCATGTCATCGACGATTTGGAAACACCTATTAAACGGTCGAATTTATTCGATGCGATGCTTGTTCTTTATGACCAGCTGGATGCTATTCTAAGAAAAATACGACACCCCACTGAAGAATACTACGAGGAGCTGCAAATAGCAAAGACATTCGTTAATACCTGTGACAATGCTAAGCTCGTGCCCATGGAACCAAGTGAAGAGTATTTGGAAGTGATCAAGGCTATCGGGGGATTTCCCGCCATCGATCCAAACTGGGATGAGTCTGCGTTTGATTGGTTTAATATGACTGCGCACTTAACTCGATATGGAATAGTTGGACTCGTTGAGGAAGAGATTTTGCAAATATATCCATTCAAGCCGTACTATAAACTCCCGAGGCTTGGTTTTGGATTTGATGTCTATCTGGAGAATATCGCCACAAACAAGTCCGACGGATACGTTTACAATGAGAAAATTATGAGGAATCTGCTGCAGGTCTATAACGTGTCAGGAACCAGTGCCGATGAAGTAATAGAAGGAGTATTTGAGTTATGGAGGGATATATTAAAACTAATGGCTTTGTTGCCTGATGTGGAGTTTGTGCGTAACACCTGCCAACAGTTGACCGGAACGTTAAATCTAAGACCAGACTTTGGAAAATGGGCAAATCTTTTCAAGATTGCATGGAATGTTCCTGCATTTAGTATTACACATGAATCTTATTGCCCCTGCGATTGGTTTTACAATGAACTAGACATTTTAGCTGAAAAGAAATCGGAGGCGTTTGCCAATTATATGGCCTTGAAGTTCCTCTTTTCGATGCATCCTCAACTGGAGTCTGCGAAATTCCAGCGTAGAGAGTGCATTGCTGTTGTCAAAGCTGCCATACCAATGGTTTTTTCTCATTTCTACATGAAGGAACAGTACAAAAAGGAAGACGAAGATGACATATTTGAGATGATATTACAACTCAAAACCAGCTGGAAGCATGCTGTGAATTCAGCAGATTGGTTAAGTGGTACGGGCCATGATGAAGCGTTAGAGAAATTGAAAACTCTTAGTTCACGTATTGGTCAGGTTGTTGATCCCATTTCTGACGTCTACATTAAGCAAACAAAGGCTCTTAATCCAACTGACAATGTGGCACTGAATACTCTTCAATTGGCTAAATTCAAAGTAGACATGCACCACTATGGTTATCTTCATCGGAATGGAAATAGAAACACGCCAGCTTATGGCATTTTGGACGCAGTTAAAATAAGAGCTTTTTGCATACTCTGGGAAAACCAAATTAATCTCATGGGTGGTTTACTTCATCCTCCAATTTATCACAAGGATTTTCCCAACTCTGTGAAGTACGGAAGTCTTGGTTACATTATTGGACATGAAATAGGTCATGGTTTTCAGGGAAGTGGCTTTGCAATCACTTCTAATTTAACACATCGTTCGTGGTTGTCGAAGAAATCTATTGCCGTTGCTAAGCAACGGTCTGACTGTTTCGTAGATGATTACAACAATTACGAGGAACCAGCATTTAATCACAAACTCAATGGCAAAAAGGCACTGTCTGAAATCCAAGCTGATAGCTTGGGACTGAGACAGGCATTCGAAGCTTATAGAAGACTCTTGAAATACACTGTCAAACATGAAAACGATGATTTCCTGCGGAAAGAATATCTTCTAGGATTAAACATGAGTCAAGAGCAAACGTTCTTCCTTGCATTCGCTCAACTATACTGCAGTCGATATGAACCCAAGAATTATTGGGGTGAATTAAATTCTAAGCACCCGTTTCACAGATATCGAGTCATGGGCACGCTTAGAAATTTGGACGAATTTTCAAAGGTGTTTAACTGCCCATCAGGCAGTCCGATGAATCCTTCTCCGAAATGCCGATTATGGTAGAATTTGAAATTGTGATTTATTTAAAATTCTAAATAATTTTAAGTTCCTATAGTACAAACAGTTTTTAGAAATTAAAATTCTTGAGATTTATATGTAAGCAAGACAGCCTTTTTTGTTTATTTAGATTATAGATTCCGATGTCAAATAAGGTGTGCTTCTAGATTCTTCTAATTTTGTCAAAATTTAGTTAGTAAATAAAAATAAATATTGAAGTTTAAGGTGCGCTTTTCATTTTTGATGAAGTCGAAGAAGCTATCAAAGCTATCGTAGATTTATGACCTCCTAGTCGGAAGTTGTCAGGAGTACGAGTGCATCTTCAAAACTGTGCTCGGAGAACTCAATACTCTAGTTGCAAATAAAGACCCCTTCTGGGAATGAGTTGGTAAACATATCATCTATGAAACGGCAGCGGATAAGGTGTTCCAACAAGTAGACTAGCACGTTAAACTGTGATAAAAAGGACTAGGTTTGCACGGTTAAGGATTTATATACATATCAATCTGTCTGGTTGGATCATCAAACAAATAGACCATGTGCCAATCGACACAGGTAAGTCATCCAACACCTAAGAGTTGAACACGTTTCGAAGTGCAAAATCGACTCTGACCATATCCATTTTTATTGCAATACAATTCAGATTTTGTCGAACAACAATAGCAAATCAGTAACACGGAGAAACTTGACATTGGATGCCTTATCATACCTTAGAGCTGACGGAATCTACATAGCGCACCTGGTCTAGAAGATTTCCGCTGTGCTTGGGTTGGGTATATTAACCACCACAGAAGAAGAACATGTGATATAATGATGAATGCGTTCAACATTTAGTGACAAAAGATGCAACGTAAAACAGTAGCAGAGAGTAGAGTTGTCGGCAAAAAATTGAAGTGGATTAGAAGTTTCAGACAAGAGATCATTCATAAAAATGAGGAAGAGAGTCGGAGATAACCCGGTGCCCTGGGGTACACCAGAATTTATTTTATGAAGATCAGACTTAAGACCGTGCAATACAACATGTATTGATCGATCTAGAAGGTAATTTCTAATCCAAATATTAAGGGTTTCGTTGATACCAAAACGCAGAAATATCAAGCGCAACAATCTTACTTTCTCCAAAACAATGTAAAGATCTGTTCCACTCTTCGGTGAGATACTCATATGCTATCAGTTCACCAGTAGAACGATTACTGCGAAAGTCGTATTGCCGTTCATTAAGAAGCTCTCGATCTTCGACATATTTCCTGAGCTGATAATTTATCAGTGATTCGAAAACCTTGGGAAGAAGGGACGCAAGTGAGATTGGTCGATAGGAGGAGCGGGAGGAAGGGTCGCCTTTTTAACGAACAGGCTGGGCAAATGCTGGTTTCCATCTTCTTGCGAAGATTTCACAACAGAAGGAGCGATGGAAAAGCTCAGGCAATGAGGTCTTCCAACACTCTTGACCAAACATCTTTATTATCTTTGGGACATAACATAATAGTATTTTTTGCCGGTATTTTTGGTCATGCAAGAACTTTGTTCTTAAAATATGATCAATACAGATCTCCCTAGCTTCTTTGGACTTATTTCAGGTTTTCTAAGTAGGGTTGGCTTTATAACATCGAAAACTTAATTCTCTAACCCTCTTTTCTCTCTGTTTAGCTCGAATCAAACCATGAGTTCTCATTCGGTTTGGTAGATTTTTGCCGATTTGAGATAAAATTTGTGACCATATCTACACTGGAGTCTACATCACTATCGAAGAAGCGAACAGTTAAAGTTCCTAAAGAAATTATTGAGAACATCCCAGTTGGATTTCTTGTATTGCCAAACGGTTCTATTGGGAATTATTTCTCTAACTGGGTTTTAGTGCGAAGAGAAATTTTTAGATTACAATGGTCGGCTGTGTCTAGTCGTGATAAAACACTTATAGTGTATCCGTTAGGGTTATGTTAGGTTAGGGAAACAAGTCTAGAGTATTTGTCAATTGAAGGGTTGTAAGTCTAAAGGGTCTAAGTGCCAAAAAATCAAAAATCAATATTTTTATCAAAATACAATCTAAGGGCCAAGCCTTATAATATCAAAATGGATTCAAGTGCCTATTTCTTTTAAAACTGTACACACACACAAATAAAGTTGTGGTATAGCATAAGTGCCAAAGGGCTTTTGCTTATGTTTTTCTCGTTTATCTCTAAATTATAAAAATGGCACTTAGACCCTTTAGACTTACAACCCTTCAATTTGCTTAACTAAGAAAAAATCTTGGCATAACTTCCTTAGGGTGTTGTCTGTCCAGAATATTTCAGCCACGAAATATTACTTACTTACTTACTTAACCGGCTCCCGATCCATGGAGGGTCTCTGCCTGAGTTATTCCGGTCTTCCATCGGTTGCGATCCCTCGCGAGCTCCCTCCAGTCGTAAAAATAGCGTTTTGTATAGCGTGCACTTTGTCTTTCGAGAAAGGAGTTTTGAACGAAATTGTTTAGCCAAACCGAAGTAGCAGCGGTTTGCTAGGGTAATTCTTAGTCGAATTTCCACTAAGTCATTGGCGGGATTGATGTTCGTTCCGAGGTAGGTAAACTCCTTGACTACCTCGAAATTACTGCTACCAACAGTGACGTTTTGTCCTAGGTTTGTTGATAGCATATACTTTGTTTTGTCCTCATTAACTTCAAGACCCACTCGTTTCGCCTGTTCATCAATAGCTGTGAACGCTTTTAGCACAGCTCGCTTGGAGCGGCGGATGATATCGATGTCGTCCGCATATCCAAGCAGTTGGGAAGACCCGTTGAAAATAGTGCCTTCCAGGTTAACACCACTCTTGCGCACTATCTGCTACAGGACTAGGTTGAAGAAATCACATGATAGCGCATCTCCTTGCCTGAAGCCTGTACATGTCTGGAATATAGCTCGGATGAGCTGTTACCCATTTGTACGTTGCACCGCGTATTTTGTAACGTCATGCGGCATAGCTGGATCAGTTTTTTCGGGATCCCGAGTTCCGACATCGCCAATAGAAGCTCTTGACGACTTATGCTATCATATGCGGCTTTAAAGTCGATGAAAAGATGGTGGGTCTCGACTTGAAATTCTTTAGTCTTTTCCAGGATTTGCCTCAATGTAAAGATTTGGTCTATCGTTGATCTGCCTGGCCTGAAGCCACACTGGTACGTGCCGATTATAGTGTTGCAGAAAGGTCTTAGACGCTCACATAGTACGGTGGATAGGATCTTGTAGGCAACATTAAGCACGGATATGCCCCTGTAGTGTTTGCAGGACATAGGATCGCCTTTTTTGTAGATTGGGCATATGGAGCTATTTGACCAGTCGTCGGGCATACTTTCCTCCTCCCACACTTGGTTGATGAGCTGATGCATGCACCCTATTAAGACATTTCCTCTGGTCTTATGCTTCTTTGCTCCCCTGTGGTTTCATCTAAATAATGCCCATTAAGCAGCTGCTAGAAATGCTGCTTAAACACGTCTACAATTCCCTGTGCTTTGGTGACTAGGTTCCCTTCGCTGTTTCGAAGAGCTTGCGTGCCGGTCCTATAACCTGATATCAGTTGTTTGGCTGTTTTGTAGAACTGGCGGGTATTTGTGGCGGTGCTAGACTCCTCGAGATACCTGAGTTGAGAAGCTGCGGCCGCTCTTTCCTTCTCTTTTCACGGTACTCCTTTTTTGCTGCTCTTGTTTTCCGTTACAGCATTTGCATTCGTGCATTTTCCGTCTCCTGCTTCAATACCGCGAATTCATTATCATACCACGGGTTCTTTTTCCTAGGTGGTTGATAGCCTATGGTGGACTCGGCTACCTCCTTAATGATGTCGTGGTACTGGCTCCACTGGTTGCTGACGCTTTTGGCTGGGGGTACGGCAGAGAGTTTGCTAAGGCATGCAATATTGAATTTCTTCCTTTGGGCGGTCCTCATTTTCTTTTCGTTGGACAGTCGGGCTCTGAACTTTGTCACAACAAGAAAGTGGTCAGAGTCCACGTTTGCACCTCGGAAAGTTCGCACGTCCAAGATGTTCGACGCGTGCCTTGCGCCAATTAGCACGTGATCGATTTGGTTGGCGGTTCGACCATCTGGAGATCGCCAGGTTGCTATGTGTATCCTTCGCCTGGGGAACCTAGTGCTACTTATCATCGTATTCCGAGCTGCAGCAAAGTCGATTAGTCGGAGGCCGTTATCTGTTGTCGTTTCGTGGAGGCTGTGCTTTCCAACTAATCCGCCAAAGATATTTTTCTTCCCGACCTTAGTATTGAAATCTCCGAGCACAACTTTGATATCGTACTCCGGACAGGCTCCGTAGATTCCGTCCAGGAGGTCGTAAAACTCCTCCTTGTTAGATTCCTCAGCTTCATCGGTAGGGGCGTGTGCACATATTAGGCTGATGTTTTGAAAAGTAGCTTTGATGCGGATCACAGCCAGGCGATCACTAATCGGCTTAAAATCGATGACTTTTGATCTGAGTCGATTTCCCACGACGAATCCGCATCCTAACATGTGCATTCTTTGATGACAGCTGTAATAAATGTCGCAATATTTTCTTTTCGCTATTCCTGATCCTATTCATCGTATCTCCTGTATCGCGGTAATGTCTGCCTTGTACCGCGAGAGGATAGATTCATGTTTTTGAGTAGCACCTGGTGTGTAGAGTGTCCTTACATTCCAGGTGCATACTCGTAAATCGTATAGTCCATTTTCGTTCCGGGTCTGGTTGCCATTTGAGGGGGTTCGTTATTCGAGGCTTCTCGCGTCTCTCTCATAACAATTGGTGTTTTTTACTGTGGCCGGGTCGTTAGCCCGACGCGACGTACTAACCTCCAATCTGTAGGGCCATGGGTTTAGTGTTGCAATTGTTTCCTTGACCAGTATCCGGCGGTTACCAACGAGGAGGTATTGTAAGCACTTGATGTGTAGGAAAAGATACAACTCGAAGCCCCCAGTTCCTACAGCATCCAACCACCACCACGAAATATTATGTACATTTAAATCACCCGTAATAATGATCTCATTGAGCGGATAATCCGAATAGAGTCGGAGAGCGCATCGAAATCGTTGGAAATCGACTTAATATCCAAACTCAAACTGCGATAAATAAAACACGTTGTTAATAGTTATTCCACTATTAGTACAAATAAGCAACAGCTTTTCTTATACTTACACTCATAGGTATCATATTCTGTTAACTAAAGGCTAAATAAAGAAAAAGACTTAAAAGTTAACATAACAATTGAAAAATAAAATTTTCCCATGTCTCGCAAAATCTTTTTCCCTCACCTTATAGACGTCACAATCTTAAAATACAAAATTAAACCACGTAAAAGTATCTGATGAGTGCTTCCAAGCTTCTTCCATTACTCGTTATCAATTTCTAAATGCCTTGACTATATTATAAGCTTATTGCTATGAATGTCATCTCATAAAATACCCCAACACAGCTATGGAGCATACATGAAACTTGGGTATATGTGACTTATAATTGAATTCAGACTAAACGTTAATATGTGCCTCTCATGTGTGAAGCATATACTAAAAGTTCAAATTCGCTATAATAATCTGAGACTAAAATAATATCGGCGATGTTTAGCGTCAGCCCCTCTCATAAGCCCAAAGTTTCTCTGTTATTAAAAATTTAAGAAATTTGTATACTGACAACTTCCCAACGGTTATCTCTCTAGCTTTGAACTTTCAGAAGGTCAGGTTCAACTAACATTACAAAATAGAAAATACAAATTGTACAAAGTAGAAAGTGAGCTATTAACGCATTTGAATTCGTTTGTCGGGCAGTGCGGTCGTGCGGTTGTAGTACAAGCGCGAATCTATTATGAAATCGCTTTGTCGGTCACTCGTTTTATTGTTCGCAGTTTTTATTCTGAATTACAAATTAAGAGACTGTATCGCTGCTCCCACACTGGATAATGAAATCCACCACGACGAGGGCGATGAAGTCAAGACCTTTCGCGAAAAATACGCTTTGCGCATGAAATCTTACATGAACACCTCGGTGGATCCTTGTGAAGATTTCTACGAATTTGCATGTGGTAATTTCCCAAATACCGTCGACCAAATAGAAACATTCGCGAAACGGAGTAACCTTCTCGATATTGGATACGCCATCAACGATTTGATAGACATTACTCTGCAAAAACACCGACATCCAGATGAAAGGTTCTCGGAAGAGCTTAAAACGGCCAAGCAGTTTTTTGACTCCTGCATGGATGCGAAGCTTTGGCCAGCCGAGCCATCAGAAGAGTTTCTAGAGGTGATCAAGGCTATCGGAGGATTCCCTGCTATCGATCCCACCTGGAATGCTGCAGCGTTTGATTGGTTCAAGATGTCTGCCCATCTTAGTCGATATAATGTCGAAGGATTGGTTAAGGAAGAAATCTACCTAAAACATCCATTCCCACCGTACTATAAGCTGCCGAAGTTCGGTTTCGAGTTTGATGCGTATCTGGAGAACATTGCCACTAAAGAAGCCCCGGAATACGCGTACAACGAGAAGATGATGAGGGAATTACTCAATATCTACGGAGTGACTGGGACTAAAGCTGATAAGGTTATCGAAGATATAATAGAATTTTGGCGGGAAGCGCTTCGTGCTGAACAAACGAAAAACACTAACAATGGCTGTGAATGGTTGTCTCTTATTGATAACACTGCAGAGTTTTCAAACTGGAGTTCGTTCTTCGAAATCGTTTGGGAGCAGACCGACTTCCAGCCATCTGAAATAAGTGGTTGTCCGTGCGATTGGTACTACAACAAGTTGGACACGATCATTGCAAAATTTCCCGAGCCTGCCGCAAACTATATGGCCTTAAAGTTTCTCTTCAAAATGCACCCTCTCCCTCAAGTGAAATCTTCGAAGTTCCAGCGTACTCATTGCTTGAGCTTTGTGAAAGAGAAGTTTTCAATGGTCTTGTCCCATTTTTATATGAAAGAACATTACAACAAGGCTGCCGAAAATGACATCAATGAAATCATCTCAGAGATCAGACTTAGCATGCGGAATTTAGTTGAAACTGCAGACTGGCTGGATGAGCCAACACGACTTGAAGCATTGGATAAAGTTCGTAGTCTTCGAACATGGGTCGGCGAGGTTGGTAATTGCAGCGCAGAAATCTATATCAACGAAATAAAGAAGCTCAACTTGACAGATAATTTTGCAGAGAACGTTCTAAAAATGGCGAAATTTAACGTCGACTTGCTTCACTATAGCTATTTACACTCAGATTCGCCCAATAATTCGTTACCACTGGACTTGGTCACTGTGCTCCAAGTAAATGCATTTTATTACGTTGTCGAAAACACTATCAGCGTAATGGCGGGCATTCTACATCCCCCCGTTTATCACCCACACCTTCCGAAATCCTTGAACTATGGCAGTCTGGGGTACATTATTGGACATGAACTAAGTCATAGCATCGATACTGTCGGTTCGATGTTTGATTCCATCCTCACCGAGAGGAATTGGTGGACAGAGAAGTCAAGTCAAATGTTTGAAGAGCGTCTGAACTGTTTCACTGAGCATTACAGCGAGTACACAGTCCCTGAACTAAAGCGGAAGCTCAACGGGACAAAGACACAGGATGAAAATATTGCTGATAGTGCTGGCTTGAGGGAAGCCCTCACTGCTTACCACAGAGTCTACAAAACTGCTATCAAAAACAAAGCAGAAGACTTTGAGAAAAACGAATCTTTGCCCGGGTTAGATATGACACCCGATCAGACGTTCTTCCTCAGTTTCGCTCAAACCTATTGCTCCAAGTATAATTTGAAGCATTATTGGTCTGAGATATCCGATGATCATCCATTAGATAAGTACCGAGTGTTGGGTTCGTTGCAGAATCTTGAAGACTTTCCTCTTGCCTTCAATTGCCCAATGGGCAGTCCAATGAATCCAAATAAGAAGTGCCGCTTTGTGTAGGCTTGCATGCCACATCGAATGTACAAAAATAGTTTATTCTATCTATTAGGCTAGCAAATAAAATTATTTTATTAAAATAAGTTACTATGTGGTTTTGCTTTGTAGAAGACCTAGATTTTAAATGGAAGTGTGTCGTATAATTTTCTAATGGTTCTTTATGGGAGAGCAGCATAACACCCACTTGTTGCATAAGGGGAAGGAAACGTGCCGCCTCCATATTTGGCAATTGGTGGCACAAATAAATGCATTTATAATAGTTTAATGGTTGATTTGTTTTGATAAAGCGTTTGCAACATTCTTTTTTCGGTCGATGTGTACGTGGAATTAAACGAAGTACCTACATAACTTGAAATGAGACAAATTGGCTTCAGATGAAAGATTAGAATGATTAACATTGAACTTCTGCTGATTATTTTAGACATTAATACTATATATGTATGTATGTGTTAAGAAGCTGATAAATTTGTTTTTTTTTCTCACTACTATTAATAAATTAATTGATTATGTTTTTAATCTATTGATTTTATTCTGTCAGTATAAACATAAAAACATCTCCTTATAGATGTCAACAACTTCGGGAAGGGCATTCTCAAAATATAGAACTGTGAAGTCACAACTGAATTCAGCTTTTAGTAAATATGCACCTCTATTAGCAATTTGTTGCAGAAAGAGTATCTAAGTTTCATGAAAATAGATCGAGTCCGATTAAAAATTTTAATCCACCGATTTCGATGGATTAACTGAGGTTCAGCCAGGGTCCAAGTACAAGTATGTGATATACTATTACATATATTTGTAATTTTTTGTGTTGTTAATTTTTTCTCACACTACACAAAAATAAATAGGAGGCTATTACGGCTCGTAGAGAGCTTAAGCCTATATACTTAAAACTTTCAACCATTC
This sequence comes from Chrysotoxum bicinctum, assembly GCA_911387755.1. Taxonomy (NCBI): domain Eukaryota; kingdom Metazoa; phylum Arthropoda; class Insecta; order Diptera; family Syrphidae; genus Chrysotoxum; species Chrysotoxum bicinctum. Next base: position 162,710,301 of record OU426988.1, read on the forward strand.
CTGCATGCGTGACCAGGAATGGAGGAGGCCTTCAATTTTATGCCGACTCAGAACGGCTAATAATGAGCAGAACTTTTCATGAGACACTTTAAGAGGATTTGTAAATTCCTCGTAAGATGCAGTACACACCTAAAAAACTTATTTTACAACGGCTTAGAATCGAACTCACACTTGATCTGTCGATAAAGATTCGTTCAACTGATCATAAGTGTTTCAAAGTACGTATGGACTTGTTTGACATCCATGGGATGTACACCATGTATAGAATTTAATGCTCCAAAAACTCAACTATTTCTCCTTTATTTATAGCAAAATGCCTAATACTACGTTTTCACCAAAAGATCAAAATGCTAATGTTGTTCAATTTTTCTTATAAAGTAAAAGCGAGAGAAAGAAAGTTTAATTTGAGTCAATCGATGACAAATCATCGATATAATTAAGCCGATATGGATTTAGGTCAGTTCGAATTATAGAGCAATTGATCCAATGAAGATTTGACAAGATTAGTTTCTAATCTCCTAGATTAACGAAATAAATTTGAATGGTAAATATTCGAGATATGAAGAAGATCTATGATAATTCTACTTAAATCCAGGATTACCTTTTGTTGAAAACTTAGTAAAATAGTCCTATTCTATTAAAAGGCGGAAACGAACGTTCGGTTCATGTTCGCTCATCGTATGAGTTATGTTAAACGTCGGTCGGGGGTACTACTTTTCTACCCTTATCGAACTTTTCGAATAGAAATTTTAAATTAAATGTCATATTAAGATTTCAAAAACGTTCCAAAAAAAAGAAAAAAATTTACAAACAAAGAAAATATAAGAAAATGAAAAGTTGAAATCCTTAATAAAATTCGGGAGTGTAAGAAGTAAAATACACAAAAGAAAACAGGATTTAAAGGGTAATCATAATCCCTTCAGTGCGGGTAGATTATAAAAAAAAAGACAGGCTTTCAATAACTATGCAAATGCGTGAAGAGGAGAAATATGAGATACCAAGTGTTATTAGCCACTCAAGTGGCAATCAAGACCCTGTCTGAATAGCCACACCTTTCTAACGTTACTTTACTCGAAAATGGGTCACAATTAATTATTTTTTTCCTTAAAAAAGTTAATTTAGAAAAAAAAATATATTTACCTTTGAATCCACTTTTTTGTCAATAATTGCCTTTTCAATTCCGCAAACGCAACAACTTATTCACGGAAATAATCATTCACCCAATCTAAAGCAGAAAAGGGCTGCAAGTTTTCTTCGTAGACGCAAGAACCTTTTACTTTACTTTAGTTGTATTCCATCCAATTCTCATATTCAAATCTTCAAAATTAATTTTCATCGATTTTTTCTTTCGAGTCCTTTTATATTAAAAAAAAAAACTCGTGCATTGTCCATAAATTTTTTAAGTCTATATGAAGTTTTTTTTTTATAATACAATCTCTATACACAAGGTAGCGCAAAAAGAATCACCCTATCAGAAGATGTTTCAGTTTTTGCAAATGTCGTCGTACATCAATCAGATTTGACGTTTGTGAACTAGACAGCTGCAGTATACCAACAGACAATAGAGTGCTATTCTTCGCAAGAGCGTCGATTTTTTTTTACCAATAACTGGTTGGTGTTGTTAGCGCAGCGTGAATTTTGACATTGATTTCGTAATCAAGTGATGCCAACAATCCAGCGCTTAGCTACTGGACTTGGACTCCAACAAACTGGAACCACAGGAGACCATGCAGGGCGTGGCCCCCCAGGACTGGTCGTTCGGCTCAGAATATAAATTTAGTTATATTTTAGTGAAAGACTTATACATCATGTTCCCGTACAAAATGCAAACTCTATAACAGTTATTGCTTACTGACCGTCCATCGCGTGTGAATTACCGTCAAGCCATCCTCAATCTCAATAATGACAGGACGATTTGGTGTCGAAAATCATCATGAGTGACGAGGAGCATTTTAAGCGGTTACGTCAATAAGCCATTACATTCACTCAAAGCCATTGCGTGGTGCTGCGTTCTCGCGGGGCGAGTGATTGGGCCGTATTTTTTTGAGGGCGCCATGAGTACAGAGCCATAATAAACAATTTCTTACTGATACCGGAATTGGATGGGCGGAGCTTGGTGAACATATGATTTCAACAAGACGTTGCAACTGTACACACAGCAGGAGCCACAGTGGATATTGTGAAGGAAGCGTTTCCTGGTCGCGTAATCTCCGTTTTTGGCGATTTGGCATGTACAGCAACAGCAAGATCGCCCGATTTAAGCATTTCTGACTTCTTTCTTTTCTACTTGAAGTCGAGGGTTTATACCAACAAGCCTCAGAAAATCGTAGCCCTTAAGAATATTCGACAGGAATGCGAACAGTTATCACCAAAAATCTTTCGGAAAGTCATGGAGAATGCGATGAAACGGGTGCAAATATGTATCAACACTGGTACTTGATGGATATCATCTTTTCCACTCAATAGAAAAAATTGTAAAGGTCTAAATAAAGTTTTCCATCACTCAAAAACATTTTTTTATTTAGTAAAAAGTAATTCAAAAACAAAATTGAATGATTATTTTGCACCACATACTACAACTACTGAAATAAATCAGCCAAGTAGAAGTCTTAGCACTATTTAATTGGACTTGGTGAATTATTGATTCAAACTAGCTTTTTGACTAAAGACCAAAACTTAAGTACACAAAAACACAATTGGACTCATTAGTGAGGGCCTTGTCAACGCGCAATTTTCGTCAAATTCAGTTCAATTCAGTTTACATCAATTTTTTGGCAAAACTACAATATGTACATATATGTATATCCAACAAGACTAAAAGTTTTATATAAAATATCATTTTAAATTCAAAAGACTTCCTGTATAGAAATTTTGGTAAAAATCGCTTAAGTTGTTAATGACAAGTCAAAAATAAATAATATGGTTCCATGACATTTACCGTTAATAACAATTTTTCTCAAATTCCGTTTGACCAAAATGTAGTCCATAGCTATTATAGTACTCGTACATATGTACATCTATTATATTTTTTATTTAAATCGTTAACGCCGTTTTTTGAGATGAATAAGATTTTGCTTAACGGCTGTATGACAGGTACCGTTATTCTTGGAACTAAAATACAAGTTTTAATTTATCTTATAGGGAATCATCGAAAAACCTTTAATACCAAGTTTGAAAAAAAAAATCACTTAAGCGGCTTAAGCTGTACATACGTCAAGGTACAGGCATACAGACAGATAGACATTATAATGTCAAATTTAATCAAACTAAGCTTATGAGCATAAGAGGGTCATCCAGCCAATTTTTCAGGCTGCGAATATAGACAAAAAATTCTTTCTCAAAGAAAAATTCAAAAGTCGGGCTTTACTGGCAAATCCTATGCTGACATTGCACGAGGAAATATTCCGAATGTAAACTCTAATCATAGAGAAAACCTCAGCAGTCATACTGGAATTAGAAATGATTTAGATGATTTTCTAAACGAATCGACGAATCTGTTTGGGATATCCCTTACAGAATTAATAACCAAAGTCAAAGCCTTTTGGCCTTGGTATATTACGCTTAACCCGAATCAAAAATCTTCAGAGTATCTGAAGTTTGTTTTCAATCTATGCAAATAAGTAACTATGTCGGTCCATCTCATAACTTCCAACATAAAACTCTTTAATTAGCCTGGACAAGGCGGTTGAACTGGGTCTTCGTTTTACAGACATTCAACCCCTCTTTCTTTTAGTGCAAGAAACACTTCTCTCACTTACAACCCTACAGTATGCTTATTTAATCAAGCCTCATCGGATCTTTTTAACCTTGGTGATGACCCTTCTCACCTCTCATTTTTATATACGTAGGCAAGCCCTTTACCAACCTATGAAGCTAACCCCTGTTTTCGTTTAAATTGAATATCTTAATACTGCGACATCAGTTTGAAATATGTATATAATAAAGTATTATGTATATTAGTTTTAATCATCAGTTTTGAAGGAAACTAGCTTGTGCCTTATATATACGACTTATGTAAATATTTACATCATAAAAAGAAACAATTTGTTATGTTAAATTAAAATCAAAAAATATTAAATATATCAATGTGTTCATACCATTATAAAAAAAAAAAAAAAAAATATATATATATACTTTTATACTTTCATACTTTTATAAATGTATCAAACTAAACGAACTAAACAAATGTAAAGTACAAAATTCTGAAACCTTAAGTGTAACAAGCTTAAAAAGCCTGAAAATATCTAGTTAACTAGGATTTTAATTACTTATATATTGCATATTTTATTATGGTAAATTATTAAGGTGCTCAAATAGTTTAAGTATAGAAGATACTCATAAATGTACAAAATAGTATTAAGTACTCATAACACAGGTATACACACATTTTGGTGCCGATACTTTTTGAACTGTTCTTTAGTAAATTTGACCTCCTGAAAACGAATCTGCAATCGGTTTTTGCCTAGCAGCTCCCGTTTTCATGTTATGGGGTAGGGTGTTGCAAACCTGACACCACTTAGAAATACCCAAAATAATTGGGAAAAGAAGAAAGTGTAAACATTTTTCCTTTGAAAATCCAAGCTCATTTAGTGATATTTACATATACAGTAGAATCTCGAAAAGATGAACAGATATAAAACAGGCCCTGTTCATCTTTTCGAATTGTTCATCTTTCCAGGCATCGAGAGTTAGTTTAAAAAAAACATATAGCTGTACATAAAAACATTGCATCTAACAAAATAACAATTCTATTATTTAAAAAAAACATAAAACATATAACAAAAATCCATCACTCGCGTTAAATGAATTTTTTTCCTTGAAAATAGCCTGCAATTTTTTGGCCTTGGTTTTCATCATGATCCTCGTAGCTTTAGGAACCATCTACACAACACCGCTTCCATTTCCGGCATTTCTGATTTTTATGCAATGTTTTGGATTTTTCCGCCCCAGAAATTGATGTCTTACAAACTCTCGAAGTGATTGCCTTATGTTTTTTTTATAATAAACAATCGTGGATATAGCGATTCCATATTTTGTTGCAATGCTGAAGAATTTATACAAGCTATGAGTAAACCACGACCACGCCCAAAAGAACCGTTACCAAAATTTAATACAGTTACTAAAAAATGTAACGACGAAATAAAGGGGATGAAGTAGAAAAGAATCGTATAAGAAATAAAGCGTTCATCTTTTCGAGTACCCAGATTTCAACCAGTTCATCTTTTGGAACACTGCAATGGTGAGAAAAAAAGCGTTCATCTTTCCGAATTGTTCA